>OY743093.1:11956244-12693744 GCA_963555665.1 Dircenna loreta | reverse complement strand
AAAATGGCTTGTATCTACCGCCTGGCCAACTTGACCTCAGCCGCCTCGAGATCAGACTTTCCTCTTAGAAAACCATAGTTTGTCTTATAAGAATTTATTCCTAGTGTCATATGAAACATTGCTTACTCAATAATTTGATTGTAAAAGTATAATTTAAGAGAACGGTTAATACAAATTTAATAGGAATCAGCTTCACCGTTATTGGCAGAGATAAAGCTAGTTAAATGAATGAATATTTATAATGAACTGAATTAAGATGTAAATAAATGTATAGAACCATTAACGAAGGCTCGGTCTGTATTAACAAGTGTCTCTTACATGTAAACGAAGGCAATTCTATTTGTAACGATTATTCTGACATATCTCTGGAACATGTATAAGGGATGTAGCTCATTAAAATAAGATATATATTTTTTCCTTTTTTATAAAAAAATATTTTCAATTTATGGTCTCATCCACATCGTCGTATATTTTTTTTTTATGAAAAAAAAATCTATTTCTTTTTTTACAATCTGACAGCACCTGCACCAGTTTTTAAGTATTTTTTTCGAAATATTTTTTTTTTCGAACTTGAAAAGTTTTTTTTATTGCCTATTTGAAACAGTTTAGAAGTTATAGTCCAGTTGGAACAGACTCACTCTTACTAATCAGTTTCTGCTGTAATTATTCCGAGACAGTCAATTATAGACAAATATAACCCAATTTGAATTTTAGATTGCACGCGTACTTAATATTTTAATAAAATATATACTATATCTGATTTTATCAAATAAGGTATTTAATTGAGCAATATTAATGAAATATTATTAAATTATCATAAATTATACAAAACATATTATTGGTGGTAAAACAGGATGTATATAAATAGCGTTAAATATGTATAGTTTGAGTATTTTTATTTTAACATTTATAATGTTTACGACAATCACCAGCCAGCTAATGGTGACCAATGGCCATCGGAGATTTTATGCAAATCAGCTCGAATAGCATTTCATAAAAGTTCGCTCCGTGATAATAGCCGCCATAAATTTTGCTTTACATTTTGATAGAGTTTTTGACACAGGGTAGAGACGCTAGTTATTGGAGAATGAGTTATGGTTACCCGTGTGTGTGTGTGTGTGTGTGTGTGTGTGTGTGTGTGTGTGTGTGTGTGTGTGTGTATGTGTGTGTCGGGGCCCGGGTAACGGTCTGCGAGCCGTGAGGCTGATTTATCGTGAACATCAACCGAACTATCAGATTTGCATTTAGATAGCACATAGCGGGCGCGGGCGGGGGCGCGGGCGGGGGCGGGGGCGGGGGCGGGGGGATCGCTCTCATTATGCGTTCACTCTATTACGCATAAATTAAATAAATAAATCTGGGAAAAATATTTTATTATTGTTCCCAAAAAAAAAATTGAAGAAAAAACTAATCGAAAATTATATCATCACTAGATTTGTATACAAAATAATAATAATATACAAACAGCATTCGCAACATTTGCTATACTGATAGCTGTTTAATTGCTGTTAATGATAATTTATTAGATTTATTTATATTGCCGCTTAGAGTGCTGATGATTTGATATTATTAGGCCATGCATCTGGCTTAGTCTAATTTATTATAGTGCAATTCGTCTAGGGCCGTTACGCGGTTCGAGAACGCGGCGGAAGCCTGATAGCGGTGCACAGTTATTCAGGCTGATCGTAAATTATCGACCTCCGCAATTAGAAGGCGCCGATTTGGCGCTTTATACATCTGTTCGCTATTTATTTATAAAAACAACAAATTATACATTATAATACAATCTGAACCAGAGATCTGTTTTTTGGAAACATATATGTATGTATAATGTATAAATAAATGTAATAAATTAATACGATTTTGGTTTCTTTGTCATTAAATTTAAGAAGCAAAAAACAACTTTAACATTTTACGTTTAATAAGCTCGATAAACATAACAAGCTAATGTTAGCGTGTCTCCTAACGTATAGAGTTACTAATTTGCAAGTTAGATGTTGACATGCAAATTTAATGGTTAAGAAGAGCGTATATTAAAAAATTTAATCAATTCTAAGTGGCGGTATAAATATATTATAAACGGAAACGGTTGAATAGTCGGTAAGATATTTAATTACAAAATATTCCACTGTTTAATCTTTTGATGGAACAGATGCTATCAATATAACATTTATAAAAGGAAAAATCATATATTCTTAATTGTGAGTTATATATGTCTCCTACGATATGTAAATAGGCACGCAGATAATTAAAAGTTATCTCGCTTCCCGCCACAGCGGCCATTACATCGCTGACTATTCTGGAATGATTGACACAATATTTTAACTTGGATCGATAATGAAAATGTTCTCGAGTATTTAATTCATCTTTTATTTGTTGACAATTACTATTTGCAAAGGGATAATTGATCGCGTTCTCACAATTGTCAGACCGCTGACGAGTCGTGTACAAGTTTTGTAGTATTAAAAAGTTAGCGTCGCAAGGCGCCGCTGTCCGCTCAAGATGTCAGATACCAGTTTGTAAATGAAATTCTTTATATATCTCTCTGTCGTTTTTCATATTGCTGTTTTCTATAAATTATATTAATGCGACAATTATTTATATTATGAATAGCTTATGAAGCGTTTCATTACAGTTTCAAATACTTTAAGGTTCTTGTTTGAACGTTTTATTAGTTATAATTGTATTGACGTAGCGGTACCTAAATTCCAAACATAAGACTCTGATAGGCTTTAAATGTTCAATGTTTGCAAAATTACCCACTATTCCCGGTATAGTCGTAAATTTCGAAACTAGCTTAGCTAAATTACAACGTTTTCTGAATAGATTTGTCAATTTATCTAAAATTCTTTGGTTAAACAAAGCGATAACACAGCTGGAAGTATTAAATCATGTTTGGTTTATATCCGTGGGCAGTGTCGCTGATCTTTCGGGCATGGCTAATAGACTCGCGATTTAATTATTGTCCCAGGAGTTCAGTATAATCGGTCATAACTCAATATACGGATACCTGTCATATACAACCTGTTTCAATTCGCACAGCACAATGCGTGCTGCGGCTGCTATGCTTTGTGCTGGCGTTGTCGCTCTGAATTTATATCTTCATGCTCGTTTAAAACAGCCATACGTTCGGATCTGTGCTATACTTTTTACTCACCCTTTAGACGTGCGATCCTTTTGATATTGTTATTCGTGTTCTATTATTTATATAATTTATAGATTATCTTTCCATTGTGAGGTGGCGTTTTATTCTAGATATTAGCATTTTACACACAATTGAAAATATTAACATTTCCATTGCCCCGTTTATTTATATCTGCTTCGTTTGTTATATGTGCTTATTGTTTCTTAGTTTTTGCTTGTTATAAACGAATTTTATTAAGTATAATTTAATGTTTAATTCAGAAACGTTATAGACAAGCTGTGTTTTTTAAATGCAGACCCCACACATGCAATCAAATTAGAAAAGTCCAACCAAACGGAAACGTCGCATTTATTATAGTTTTAGTTAAAATGGACGCCGCGGGCGTTCTGTTTCGAGTCCGTAACTCTCAATACGACACTATAAGCCCAGCCAGAAGCTTAATTCATAAAATGTCAAAAATATTTCATTTCAATTTCTTCTATGAATATTTTCAAGTTTTACACCATTATAATAATTTTCTATTTATATAAAGTTTATCTTATTGAGGGATGTTTTATTTGAAGTAGTTGTATGAACATCTTAATAATAAATTCCATTAACTTGTTTTTGTGGTGAACTACGTTTAAGATAATTCATGATGAGTGATAATCGTCCGGTAGTTTTTGTGTATTTTGCTCGGTAATTGTAAGTACAATGAGTTCGTCACTGAGCTCAGATCAATACACCTTTAATGCTAAAATTATTATTTCCTGCCTTTGTTATGATGACTGTCGTTAAAAATTATTTTTGGTTTTTATCTTTCGTTACAACATCGGCTGATATTTCTGCTTTTTATTGTGACTTTAAGAGGTCATAAAAGAATCAAGGGATGTAAAATTTTGAATATATTTCTTAAAGAAATCTTGTGTCGCTTCATTGACCGCTATTGTACTTTAAAGTTCCGAAAATAGATTTCTTTGATAGAATATATCTTGACATGGCGGGAGTCGGTCTATTGGTTCATGATTGTTCACCGCAGTATTGGGTCTGTAGATACAAGGCGTCAAGTATTCACAATGCAGCGATCACTTCATATAAATTCTTTTGAATACCAATGACATTTCAATTTCTTCTAGAATGTCAATCAATGGTCAACGGTTTTATCCATGAGGGTAGGTTTTGAACTTTGAAATTAAAAATTTGGATACATTAGAATTTTTTTATTGGTCTTAAGGAGTTTTAAGTGTGTGTGTGTGTGTATTATGTAATACATAGCTTAGGTGAAAACGTTCATTTGAAATTATAATTTATAATTTGATGACGAAGGGCGCCTTAAGTCTGAGATGTGATAGGTTTAGTAGACGGGAGACATGACTTATTTAGTGGCCATGTTGTGCTTCCATCTTCAATCTGCGTAGGCGTAAATTTCCAAGAAGACATTTCTCGTACAAGCCCATAATTCTGCCAAGAAAACAGAAGAAATAATGTTAGCTATACATATACGGCTAACTTGGTAAATGAATCATCGCATATGCGTTCCTCGTCAGCGAGCAAAAAGAAGTTTGTCGAAAATGCTACTTGCTGAGATCGGTGCAGCGTGAGTTGCACTCATCCCTTATTTATTTATACTGGTATGAAGAATTCCATTTTTTCAAGTCCATAACAGCGTGCGTTCTGCGCGGGCGCAATCCGAAAGAGCGAATTCTTTAATTGACAAAATGAACCACAGTTGCATTCCATTGTAGATCGTTAGTCGTAATGTTGGAATAATATATAAATAAATAGACTTATAATGAGTTCGAGCCATAATTCATTAGTTTTATTTCTGTGACAGAAATTAATTAGTGTGATGAGCTTTTCACAAAATACTTTTTTTCCATATAGAGTTTTTTTTTTAATTTATATTATTTTTGGTTTCAAATTCGACCATCGGTAAAATCTAAATGTAATAAGTTCAATATTAGTCCAATTTTAACCAGTCTTTGCACACCTACACACTTAAATGACACACCTGCTGGGTCAGCGAGGTGAAGCTACATACAGTTTTTTTTAAGTCTTACGATTTTTATTTAACGTTGTTTTGAAGCCTACTAATATTTATACACTTTTAAAAAAACAACTAAAGTAACATAAGTAAAACTCAATAATTTAAACGAATTATGAAAATTGCTATTTTAAAGGAAACTATTTAGCAATGAGTAGTGATAATTTGAATTTATCACAAATATGAAAATTAGCTTTATCTAACTTAATTAAAAAGTGATTATTTTAATTAAATGTATCCCAAGTCTGGCGTATCAATTAAAAGATAAATAATGAAGCAATCCAGTTCAAAGGCAACGACCGGAGAGGATATACACGCCAGGCGGGCGCACGCAACCCTACGAGACATGCGTGTCGCTCCGTTACGACACCTACACCAAATTTTTCCACATGCCCGAGCCGAGATAAGCAACGAACAACGCCAACGTGTTATTTATTAACGAACCGAATGATCGATAGTTGGACGCGACACCGGACGTCGACTTGGACGAGCGCCTTTCGAAACACCGCCGCCGTCACTTCTCTCACAACTCGTTGCAAACTCAGATAAAATTGACCCACACCTAATTAAATTCAGAAATATCATTTCTCTTTCGATTATATAAGTCTGTTTTGTACCTTTGTTAATTGGCATTTCGATCGAAATCCTGACATTGAAAATTGACACTTTACATTTTGTTGTGAAATATATTTAGTTATACTAAACGTCTGAGAAACGGTTGTAATGAATAACCGAATCGAATGTTCTGTGTGCGTAACAGTCTCCTTCAACCCTTTGCTCTGTACCATCCGTTCCGCTCAGCATACGTCACGTATTGGTGACAGCTGCTCGTGATACTTTCTAATCGCTCCATTCAATAGTCAAACCAAACAAACAGATAACGAGACGGCATTTTGCGAAACCGTAATGGAATGAACAATTGACAATGACGAAAAGGCCAATCAATTAAACGTTATCTCTAGACACTCAAAGAGACAACGAAATCTCCTAATCGATCGCTCAATGGTGATTTAAAAATCCAAATGCATAAGCGTATAGATGTAAATTTGTTTCTTTATTTTGCGATTAGATGCAAACTGGATGGGAAACAGAATTTCGAGGTTCATGTGCGCGGGCAGGTTAGACCAGTCCCAATGGCCTCGCAAGGACCCCAGCAAACCTGTTAGATTCGTTGCACGATTTTTACGTGCGCACCTACCGGAATCTCATTCACGTGGTGCAGCGCCACGCTCCGCCCGCGCTCCTAGTTGCCAGTTTAGTCTTCGAGTTACTAACGTTTAAGCTTGTTAGATGATAGTAGAGATACCACTTCGTTTGTGTACTCTATCTATTTTACATACATATAGTAAATACCACGTATTTTTTTATGTATAATTTTATGATAACTTTACTCTAGCTACAACACACCCACGTCTACGATCCGTATAATATGTGAACTTAAATTCATAATTTATTTCCAACTACTTACTAATGCAATGTTATCAAATTATTTAGCAGTGTCAAACAGCCAGCTTGCAGTTGTAAATAACTTCATTTAACGGCCTCGGTTTACTTAGACCACTAACTAATAAAATAACTTTGGCTTACAAAGTATCACTTTGACTTAGCATTTAGTAATTCAATCGTAAGATTTTTTTAAATAGTCATGCAGAATAAGTCTTGAATATATTTTTTTTTACCAGCACTCTGAAATAAAAATAAAGTGCATCTGGTTTTGACCTACTGTCTCAACCAAAATACCCATAAATAATGACCTCCCGTGATATCAACAGTTCACCAGGAACAGGAATCAGGTAGAACTACGATCCGGTCAAACTCGTCCGACGCGTGCTTCCAACATTTTTTATTTATTTGTCTGCATCGTAAGATACCGCTGGGCGTGACGTCAGACAACCTAAACTGGTTGGCGAAGGAACAGGGATTTGCCTCGTATCCTTCCGGTTCTGCGAGTGTTTCAGACCTGTTCTACATTCAGGTTTGCAGCTCCAGACTACTCGACCTGCGTGACGTACCAACAACTGGTCAAACAGTGTTTGATCTGCTCAAACGTACTATGTCGTATACGCGATCTTCCGAATTAGGCACTTCGTAGCTTTAGACGAAACAGCTTAGTCAATCGGCGCCCAAATTGCGTGTTCGAGAACCGGCCACTTGAAATGCTGACTCACCTTTGTGTGCGACAATTATTAGCGTACGTATTATACCGGCGCATTATGAGCTGACGACCGCTGATGGATACCATCAAAGGTCAGTATCCGTACCAAAATGGTCACGCCTAATAACTGGTTCGTAAGATGTAGCCGGTCCAGTTGTAAAACTACAGGCTTGGGATACCAGTATTTTACGTTTACTTCATTGATAAACACACTCAATGAAAATTTGTCAAACGTGTCATTCTTGACATCATCTCTACATTCATATTTGCTCAGTCGATTAAGGACTGTTCTCAATCGTAAAATATATCTACCAAAACAACTTCACATTATGAAACATTACGTAAACTTTTAGTATATAAAGATACTTCTCGTTTTTTATTACAAATGAATTAACATTTAATATATTTGTTCGCAGACGTCGTAAAGAAGTAATGGAAGTGAGTGCAGAGTCTTGGCGCGCTTACTACACAGGGGGTCCAGAACATCCGCTGAGTGCCACGTCCGCGGTGCTCGGCGTCGCTGAAGACCCTCAACCGCAGTCCCTCGTCACAGAATACTACAAGCTGCCTCCGCTCGTACAAGATACTCATCTCAATTTGCATAAGGAAGTTTGGCCGTAAGTTCCTTAAAACGATTTCTTATTACATATTACATATACAACACATAAATATTATTGTAAAAAAAAAACATGACAATAAAAACTCAAAAGTGACTCATATTAAGGTCAAAGTCAATATCAAAATGTGATCAACAGATCCAAAGTCGATTCCGGAAAATCAATCATCGATTCTCACGATCGTATATCACGTGTATCATAGCAATTATTATTATAATTCGATATCGAAGCGTTGTGAATATGGAATGAATTTGCGTAAAATTTATATGTAAACTATGATAATATGGAATCTTTATTTTTTTGTTGCAATACAGTTACAGGCAGGGTTGCGTTGTTGAGTCTCACGGCCGAGTACACAGAGACTGAGGCCGCGTGGCTTCCGCCCTAAAGAAAGGTGTAAGAATAACAAATAATAAAAATGTTAATGTTCCACTCAATAAATCATAGGTGCTCATTTGAATACGTATAGCGGGATTATCGAAATAAGAGTTCGCAATTCAAGGAACGTCTTGTACCCTACTCCAGCTCCTGTATATATATCATTAAAATTAGCATATTTTTGCATTTCGATTGCAGATTCTTAAAAAAAAATGTCGTTACTGAGATATTGTATTTTTGAATTATTGGTTTGTAATCTTAGTACAATATTTATTTTTTTTTCCAATATTGTTAAAAAACATTAATCTTGTCAAGTTTATTATGATATCATTTAAAGATATTTATGAAGTAAATAAAAATATCTTTAGTGAAAAGTAAAGTTAGTACTAAATAATGAAAAATATATTAACTTGGATTTTAAAATATTTTAACTTTATTTTATACCAGTGTAAACGACTGAAAGTAGACAAGTAAGAACATTTAAGTATCGGTATTCCCATAGAAATGCGACCCCGATCAAATTATGCTCGCTCTTTAAAAGAGGTTGTTAACAGCATACTATGAATAGTGGCACAAAAATGAGCAAACGTCGTGTCATTTTAAATATAAGGACTGCATAATAATAACTTCACACTATAAGATACTTGTTCTTTTATTAAGATTTTATTATACTCCATAAATACATTTTATAGTGGTAATGAATCTGGTTTAATTCATGAAAATGTTAAATATGTCACCAGGTTTCGGTTTAGAAATGCTATATTTTATTATTAAATGCATTGATGGTATTATGGACAGAATAACAGCAGCTTAAGAATATAAGTCAACACTTTCTAAATTGTATTTTAATTAAATTTTTCGAACGCGTTATCATATCAGAGCATACAAATTAAAAGATTTTTAAGAAGAAAGGGAATAGAAGATTTTATCACATACCTACATTTGTGTGTATAATCTGCGTACCAACCAAAAAATACTTCATAATTCTTAGTAAATGGAATCTTTTTTCATAATTCTCAGTGAAAAGTGACATTTTAATATACTTTCATGTAATAATTTGGACTGTCATCGTCGTAATAGTTAACAGGAGTGCATAAACAGGTAACGACAATAGACGGATGTGGCTGGAAGCCGCTCACATTGACAAGGACGCCCAGGACTTGTCTCGGCACTCGCATTGTCGGCACGCGTCCCACGCGCCCGCTCAGACGTGTGCTGCTATTTCTCATTCATACATTCAAAATTATAACGAATACTCCAACTCGCCCGCACCCATCCGTGAGTGGTATCACCACTGCGTTTGTATGCTAATACGATATATAGTTCAGTGTCAGAGTCGACAGTTTCTGGGCGCTGTGTTTGTTGTCTAAATCGTTCTTAATATTTGAATTGAATGCACGATAGATGTAGAAATTAACTAGTTCGGTGTCTATATTATGTTACTTCCAATTCGTAGGCGTAAATATGTTTCGTAAACGCAATGCGTCGAGCGCGGGCGCTTAACGACATCTGTATCTAGGATATATAAAATTATAGGTAAGTATTAAGTGAAAAGGGCTAAATAGCCATTACTAGTTGTAGGTAGCTCTCGAGTGTTGGCAACAAAATTAACATAGAAACTCGCATCGGGAAGTCTTAGAGCCTCGACCTCGCGACCCTGTCACTGCTCATACACGTGTTAACGGGAAAATATTTTCTACCATTTCATATTCATATTTATTGAATACACGAAATCAATTTAAATCATATATCTTATTTTAAGTTATTCAAAAAGTATTAATATGCAAGCTTAAATTAATCAAAAATGATTTTTCATACATTGATTTTAAAACCAACCATATATCACATTAAAAAGTAACATCTTAGCAAAAACTTCGTAGATGGAACCGTGTGACCCATTTAGGACTGGAACCGGTTTCCTCTTCAAGATATATCTGTATTGTTAGAAGCACAACAGTTAATACCATTCAGTGCCCCTGGATTCCAACCCTCTTATAAATATAATGAATAAAAAGACAGTCTTCGTCACGGCCTCGAATATGGCTATCACGTAGCGAAATATGAAATCGGGGCTTGACCATTCTTCTTGACCATCCTTTATCCATAGATACCTCCCTATTCAAATGATGACAAGCAAAAATTACAATTAATACCGGTATAGTGACCGTTGCGAATTATTATCACTGAGAATATTTCCATAGGATTAAAGATAAATTTATTATATCAAGTTAAGACTCTCTCATTAAGAGTTTGTTTAACGGGTGATAGGAGTGACGAAATAGTTTTCAATTAAAGCTTTGATAATGTATCGGTTCCGTGAGAAAAGTAGCAATAAACCTACATTTGGGCGAATGATATATTCAAATAGAATGGGTATAACGTTTCTCATATCCGTTGCAATGCCTTCTTCATCTCGCTTTGATGCCCAATAGATTTTTATCTATCCGTCAAACGATGTATAAACTGTCGTCGCTTTTGATTTCGATCATGATAGGCCGACTTTAATTTCTTATCTCTTGATTCTGTGGAATAAGAAATAATTATTTATTTAAGATTTTATCTTAAGCTTGCACAGTAAGTAGATGCTGTTTGAACTAAAGTTAATTATTCAGACATTTAACCTATAAACGTACCTACTTGCGTCTGCGCATATAACTGTTTCTTTGACAGCTATCGGTTTGTTATCTATAGCTATGTATATATTAATTATATATACGTAATATTCAATTAAAGTTTGTTTTATTTTATGTCAAATATTTATACTTTTGTTATATCCAAAAGAATCTTGATAATTTTTTAACACGTCGATTCTTATAGGGAAAGTTACCCTAAGCGTTGCATTGTCGATATCTCGTCATGTGTGAAAGGGTGTTAAGTAAACATTGCAAATTATTATAAAGGACCCTGCAGATACGAGTGCTCTCATTTAATATATTCATTCTTAATATTGTGCATGCAAATTTTTGGATGCTTATAATGAATTTCTGTCCTACGTTTGATAGCGTCTGTGTCATGGTAATTGAGGGCAACATGACACCGATATTAGATTAGTTATACAACTTTGGGAAAGAAACTTTTGTATGAGATTAACCGTCATATGGTAGAATGTTTCGTTTTTATTAGGATTACATACGGCTTCATATAAGCAATACATTTTTGTATATAATATACTAGTCATATATTTTAAACTTGTCATATATTCTTTTATATTTTTGATTTCTTATGTCATAGTAAAAAGAAAATGGCTTTTAAAAATTTGCAATAAAAATGAAATGTTTTTTTTTAAATTAGGAATTACATTAGGAATTAATGAATGAAGTTATAAATATTTTAATTAAGTACGTTACTAACTTCAATGAATAGTCTGTTTAAAAACTCCCAAATGCTGACTCTACAGCTGTTAGTTTATCATGGCTCTAGGCGTACAAAGCAACGACAAGTAAACAACCCATTGTGCTTCGAACTTGAATATCTCCCTGACTTGCCGCTGGCATATCGCTCGCGGATTAGCGCATTTAATTTGCATTTCTACAAATAAATATAAGTCCTTATTTTCATCAACTTCTTTCTAAAATATACATAAAACAATTTAAAACAAATAAAAAACACCAAGTGTATAAAAAGTATTTCTTTTTAAATATATCTTCGCTGTTATTTTACATAAAACGCATCTTTTGCATATAGTACGTATAAATCTTGAATAAGTAATGTGAGAATTGCAATCGGACACGGTTAAGCTCGCGGGAGGTCGCGCATCCTGGCCAATTCGGACTCATGAAATAGTGCCACAAGAGGCTCTTATCTAAAATAAACATCTCAGCGCCAATGAAACACGTCTTCAATTATCATAAATCGGCGTGTACTGACACCGCCCGAAGAAAACCGCTCCCCCCCTCCCACCCCCCCGGAGGTGGGTGCCCTCACATACGAACAAATCAAATAAATTTAATGTGCCTGCCTTTACGATATTTGTAATAGACTTAAACGATTACTAGATTGTATGGATTAATGATTATTATTTGTTGAAATGTGTGGTTTAATTTGTAATTGTAAATGTTATTTTAAATAGCCAGAGGCGAATTATTTATGGTAGAGCTTTAAGTTTAATTAAAAAATGAAATTATCCAGTATTAGTTGAAGAGCTTCTGAGTTTATCGTCAAATTTTTGGAGTTGTTAGACCAACTGGAGCTACGAGACAGAAACGTTTAAAACGGTCTACGCGTTGCGAAATTATTGGGGTGAGAGTGTGGATACAGAGATGAGTTATGAATTGAGATAATATTCGTGAAGATCTTTGTAGTATTTACTACATTATAGATATTTTAATTTAAATAATGTAATGCAATTTTGGAAAATAATGAATGAGAAATTCGTCAGGACAGTAAAATTCGAACTCGCCACCTCTGAGCGACCGTCCCAGACACTGTATTAACTGAGCTATCGTGTTGTCACTCGTTTTGCTAAAGCGTATCGGGATGTAGGAGACATCGATAAGGTTTCTCTCGTAATTCCTAACCAAATTTTCTAATTATGAAGTATAAATTAACATTTAAAAGACATCACAACCAGAATTTGTTTTCGAAATGATATACAAACATTATAGCTGTTACGTTTACTTAAATTATATATAAATATAGAATGAAAAACGTTCGACGTTAGCACGTATTTATAGGGATTGCTGAATATTTTCTTACATATATTTATATATGAATGTCTGGACTAGATTAGGAAAAATCTGTTAAATAACAAAACTTTTTGGAGAGTTTGCTTTTAATTGAAGGTAAAACTAATGACTTAAAAAACGATTTTCTTGTACTTTGTTAATAATCAACGCTTTATATAATTAGTCAATGAAGAAATTAGTTAAAAGTACCTAATGTAGAACATAACGATATAAACAGAAATGATTCCTGACTGATATAAAAATGACTTCCTGGATGTGTCATTTTCATTAAATTTCCATAATCCTTGTAAGTTCTTATGACTTAGAGAAAGATTTCACTTGTAAGTTCTTATGACTTAGAGAAAGATTCAACTTACGAGTTCTTTAGATATTTTTTTTTTGTTTTTTTTAAATTTGATTTGATAAAAGTTTCTCCAGATATATATTTTTTATTTTTTTTTAATTAATTTGATAAAAGATTTTTTAGATATATATACCTATATATATATATATATATATATATTTAATTAATTTGATAAAAGATTCTTTAGATATATGTTTTTTTTATTTTTTTTAATTGATTTGACAAAAGATTCTTTAAATATATGTTTTTTTTATTTTTTTTAATTGATTTGACAAAAGATTCTTTAGATATATGTTTTTTATTTTTTTTAATTGATTGGATAAAATATTCTTTACATATATATTTTTTTAATTCTTACGCTTTTGAAAAGAAAGATGAATAATAAAATGACATCTTATTGCATCAGCTGGTAGGTCCTACTGTTAGAAACAGTATCTCCCTAACTCTACTATATTCTACTTTACGAGACGTTTTTTTTTTTTAAGATTAGTGTAATTTTTCGGGATTATTATTATGAGTTTATTCAAGTTTATTTACCAATCGTATTTTTATTACTATATTATTTTTATTGTATATATAGAGTGTGGGTAAATATCTCCTACTCTAATGTTTTTCCTTGATAGTTTGTGTTCAGGTAATAAATGTATACTTACCTACCAAGTTTTTATTGTTATGTTTTTTTATTATCCAAAACATAATTTAGTTTAGTGTGATACATATTGTTTATTGTTTTGTATAATATACCTAGTTATGCAAAAATAGTAAAATAGCGATTTTACGCGCGCACGATGAAGTTGGTCGTAGAAATAGCGGCGCGCGCGCATTGTCGCCAATCACGCCTGTCTCCCCTCCGCAGGGCCGGCGGAGCTCTGAAAGCGGCCAATGGCGCGCACGGGGCGGAGCTGGGCGAGCTCTCGGGCCTACTTCACGCGGGCCTCGTGAAGCGCGAGCCCGAGGACCTCAGCCGCAAGGTGGTCGACGAGCCTGAGCCGCACGCGCTCAAGCCGCCGCGACACAAGGTGCGTCACACGTCCGTACGCCGCCGTCGCGCGCGCACGCACTTACACACTTTCCTTACCAGTTATTCATGTATTATTAATCGCGGTTTGTGTACGATGTACCGAGCGTCTCGCTCTTGTCTCAATTACCGCGCCCGCCCGCGCCCTAATACGGCCGGTCAGCGCTGCCCGCCCAGTGCATGTCATCGTAGATCAAATTTAGGATAACTCAAACAACTCAGGATTTTATATACTTGTAACGTGACTGTGTTATAAACCAACAAACCTAGTGTTCGTGAAGCAGTGACTGTGATCGACGCGGCATGTACGCGTCGACTTTACGGAGCGGACAGTTGTCGTGGGAGAACGCGTGTAACAGGCGCGTGTGTCCGCAGGTGGCGGTCGGCGAGCCTGGCGAAGCGGCCTCACCTTCTCCGGTACAGTCACGGGCCTCCTCCGCAGGCTCGCTTCTTCCAGACGCCGCAATGTACGCAGCGCAAATGTTTGTGCCCCCAGGCACACCTAGTCCTACGCCCTATGGCGAACAATATCCACGCCAGGCAACGACCTTCGCCAACGAGCCCTACTACAGAGAATACTTCATCGGCGAAGGTTATCAGCAAAGAGCCGCACCACCATACAGTGATACAGAGTCAGCATCAGCATCAGCTTTCGGTGATCGATATTCGGCTCCTCGCTACCACAGCAAGAGCGTAATAGCGGCTGCAGGCCTTACCGTCGATCTACCCTCACCAGACAGCGGCATCGGCGCGGACGCCGTGACGCCGAGAGACCACACAGCCGTTCAGCAGGTCGGTCCTACCAGAGACAAGGGCGTGGGCGGGCGGGCTTCTTTACCAGACCCAATACAAACATACTTTAAATGACACAATTTACTTCTATGTCACTTCTCTATTTGTGAACATTATACAAACACTTCATTCTCTATTATATATAATACAGCTTTCCCCATACATATTCTTGAATTATTTGTATCACATCAAAAATATAATTCAGGAACATGTAGTGTGTAGACGCTTACATACTTTGTGATCACAAATCTTATCAGAATCCTAGATAGGCGAAATTTCTATGAACTACAACTGAAGCCCTCCCGCGCTCTCTAAGTATATATTTATAATAGTAGAGTGTTTATCTTTAATACATGATTCCCATAGTACTAATAGTTAATATTTTTTTATTTTTAATAGTTAATAATAATAGTATAAATATTAGTATGAATATCAAAATCAATGAAATTAGCTTAATAATAAAACTTAAAATGTAAAAAAAATCGCATATCAACAAAGTTAGATATGGGTCACAATAGAGTTGTTAAAAAACTTTTAATTGCCAGTTCGTGTAAGGCATTTGGTCAGTCACTTCCAATAAGAAAATAAATAGAAATAAATGATAATTATGACGCATTGTTAGCTGTAGAGTAAGTAATGATTCATTGCCATTAGATAAACAAAGTGGTTAGAAAAATCTTTATTAATGAAGCTTACATAGAGAAAAACAATAGTCGTGTAGCAATACTAGACCTTCGATACAAAGTGGGAATATTGCATTTTTATGCTATATAATATATTTAAAATAGCAAATTGACATGACTTCTGTATAATGAGTCTAACTAAGTGTATTTGAAGGACTGTCAGAGCTGGGTGCGGCGCTCACGAGCGGCCACTCAGTCGATCTAATTATTTTCTATCGTGCAAATGAAATATCTAAGACACGAGACAGTAACTTTATCCATATAAATACTTGCATATTTAATTACAGTATATAACTCAGTTCAAATTATTTTATGATAATAAATAAGACGTCGGAAAAACACTCGTTTTGGGGATTTAATATTGCCTATATCAATTTACATAAATTAAAGTAATTTTATACATAATTAATGTTTTCAAGAAATATTATCTTTAAATATTGTTCCCATCGTCATTTATTAAGATTAAATAATAATCTATTCATTATGAGTGAAATTAGCGCTAAGTAATTATTTTGTTAGTTAATTCTTATTACGTAGATTACCTAATATTACGTTACCCTTCATTAACCGTCATCAGAGCGTGAACTTCATAACACGCGTGCACGTAAAACAAATAAAAAAACATCGGAAATATCGTGTTGTAGTATATTTTAAGATAATTTTCGTTACATCATGTACATTTTTCGGTCTGAAAACAAGATATTTTTTAAATTAAATTAATACAGATGAAGTTAAAAAAATATCAAAAAAATCAAGGTCAATAGAAAAACAAACACCAAAAACAAATAATTTGGACTTATTATGTTGTACTTTAATTTACAAAAGCTCGTAAATTGCATTATATTCTACTTTGTGTCCAAACAAGAACCGATCGTTAAGTCATGTCATATGTAGAGATATGTAAATTTTAATGAAAGTGTACAAACTTTTCTCAGCCGGGGAATACCTAAAATATTTTGATATATCTATTTCATTTCGTAATGTAACAACTAAACATTCACAGTCGTTACATTTTATATAATAAATATCAACATTTTTACTTCGAACACGCTGTAATTAAATGTATACTTCGCTCGTTTCGCTTCCTAAGTTTTTGCGGAACGCGAATCAACATCTCAAACATATTATTCAAAGTCCGATTACTTGTTTTTGGTAGTGACCTCCAACAAAATGACGAAAATATATTTAATTGATTTAAATTGTCGTGTTATTATATAATTTATTAAAATAATATAGGGTGTTGTTTATAACACATATCGGTTATTTAATAAATCATTAGCAGATTATTATTATTCAGATTTTTAATTTGTATTTTTTTTCTTTGTGTATTGGCATTCAGAGGCGTTACAATATGCATAAAGCAGAATTGAAAAGTTTGGGTTTTTTTTTAAATATTACAACTATATAATAAATTATTTAAACGGAAAAAAAATAC
Source organism: Dircenna loreta (assembly GCA_963555665.1). Classification (NCBI taxonomy): domain Eukaryota; kingdom Metazoa; phylum Arthropoda; class Insecta; order Lepidoptera; family Nymphalidae; genus Dircenna; species Dircenna loreta. Next base: position 12,676,470 of record OY743093.1, on the reverse strand, counting down.
ATTTTCAGTCAAAGCATTCATATAAGACTAAGTCGAAAAAAATCCTATAAGAAAAACCTTCGTTCAACAGTCGTTCGAGTACACGGTGATCTGCCAGCAGCCTGTGGGCGAGGACGGTCGAGGCACCCCAGCAGCTCATCACTCCCCCGCACAGCCCCCACGGACGCGCCCCTGGCATGACTTCGGACGACAGAATGACGCTGACAAAATACAAATAGCCAAGCTGTAAGTCTATTATAAAACCACTATAGTTATATGTACGACTAATCCTACTTCTATAAATGCAGGCAACTACTTTTCGAATTTAGAAAGTTATTGACATATTTTTTCAAATAAATTTAGTGACATTTGTTTCAAAAATACCTTTTAAAAACCTTTGACCTTTCAACTAGTGAAAACCTTAACTTATTACCCGCCAATAAACAGAGAATGTAAATTAGTCATAATTGTATTTAATTAAATAGTTTTTTATAATTGAGTATATTTTAGCGATAAAAGTAAAATTACTTATATATATAGTGAAAATAATAAACTTAAAGTGGGTAAAATAAAGTATACATAAATGTATGTCGCGTGAGTGTGAATAGAGTGGAACGGGCTATATCCCGGGCCACTATATTGACTTACCGTTTAACACCTCTCAAAAATGTGATAAAGCGTACCTTTCTAGGAAAACATATTTTCACAAACACACATTGTTATTGTAACTATTATACATTATTTGTATAAAAATAATTAAAAAATGTATAATCATTGAATCAATCATTGTAGGGTGAAAAAAATTAAGTACCATTCATATATACAGGTATATTTTTGGTAACATGTTAAAAAAATATAATAAATACAAAATTATTTTCTCTGTAAACTCAAAAGCATGTTTTTATAATATTTATCTGATATTCCAAATAATTAAAAATTAATATTGTCTAAGATTTTCGAAGAGGATGCAACCACCCCACGAGTCACAAGTATGCGAGGTGTTAATTCAAAGTTCGTGATTGTTGAATGGACTGAAAGTGTGTGTTAATTGGCAATTTCCTATTTTTCTCTCACTTAATTGTCTTGTAACAAGTTAATTCTTGTAAAGTGTGTTAATAACTGGAAATAAACTATCCACCTCAAAACCAGTCGCTCATAAAGAAAGAGATTTGTGATATTGATAATCTTAGTATTATTTAACAATTAATATTACTTCCGGTCTAAAAGATTAATATTTATCACCTTCGAACATAAACATCTTTTTTTTTTAACATCAGAAAAATGTACACCAAACTAAATGTCTTCCGGATTCCTCGTTGAATAACAAAATGTATTCTGTAGCGTTGCAAATGTTTAAATTTGAACGTTAAATAATTATAATATAGAGCACATATTCCAGTGATTATCACATCATTACCGACCCGTGGAATTTATTATCATAGAACTCTGTAATGAGCGATTCGCACGCACTGTATCTATTATCTAACAAATGTATAACTAAAACAATTTATTTCCACGCCGCTTAATACTTGGATAATCTAAAACGTAAGTATCGTAGCAGTAAATAGTTTTTTTAATTATAATTTAACGTGTACGTGAATTTGTTTTCAATGAACAATAACCCTATCTTTGATAGCTGTTAAAGTTTACTTAACGAATCGAATGGCTGGAACGACGCAGCGGAAACAGTCGTCAGAATGATAAATGCATTAGCATTACTATCGCGATAATTACTTACATTTGGCCCAAATAAGTCGATATTTCTACGTCTTATATTACAGTCATTTCTGATACACGCGACTTATATCGCCAGCCCTGTTAGAGAAACATCAATACGCCCTTACAAATGTTTATACTATTATTTAGCGGCCATTTTAGAACATTTAAGCCCTCAACCAGACCGGTCATTAGCCGCTGCCCTCAAAATCCACTTTATTAACTGGATGCGGAACACGCCTAGGTGCTTTTTAAATGTTGTAACTTAATCAGCTAATGTATACATTTGTGATTATCACTCTGAGTGTATCTAATATGCAGTAATGGAATCCATTTTCCACTCTTAACGTCTCCTGATCGAATCGAGGTTTACTGTTAATGATATTTGACATCTGTAGTAAAACGTGTTTATATTTATTATTTTAATAAAATGTTTACTTTATTCAAATTTCTATTTGACTGAATTCGCCATGACTGTTCATTATTTTAATAAAATGTTTACTTAATTCAAATTTCCATTTGACTGAATATGCTATGACTGGAGGGTTAGATGTAAAAAAAATAATTTTGACACATTATCTCTAAGAGCTAAAAGACGCGCTATATTTTTTGGTGCTAGTTTTTTTTTCCTGCTTTGAACATAAAATGCATTAATTTGAAACATGCATTTAACAAACCGATATATATATATATATATATATATATATATAATGTATATTGTGAAGTAAAAAGAATTTGATTTATTATTAATATTAATAAAACATTATTCTTTGGCAATAGTTTGATTCGTAAAAAGATTTTATAAAATAATCATTAGTCAATATATTCGAGCTCATAACGCTAAAGGGTTTATGGTAAACATTTAACATCTATTAAGTAGAATGTAGGCAAATAATACTGTATCAGAGTTACTCGTGACGCTGCGTGTGCGCAGCCGGCAATCAACGTAGCGCAATAACAGACCCTAACCGTTTTCATTAACTTATATAGCTTGATATGTTTGCAGTAAAGCTTTGAAAAGTATAATTTAATCATATTTTAATAAACTGATAATAAATTTATCATACCAATTTTAAATTCTTTTAGGTATTTTCAATTTAGGAAAAATTCAGGACGATCAGAGTTAGCATACGATAAAATAAATTCCAGCATATTCTTAAACTTTTACGGTGTTCTGCCCATACAATACTTTCCATCGGTCTTGGCATTCGTCTCAAGTACACAATGGAGCCTCAATTTACATCAGCGATTGATACGATGGACATGCGCACATTTATCCGTATATAGCGCTTTAACAATTTATTTTCCTTTAAATTACAATGACTGAACCATCCAGAGCTGAAGAATTCATATTATTTCGCAATTGGAACATCAAAAAGTAATTTCGGTTAATATGTAAATAATCGTATTTAAATAGACGTCACGTATTTTATTATCAAGATTAACATTTTAATATGTCTAGCTACAGCTTCGGTATCATTTCAATAATGATTTTCCGCTAAAATTTTGTTAATATAATATTCACAAGATAATTAATAAAATAAAGACACGATTTATTTGATATTTGAACAAATTATTTTAACAAGGCGTTCATAGCACAAAAGGAGGCGGTCAGTAATGGCATTGTAAGTATAAGAGGTCAGATTTATGTGCATCTAATTTGGCAGAGCAGAGCGCAGGCTCCGCGGGACGTCGCTCTTATCGCGTATGGTTTTTATTGGCACCACTTTGTTGCCGCTACGTTCCAAGCCTTTTTATGCGCTCATCAATTTCCGCGCCTCAACGATTGATTTATTTATGAAAAGACCTCGTCTTCACGCAGGAAGTGAGTTTTTTCGGAGGCTGCGCTACTGAAATTTGTAATGAAGCTCATTCGAAAACAATACGTTGTTCATTATTCAATACGCTACAGTATATTCCAGGTGATAAAATAACTGCTTGTTTTTTCTACATTTCAAGGAAGATCAGTATGTAGTGAAACTGCTACAGAAAATTCCGTCCATCAACTTAGACCATAAAAACAACATGTCATAACTAGTTGAAACGAGCCATAACTGGTTGAAACGAGGCAAATTTTCCCGACACATCAAACGTCTGTTCTATTAATCTAACCAGAAATTTGTCTTATATATTATTTTATTAAGTATCGGGAACTCAAAGAGTAAATCAGACACTAAGGCCAGATTTAATTGTACGTAAAGTACCTATTTTCTGTAGAAATGTAAAATTATTAAAAGAATTCAATGCTTATTTCCGCATTTCTAAAGCTGGTATAATTAATAGTAGTCTATCTAACAAGGTATATCGAAATTCAAAATGACAATACGAAGTCACGTCACAAATGGAAATTGCATTTGAAATAACTTTGAGAGATCAGATAGGCGAGAACCGCTGCGACCGATCCGTCAACGTCGGCCCGCGTTTGCATTACACGGGCTTTTATCTGTCCATGCTCGCTTAAATCGCTAACATCAGCGGTGCTGTTTACCAAATTGTTTTCAATAATCTTTAAGTAATGGACTGCAACTTAAACAACATCTGCCTGGACACTCACTATCAGCATTTCCTGTGAGATTTATTGACGGATTAAATATTTTGTAACGATTTATAGCTTTTTATCGTGTTACACAAGCAAAGTGGTACAATGGAAGGCGCCGATAATGACATTTGCTATTTCCTAGTTGAATGTCCGTGAGGTTGTAGGGATTTTAGCGTGGGCAGAGATAGCCGACAAGGCGGAGGCTGAAGAGGGGCGTAAAATCGTGTCGCGGTGTCGCAAGGCTCACGAGCGTACTTAACGAGCCTTAGCACGCGATGAAAACAGCTAAATTAGCAGGGTTTTCCTTCCGTAGATTCCACGCTCAGGAAATCGCGAGAAAACGTAGTTTTTCATTGCTCTTTACGAACTGGATCTCCACGCCTTTATGTAACTACACCGGTGACAAGCTTACTGACTGCAATTAAGATTTCCACTTTTTGCTCGCTTTTATTACTTTACTTCATGGAAACTTTATTGTCTCGGGTATATATCTGTAGATAAAGATCTTAAAGAAATCGCACTTTTTCTAAATTGTTCAAAACGAGATGTTACGTTTAATACAAAGAATGACCGAAACAGTTTTTATATACTTTCTACAATATAACTTGACGAGATCTTGTATAGATTTAAAATGTTAAATGCTTAACTTAACTTTATATAGATAAATATATATAATAGTCTATAAAATCATAGATTTAATTGTATATTCTTTGCAGGTTTTCACCTTATGGATTTAAATATCACCTAGAAACGGCAAGCAGTAGTTCGCAGCGGCGTGAAGATGACCGCATCACATACATTAACAAAGGACAGTTCTATGGCATCACATTAGAATATGTACACGACCCAGACAAGCCACTCAAAAACCAAACTGTAAAGGTATGTTCAAACACTTTTTTTTTACTTTAAATGTACAGTTTTAGTTGAGCCAGGTGATTTAATGGTGGCCAAGTACGTAATACAACAAACACTTGCCCTAATAGGATAGAATATTTTACAAAGAAGCCGTTGAATTTAAACATAATTAAATTGTACTCCGCTATACATATTTTTTATGCTGTTTGTCATTGTTTGTTCTTCGTTGAATTATTAATAGCGTCGATTAAATAATATATAGTTTTAAAAGAAGTAGGATAATTTTATGCAAAATATAAAATAGGAAGAAGTATATGATATTTTTTAAATAAATTATAAAGTCTAGCAATTTCTAGCTAGTTTAAGTAAGTGATTCCTAGCACATTTAAAATACCTAACATACTACTACGACCGTGATATTTGTTATTTAGATTTTTTATTATTATTTTTTTTAGCAGCTACCAATCTAGATTTAATTAATTGACAAAGTCTACGATACGGAAGTTTGAATATAATAATGACAAATCAAATACATTTTTAAAGGACGAATGAAAGTATTAATCTATTTCAATTCCAAAAATTTAAGCAATGTTAAATTGAAACAAGATTACGCTTTGTTGGACAAAGTATCAAAACTTGTTTCGAGAATCTTGATACTTTAACCATATCAATATTAAAATCAATAATTTGTGAACACATAACGGATTGTAGATATTTGATTTACCTGCAGCATTCTGTTAACGTTCAGGGGCCGGATGTTTACTCTCGGTCCTTAGAAAGCCTAACCACGTACTTTAGTCATAAGCAGTCGTAAAACACGCACACAGACGCACCTTCTCGTAACATCTCTATTTAATTTGTATTTCCAATCTACTTAGCGTAAACTATACCTGTTTATTACGAGGCTTAATATTTTGTTATTGAATATGGTAATGTTTTTATAGTTAGTTACTCTCCGCTGGCTGCTCCTGACCGCAGCATCCCGGGTTGGTTTTAATTTCACACAGTCCCCGGTTAATATTTCTTGTTCACCTTCGTAAGATCACTTTTATAATGCTTTTCTTTTTGACTCGTTTATACCCTGGATTGCTTCGTAATTTTTAATTAATAAAGCAAATGCATGAAATTGTTTTTTTCTCTACATGTTTTTCTTATCGATACCATAGTCAATCAATTTTTTTTTTATATAAACATAGTTATGACAGGGTTGCGTGTTAGTAATTGGTTATAATTTCGTGAGAAAATAATTAACCATAGAAAACAATAGATATATCATAGATCTAGTTCGTGTTTTTGTTGTGAAAATCGGAAATCCCCTCGCTTTATTATAAATACGACACTTCCTTGGAAATTGATTTTAATGCCGTAATTTTAGCATTCTTGAAAAACCAGAAAAACCACCGTGGATCAGGTTAATCTGGTTTCGATAATCACAAATATCTACATCATTGTTTAGAATTGGAAATACCTGCCTTGTTTTTTGCCAATTAGAAAAACAATATTTATATAAGGTATCAATATGTTATTAAGAAAATTGCAACATGTCCAGTATGGGGTAACATGAAAAATATTTCTTATCTCCATTCAATGGATTTAGATCAGAATAATCACAAATACAATGCGACATACGTTTGAAGTTATTATTAAGTAAGTGGGCCGGAGCATTCAATAATAAGATAGAAATAGAGCTTTATCGCGGCGCAATCGAGTCGGCATTGTGTAGCCGCGCCCGATAATTAAGAGGACGGTTTTGACAGTCGCCATATAGGAACACAATGACCGCCGCGGGAGCCCGGCGTTGGATTATATCTTTAAACAATAACCTTATATATATATGATAAAATAATTTTAATACACAGATGTGGTCCAATAACTAGTGATTTTTAATTGCGTTTTTCATATGTCATATATTGTAGATGTGTTGACAATCACAAGAACGAAATGTTTGATAGTTTAGAAATAATAACTATAAAATAGAATATAGTTGATTTAATACGAAAATTGATTTGTATATAAAAATTACGAAGCAATTATAGTTATTTGTTATTCACCGTAGCTGACAGTTTAAAATTCACACGCGATGCAAATACGTTTTGCGTGTCTTAAAGCGGTTGAGGATATGAGAAAATTTTGTAAAAAGAGATATTCGGTGTGAGAGCTGTGCATGGAGGCTGTAATTACGAATACCGCCTCGTTTCGGCGGAACTTCACCTTCGGTGTCGGTTTCGATTTCAGACCTTTTATTGTATATTGTAACTAATTAAGCATCCTATATAGATGACCTCGATCTGTTTATTTTAAACTTTCGCACGCTACCCTTATGTTCTATTTGCATTTGTGTTCCCAATGACAAATAGGTTTTTAAAATGCATTGTATACATGAAAGGATATTGCATGGAACTCTTTACGTACCCGAAAAAATCATCAATCAAACAATATTGTAGCAATAAATCATCTTCATTTAAACATTTCGAGCACTTCAATATTTCACGTACATGAGGGGTGGTCGGTTGAATATCGTTTTATTTTTTGTAATTATTTATTTCTGATTGCAAAATTTTTAATAACCGTTACAGGCGCATTGATTTGTGTATTCTAGAACTTTCTAAAACTTTTTTGTTTACAATAATTAAACACATCTAAGTAAATATATCTTTACTGTTAGGCTTATCTTCTTAGTAGGAAATGACTTTAATACTAAAGCAATTGACGGTATGTTAAACGCTAGATAAAAATGGTTTTAATTTAATCTTATTTACAGGCAAATGTCATATATAATTACAAGTGGACTTCCTATAAAGTGAAGATTTTCCCGGATTCTTAAAATATGTAGGTATTCGTTGAAGTCATGATCAACCTGAATAAATACAAAAATACAATTAACATTACAAAAAAGGTCATATACGTATTTTTTTTATAGGCCGTAAAGCTTTTTTTTTTAAATAAAAATAATATATAGATTTAATATAATATATTATGAATCAATGTAATAAAGTATAAGACTCCTTGATTTAAAAACGATCGTGAAGTTCTGATTCGAATAAGCGCACGGTTATTCAGATCACTTTTTGCTTCAGTTTTTTTTTATCGTTATCGTTGTACTGACATCGTGTTCACTTTCGTAGCAACGGAAACTCAAGTAATGAGATTCCTTATTGTATTTAATTTTTTTTTTGAATATTTTAAAACTTTAATGATTGCTCCGATTAAACTTTTTAAGGTAATCGTTAATGACGCCTTTTACACTTTACATGTAGGAATATAACGGTGTATTCAAAACTTACAGAATACTGACGCGTACCTTTACCGCGCCGACAAGTGAAGGGCTGTCATATGAGACACATTGAATATTTCTCACAGGGCGCATTCACGTGGAATGAAAAAAAAAATCTTTCATAATAATGGATTCCAAAAACATACGAATACAAATTAGCATACGCTCGGTTGATATTTTGAAGACGCCAATCATGTTCGCAATCAATCTCGCTGATATATCTCAATTAAGCCGCACCCTCGTCTCGCTCACCCCGCTCGCAGTCCTGTCGCAGAAAAACACTAATGATTATAAATTGTTGAATTATACAACGGAATACTACTAACGGTGCTTTCTTTGATAGCGTTTTATATATTTTCTTAGTTAACTAACGTAAGATATGTTATACTATTATTAGCGTCGTAGTGGTGTGGAATCCCTATATCTATATCTATTTTCTGATAATTTTGTCGCCGATGATATTTTTACACTTTTAACCATTGTTCGCGTCGGAGTAATGTACTTTTTATGGCTTTCTTTATTATAAAAGTAATTTAGCTTAATGTTGCTTTTTTTTTGTCTGTCCTTACCGATATTTTTTCGCGGGAATACCGAGAAATAAATTACTTACGATGCTTTCAAAATTAGTCACTATAATACGTAATGTAATTAATTTTCAAGACATACTCACATATAATCTACAGATAGAAGTGCCTGTGTCGCTCGACGGAGCGTGAATTTTCCACGTTCGATTTCAGGTTCGTGTAACGATACACGATAACTATTACACTTTCGAAATATTACGTATTATTCGGTAATATCCACGTAATATACGTTATTTAAATAATATTTTATGATATCAATACAAAAAGTGTATAAATATTATAATTCACTTAAAACATGTACACTTTCACTCGACTTTAATTCGTTCATAGAGTGACAGCTAGCTGAACGCAAATGGCATGACGTAACACAGCTCGTCATTGTTTCGATATTGAAACTGTCACAGTGCGCGTATTTAGCGTCAATCTCGATAACATCTGGCTGGGATCTTGTGGCTATTGTGAAACCACGTACCATGATACAGTTAGAAGTGTGGCTTTATGGCAGCTAGAAGTGTGGCTTATCTCCCAACATTCCATGGCAGAACATAAATAAATTGAAAAATTGTATACCTGAAATGTTATATGTAAGCCGCCATAGTACAAATGTAAGCGGTAGGTACTTCACTAAGCCACAAGCCTTCGTCCGGAGCCCTGCACTTTTCAATCCGACATTTCCTTTCGACATTTAAGCAGATTAGTGTTATAACGTGACTTAAGATGTTAATCTGACGCCCGATGGATCGCGGGAATCACTTCATTTAATCCAGACTTCACACACACACTTCACTTCACTTACTGACAGACACTTCACTTACTGCTCCCGATGATGCAATACAACTTATAAGAACTTTTATATATATACAACTGAAATACTAACAAACAGCTTAACTAAAAATGTTATATTCATTTTTGGTATTAACTGGTTATGAATAAACTAAAGCAGCAGACAACGCACCAGCAGCTACACCCACAGCTCCATTCAGAATTTATGTCGAAACTGACATTCACCATAAAGAACATTCGCAACAAACAATCCAGGCGTTAAAACAACTAGAACAACTGGCATATTTAACAAACAAACCTACCATATCTGACATACTATCCAGACAGCGAGGCATTACTTTTCTCTATCGATAAAGCTCAGCACTAAGTGAAATAGTTATATTAGTAAAACGCATAAATAATTGTCATACGCTAGATAAACTGACGGATAAACAGTTGGTACTAACGAGGAAGCGGACAAAAACAAACTCGAAGAAATCTCGACTAAAGACAGATCTGTCCACGTTCTTGCATATTCCACTCATGCTATATACGTAATCGTATCATAAATAGATGTAATACATTATAATTCGTTCCGCTACATTTTTTAAACGTAATATTAAACGCATAGATTCGTAACACTATTCACTGTTTGTTTATTCGGTTATATATTCGCGCGACTAATAGATAATTAGTTATACCATTGCATTTGTAGCCTATGGTAAGTTTAAAATAATCTAATTGTAGTATAAGTAAATGAAGCAATAAAATATCCACTAAAATATAAGTACACGATACAGACATATGACAACACGGCGGAGGCACATGCGAGAGAAAGCGTGTTTAATCAGATAAAACGGATTGTCAACCGAACTCAGGCTCCTGAAATCGGGTCGAATGTCGATACACTCGATTAATTAATTGATGGAAATAACTGGTCCGAAAAACAGTCTCTTGTGAAATGACGATAATAACTATTGTTAAATAAATATACTTTCTGATCTCAGAATAGATCCAAGCTTTTCCCGGAAGGTGTTCTTTGTGAGTTCCCGGGGCTTCCTGTTTTTGCGTACTGGCAGTCACAGTGAAGTGGGTATATGGCTAAATCTAGGAGCCCCACATAACCTGACGGCTGCCCCCGGTACGGCGGGTATACGTAATGTATATTCCGCACTAAAAAAAAAAAAATCCAAGCTCTGTTGATATTTTACTTTTATCGTCAAAATTTTATTCAAATATCGTTCTTGTACAGCTCATTATTATAACAGGGAATGAATTATTTATTTTGTTAACACCGTTATCTATTACATTTTGTACCGACAGATATTATATCGTAATTGTTACCTAATTCAGACATTTTAGATCGTTGATTATTGCAATGTGTCTTTGTCAAGCTACAATAGCTGCATTGTACATTATCAATGGCAACTTTAAAATAGACTAGAAATTACAAAATTACCGGCTCTAAAATAAATTAGTTGCTAAGTGTTCATGAATCATTAATTCCTTAGCTGTTGATATTTATAATGTCACACGAAAATTTTAATGACATTACGTCACACGTTCGAAATGAAGCAGTCTTGAAATAAACTTATATTATTGATATGCCATCTTTGAGGTTTACAGTTAGCCGTGCATTTTTAACGAAAATAACTCTGACCCATAAGAATTCTAATAAAACAGTAAATATTTATTAATATCGATGTGACGGACGGTAGAGGCGGAATACACCGTTACAATTTAATACATGAACTATCTATTAGAATGCGTGGTTCCGTTGAGTTTACGCGTCGCCCGATCCACGGAGAAAGCCTGTGTCCCCCTTATAGAAACGCAGAGCTATTCGCCGGCACAAATTACTCATAAATTCATCCATTCTCAGTAAAACATTGTGTTTATTAGCCGTTGCTAACGCTGTAACCGTGGGTCCTTACAATATATAATTGCGGGTTCGTGTAATAGCCGATTTCTACGCTGATTCCAAATATTTATGTATCTTTTCACTATCTTGCATGTATATAAATGACAACGAATCAACTGGAAGCGTGTCCTTAACAAAAGATAATGTATATGAATGGATTGTACGTAAATCGCTTTGATAGTGCTGAGGATGAGGGCGCGGCCAGCCGTCGCTGAGCGAGCGACTTGACCATCAATCAATCAGAGGCGACGATCGGAGGTGCTTTCTCGTCGTTAGCCCTATAAGGCTAGCCTGGCACCACGCCTGGCATAAGCCATTTCTTTTTCACTTCATTTTCTAACCTGTCTATAGAAATCGTCTAACAGCATATTTCACCGTGAATCTCAACGGATACCAAACAACCGTTTTGTGGAACTTTTGTAACATCGTATGAATAAAATATCTATAATGAAAAGATCTCGAAACGTAATTCTACATAACGTTCGGTTACGTATGCTTCAAAATATATTAAATTTATTACATATATATATTCGGTAGATTTCCTTCTTTACGTAGGTACATAATGAAAAATTTAAATCAAAAACATCGATATAATACAAAAGAAAGTTTCTAATGTATATTTTTCTTTACAGAGTGTCGTTATGCTTATGTTCCGGGAAGAAAAATCACCGGAGGACGAAATCAAAGCCTGGCAATTCTGGCATGGCAGACAACATTCAGTCAAGCAAAGGATACTAGACGCCGGTGAGTGTCTAATTATAACATAAGCGATTGTTATATTAACATAATAGCTGCAAACAAAGCGATGTAGTAATAAGCTATGGTGCGACGGTAGCTAATACGAGATAGGCTATATATAAACAGTGGTTAGTCGTGCTGGAGGCGACACAGAAACATGCCAGAGTTGCGTGCGGCGCGCAGGCGGGCGGCGCGGCGCTAGCGCACGCAGGACCTAATTACCGCGCTGCGAGGCAAGTAGCAGAGAAGACGCAACTGCGCTGCGCTACCCACCATTATATGTCGTTAGGACATTTGCATAAATACTAACGTACGTCCTCCGCACTCTCTACCTCACAACCTATCAATTCCTCATACTAAAAATAAAACTCGGACGGCGCCTCCTTTACTTACATTTAATTATCTTCTCGGTTTCTGATTCTTGACTATTTTTAATATACTGTTATTACTCTAATTCAGTTAAAATTAAACTTTATTTTAAGTAAATTAGAGTTAATAAAAAGATTCGAATTTGAGTTCCAAGTAATAAAGCTGAATAAAACGATATACTTAATAGAGAGAGCCGTGTTTATGAACTCTAGATAGAGTAACAGGAAATCGTTAAAATTCGTGAGAAATCTCCGTCCTAGTAATGATGTCGGAGCACCTGTTGGAACTGACGGCATCGAGTGGAACCATAATAATATTATGACCATTTTTAATGTTGGTAGCATTGATTGCATATCTGGCAAGTTGTCTAAACTGAGGAGACAAGATATAACCAAAGGTACTATATAGACGCCACGGACATAATTACCGCGATGATATCAGGGAGCGCGTTCATTAGCATGTTAATTGCGCGATGAGACTCCCCCCCCTCCCCCCTCTCGTTTTCCCCCCCGACACCCATCCGCGCGCGTCTTGCTATACAGATAGCATTTATACATTTAATCGTCGTTTCACTATAACTTTGTACACATGGTTGAAATTTTTCTTTAAATTTCTTTGTGTAATTTATCCAAATGCCAACGTGTGTTTAAAATAATATGTTACGTAATAAATGGTGTGGTTAGATACTTATTAATCGTCTGACTTGTTTATTGAAATAAACAGCGCTGATATATGACACTTTATACAATCTAACATTACTTAACTGAGTCTCGCATTTGTAATGAGTGACTCCGCGGCCACAAGCAGTGCCTATAAATTTAATCTCAAGGAAAATAAAAACATGGAAGCCATTAATTCGCGCCGGGCCAAGTTTAATGTCAAGGTTCTAGCTTATCTCGATGTTACTCAAGTTTTATTTTTTACTTTATTATGTTATTATGTAGAATGAACTATGCTAAGCTCTAAACACGGAGGAATTCAGCCGTTTGAGTCCGACAACAGTAGCTACCTTTGTTAGCAATGCGTACTTAGTAGCTAGCTTCAGAGTAAAAAACGACAATAAATAGAGTTTAGTAATCTCGTACTGCTTTACGGTTCTCTCTAGTATTGAAGACAATATTAAGTCTGCTAACATGACATGTATTAGAAAACATAAAAGACAAATGCAACGAACTTGGTAGCAGCGTCAAGGGCGATATCGGACACCTGTGCGCAGGCGTGTGAAAGCGCAAAGGGACTCGCAGGTTGCGGTGAGGGCTAAGGGGGGAGGGGGGTTGGCGGGAGAGGAGAGGTGCTCCTGGGCCGCAGCTCGCAACGCACCGCGCTCCTACACAATACCTTCTCCGATTACGTACCGTGTCTTCTTGTATCGCGTGTCCACAGGTCGTTTCAGCGTGGAGCTCCTTGGTTTACCCACTTATTTCTTTTGTTAGTTTTCGTACAAACCACGGTTCACTGATTACTGATTATTCTTGAAGGTAAGATGATATGAAAATGTACCGTCTATATGTCCCGAAACATTTACTCATATTAATCAAACTCACCAAATGAATCAAATGAAGTTATGGAAACCAATATCCAAGCGAGACAATTGTCTTTAATTTATGTTGGTGTGGTTGCGTCGAATATTACTTATATGGACTACAAAATGAGTATATCTAACTCGTCGCAGAGAACTCGTAAATTTGTAAGAAGCTGTTAAACAATATGGTGCGTGAGGGCGGGCGGCAGTCCTCCGTTGGTCATAAACACGTCAGCGGGGCTCGCGCCCGCACAGATTGCACAGCAACTGATAGGGCGCCCACGCGCTCCTCGCCACGCTGTGATTACTCAGTAACGACCACCGCCTGTCTGTTAATGCAGCCCTGGTACTCCAAATGCAATAAACAACTGCAACAAAATACAAATCAACCTTGTGACATGTTTAAGGCGCGTTTACATTAACACCTGCAAATCTTATGCATAAATAAAATGGTTCAATTGTTTTATAAACACAACAATTCAGTCAACCATTATCATACTACGTCCATGATAATAAACAATAACGCTAACCTATTATTAAATATACGGACGGCAATCTGAGTTTATTTACTCGAAATGAATTAAAAACAAAGCATTCAGTTTATTTGTTGGGTGGGTCTGATTGGAATGTAGGTCCGGGCTGCTAATTGCACACTTACAGAAATGGAAACAGCGGTGGTTGATGAATCGATACTATCATGCGATTATTCACGCCCTGCAAATAAATTTCCGTCGCCGATGACGTATTGTGTGTTGATATCTTAATCGAAATCTCCGCAACCATTAGTACACAGTTACCTGAAGACAAGATTAATGACAACCTGTGGTTTTGTTGCAGACACTAAGAACAGCATCGGGCTCGCTGGTTGCATAGAAGAGGTTGCCCACAATGCCATTGCTGTCTACTGGAATCCGCTGGAAAGTGCTGCTAAGGTAAAAAATATATATATTAATATAGAATAAGAACATTGTTAGTATAAAGAGTATTTCATAAACATTATTTTTATGATAATTGCCAATGAATACCTAATTAGAATATATAAGTACCTACATTAAAGCCAACAAATATATAAAATATTCACTCACCAACTACGTCTGGATTTGGATATACATTAAAGACTAATTAAAAACATATAAAAATATTCTTATTTGGTGCGTGCAAATGAAGCAAAAAAACGCTGACATTGTTGAACGTTCACAACAAATAAAGCTTACAGCGTCGAGAGGTTTTTCATCACAAAATGTTTCTTATTTTATGCGAAAATGTCTATTCATTAAGTTAATTATAATAAAGAACGGCGTTTATTAAGTAAATAAATGCTCTTAAAAACAAACAACGCAACATATTCGTACTATAGTTGGCTATCATAAATATTAATATTCATAGAGTACTTTGTGTAAAACCAAGTAGTACGTAGAAGTATGCCATCAAGAATTTCATGGAGACAGGATAAAGGCTATTCAACATCTGCTCTCTCAATATTTAAATTATAAAAGATTAACAATAGAACGCTAGTCTTATATCTCAACTACGCCATCGAGGCAATCATTAGCTTTAATACGTAGATTATAATAAATATATAATCTAATAATAGCATACACAAGAATTATAGCTTTAAGGCGTGAAACGGAAATTGTGTGTGTTCCTTGTGAACCGTTTAAAATTCTTAAATTGGTTTTGGCTCTACCCGTATGTAGGCATAATTCAAGCATGTATATATAATGGGCTATCAATATCCGTAATTATTTACTATTGGCTGGTGTTACCGTAGCGGATGCGAGCAGTCTGCGACACATAATATGTGCTCTGACAGTGATCGGTAGGAACATGGGCGGTGAGTAAAAACGTAAAGGGTCATTTGCATAGACGGTGGTAATGACTGTGCCCAGTCCCGGCCTCCGTCGCCATTACACACTTACACGACCCTTCAATAAGTTTCATTAAAATTACCTCATAATTTAGATCTTTTTACAACCACGAATGAAGTTTTTCATATCCTGTATGATTAAAGCGTATATTATACAGACAATATTTAGTACGATGCTATTTAAATTGATTTAAAATGAGCATATTTTTGATTGATATGTTTTTATTTCAGATCAATATTGCTGTCCAATGTCTGAGCACGGACTTCAGCAGCCAAAAGGGGGTTAAGGTGGGTACCACGACACTTATATTCCTTGTAAGAAATAGAAGAACAGTTTGTTTTTTTTTTTTAAATACAGTGATGTCTGTATTTATATTAAGCATTAAGACAATATACGTTAATAAATTCACTAACCTAAACAGTAAATTTTAACTTTAAATAATTATAATTTTCGTGAGTAAATTAATTATACGTAAAATATAATAATTTATATTAACTACGTGTCAACTTGATTGAATAGTCGTAAATGCAGTTAGTCTGTTAAAGTTGTTATGACAATAACGATTATTTGACAATGGTCAAAACGTACATATTTACATTAAATGTATTATTTATTAAGATATTTTGTTATTAATTTTATAAAAAAAATAATTACAATGTTATATTTGATCTAAATACATATATGGAATACTTAACTTGGAAACTCCATCATTCATTAGCCTTTTTATAACCAATTAGTCGTGGAGAAATATATTTACTCATTTTAATTGACGAAGTTTCATATTATTTTTGTCGTCAAGACTGTTTGTTTCAGACGCAGTTTTAAATGTCATTGTTTTTATATTAATTTATCTTCATCATTACTTTAGTCTATAATTGCTTAGAAAGAGACACCGTCTTCGACCTCCGGTCGTTATTAAAAGTTCAATTAAAAGTTTTGACGCGATTCGATTCAGACACGTGGTTTTTTTTTATTCGTAAATTTCATAAAATTATTCCTTGCTTGCGATAAACAAAACAGTTTTATAATTCAAAGATAGTCAAGCGTGTAAATTGTTTTTTTGGTAAAAGCATTTCATATCTTTAATTGTCTGTGGCACAATTGTGTAGGGTATACAAAAACCATAAATGCTGTATAGCAAAATATACATATATTTTGTAAAATTATAGCTTTAAATGGGTATGTTTTCCTTTCATAAACGCTATGAATAGCATACTATGTACCAGTAAATGTTGAGATACAATTAAACAGATACATTACGGGTCTTTACCGTCCCCATATGAGTAATATTTGTAGAATGCTTAATTCACCGGGTCTGGCAGCGATACGGTAGCTCAATTGATAGAGCGACGGAACTGTTTCCAAAAGGTCGCGGATTCGAATCCTGGCCCGTATGGGTTTATATTTCATTAAATATTTAGTTTAATTAAACAGATACATCCTACTATTCGATTTTAGTTACTTTATATACTCTTAAATAACTCTTTTTATTTTTGTTTACAGGGATTACCACTTCATATACAAATTGACACGTTTGAGGATCCAAGGGACACTCAAGTTTATCATAGGGGTTATTGTCAAATTAAAGTTTTTTGTGATAAGGTAAGGATTTCATAATATTGGTCCACATTATAAAATTGATGTATAAGATCTTTTAAATAACTAAATAATTATCTACGATTGTTAAAAACATGATGTTTAATTATTATGTTGAAGGGGGCTGAAAGAAAAACAAGAGATGAAGAAAGAAGAGCAGCTAAAAGAAAAATGTCAGCGACGAATAGAAAAAAGTTGGACGAGATCTACCACCCTGTGACTGAACGGAGCGAGTTCTACTCGATGGCCGATTTATCAAAACCACCAGTTCTATTTAGTCCTGCTGAAGATATCGATAAATTAGCGGGGATGGATATTCAAGGGTTCTATGGACACGATGAAGCCGCTCTAGCTGAAGCTCATCTGAAGGGCGCTTCTCCTTTCCTGTTGCATGCGGCAAAACCTCAGGCACCTGCGCTCAAATTCCACAATCACTTTCCACCAGATGCACCAGCGTGAGTACTTATAGAAGCTGTTCCCAATTTTCAAACATTAACTAAACTATTTATATTTATGTTAAAATAAAACTTGTTATTGATTATATTCTTTGTGATACAGGTACCGGTCGGATGTAGGTGGCCTGTCTCCGTACAGCGACCGCAAGGACTCGCTGGAGCTGGAGGGCGTGCTAGGCAAGCGAGCGCGCACCTCCACGCCGCCGCTCAGCGAGCGCGTCATGCTGTACGTGCGCCAAGACACCGACGACGTATACACACCGCTGCATGTCGTCCCGCCCACCACGCAGGGCCTGCTTCACGCCGTGAGTGTGACTGCACCTTTATGATACACTTGACACGTAACATTGATGCATTCAAAGTTACGTATCGAGACGCCGTTGGCGAGCACGATAACCTTGGTGATGTCCTAACCGCAGAGCACGAGCGAACGAGACTCGCCGGTCTCGTTCCCTCGTCTTTTCGATATTCGTTTATGAAGAACTCTTTAAATTACGTAAACGAAAAGAATCGAGACGCTTCGTCCGCTGTAACCGATGTGGTGCTTCATAACCCCGTCTAATACAATCCACACGATCATCTTAACTGCATGTTGTAATTAACCCCGCGCGGCCGCACCGGATCCCGCAGTCCTCGCGCGACTTACTTTTTTGTTCTTATGAATCAATAGACCGGTTACGAGCCATCTTTCGATCCGTTAGACGAGACGTCTCGGTTTAAAGTCAAAAGGCCCATTGTAATAGTTTTGTTTTCTCCTCATTTTCAGATTGAGAATAAGTACAAAATTTCAAGTTCGGCAATTAATAATCTTTATCGAAAGAACAAGAAAGGGTAAGTGGTTTTCATTGGCCTCTTAAAAAAATCTCTAGAACAATCGGCCGCCTCGCGTAATGTACGCCTCGCTTATTCGGAGGGCGCGCCACTAACTTCACTATGCTTGAATTAATAAAAAAACTTACAATGACCCTAAATATCAAATCGCTTAGTATCAAAATCATCACCTGGATCCTGACGATTTTATATCTTAATCCATTTAATTATTACAGATTCATTCTAAATAATTACAGAAACAATAATCACTAAGTCCTAAAACTAAACATGTATGTCTTAACACGGAAACCTTACTAAATAACGATTAAAAAGCTTACTATGTGGCATTGAAAACTCATTTTCTCTTATAGGATTACAGCCAAAATTGACGATGAAATGCTAGCATATTACTGCAACGAGGACCTTTTCTTGCTGGAAGTGAGGCCCGCGGGCGGCGACGATGAGCCGCTCTACGACATCACCTTCGTCGAGCTGCCCCTGGACCACTAACAGTCGCCAGCATCTAAGACCGGCGATGTGACGGATACGTCTGACATATTTCATGTTGGTTCGGTCACGCTACACCGCGTCCAGTTTGTCTCATACGCTAGTTTTTGTTGTGGTGAATTCAAAATTCAGTGTTAAACATTCCATAATTTTACACTCATTATTTATAAATAAGGTTGTCTCTAAAGTGTCGATCTCAGATTGAAAATTACTATTAAGGAAACATCACCGTAATCTATTGTCACAAAAAAATGGTTGGTCGTTTTATAAACGCGCGATGCGGATCATTTTGTACATATTTTATCTATCCCTTAGTGCCTTACGAATTAAAATTGTCAAATTTATAACGCAAAAGCGATTGACATATTTAGTAAACCTTTTAAAATTCCTGTTGATATATAAAATAACATAATGATCTGTCGTTGAACTAAAATTTGTGTGCCATTCGCTCTATCATACTAGATATATGTAATTAACGCTATAACAGGTACCTTTTAATCTTGCCATGATGATAAAGTAAGGAAATTCTTGTCACAAATGTAATATTGTAGATAAATGTCATCTACAATAAGAATAATAACGAAGTGCCTTTCATTATAATTAACTTTATATATGTATTTGTAAGTGTGTTAAGTCAAATTAAATGCCATCCATTTTGTTAAGTTTTATATACTTAGGTTTGCTTTATAAGCTCGCTCAATTCATTCATTTAGGAAAGTTGATGTTAGTATAAGTTTCAGTGTTGTCACAATTTAAACTTTATAACCTAAAAGCGTGGCATTAAACCGCCCAGGTTTGAATATTTTCCATAGCTATACGTCATTGTTAAGTTAAGTATTGTTTTAATTAAATTGAGTTGGATGCTATCTCGGCCATTTATACAAAAACGCCTTCGAAAACTAAAAGGGATTTGACAAGTATATATAATGAATAGGCAATAAATGTAAATTAAAATTTTAAATGAGACGCGATAGTTACTTTGCATAATCTATACTTTGTAGTGATTTCAAGTTAGTCACGAAATCGTCCATCAGAACATTAAAATTCATCTGAGGGTGTGGTTTGTGTACATTTTATAACATTTTATTGATCGTAGATTTCAATATATATAAATATATATATTGCTTTCGATAAATAAGTTATCGGGCCATGACAACTTGGAACACAAATAGATTTATCGTCCAAGACTTAATTTTAAGAGAAATTGATTTTTATAATATCAACTCGAGCCGCGCCGATTTTTGAATATTTTAAAATTTTTTCGTATCTGGGTTCAAAAGATTGGATAATTTTCACGAACAATATTATCTCCACCGATTAATTCGAAATTCAGAACCAGGTTCTGTTCCTTTAAGGGATTGGTCACAGACAAAGTCGCCCAAGATATATGTATAAATAAGTGCTGTGCCTAGTGCGGACGGTTCGTTTAACTGCCATATTACGTCATAGTTTAGTATACTTGATGATTTTAGAGTAAGGTTTTAAATGTAGGTCATTTTATTGTCACATGTTGCAGGTAGGATCGAATTTTTATTAGAATAACGCTATATATGTCTATTGATATTTACTTATTATATAATACATGGTTGTTTGCTTGATTTAGCGACGTTCTGGCCACGGGTCGAATGTTAACGATATCTTCCATTATATTACTATGTTTTTACACACTCGTTGATATCTGTCCACATTATTATTAAGAAATTCGGAATCTCTATATACGTAAGTTTAATTTGCATTTCATTGCTCAAAGTCTGCATTTACCTTGGAGTGGGGCGGACTCTAAGTTCTTACATTGTTTTATATTTTACTTATACCTATCGATGTAATGATATTTATTTATGTACTTATGGTTATAAATTGCAGCTTTAATGTTTACTCACAATGATGTTAGTTCGTGATTCTGAATCTCGTCATAAGTCACAAACGTCAGTAGCAATATGTAAAGCAGTTTAGTAGTTAATGGGCGTGCTCCCGGAGCGCGCGTCGCCAGCGTAATGGTGTGCAATGCTTAGTTTATCAGAGTAGCTATGAGACGTGTGTATATTGTATGGCGTGCGGTGCGCTTGCGCAGCTGAGGACGGACGCTGGCGGTGCGGGCGGGAGGTAGTCACACGTTGTTATTCACATCCCGAAAGTGGTAGCACATTTTCGTTAATAAATTTTAATGTACTTAAGTTTAAATTGAATAGATGTTACGTTATTCTTTTATATGAATATTTGTAAGTTGTCATAAAAATATTATTAATATAATTATTTTTATCAAAGTTTATAATCTAAATAAAAATGTTTTTCTTCAAAACATATACTTGGTTTTGTATTTTTTTATTCCCTTAAGAATTATAAGAATGGTAAAATACTTCTATAGTGGATGCAGCATATATCTTATCTCAGTTATAAAAGCTTAAAAATGATAATAGAGATAAATAGAGTGTTAATGATATTTCTTCACAAGTATCAATATTCACTAATTTCCTAAATTAATAATTCTTACTAATTATTTAAATAATAAATGAGTTCTTTTCATATTGATTGTTTCTTTTTGTTCTGACACAACATTTGTCTCATTATATGTATACAGACACGATTTCTTAAAATCAGTTACACGAAATCTGTAATTCCGTTCTATTTCAAGGCTCAATACAAACAAGATAAGTATCTTTAAAGGTAAAATTAGTAAAACCAACATAATTTACGAGGAATTTAAATATCTCGAAAACTTGTTTAACAGATCTCAAGACAAATAAACTGACAGATTGTTTAAAGTAAAGTTAATTTATTTGTTAAGACAATAATCATATTTTACACTTTAAATATTACGTATTTACACCAAAAGCAACGATACACAAAAGCATTAAGATTTTAAAAACAGCATTACTTCAAGTAAATTACTAAACTACAACTGGGACGATCACAATAAGTAGATACATACCTATATTAAAAGATCTAAGAAGAGAACAGAATAAAGAGAGAGTAATAAAGAAGCTTCTAAATGAAGGTCAGTCGATGTTACCTCAAACCAACCGTCCATAGGCTTGGTATATATTTTTTTTATGTTTAGGATAAAGTTAAATTATTTTATATACGTGGACAATTGGTTCTGGACACAAATATATCTTATTTACATGATTTATTAAGACGCAAGTCTTTATATTTTAGTACTAAGCAGGCACTTCATTTAACACACAAAAAATTGATAAGAATAATTCGATTCAACGCTCTACAATCTATTTCGCGACTATATTTAATAGAAAACAAAACATTTATCTATTTTCATATTAACAGTACTAGAAATATCTAATATTATAAATAGTTTCAAAAGCAACAAAACCATCAAACGCCAGTAACAAAAAAAGCATTAAAATCTACAATGTTCTTACACCAATTACATTTCACAAATTAGAATTATCTACATAAATAATAACCTAGCACAGTTTCAATGACGCAAATAATTTTTAATAAATATTTAGCAGTTTTCTATTATGAAAAGGGGATTTTATTATGTTTTATTGTAAAATGACTAAGTTTCCGACAAATCTTGAGGCATGTGTTCTTTTAAAAATCTAATAAATCATTAATATTTATTAAGTTACGTCTAATCTTCAGAAAATATAATAAATTTGTTATTTCCATTATTGATTGACCAGAATTGCCTATAAGCGTAATCGTAAATTAATATTTAAAATTTTGGTAATTTAGCAAGCTACTACTATCAAGACTATTTACTAACAATATTATCTAAAACAAACAAAATTAATTTCTGTAATTTCTAGAACATCTATAAGATTAAGGTATCAATTATTTTTTATAACAAGAAAACAAGCATTAAGAATAGAAGTAGAAGACAAATCAAAAAAATATACAATTTGACTTTATTTGGCCAGCGAGCAATTATACTCTATAATATAGAGTCTATATTGTAATCTTGAACCGTTCCCCGTCGGAGCAGTTCGCAAGTAATGGCTATTGTATGAGCGGCGAGCTCTGGCTGTCGCTGAAGTCGAGGGTGTAGTACATGTCGGTGGTATCCAGTGCGGGGGGGAGGGGCGCGGGAGGGCGCTTGTCCTGCAGCCAGTGGTGAGGAGGACCAGACTCAGATACCCGGGACAGGCGAGACAGAAGTCGAGAGTACGTCTTGTTGACGCGACAGTGGCATGCGGTGACCTGGTGGAAGAATTAATTCGTCTGTTATAGGCATTTTTATTTCTTGAAAGAGCTATACTATAAAAGTCATATAAAATGTATGGAATAAATGTTATATTCTGACAGCTTTTTTTACTTAGTAATATATTTGTTGTGTTGATTGATTGAGATTATAAAGCAGACCTTAAATATAGAAAGTATTCTTAAATCATAAAATTTAGTTTATCATAAAGTGCATAATTCCTGACCACAATCCCAACAATAGCGATAGCGGCGCCCAGAGTTCCTGCAGCGATGTATACGTTGTGCAGTCGGTCGTGGTACAGCCCCAGGGGCAGATGCATCTCCCGCACCGAACCCCCCCCAGTGCCCTCGCGCTCGCTCTCGTCCACCACCGACTCCAAGATAAAATCCTCTGGAATATATCATAATAATTTATAGTTAATATATGTATAGCTATTATGTGAGCACTCCACCTCTGACAAAATGTATATAGTATATATAGCCAAAAGGATTCGGGAGCTTGAATTAGTGGTTGAGTCGTTCGATCTAGAGGTTCGTTATATAGACTAGCATAATGCGCCCATTTCATTATACAATTTAAGCCAAACTATTTGACCTTGAAAAATAGGAATTAGGCATTAGATCACTCAGAGAGAAACACTAGCTCACTAACAGCCATACTACAATGCGATGCAATGTGCTCTAGTTGAGATAGTGTAGCTTCGATTGTATAATGAAATGGGCCCATAAGTTTAAATTCGGGTCTAAAGTTACGACATTACTCTCTATATTTTTTAACAAGAAACATGAAAAAAAAGTTATATTACACAAAGTGTTCGAACCTTCGCAAAGTTTCCCTGTATATCCCGGTCGGCAAGAACAGTAGAAAGAATCTATACCACTCCAGCACGTACCGCCATGAGCGCAAGGGTTGTTATCACAGGCCTGTAAAATGTATTTTATTATACACCTATATATATAACTCTTCCGTTACTGATATGCATGTTCCTTGGAGAGTTTATGAAAGCACTAAGAGAGGATTTTACGGAATTCCACCTCCAATGGGTTGAAAAGCTTTTTTATGAAAGTTTTACACAGGTAAACTTAGTGACTTGAAAATTTGAATTTTCGTTTTTCACTACAAATTAATGAATACATGTTAAGATTAAGCTGAAAACTGGTAAACATATTTTCTGTTATACATTAAAAATATTATTTCAATATATCTAAAGGTTTGTTTTGCAGTTACGATAAATAAGTCTCAAGGGCAAACTTTTAAAGTCGCTGGTATGGATTTATGAGAAGATTATTTCTCTCGTGGACAACTTTATGTTGCTTGCTCGCGTGTCAGTTCCCCCTCTAACATATTTATACTGGTACATAACAAAAAACAAAAACGATTGTTTACAAGGAAATCCTATTAGCCCTATGATGAGGAGTACCTTATATTTATCTCCTTAACCTTAATTGAGACATTTTTTTTTGTCTCATGTGCCTTATTTATATAAATCTGAATCTACCCAAATAATAACGAGGAAAGATATGTTTCTATTAGGGACGCGTTTACAGTTTTGCCGAAAATCAACTTTTCGGTACATATTGCTACAAAATCAAACTTAACGTAATAAAACCTATAGTACCAGCAGATATAATGTTTCTTTACTTATAATTCTTTCAAAAAAAAAACGAAATAACGAATACGAATAGAGTAAGGTGCTCCGGGTTTAGGCTTCTTTTGTAAGAATTGATAAGATCTTACCGTCAGTCTTGACAAAATGTCCTTGAGGTGTACTGATGGATGGATGCTATTGGATCTTCTAGAAGGATTCGACTAGGTGCACCAAGTTTAGATTTGTTTTTTAAACGAAAAACCTATTCATTTCATACAGGAATACGTAACCAAAAAATGTTTTCGTTTCACACAAGAATACGTTTACGATATACGTTTCCGCTTCATAAAGGAATACGTTATTATTATTATATAATTTTTCAGATATTTATTAACTAACAAAAATACCGTTGTTAAAAGAAATTATTTCTTAAAGAATATCTATTATTTTCAAGGAGCTAGATTTTTTGACGTAATATACGAGGCGGCAAAAAATTGTGACGAGGGACGGGTTTCAAAATTTCCTAGTCCAATCCGTCTAAGAAATCCAATAGCATAAGTTCAGGTTACTCCGTCAAGTCTGATGGAAAGATCTTATCAAAAGCAACAAAACAAATCTAAACTCGACGCACCTAATCTTATACGTCTTGAAGATCCAGTACTATTCATCCATCAGTATACCTTCAGGTTACTCAGTCAAGTCTGATGGAAAGATCTTATCAATACTGTCAAAACAAGCCTAAACTGGGCTAACCTACCCTTTTTCGTCTAGAAGCTTTCGTTTGATACTAGATCCGTCAACGTTTGGTCACAAACAAAATCTGTTTCGTAAACGCGTCCTTAACACCGACTTCAAAAATTCTTTCACCAATAGAAAGCTACATTATCCCTAAGTAACACAGGCTATAATTAATCCCAGTTGTAATTTATCCCTTAGAAACTTATGCTATATTTAATTCCAATTGTAATAAGATTTTAGCCAAATTCAGCGCGGGCAAAGTTGCGATCGGGAAGCTAGTTATTTCTATAATAAACTCTTTCTCAAATACACATGATGAGTGAATACTTTCAATAATAATGAAAAGACCATCTCCTTGTTAAAATGAAATTAAAAAATCCAGAAACATAACATAACAGTGATATAACATTACATAGTATAATTATGGACCCAAATTATATTTTTAAAACTCTCCATCCGCGTGGCATAAGTCGAATGATTGTGAACCGAGCTACTGACAGGTACAATGAAACCTCCTCTATTTGTTACGGACAAAGATCTAGCCATCCACGTAGCATTCGTTTGACAAAGGCGATTGAAGCCATGATGAAAAGAATACGGAGAAAACCTGTCCAATAGAAAATTATTTTATCGCGGGAATTAGAATAGAATCTAGAATCAGGTCACATATTTTAAGAGATGACTTAAGACTGCGCAGCCTGTAAGAGACACATTGGTGATTATTTAACAGATAATTTAAAAGTGACACAAATTGTAAGGGGTTTCCCAAAGGGAAGTCACAGAAATATGTATTATTTACTATTGAGCAATTATTTAACAAGCGGAATGACCATGTTTAGGTTAAAAATCTATAGAAGCTTCCTAATAAATTAATTTAGTAGATGGACATTATTCGACTTCAGAGATACTTTGGTGGGGTATTAACTATCAAGGAGTGACTGAACCGATTTTTTTGTGAAAAAACATTCATAAGTGTATCAAGATACGATTGGTCCTTTCAGACTCATTACTGGGTCATAAAGGTTCGGATTTCGTTAGAGTTGAAGATGGGCCGGAATCAGTCCTTGTCGTAATCCACTGGATTATGATTTAAATTCAATTTAAGAAAGACTTAACGCCATGATTTGGAGTGTTTAAGACAATCCAGAAGAATGGCAATGAAGAATTTTCTGATGGAGAAATTTGTTTCTACTAAGAACAGGTCTTAAAGTTTGAAGTAGTCTATATTTAAGGCAATAGAGATCATTTTGGTTTAATTTCGAATATTTGTAACATTGTTATATAAATTTATAATACAAATTACAATCAAAATATTTTATTCAATAGTCAAATAAAGATTTTTCTTATAAAAGTATTTACAGCAAGACTAGTTATTAATATAATTGTTTTTGTAAAAACACTCGCCTTAGTTATAAATGACGTCATTATACCAAAAAATGCTATAAAATCTGGACACATCTACCAATAACGTTGTATGTATTTAAAAAATATATATTGAGAGAATTTAAATTGGTTTATTTTAATGCTCACTGAAGTTGCCGGTATATGGCACTCTTCACCGACGAAGCCGCTGGGACATTCGCAAGTGTAGCTGATGCCGTGGTCCATACAGTAGCGATGGGTCGGACACGGATTTGGTGAACACAGATCAACCTTAAATTAAACAAAATGGTAAAAAAAACTAACAAATATTTAGATTTAATAATTAGTTAGTTAGTAAACAGATTCTTTCGTATTATTTGATTAATTTCGAGATGAATGAACCTTTATTTGGCAAGTATTCCCAGTATAGCCACGGGTGCAAGCGCAATCGAAGCCACTGACTTTATCAGTACAGGTGCCGCCGTTCCCGCAGGGCGATGATTCACACTCGTTGTACTCCAGCTCGCATCGGTCTCCGGTGTAACCTAATTCAACAGCTTTTACTTAAACCTGGCTCTGCATTTTTATGTTATTCAGTAAATTCAGTCAGTGTATAAAAAAATAAAGCAATACAAGTACATACGGTATTCCTAACCTTTGTTTCAATATTAAACATATATATATATATATATATATATATATATATATAAATAAAACAATTTATTAAAAGATTTTTGCTATCTATATATGTTATTTTCTTATAACAATGAAAATAAATAATTTGTGTGTAACAATATCATTTTTATATTATTGTTTACACATCGCATAAAAGTACTGAATTAATAAAATTATTTAAGTATTATTTGTTTTTGTAAAGCTCGCGCTAGAGTGAAATATGGGAGCCTTATTTGTAAAAAACATCACCGTAAAAAAGTTTCGTTATGAATCTCTTAAATTAAACTTGTTTTAGACGATATACAAACCAATAAATAAATAAAAGGTCAGTTCAAAATCGGTCGGAAAAACAAAAAGAGTCAGCGCTATAAATCTTTGAAAGTAGGTATATTGTAAAATATACAGAGCTTCGAAAGCCATTTGAAGCATGGATGTAAAGTAATTTCAAGTATCAAAACTTAATAGAAAAACGGATGACGTAAGCTAGCTGACGCAAGCATCAGATAATAAATTCTAAATAATACCCGTCCGCTCGATTATGAAACCTATCCAACCATCAAATGGAAAAAAAAAGGTCTGTTTGAAAAAACGCAATAAAAATGCCGGCGTTTTGGATTTATCGCGAATGAATATTGGAATCGGAAGAAGGATTAGATTAATCAGACCAGACATCTGTGTAAGTATTTTATATAATACCGATATTACGTTACGTATTTGTTATTAGTATAAGCTAGGAAAGCTTAAAATAATATTTGAATATTCTGAAAAATACTCGTCTACTTTTCATGTTGTTTCTCTGGATTGAGTTCTGAATTAATAAGACAAATCTGTGTATTTTTTATAATAGCGATATTACTTTATACGTATTTGTAAATAGTATAAGCTAGGAAAGCTAAAAAAATATAATTTGAAAAATCTGATAAACATGTTGTCTTTACTTATCTTTATAATTTTCTGTATCGAGTTTCTGATTAATAAAAACAGGTATAGTTTTGTTATTTACAAAGCTCTTTATCTAATTGAAAAACCCTCCATACATTGTTATTATTAAATGAATTCTACAAACAAACATTCCAACGGCTTGCATAAATGTATATATGTATGAAGGTAGTTCGTCGCACCCGGTGCCGGGACTGTTTACCCGTATCTATCCTAAATTTATCTGTCTGTACGAAAACAACCTCTCGTGATTAATTCACCCTATTTTATTTAATAATGATAAAAACCCACCATGTATAAAGCGATGTCGAGAAATGCTTTTTATTTTATTTGGAGGAAAAATGGCGACCTAATTTAGCAGAAATAGGTTCACGTAAATATTTCAGGACATAAATTGCCTTATCTAAATCTCAAAAGCGTTTGTTATAGTTGTAAGTAGAGCATTTAGCTGTTAGTGCAAGTTATACGTACATTTTACTTACAGCAATATAAAATAATTATTATATGATATGATATGATATAAATGAAAAATATTTCCTAACATCTAATACGTATTTATCCTAAATCTGTCTGTCGGAAAACATACTCTCATGATATATTCACCCTATTTTATATAATATATTTTACTTATAGCTAAATGCGATTTATAATAAAAAGTTCGTGCTATATGTATCAAATCATATTATACTTATTTATAAAGTATAAGCATTGCACGTAAAATTAATTATAATAATTCATATTCATATTATAATGTATTCTGAGCACTTACTGAGGATCAGTTAACACTGTTATAATAGTTACATATGTATATTTTGTTAAAACTGACTTACATATTAATAATAAAATATCAAACATTACCTGGCTCGCAGAAGCATCTGAATTTTTCTCCATCGACGTCACCGTCGATTTGTTCAACACAAATTCCTTTGACACACGGCTTTGAAGCGCAGACGCCGCCGGTGGCTGGCAACTCGCAATGAGAACCTGTCCACTCCTCGGCACAAGCGCAATGAAAAGTCGTAGAACCATTCATAGCCATGCTCATACATGACCCACCGTTGAGACACGGTGCTGAATAACAAGGATCCTTCTCACATTTTCTACCCGTAAAACCTGTAAATTGTCTCCCCTTTATTTATTGACTGAGCGAACGAAGGCAATTGCTTTGAAACAAGGCGAAAAAGCGTTTGTAATTTGTTAGCGTGAGATTGCATTTTTCAACCAATTTTGATGTAGCTCTGTATTCGTGTTCCATAATTGACGAAGCTGCGATGGTAACATAAAGAACAACACGGGACCCATGGAACAACCACAAAAATAAAGATAAAAGTTTTAAAAAATCATGTCTCCAAAACGGTTAAACTTGTTGAAAAAAACTTATGACACTTTTTGGTTGTTCTGGTTAAGTATATTTTTGTGTTAAGCATATTTTTTTCTAAAAAATTGATTATTTGATTTGAAGGACTTTGATTTGATGGTCACTCAATCCCCTGGGCTCAGTCTACGGTGCATTATTCGAATAGTATAGTAATTTGAATCAATATTTTGGAGTTTCTTGCCGGTTCATCTTCACGGAAGCCATTGGAACCATTCCACTAGAGTTTGACGTTTCATAAGTGCAGTGTAAGCACACATGAACTAACAAAACTTTGATTTTGTCTTAAACTTTAGGTGGTAGCAACAAAAAATAGTATATTGTACATAAAAAGTATATTACTCTATATTATATTTCATATTTCAACTCTATTTCATAATAAAGACCAACAATGAAAGGTAATTTAATGTCTGGTTGAAATGAAATTAATTGAAGCTTAATTTGTATACATAATATTTATTGCTTTTATTCGAATCAATTCCTTTTACGAATAGCGCATATGTTTGTATGTTTGTTACGAAACAATGGACGACGTTTCTGATTACGTCACTTTATAGTTTAATTAATCACAGACCTTCAAGATTGTGTATCTTCAAGTAAAAAAAAAATAACAGAAAAGAACAGCCATAGGTTGTTTTATCATTATTTTTGTTCTCTGCTCTAAATTATATTTCATTTCAGATATTTCTGTTCAAAATTTTACAAAGCATTTGAGTACGTAAATGTATAAAGACGTTAATTTAATATAATGTTCCATCCCTTCTTTAATGAAGGTTTGAAATATAACACAATTTACTTGATACTAATTACACCTTTGTTAAAACGATTTTCTCTCGGATATTATACGTTGTCGCTTCGTAGCAAATTTATAAATTGAAAATATTTAAATACAACCTGCTTGTACAAAAACTATTATAAATATTTAATTTAATCTATTTTAATCTTATATAATATAAAAATTAAACAATATATAAATTAAAGATAATGAGAAAACATTTAAACATAAATCATTGTTAGTCCGTAATCGATGAAAATAAAAAAATATTTATAACTTTTTTATCTCGTATTAAGGCACAGGAAGTTTGTTTGTAAAATGGGTAATTAGAAAATCCATTTTCTTAAGTTTTTAAAATAAGTATCTTTTTCTTTATAATCATCTTTAACTTCTATTGATACAATTTCATTTAAACATCGTTTATATATCTAATTAGTAATTAATTTAACGATATCTCAAATATTTTGACACCGTACTCTAAAAGTAAAAATAATATCTTCTCTATATCCATTTATTTTATTTTGTTTATAAAATATATATTTTTTTATATTTTTGTGTAATTAAAATGACATTCTAATTACAATACATTGTTTATAATTTAATTATTGTCTCATCTCATCTCATTAAATGTTTATTGTGCAATGAACATTCAGTTTCGAATGCTTTGCAACAATCGAACTGTCGGGTTAAATTTTAAGTTTATAATGTAAATAATAAATTGAATTATATCGGTAGATGGATTGGAAATAGTTTAATTTATATATATTGTTGGTTTTCTTACCATACGGACACAAGCAGTGGTAGCTGGCACCGTTCGAAGGTTGCGTGAGGTCGACGCATATGCCATTATTCAAACAGGGTGACGGATTGCACGCCTCTCTATCCTCGCAGTGCGGCCCGACGTACCCTCGGCAACATTGGCACTCATAACCCTCCTATTATTAATATATAATAAATAAACAAATCATTTAGTACATAAAGTATCAAGATTAATTATAAATAATACCATAGAAACGTTGGTATAACAAACGCCTTTCCCTGAGCAGTCTTGAGACTCACCGCAGTTATCCGACTTTACAGTAACTTTCAGTCGGATACATTGTAACCCCCAGTTTTCAGATACAACTGTAAGTAAGAGTTTTACAGTCACTCGGTAATAAAAATATAATCATCTGTTTTGTACACACAGACAGAAACAGTTGAATTCGTGTCGTGCTATTTTTCTATTGTGGAAATGCGAAATAAAAGCGACGTTTCCCCGTTTACGAGTTTCCGGTGAGAGCCTTTACTAAATGCTTATTTATCACGCCATGTTATTCCAGTTTTAGAAACAAAGTATACTTTTATAATGCTTGCTTAAAATAGATTTATTTATATAATATTAGTATTTTCAGTTAATTAATTTTAAAATCTCCGTTTAGATTTTAAAATTAATTAATAAAGCGATATGTTATATTGTTACATATTGACATATTCTAGAGCATATCTTATAAAATCTTCAAGCAAGTCATGGGATGACGTATGAGCGAGGTGTGGAATAAGATCACATATTACTCGACCCCAAATATTTGGCAGTTGAATAATATCTAAGACAAAGTTCAATGGAGTTCACCTATGAGTAAATTGACGCCCTCGGTTAGATCCTTATCGTATAGAGTAAAAATTTTGGCACCGTGCTCGTCTAAAGGAGTTATATCCAGCAACATTCCATCAGACACGTCACAGTGCTCATGACCCTGACGCGTCACCTGATACACTGCTGGCTGGAGAGTCAGATGGGATCTGAAAATATATACTCGTACAGTAATTGCCTAGCGAACCTAATAAGCAATGTGCAACTGAAAACGGTTCATTGAATAATTTCTTTACATGATACAGGTCAATACCTGTATAAACCGGTCCCCACCTGTCCTCATCGGCGTGTGATGAGTTCGAGTCAATAGTTCCGTTCTTAGCATGAACAGGTTCCAGGGGGGGTGAGTCTGCGATGCGGACGATAAGGATGTCTCCACTTTGAATAGCAGCAACACCCTCCCACGACACGATGACCGGGGAGCACTCCCCCCTCCCCACACCCGCACACTCCTCCGACACCCACACGGTAAAGTCGCACATACATTATTTATAAAACAACACCAAGTGTAAGTGAAAATTGAAATGGCTAACGTGTCTCGTAAAGCTACTAGTATATTGCACATTTAATTATTGTGGGTTAATTCAATAAGATAAGAACGGAGGCTGGATAAATAGTTTTAATTTCTACTATAATGGTAGAGGTCAATGGGGCTCATATTTTATTGATTTATTTATTAAAATGTGACTTGTATTTAACATATATTATTCAAATATATTAGTTTTTCACATAGAATAATAATCGATTAAAATACTTCAACTTATTTTGCACATATCTTTAATCAATGTCTTATATTTCGAAAAATAAATGAAACAATATTTTCTTCATAGTTATAAATTAGGTATGTATTATTCAAACTTAAGAAACGTGATGAATATTTCATGACAATGTCCGATGTTATTAAAGTAGTGCGGTAAGTGTACGAGAGCTGCGAGAGATATAAACGTCCATCCAGATTCTTAATCTAAGAGATGCCACACTCCGCATACATAGTAGATACTACACTGCGGGGACTACACATTTTTCTTTCCCAGAAGCAATGAAGTCGAACTACTGAAGCAGAAAAGCTTTTTCTCCTTTTCCTTTGCGCTAGGACAATTTATGGTTTATGTGGATGACCTCTCTGCTCTCGGTCACGTTCAAAGTTGCCAAAAATGTTTAATGCCAAATATATTGACCTTACATGGTTTAATATATTAAATCCTAGCAAATAATAATGCAATTTTGAAATATATTTCTTGCAATTTAATTGTTTAAATATTATAAGGCATATAAAACTTTTATTTACTTGTAATAAGTTACTGAAATAATTATAATAAGTTATAATTAGTCACAAGGATATAGACATAGCTTAAACTTACCGTGACAGGTAAATTAAGCTCGTGTGTCTCATTACCGCGCCAGAGTCTTGATTCCCTCGGTAAAACAGGCAGATCACAGTCTATAGACCCTACACGATCTTGCAACAATGTCGAAGAGTGTACTGTAGTCCCTAGCGTACTAGCCGTAGTATTTAACTTGTGCCTCTTCGCACTTTTCAGCAAAGCTTTTGTATTCACGTACGCTTGAGTCGTTACTTTCTGAGCCGTGGTCGGGCTTCCAGTAGCGTATATTTTTGTTGTTTTAGCGCTTTTCTTTGTTGTTGGAGAGACTGTGCTGAGAGGCACTGTAGTCTCTAATGGCTTTACGCTAGACGCAGTTGAGTGGATGAGCTCACTAACCGTCGGCGTCCTCGAACTAGATACCGTCGTGGCACTAGATACCACTTCAATTACATTTGTATGATTAGCATTTGCTTTGCTAAAAGAGCCACAAAGTGTTAAATACAAAAGCATTGGCACAAACATTTTATGCTGATGGATATTATTTACTAATTTCAAATTCTTCATTCTACTTTTTGTTCAATGTGAAACTTCTTACGTCCTTGAAATATTTGGCACTGTTTCAAAAGTAAATCGTGGACAGCATTTCCTGCCAAAACAATTAAAATATTGGATTATTTTTCAGAACCGCAGTTAAGTAATGTGAACAAAGAATAAGTATTTAATATTATTACGATTCCTTTCAACAAAATATTTTCAAATGTAACTAAGGTTTTATACAACTAAACATTAAATTGGAGTGTCTAACCGTTTATTAGATTTGACCTTTATATCGAAGGGACCGCTTTGACCGGTGACACGAATTCTTATTTAAGATGCGCATATTTTATTACAAAAATTATTCATATTGTAGATAAAATCCCACATGACCCAAATTATTAGCTACATTCACAAGTTGTAAGTGGCACGTAACTACGTACTTTATAAAAATGCTGCATAATTTTAAGCTCAAAATTTCTTGTAATTATACGTTATTTTGAACATGTTTTAAATTTTCTATTTTTTTATCAGTTACAATTTAAGAATACAAATTTATATTCAAAATGTTTATTTTGTACATCCTGAAAAGTAAACATTTTCGATGTAAGGTGATCTCCAGCAATTATCGCGTTATATCGATTTGTAATGAAAATTAATATATGTATTTCAAAGGATAATAAAACTTCCATACATTATATGTATTACGTATTATAATAGTTCTAGTGTTGTGTCTAGTCATGGTGCACTCACCAAGATATTGTATTGATTTTGATGTTGTTTACGATACAGTCAAGATTAATTATTATAAAAGATTTTCAGAAATAAATTATATAACAGTGCAAACGTATAATTTAAAAATAAATACATAAAACTTCTGATAAAACCTGATTTTTTGGCTACTATTTATATAAATTAATTGTGAAAGCAACAGGGGATGAAAAACAAATTATTTTAAAAATTTAGTTTAAGCTTCTTTTATAATGATTAAAAAGTTAAAAGACAAAACTGGAAAATCTTATTGTTTTACTAAAAAGTATTAAAATAGTAGTACTATATATTAAAATAGTAGTTCATTCTTCTCTTCATTGAAAAGGTATTAAAGCTCCACTAGATATTCAGGTTACATATCAATATCTATTTATTTATTTTTAATATTAAATTGAGTGAAAGACAATAATATAAAAGAAGACGTATTTTATGATTTTACTAAAATCTTACCGGTGTTGAACATCAATTATAAATCACTCACTCAATGTACTAGATGCATTCCATAGTGTTATGGAAACGTTGATGGAGTAAATGATTGTAATGGCACGAGAGGTCTGTTCCGCAGCCTCCGCGACACTGAGGGCGGCGCACCCCGACTCACCCTCGCGCACCCTCCACCCTTGTATCTTTACTTAATTTTACTCAATGCCTGTAATATCAACGATTTCTTTTACGTGACAGGACTCAAGGTCGGAATGTATAACAGTGGATATTTTTAAATCATTTTTAATGAAATGCAAATTTTGCGACGCCTGAAAATGTGTTTGTTAATTTGCTTAATTTGTATTGTATAGTATATAAAGTTTCTCGTCTAACTTTAAAGGCTTAAAATAGCCTTATCGCTTTACAATTGCTTTTAGAACTAATTACGGAGACTAAACGGTTCTGGACTTGCACAAAGCGCTTAATAGAGCTTTGAACTTTGACAAATGTTTATATTTGATTCAGTATTTGGACAGAAAAGTTTCAAAATGGAAAATAACTTTTCTAAAATAAAAAAAAAACACAATCTTGTGTCGTTTCGATCGTAATAAAGGAACGATAGGATTGCGTTACGCTGTTGATAAATGGCAGCCAGTCCCAGGGCAGTTTGTAGAACAGCCTTCACCAATTGCTTGCCATTGTTCCATTCAATCAACCATTCAACACCCCTCACCGATTTTAGAGCTACCCTGGGTATCCTGAATCAATAAATTATATAATTGCGCACAAAATGTTTGCCATTAATAAGCTTTCTAACGAACAAATGATTGGCCTTCTACAATAATGGCCGACTTATTTAATTGTTTTTAAATAACATTTAAATATAGAAGCTTGTATGTCTGTAAAACATATAAAAGCACTGGATGAATTTGTATAAA
This sequence comes from Dircenna loreta, assembly GCA_963555665.1. Classification (NCBI taxonomy): domain Eukaryota; kingdom Metazoa; phylum Arthropoda; class Insecta; order Lepidoptera; family Nymphalidae; genus Dircenna; species Dircenna loreta. The sequence goes on along the minus strand of OY743093.1, from coordinate 12,639,734 downwards.
ATGCAAACAGATTATTTGAGCTTTGTTTTAAGAGTACATTGAGTACTTCTATCAAATACAAGACTCCCGTGAGAGTAACGGGCGGCCACAGTTCATCGCCAGACAACTCGAGTGAAATGCAACTTTAGTTTTCTTTTTTATGTACAAGTACTCGTCTATTCCCAACCCACGCGAGCGTAGACGCGGGCAAAAGTTAGTTAACCATTGAAACTCGATGAATACTCCATTATTCGACGTGGATAATATAAAGTTATATTATTATACAAAGACCTGAGAGTGCTTAAACTGTACTGTTAATACAGTTTTATTTTAAACTAGCTGTTGCCAGTGACGTCGTCTATCCTTCCTCCCTTCTTCTACTCATATTAAAAATTTATATGCATTTTATGATTCATCAATCATCGCATAAAATGCATATAAATTTATAACATTTTAGTTTTCTTGTATGACCCAATTTTTCTATTTTCCTGTGAAACTTTCTTAATTTTCACACACACAACACATGGCTTAAGATAATAAGCTATAAATAAGTTAGTTTTGGCTGACAATCTATTATCAATTTAATGATATAATCAGTCCAGTAGTTTTGTTGTATTGTTTTTAAGATAGGTATTATATTTTCCCATGAAAAATTTGATTTGATATTTATCGGAAGATTCAAGTTAAAATTACATCAACAACCGCCCTGAGGGTTTTGCCCTAACCAACAAACAGAAAATCAGTTAAAATGACAGACATAACTTCAAAATACTGTGGTTTAGAGTTTTGTGTTATTTACGGAATACGTAGAAATTATTATTCATAAAATATGTTTTATGTAAATTGTGTGTTTATTTAAATGCACATTTGAAAGGAGGCTACTTAATATAAATATCTATATTATAGAAAAATAAATCAAACCTGTGGTATCGTTAAGTAGTCGTACAGAAATGATCACTGGTAATGATTCAATGTGGAAAATAAATAAAATAAATAGTCTATTATTATAATTATTATATTTTAAATATTGACGAGTATGTATTATGTAATAATATGATTCTTAATAATAAAAAACAATTGGCTATAACATGTTAAAATAATCACTGAGGTAGATCACTGCGTATTGATCAATGCAAAGGAAAATATTTTATTTTACATTTACTTAGAACTATGAAAGAAATTATTTTATTTCTGTAACCATGCTATTTCAGACCTAATTTGCATTTTATATTATTGTTACCATCAAGACCAAACTTGGCATTTAAATTATTTATCTTAAAGTCATTGTAACGTTTAAACTTTATTATAAATATGTGCTCATATAATATATAAATAAGGTTATAAACAAAAATGACATATCGATTTCATCCAGAGTCTAATAATAGCAGCTAATATAAAGTGTGCTCGAACCTTCTCAAATCTATCACAATACATACTCATGTATACTTAATTAGGAGACACCTGTGTGTGTGAGACATTTTTTTTAACCTAGGTTATACACGAGTCAAATTGTATTTGCATGCTTATACTAAGTAATTATATAACGTAACAACAACTACTAATGAAATAAAACTTGAAATTTGGCATATTTTGTTCTTTTTATCAATTTTTATTTTTTTTATATTTTTGATAGAATAATTAAGAGGTTAACCACGGTTAACTTTAATTAACCAACCATGAGAGTCCTTGTTCTTTTGTCTTTGTTTTAGGTATATTTTTGCATAGACGTTTAAAAAGAGGTTTGTTATATATTACTATGTTTTTGTTTTCTATATCAGAATTACGTTTACTTACTTGAATAAATGTTTATTGTAATGTAGAAATTAATTCGTTATCGGGAAAATTACATGTTTATGTAACAACCTTTTATTTGACTTTTGATCATTTTTCGTCACCAAAAGCTTTTGCCAACAGCTGAAATTAGGTGTCGTAAAGTAGACATATAAATTTGCGTTGCGTATACTCCGGGCATGCAGTATGGTGATCAGGGTGGAAATGAGGTCACGTGACATGTCATTATGAAGTTTAGGTATTTAAGTAAATAACTTTTTAATGGAAACCTTTTTAGAGTATTAAATAGAGTATACTGTATTGTGGGTAACGTTAATTCAATAAAAATATATCCCTCCTATTAATGGGTTATAAATATTCATTTTATACGATATAATAGATTTTACATCTTTATAAAATATTTTTAAGTAACTCTCATAAGAGACGCGTTACCTATATTTTGTATTGTATTAGGTATGAAAAAAATATGGTATTATTAGTATTTTCGAAAAAAAACCTATTTACAGTCACCTTCGTCACGATAAAAATAACTATATATAGAATGCAAAATTTATCAATGCACTTCACGACGCGGTGCCTCAGTTTTTAGACGACGGTGACGGTACTTTTGGAAGTCGCAGGTTTAAGTCCTACCCGTGTTGACAGATTTGTCATTCTATACTTATAAAAATATAAGCATGACATTGCTTTCACGTTTATAGACATATTATAATTAAAAAAACGGTCTCGACTTATCTAGGTCATAAACTTAAAACAAATCTTCATTCAAACCACAATTATAACATTTCTAACTATTAAATGTGTCACTGTGCGCAACTACGCTTCTATTTCTCAGTAATGCTGACCTGCTGCTAGAAACTGAATGGGAACACAATTAGTGATAATGGACAAGTGAACTACGTCATGTCAACGGTGACGTAATGTATTGTTTTTACGCTGTTATGTAATTTGTTAAACGGGGGGTTGGGCTGAATATTGGCATAGAGCCAGATCGCTCACGAGTCACGAGCGACCGCTTTTATCTCCGCATGCATTCACCAATACTCTCGCAAAAATTAAAGTTTCAATGTTCAGTTCACTCTCACGCTGTACATGAGCTGGCGCCAAGCCAATGTAATATACGTAGGTATGTTTTGTTTCAACAGATATGCTATTCAATTGTCACTTAACTACAAATTATTAAGAGGAATGGCAGTTAAAACATATGTTGGTATAAACTGGGTGTAAACATTTAGATTAGATTAGATTAAGATATTACATATTTTACCAAGCAATATTTTTGTTCAACATATAGGCTCCTAAGATGGCAGCATTGGCCGATAAATAAAAACGTGAGTAGGTTTTATTAGAGTTCAAGAACAAGTTTGAAATCGCAACACCCCTTACTACGACTTACATAAAAGCTAGAGCCAATAATAACCTAAGTAGCTTTTTAAAAAGTATTATTGGTAATTATATAAATAAAAAAAACAAAGCTTAAAATGTTTTACAAAACAGTTTTCAAAATCATTGTATAAAAGAAGCTCCGTTACGAATTATCCGTCATATTGGAAAGTGTCTGACAATTGAAAACGGACCCCGCTATTCCAAGTTTGCAAGGACGCGAAGCTTCCAAACTATATAATAAACTAATCTGAAAATGTATCTTCAAGAAAATCACGTAAATCTGAGGCGGCTCTGGGAATATTGATCTTTTTGGTTATATAACTATCCATCCAAAACGATAAGTTATATAACTTGATGGTTTTGTGTGTATCTGTATAAATATCTAAGTATTTAAAACATACAATATTTTTAAATAGATATTGATATGGTCACTATCGGATGTTGTTAGGTTAGCTGATTACGTAACAAATTAATACAGAAGATCCCTTAAGTAGGGGCTGAATATATAATAACCGTATAAATAATGGTATTACATGGATCTAACATCTTTTTACGGTAGAACTGCGTTGAGAATTGTTTTTCTTACAAGTAGTGTTTTTCTGACATATAATAAATACTCCATACACCAAATATATGTAAGTCCAGGATTTAGAAACCATTAAACAATAAATATATCATTAAATATTAAATTCAATGATTCGAAAAAGATCAATTTAACGATAAAAATAATTGAATTGTAAAAATATATGGTTATATACATTTTAAAATTAAAATATTTTTTCGCGTTCTTTCTGTTTTTCCACGAAAGCAACGGTCGAAGCATATTTAAGGATTATCAGACAAATATTAAACTTTAATATAGTTTGAAAATATTCATAATTAAGTTAGTATTAATATGGACAATACCATCAAAATTAAATGTTATTATTATGGCTGCCGCCTACGGACGGCTCTATAATATTAAGGGATAAAAATAATACGACGCATCCATTTAGTTCAAAAATGTAAATGTGTATTTCTTTGATAAAGAAAAAATAACATAATAAAATACGATTTAACTGATGCATATTTAATAATGATCATTTTAATTTATATTATTGCATAGCCTCCAGATCACCTTTCATGGCCCCGGGAGCTGCATCGCTTTTTAAGTATCCCTGGAAAAAAACAGACATTCATTAGATTCACTTTGTTCGTTAAAATGAATGACGATAATATATAAATCATTTGACTTAATTTAAAGAAATTGGCTCTAAAATAAAATATATTTCTAAAAAGTATCTTTAAAAGTTCAATCTCTGAAAACTTTTAATACGAAATTCCAGTTTCAACGCGTCTAAGAATTTGAGATTCCAACTTCGTATAGGTAGGTACGTGTTTTTATTTACATTTTCTTTTCATTTTCGTGAGATGGAATAATGCTTATATATTTCAAGAAACAAAATATTGTCGTTCGTAAATCTTATTTGTTATCACTATATAAAGAAATACCCAAAAGAAACGTCTTGCATTTTCACATATAAATATTGCGTCGGATGTAACCCAACCCAACTTCAGCGGTAAATATTAATAAAGGAAAATAGACAACGGCCGACATTTCCTATTATAGCGAGACAGTCTCATATTGTATGGTGTGACAAGGATGCCATTACTGTAACAGAAATGACTTATCATTGTTTTTATTCATACTTCCCATTACGTAGGTTTTTGTTTGAATGCTCCAATCTATGGAAGTACCTCCCATTCTTATATAAATAAAAATCGAATTTGATGGTCTATTTATAGACGAAGGTGTATGTTTTATAAAACCGGACTTGGCTCTTTCAAATTAGTGTTAGAATGCCTCTTAAAAAACAATACAATATTGGAAATCCGTTGAACTGCTGAGTTGAGGTCTGATTGTAATGACACTCAGTGTTTGTTTGTCTGTGGGAGGTCTGGTGAAGCACGCGGCTAAGAACAGACGATTGATTTGTACGGTCGAGTTAACAGTGTAATTTGGCAGATCCTAGGGTAACAAAGAAGCCCTGTTTAAGGAGGCCTTGCTTTCCCCGAATCCCGATGATGGTCCCTCTACCATCCCTAGAAAAGGTTCCGAAAAGGCTTAAATTACCATAACAGGGGTAGCAACCATGGCTGCCCATCTGACATCAAAAATGTGGTCCAAAAAACTGATACTTATAAAATTCCGAAACATGTGAAATGTATACAGCCTTGAAAGAGAAACTAATTTGGTTCTTCCCCGTAAAACCGTCATGGTTTCCCGTAAGCTCAAACGCTACGGTGGGTATGTCACTGGTCTCAGTGGGACACCTCTGGCTGTCGAGGGTGAGGCGGTGGAGCGCCGGGGTTTTTGAATGTCATCATTGTATATGCTGTGACTATGGACAAAGATGATATCACCTAGGCCATATTTTACGAAGAAGTCACGCAGTCCCTTTCTAGGATACAACCCAAAGAAGAAATAATAGTGATGGGCGACGTTAATGTGCAAGTCGGACGTGACTTTGATGCTTGACCTAAGGTCCTGGGAAGACATTATATTGGAAATCATCATCCAGAAGTTACAGAGTCTTAGAGATACGTGAGACCTACCTACCTTCTCAGACTGTTAATAGTAAGAATCGTAAGTTAGAGATGGAGAGCGGTGATTGTGTGGATAATTGGCATACGTTCTCGTCCAATTTCATCCGCCACAAAGGCCCTGGTATCAGTAAATGTGGTGGCGCGATACGGCTAACTAAACGCAGTGGCTCGCCGATACTAAACAGCTCGGTACATTTTAAGACAAGGTCCGCATACTTGTTGGCAACTGCAATTCAGGCTAGAGTCCACTAAGATGGTTTGATGGTATATGATTACTCATCAACAAGCGAGGTGAACTCATTAGATGGGGAGACTTTAATGCATAACTCGATGGCAGAACTGCCTACTTCTGCTTAACCGCTTGATGCCCTTAGCTGAAGGCATACCCTGAAACCCAATTTGGCTTCCTAGTAGTAGCTACTGTACTATAAATATGAGTGTGTCACCTCCTGCGCCGTGTGTTGGTAGGAAGGGTAGCGCGCCGCCATCTTGTCCGGGTGACAGCGCAGTCGGTGCGAGCGCAGCGTGGACGCATACGAGAACCGCTCGTCGCACCACTTGCAGCTCAGAGGTTTGTCGCCTGTGTGTGTGTGCATGTGCACCTGGTGGAGGAATGTTTATTAGTAATTTTTCTTATATTACGAATTTCATCAAAATTCTTCCAGTTTTTGAGGAATGCGCGAAAAAAAATCTGAAATTTTTCAAACTAAGAACATAAATATGAATTGAAAAAAAATATTGACTTATAACTGTCCGTCTTTAAAGAGCACACCTTTAAAGTTTGTCGCCTCTTAAACGCCTTGTTACAGTAGGAGCAGACGTGTTGGCACTTGTCCTCGTGCACTAGGAGATGTTTGCGGAGCGTCCGTCGGCTGTTGAGCACGCGGCTGCACACGTGGCATGCGTACGAGGTATCCTCGTGCGTGTCCATATGCGTCTTGAGGTTTGAGTAGGTTTTAAACCTACGACAATACAAAATAATATAAACAAAATGTTGTTTCGATTCGGCTTTAATAGAATCGAAACCTTTCAAAAGCTAATTATTACCAAACAATATATAATTTGGGTTCTCCAATCATAAACGAATTCAACATTCAATACGTATGTTTGTTCCATACGTGACTATATCTCAGCTAACGCCATATATTTTTTTAAAATGAAGTAGCAATCACTAATTTACAATTATATATTATTTAAAATAATTTAATTAGTAGACGTCATGATCATATGCCGAAGTAACGACTAACACAAAAAAAAAAACAGATAATAAATATAGTAAATATTCCATAAACATAATAGACAAGTGTATCGAAGTAATACTCACGACTTATAGCACTTGATGCACACAAAGGGCTTGTCCTCGCTGTGTATGGCGCGGTGCTGGCGCAGCTCGCCGCCCGTGCCGCACGCGTACCCGCACAGGTCGCACACGTAGCTCTTGATCTTGTCGTGCACGATGCGCTTGTGGGACGCACACGACGACCGGGTCGTGAATCTGGATGGTGAGGCTTGGTTTACACTACACGATTTAAATTTATAATAATAATAGTAATATTTTTTTTTTTTTTTTCACAAAATGTTTTGAAAAGTTGAATAGGAAGTTGGAACCTCCTTTTAAGCTGTATTAATAGCCTGTATTAGGAAGTTCCGCTCATTCAATGATAATAACGTAACATAATGGTTATTAATTACATTGTAACAAAATACAATAGTGTTTGTGTGAATCAGTGCGTGTGTGTGTGTGTGTGTGTGTGAGGTGATAGTGAGGTGTGCGTGTTTATGTAATTGTGTGTACACGTGTGTGCGTGCGAGTGTCGGTGAGGGTGTGATAGTGTTTCATATAATACGTAGGAGTAACTGAATCAGTCTCATCATATGATTTTGGTTGAAGCCATTTAGTCAGTTACATCTAAAATGTAAATGAGACCGAAATCTTGAGTTTTTTATTATAATGTAATTTTTTTAATAATAGATAATTTGTGCAAAAATATTTTTTTTTATCAAGAAATCATAATATGTATATTATTTTATATCTTATTGATGATCCAAGATTTATATGATGATAAATATAGACAAAATAGAATAAATTATCATTTTTAATATTACAATAGTTTTTGATTACTTACTTTAAAAAACATATATCACAACGATATATTTTTCTTTCCTCTATAGGTATGTGTGATTTGACATGTGATTTCAACAATTCTTTAGTATTAAAAACCTTGTCACATGAACTACAACCAAACTTTCTCTCCGACTTTGGTATGTGTCTCAATTTATGTTTGTTCATAACAGCTACAGACTTCGTTATTCTCGGACATTTATCACAGCTGATAAAAAATATGTTATATAAATTAATCAACCATTTATAAAATGTATTAATAAAACCATCCAATAAACCACAAACTGTTATACAATTTATATAATACAATAAAAACTGTATTATTAAAATGTATAATTACCATATATTATTAGGGTTTTTGTGATCCTGGACATGTTTATACAATACTGATTTAGACTTGAGGGCGACTCCACATATACATCTGACCTCCGGCTTGACTTTGTGAAATCTTTCACAGTGGGACTGTAAAGTGTACCAGCTCTTGCACTGCCGTTCACATATCACACATGTAAAGCTAATAATAGGTTGTTAAATATTGTATATGGTTAAAAACAATACACAGACAGTGTTTAAACAAACTTACTTAACAAAATCATTGACATTAAAATTGGAATACTTTTCGTCATACTGTTTGTCGTTTCCAGATTCAGATTTTCTAAGTTTCCTGCTCTCCGCCTTGTGATCAGAAACATGTTTGTATAATGCACTTTTGGATCTTATCACAAAGCCGCATATACAGTATATGTAAGGCCTGGTTTTGTGAACTCTACCATAGTGATACCATAGAGCAGACCATGTTTTGATTGACTCCTCACATGTGTCACATTTTAATCTAAAAACAAAAAATAAAGAATAAATTACTCATTTAGTCTAATTACATCTCACATTTAATTTTTGAAATGTATTTTTCCTATTGTTGTCTTTTAATAATAATATTTATAATTTATTTATTGTAAAATGTTGTTATAATAATATATTTTTAGACAGTAGTGTAGTTATCAAACTATATGGCGTGCCACAATAGGAAGTAAGAAAGAGGTACAATTTAACAAAAAAAAAAAAACAGTTATTAACCTTAATTATTAAATTGTAAAAAAATGTTAAAAAGAATAATAAATTTAGCATTAACCTACTACTAAGATCAGTTAAGATGAAAAACTGAGAATGAACATCAAAGAGAAATGTCAGATTCATAAAGCAATATTTTAATATACATTCTTATATTTATTTTAAAACAAATTACTTTCCTTATACCTACTTGACAAAATCTCTTATAGACAAATTTGGTTTTCTTAAGACATTTTTAAAGGCGTTCTTCTCTTCTTCACTTAATTCTTTGCTCTTCTTCACGACATTTTCTAGTTTGGCTTCTTTCAGTGTAGCAAGAGCAACATCACTCATATCACTGTCACTATCATAACTACTTTCATCATTGTCCAAATCATCCACTTCAATGTCAGCCAATAAATCATTGCTATGTAATGCATCTTTAATAAAAATAAATATAAATAATAATTACTTTATTAAAATAAATTTGAGATCAATTAAGTTTATATATTTTTGCTGTTTTTTTTTAATTTTATTTCTTTTATAAACAAAAAACTTACTTGCTAAATCATCATTTTGTAATTCCACTTTAACCTGTAACATAACATGAATTATGAATACTTTATATTTATTATAAAAATAAATCAAAGTTCATGGAAAAGTACAGACATAAAACTGTGTAGTCATTTAACTTATTTATTAATATAAAATATTTATAATATTAACTATTGAGTCAATCATAATTGTAACTAAGACTTATTTTTAAGAGCAATATAATCACACACACTTAATAAAAACAAGTAAATTAAAATTACAACATTTACTGTGAAAAATAGTGTTTCTATTTTTAGCAATTTTATTTTATATACTTATAGTTATTAAATGCAACTCTTACTAAATCTCTCCACCCAAAATTAATTATTTTGGGTGGAGAGATTTACTAAGAATAACACCTGCTTGACATTCTAAGTACTAATTTATATATAACAACCAAACTCATATTATGTACCCAACCAAATATTTACACCAAAAAGTATTAAACTTGTCTAAAAAAAATATTAATATTCAATCAATAAATTGATTTGATTTAGCTTGTGATAAGTGATAATTTACTAGCTTCTTATTTAACTATAAAAATAACAAAACTTACTTCAGACTTAATCATAGGTAAGTTTAATCCAAAATTATCCATCTCATCTTCGAGTTTTATAAGTGAATCATCACAACCATTATCTAAGGTCATCCTTCTTAAAGTTTCTTGAATTTTTAAACATTCCACAACAAAAAGCTGGAAAGACATAACTTTTTCTTCACAATTTAGACACACTTTGGAGGGTAAATCGTCATTGTCACTGATCTAGAAAAATACCATTAATATAAAATAAGCTACATTTATAAACCCAGAAATAATAATTCTTACTGAAATAAATGTTTATAAATAGTGATTCTCTGTTTTAGATGTACTACTTCAGGTTTAAGGATTAGTAATGAATTGAAGAATACTCATCCATCTCAAGGATAAGCCAGTTTCTACTATTATGACATACAATTTACAGCTGTGAACTTTTATTTTTATAATGATTAAAGCACAAATTAGTATTGACATTCCCTGTGGAAACTAAAGTATAATATAGTATTCTGACGCCTGTATGAGATCACTTTTGGTGATAAGGCTGCCTTTGTACCAAATTTTATATAATATTTTATTTTTTTTTTAATTTCATATTTTGTGTGCAATAAAGTGTTTTAAATAAATAAATAAATTGATATTGTACTAATTATTAATTTGTATAGAATTATACACAATGTATAACTTTTGAACCAAATAACATGTTCACAATGTTCATTTTACCTGGTTCATATAACTTATAACAGCTTAGCATGGTTATAGAACTAATAACAACTATCTATATTTATCCTTCACCTTTTAACATAAAAAGCTTTAGGTACGAAAATAATCTAACTGAACAAAAGCAACACATCCTAAATCAATATAAACATGTAATAATTCATAAATACACTATATATTTTTATTAACAATTAACAACTCAAACAGGTCATCCTAGTCTAAGACCTAAAGGTCTAGTCCAACTTATACTTACTGATATCTCAATATATTCCAGTATCATTTTAAGAATATTTTTGTTCTTTTTATCTAATAAATCTTTAGTAAATTCGTTTTTCTTAGCACATAATCGGCACAAGTCTTTGATATTCAAAGCCATTTTTATTTGCTCACTCATATTATAACGAAAACTAAAATAATAATATTTTAATACTGTTCTTAATTCTTTATAGAATGTAATCTATAGAAAAACATATTGTATTATAATTTTATATTAGCATATAAATCTATATTTTTTATTTTTTACATTAAGACAACAACTCTTTTATAAGTCAAAGAAATCATTTTTTAATTTGAGCAGAGTTACCACAGACTATGAAACTATAAAGGTTTAATTAAATAATTTTCTAAGATATAGATAATATTAGACGCGCTGCCCTACGGCGTCTTTTTTTATTAAACCATCAAATATTTTGTTATTTTACGTAAATTATTATAATCACTGTTCTAAATTATAAAATTTATAAAATAAATTCTCACTCTTACTCAATATATTATAGGTCTAAATTTTAATTCTTACCGAAATATACTTACATAAACTTATTTATAATCTATATTGTCATGGCTTCAGTTGATGTTTCTCAAAGTGTAACGTAAATAATTTTCTTTAAAACTACTAACAAGCAAGACTAGTTATAATTTTTTAATAAATTAGTTATTCATTATAAACAATCGAAAATGAAACTTCAAATAGTAATATTTAAAGGGAGTAGAATTTGTTAGGTAATTCTAATGCTAATGGAATTAAAAAGTCGTCTGTGAATAGATAATAGCAGAAATGGATATTCAATCTCCTTTCGTTAATGCTGTAACACCAGGATTATCCTACGATAATGTTAGTTACTGGCAGAACGATAGCGGATATCATACATCATATACTCCAGGTTCCCTGGAATGTTCTGACATATCTGGAGATAATTTAAAATCGTCAATTTTTAATGGCAAGATCGGCTTTACTGGCCAATTTTATACTACTCTTACATACAGTACCACTCATTTAAGAACAAATGAAAATTATCAAGAAACGCCTCTAAACCAAAACCGAAGAGGGATAAAACGAGCTTTTCAGGAAGCATCAGAGAGCACAGACATTGGATATACCTCTGTACAAACCCCTACAAGTGTGATTTCTGGTGGGCTACATAAGCTGAGGTTTAATGATACCAATAAAGTAAGTTCCAGATATTCGTCTGTTAATTTAAGCCATAGAGATTATTTGACAGACTTTTGTAATGAGAATTTAATAGCATCATTTCCATCAACACCCATCAAAAAAAGTTGCCGGAGTAACTGTTTAATTAGCAGCCCTTTTAAAATAAGACCAGTAAGGAATCTTGATTTTGAAATTCACTCAATTTCCTGCGACAAACAAGCATTGCAACCTGTCTTGAAAACAAATGTAACAAATCATACAGGAGATAAAAAAAATTGGTACAAACCAAACCAAGACTTAGATATTATAACAATGTTATTTCAAAATGGTAATTATCTTCCTCCTATATCAAAAATATTTAGCTACTTATCAAATGAGGATATAGATACATTTATATCAGTGAGCCCAACATGGCAAAAAATTTGGAAAAAAGTTGATAAAGAAAAACAAGAATATTTAAATTACTTAAAAACCGTGAGGGAAAATCAAGAAAATAAAATGTCAACTCCAAAAAATTGCAGAAGCTACCTTATAAGACCTTTAATGGAGATACAAAATGTTTTAAACAATCATAACCAAATCAGCTCTCCCATTAGTCCACCGAAAACACCAGGCACTAACAGATTTACAACATATACAAAGGTAAATGGTTATATATATAAATATATATATTTAAAGTAGCTTGTTAAATATTTAATTTAAACTTTAACTTTTTATGTATCCAAACATATTTCTTACATCTTAAAAAACAATATTTTATTTTAATTATGTAGTGTCTAAGTTTGTGAATATTGTTCATATAGTATTTTATTTGATTTTCATGAGTAATACAAATTGAAATAACACCTTTTTTTAACAGATTAAGCTTGTGTATAATAACATAAGTGTAATATAAAATATAATTCATTTTTATGAACAAATTTGTGTTATTGTATATTGTTTTGAATATCAGACTCATTATTATTAAATTTAATCTACAGGCAGCTTCAATGGATTCAAGAAAACAGTTATCTTGTGTGCGATGTCAGTATCCTGCAAAAATAACTGAAGAAACCTCAGGAGAAGAATGGGTTGAATGTACAAGCTTATCCTGTGCTTATCAATACTGTAGGCTTTGTAAATGTGAGCGGCATCCAGGTAAGAGTTGTATTAAGTATGACCTTGATGGACCCAGTCCCTCTAAAAGAAAGAAGAACATCTGTGCTATCGGCACCAAGAAAAGCAGAAGGAATCTGAGAAGATTGCTGTAAATACAACTTTGCAATTTTGAATACCAGTGATTTAGGATAATAATTTTTTTTGCATTCCATATCCAAAGATATGATGATTTCTGAAATCATTCTATAAGATTAATATGAAATAATTTTGATTTTATAGCAATTGGGGCATCCCAGGGTTGTTGTGCCATTTTTTATTAATAATATTTTTAACAACATTAACAATTAAACATTGAATACCTCTTGTCATGTATTGATGATAGACTTTAAAAAATATGTTAACATTTAAGAGACTGACAATAAAAGAGCCATGACAATAATTACAAAATTCTTGAGATATAAGAGATTTTGGGCTAAATAAAATGCTCAGATTTGATTTAATTTGTTATTAACAGTGTAGGAAACTGCAGTTTTAAAAAATTGTCACATTGTTAGTGCCTTACTCGAATAAGTCTTATTCTAAATAGAATAATGTTTCAGACTGATTATTATTGCCATAAACAATAACTTTAGGTTTTCTATTTTTACGATTATTAAATTTTTTTGATTAGAATTGTATAATAAGTAAATTCCCTTTTAAAATCTCACATAAGATAAAAGACATTAACCCAATACAATTTTAACAGACGGAAACTGTGATATGGCTAACACTACAGACGGTATTTAAAAACTTTGAATAAACTATTTTCATACCATCCCAAACTTAAATAAACGATCACAATTCATGAAATTATTAGTTTATAAAACAGTCTAATTGAGAACATCACTATTATTGCATTTATAATAATAATATATTTTTAAGTCGATTACGTGACTTTCAATCCAGTTTTCATTTAACTGAATCTCACAAATTTTCGTATTCTGTATATAATTATCAAGTTGCAGTCTAAAAGTAACAACGATATTGTGTGATATTATATCCTATAATCATCACAATTCTTACTTATCTGCTAAATTTAAAAAACTTTATTCACGCAAATAAAAAAAAAACAACAGAACACATTATGATTAAAAATACTCCTTTAATTTTCTAGTCTAGTTTTAAATAGATTAAAAAAATATGTGTCATAAATAAAAATCAATATAAAAACTGAATTAAAAATTAAAATGTGACTCATAACTTGATTTAAGAAAGAAGGATAAAGAAACTTGTCATGATATTGTGCCCTAAATTACTAATAAGAAATCTCGTTCCTTGAAAACCTGTTTTTTTTTAACGCGGCAATACTCGACCAGCACTTTGGCGATGTGCTTACAAAAAGATTTTATTAAAATTTTAATGATTTTTTTATAACTCTTTAGTATACCAATTATAAAAATTGTTGCCATAATATTATTCGTATTCCTTTGGATCTAAACGAAATTAAAACATTTAAGCATACAAATGCTCAAATTAATAACTTAAATTAGTTTAAGATTTTGTATTAATACTCCATGACATTCAAATAACTGGTTTGGGACCAATAGCTTAATTGTATGTGTCTGTAAATAATTATTTTCTCGTACTTTTTAGTTAAGGAAACCAAGTCATTTTAATGTTCGTTTATATATGTTTGGTGTAGTCATTATTTTATTTTAGATTTAATTGTAATAATTTTACTAAATGGCCTTGTGTTCTGTGGATGGATGATTTTGGTGACAATGAAATGGATTAAAGTATTCTTAAGTTAGAGTAGCATGAGGCAAATTCAGCATTGGATTGATTATGTATCTGTAACAAATTTAGAATTAATAATACATAAGCTTAACGTAACTTATATAATTTAAAGAAATATAGATACCCAAGTATATTTTCACACGGCTTATTTACTGGCGCCAAATACCAAGTCAGAAACGCCAACGCCAACGTTAAGCCAGTGGTATCACTGGCTTAACTGCTCTGTGAACCGGATCGTCAAAATATCTGCTAACCGGCTGCCATTTTCCCATTGGTGTATGAGTGAACCGCAAACTATTTCTTACAAGTATATATATGTATGTATATATAAGCCCGTGTATATGAAAAGACATATTCCTTATTGTTCTCCTAAATTCTTATATAAGCCGTCTCATCAATAAAAGTATTTGCTATCAAATTAAAGAATTTTCGAAGTAAAATTAGAATAAAAACACAGCTATAAGTTATACGCAGTTTTAGTAGAGTCCTCGACTGGTGAAAGTTATGTTTTCTAGTCTATTATACTCGGAAACTTAATTACCCATTACATTCAGCGTTACGACGCTAATATCTCGTTTACTAAGATAATACAAAAATATAGTAACTGGAATATTAGTTTTAAAATTCTATTATAAGTTTATGAGAAATTTCTTAAACAAAATCTTACATATGTAGTATATATTGCTTATAAGTTCAGATGGCCAACTGTCATCGTTACTGCTTTAGTTGCCTTGTGTTCCTCTATCTTTGTGTAAGTAATTATTAACCAAGGACTCTCAGAGGGACTGTATTCTGTCTACCTCATTAATTGCATTTTATTTAATATTAACCTTGGACTAAGTGTGGTACGAAGTAGTTTATCCGTACGTGTGTTCCTTGGTCTAAGGGGTGGTACGAAATAGTTTAACCGTACATGTGTTCCTTGGTCTAAGGTTTGGTACGAAGTAGTTTAACCGTACGTGTGTTCCTTGGTCTAAGGGGTGGTACGAAATAGTTTAACCGTACATGTGTTCCTTGGTCTAAGGTTTGGTACGAAGTAGTTTAACCGTACGTGTGTTCCTTGATCTAAGGAGTGGTACGAAATAGTTTAACCGTACATGTGTTCCTTGGTCTAAGGTTTGGTACGAAGTAGTTTAACCGTACGTGTGTTCCTTGGTCTAAGGTGCGGTACGAAGTAGTTTAACCGTACATGTGTTCCTTGGTCTAAGGTGCGGTACGAAGTAGTTTAACCGTACATGTGTTCCTTGGTCTAAGGTTTGGTACGAAGTAGTTTAACCGTACATGTGTTCCTTGATCTAAGGTGCGGTACGAAGTAGTTTTAACGGTACGTACGTTGCAGATTCAAACTTATTTCATGAATTGTACTGAAGTGAAAAAATCTTTAATTAAAAACTATTTTATTGACATTATGAAATAAGTTTGTGACGTAACTTGAGTATATTTTTTAATCACAATTGACGTCTCTTAATTCTGTCGGACGTTTTATTTATTTGTAAATATTTGTTTAATTTTGAATGAAGTCTTTCAAATTCTTTGGTATGTAATTCAAATTTGTGTAAAGAATTTTTATTTGCAATTATTGAAATTTCAAAGTCGATTGTTTCAATTAAACCTCTTGAAGGTATTTGATTTAATTTTATAATTGTAATGTATATGACATAGTATTAAATTAAAGTTGTAAAGTGGAATGCTTGAAAAGCTATTTTTATCTTTTGAATAAAATTGTAAAATATATATATATTGTTTTATTATTAAAATGAAACAAAAATAACTTATTATAATTTATAATTACACAATTTACAAATGATATTTACAAACTAAGAGGATTCACCGCGTTGGTTTGCTGTTAAATTAAATAATATCTTATGTATTTAGAGAACATTTTAAAATAGATTATTATTTTTAGTCTATTTGTTGATACAAAAAAAAAATACATCTTTGTTCTGGTAATATTGTGGTGGTTTAAAATGGTTCTACTTTAATATTTGTTGGCTCCTTCATCCCAGACCCATCACGAACTTTGGTATTTGATAAGCCACTTGCGGTATTTGCATTAACATTGACATTCTGAAATAAATATATATTAATTAATATTTAATATGCATTTGTTATATGGAAATGAATAACACTTGTAACAAGGAAAAGTCGGTGTTATTGATAAAATTTTAGTAGGTACTTAAATATACAATATATTAATTAAAAATAATGAGTAATTAATTATTATTTAGTACTTTATTAAGGAATTCATTAACCACAGTTAGTAATTCAATATGTCTTCAGTTTTATCTCAATGAGATCCTGTTGAGAGATTAATTAATTAATTCAATTAATATACAAAGCAGGCCATGTTTGTTATTAAAGCAAAATATGTTTTTTTTTATGATGATTATTAATTTATATACAGTTAGACCTTTTTTTACCAACCTTCATTATGAGCACCTAAAAATAGTTTTCCACCACCGTTAAACTTGCTGTACACTAGGTCTGTGAGATATAAAGCAAATATTGTTTTTTAGAGGATTGACAGTAAAGGTCCAAGAACTTGAAAGTGTTTAAAGGTCTCTATTCAATTTTGAATAGTGCTCGGAGGTTAAGCACGACGCTGCCTTGCAGATTGGTATAAATTGTCTCATGCAGTTATTGATAATTGTTTAATATAAAAAAATTACGGTCTGGTATCGAACACAGTCCAATACAAAAAGGCACGTCAAGCAAGTTGGTACTGCTACTCTCGAAAGTGCATTTTATATTTGCCAACATGTCCAACTGAGGAAGTATCAATAGTGAATCCGAAATAAGGTTTAATGTTATTATATCTAGCATATACAAAAGAAAACTAAATGAAAAAGTTAAAAAAGGACTATAATAGCATTTTTATTTTGGAAAAATCTAGCATATCTAGTAAAGAAAGCAAGAAGTAGTTAAGTCTGGAACAGACTACGTTATTAAACCGTGATAACTCACGAGACGGACAGTCCGTTGTAGAACCAGGCGCGCCAGGTCTGCGGCGCGGGCGCTCCGTCGATGCGCGCCTCGATGTGTCCGCACAGCACGCGCCGGTCGTGCGACCGACCCGACCGCGCGTCGCACAGCAGCCGCTTGCGACACTCGCCGTCGCACACCTCGCGCCGGGGACTGTTCTTCCAGTAGTGTCTGGAAGAATTATATGTATTGTTTCAAATTTTGTGAAACAGTGATCACAATAAATAAATACCCGGTTGAGTTTTGTGAATTTTTTGGCGCGATTGGATTTTTTTTTTGTCATGTCTCTGCTGTTAGCCTTATTGACTGTTACAGCGTCACCGGGGAGGTGCATTTTGAATTCTCGTAATTTTAAGTGGAAGAGTATCCTTACTCCTTGTGGAAGGACTTATTTCGATAAGCATGGTATCAAATACATACAATGGTAAATAGGACCTGACATTTAATTAAATGTACACAAATAGTCGCTGGTATTGATTTAAAGTGGAAAATATATAATCATATAAATAAATATTTTCACTCAATTTTTTTTTCTAAAATACTGATATATGCAGATTGTCTCAATATTTGTCTTTCACAGAACAGACTCAGAGAAATATATATAGGCATATAAATATATCGTCATATGTCGTGACGTCAACTTATAACGGCGTGCTTCAAAACTGAGTAAGATATCGCCAGATATAGGCCTCGATATAAGATATGAAATGAAAGAGCGTAATAAAACGCCGATGAGTGGATAAGACAGCAAGTTTGTTATGTAAGTACAAATATAACGTGAAACTTAATATTATGTCCGTCATATCATTTGATGTCTCAAGATTTTGGTTTGTAATGGTAGAAATCGAGAAATTTTAATCCATGGGTTAATCCCACGATCAAACCACATTACACTTGGAGAAACTTAACTTTCATTTTTCAAAACATAATTACTTGTGATATAAGTTAAAAACGTCTTCCTTAGACGTCATATCGTCAATGAACTTGTCCCAGTCCTGTGGCCTCAGCGCTGGCATCATGTAGGCGGCGCGGGCGGAGTACAGCTTGTACCATATTGGATAACCAAACAGATTGGCTTCTTTTAAATTCATAATCCAAGATTCGTGATCGACCACCAACTGGAAATATTGTACAGAAATTATAACCTATCAAAATAGAACATTTATACACAAGTTAAAAAAAAATCAATTCAACACGTGAAAATATCTGAATTCAAAAATACTCCATTATTAATATGTAGGTATATAATTTTATGAATCAAAAAATACTAACCCGCGTTGTTGCATCATGATCTCCGTCGACGTAATATATACGGTATCCGAGATTTAAATCATAATACGGTGAAACTGATGGACCGACGTAGGCTATACTCGTCGCTCTCCCTGGAAAAACATATATTAACACATATATTATCCAAAAGCGATTCAATATTCCATAATATCAAGAACTTAAAGACACACAGACACATCTTTTTGTATCGCGAGATTCATCTCAATGTTATCGCTAACTTTTTTAAATATTTTAAAACCTCTGTCGAATGCAGCTATTTAGAGCAAGAACTGATTTAATTTTTATCTACCCACCAAGATGTAAGTAACGAAATTATAAATTTGTCAAAGTAATATATAAAAAAATATGATAAATCATAAAAAAAAAACAAACCTAAATCATTTGGATCGTAAAAGACTTCAAATTCATCGTAATGGGTGTGGCCGTAGAACTGGGCGGTTATTGTAGATTCATAACGGTTGATGATGGCGTAGAAGTTCCTGCTCCAAACCTTAAGACAGTCGGAGTGTCCGGGAGGGATGTGGCCGATGATGTGCACCTTCTCACCGTTGAACTCCGCTGATTGCAATTCATAAATAAGCCACTGAAGCTCTGTAGCTGGATCCGTACTGTTCAGTAAGAGCCACCTTGAACAGAGAACAATTACTTCAAACTCTGTATTCCCTTTTGAAGATTTGTTTGACCAATTATTTTGTATTTAATTTAAAATGTTTGCTCTCATAGAGAAATTAAAAACTTTGCAGTACATTTTGACGCACCAAGAATCTGACCTCGTATAAATAATCCAACATGTTCTATGAGTGACGTCATGAAATACTTTAAAACGCCTTTCGTATCCGGTACGAGGTCTGAATACCGCTAAGGCATTTATTTTATCGATATATGTATAAACTATATTTTACCAATTTTTATTGTTGCAGTAGTTCATATTTAAGGATATAATTCTGAAGCCGGGTCGCACGAGCACGGAGTAGAAGGCTCCGCGACGCACGGTGTGTGAGACGCCCGCCGGCAGCCAGCGACGCCACTGCGCGTCCAGCTCGTTATACAACCACGCCATGTTGGACTCCGGGGACGAAATGTAGGGGGGAGGGAAGCTGGCAACAACGTGTATGTGAAATATCGTGTCATCACTAAGATAGTGTCGGATTGGTGAATAGGTTAGCACTTAGCAGACTATTATGGCCTGTAGCAAAAATGTTCTTTGTTAGTAAATTTGAGAGAGCATTGATTTTGACAGCCATTACACTTCTTTAATTTAAATTTAACCTTTAGGAAACATATTTAATTTCGCATCTGTTTCTAAGGTGATTCTTAGTGTTCAATGTTTTTGAATCTATTTACCTGTTCACTGGTGAAGATTCGTGGTTCCCCAGTGCAGGGAATATTGGAACTCCAGGGAACATATCAGACATTTGCGCAACGGTCTCTTGAAGAACTTTTAAATTTTCTTCCTTTGTTTGGTTCCACACATCATGTGGAGGCAAGTCACCTGTCCATAAAATATAGTCTATGTCCTACAAGAAATATGATTTAGTTGAAACAGGATATTGTAGAGCACAGACAATATCTTCAAATTATATATATATATATATATATATATAGTAGTCCTCACAGTGTGCGTATCTGCTATATGTTTCAACATGTTGTCTATGGTTCGTTTTGGGGTGTCACACTTCCGGTAGTCGCCCCACCGACCCGCGCCGTCACCAGGAGTCAAAGCTGGACCACTTGAGGCACGACAACACAGCGGCTCGTTGCATTGTGCATTGGCGCCTTAAATATACAAACGAATAAGTTTTAAAGCGAAACTCAAAGTCATTTGATTTATTTAAAATAAGCACACATCGAACTTATGAAAGACTTAAGATTGTTAGACTCTACATTCCCGGTTCTAAAGTGTGAAGAACCGCCTAGAAACTCCATGGATACTTTTAACTTATTCATAAAATTACAATTGTCACTATACTCTAATTATATTCAAGTATTTGTCAGTCGTAATAAAGAGGTTATAATATATAGAATGCTAAGTTCAGCAAAGCGGGTAGCGACACGGTAGCTTGATTAGCTGAGTGACGGGACAGTATCGCAGAGATCGCATGTTCGATACTTGCCCGTGTTGATTATTTTCTCACCCTATAATTATGTATGTTGTCAATACTTTGTACACTAAGAAACGTAAAATTCATTTGGTTTTAAGGAATTAATTAAATACAGAAATAAATAATTACCTTCTGCATAATAAGGATCGAAGTGTGTATCAGATATTTGAAGAACTTTGAATGTGGGAGCCTTGTCTATAGGAGCCCCCAAAGGAAGAAGGGGTGGCTTTGGAACTGGTGGGAAGGTCACTTCCCATTCATGATAGGGATTGTAGACATCACCACAGGCATCTCCTATTACAAAACTACATATTTCGTTGGGTCCGAGAGTAATACGTTTTAAAACGTAAACAACTTCACTCTGGAACAAAAATAATTACCATTTAATAATAATAATATAATTAATATTTAGTATATTGTTGTTATCAATTCTCACCCCAAATAATCTAGTTATTCCTTCGCAAACTCTAGCTGATTGTATATTTAAAGAGACACAGAATTGATAAATCATTTTGTTGATCTCATCTTTGCTTTTGCCCAGCCTCATATAATGCTGCAACAGACCCGCACCGGCTTTACAAGCTGTGCAAGATACCTTAGACATAACTGAATGTTCAACTTCATAGTAAACTTGTTTTAGATTAAGTAACTTTAGCGCCTTGTCTACGAACAGAGGTAAATTGGAGCTTTTGTCGCTATCCCAGAGAAGTCTTGAGTAATTCCGTTTAAGCGCCGTCATATGCGCAATAAGTTCTGTTTCGTTTGCTGAGGGTGGTAACTTATGAGTAAAATTTGATGGATTAAAGAATATTTCATCGTTCCGTGGCGTCTCCGTCCAGTTCCACGTGTCCATCGGTGGTCTCCATTTTATAACTGGCTTTATATTTCTCCCGCTTTGTTGTAAAAATAAGGGGTTACCTGTAATTTTATTAATGTATTTATATGTGGTAGGAATATGATAGTATTGTCGTAAAAATATGCAAACTTTGAATATCCTGTTTAAAGGATATACTTTTATATTTGGATAGAGTAGCTTTCTAGACGAGAACGAGTTTAATAACTGACAATGCATGAGTCAATTATTGCGTAACATCAAGCAGAATCATTTCCAAAGCAAAATTATTATTATGTTTATAGTTTTTATTAATTTCAACTTCCATAACTAAGGATAAGATAAGCCATCGCAATAATTGCTACGTATTACGCTATGTCAAGAAACTCTATTCGTAATATTATATTTAACAGTGTATCGTAACTTGCCTGACGCTGTCGTAATAAATATAGCGTTCACTAGAAGCAGCAGCCATGATATTCTTATGATCATCACTGGATATTAAAGAGGAAGGTCTGAAACAAGGAAATTTCAATAGTTATATTAAATATAATTAAATTATTATGTGACTGTGATAGTAAAATAATAGTATTGATTTACTTATATTTTACTGTTTTTATTTATCGGCTTGGTAACTATATAATCTATACCACTCTTTTATAATATTATATAAATAATATTCAATTTGTTTTGCTTTTAGAAAAAAAAAATATATATTTTTTTTTGTTAAAGGAAAACAAACAAAAAATATTATCTCGAAAGTTATATTTAATCTATATCTTTATAATGTTATCTATATATGTATAGCACTTGTCTCTTTTACTCATACCAAGATGTATGAAAAAAGTAATCTTACTTTTTTAAGCCTAAAAAATATAAATATAAGGAAAACATATTATTCAAATGAATGCACATGGTCTTAAAACTCTTTCACTTTAAGAATGTTTAAGTAACATAATATTTTATTACTAAATCTACAATAAAACGTAGCGTTAAGTCTAACTCCTGTTATAGTCATAAAAATCTACTAAAACGTTTAAAAATAATTGAATGGAAAGATCCCAGTGAAAGTAGGTCAAAGTGTATACGATCTTCGGGATAAATTTACTATACAAAGATATGGCGGTCATAAAAAGTCCAACTGAGACAATCTTTGATTTTAATGTACAAAAAAGTTCGTTACGTTTTTAAATTTAAATAAATAATGTAGACGTTAAAATGTGTATGTAATATTATCATTAAATGCAACGACAGACGAAACTTTAAAGTATAACAAATTACTTTCCATATATGTATCCACTTGTATCCATACAAATGGTAACTAACGGGACCATACAGGATGCGTCTTATTCTGATCACAATGCCGTGATATACATGTGTATAAACAATAATTCTTTTTTTCATTTTTAAACCTTACAATGTATTACAATAGACAAGCACAAACGCTGAAATATACCTATGTCAATAATAAACTAACTTAGATATTGAAAAACTAAATAGAGTCACTCTATATGTACAGGAATGTTTTCAAATCAAAGTAGTGGATAATCTGTATATTATGTATAACATTTTATCACTTAGTTCATTCAATTAGTGATACAAACATGGAAAGCGGTATTTATTAATGAAAGATAAATTAGAATTTTCACACCCAACCTCTTGAAGCGTTCACAGATATTGCGTTATATTTGATGAAAAAATAAGCTGCCTTTTTTAATTAAACATAAAAAAAGTTTTCAAAATGTGTGTATTTATGAGTCAGCGGTATTAACGCGAGTACGGATGTGGAGGTCGGCAGTCCACACTTTCTCCTTGCTTCATTGACTTTGTTGGAAAGAAAGTGACTGTGATATCGCACGGCCTGCTCTTCGGGAATCATATATTGGATTTAAATTTAAAAAAAATATTACCGAAACATTAGTACCACCAGCTTTATTTTGAATACAAAAATTAACCTTTAGAACAAAAAATAAGAGTTCTTTGATTACAAAATAATAGGAGTCCTTTCAATTGTTTAAATAAAAATTAATATTGTAATCTCTCCTACATGAACACTTCTACCTATACCTTGTCTTGTAACAATATATTTATTTCAAAGGACAATATTTATTCATTTTTGTTATGTAGGAGTTTGATAATAATTTTAGGGATAAGAAGATAACGTTGAATTATACGTTCCAACAATTACTTGTATAATACGGATATTATTAACGTTTGTAATTTAAACAATATCAATTGTTGAGTATAGTTTTGAATATATTTGTCGTCTTTTTTTTAAATATATTTTTTATAATCCGGTGCAACGGACTCCAGGCAATTGGTGATCTTTTATAATATACCCTAAGTATCGGTGTAAAAAAGGAGAGTATTCAAACTACTACTTATATTTCCAATCTTTTTTAAATATATTTTTTTATAATCCGATGTTTGCATCGGATTCCAGGTAATTGCTGATCTATTATAATATAAGTACCGGTGTACAAAAAAAGTATAGCTACAATAAAACCTTTTTTATTGTTGTTTGTAACCGGACCGAGACAAATATTTGCCGTCAATTTAATTATCATATTACATATAGCTGAAATAAAACATACCAACATTAGTACCATGTCGGATATTTTTACTTGTCAGTATTCATTCCGGGTGTTGTTGCATATTATATCTATGAGTATGATCAAATCATTATTAACAATTGCAACGCATTCAGCTGTTGCTGATCTGGATTTTAAACATTATTATATAAACCAATAATACACTGAATACTGATCTTACAAATATTGACAACAGATTGGCTCTGAGGTCATAATGTCGGCTGTGGTTCCGGTGTTTGTGGATTCAATCTCAAAAATGTTAGAATATTTGTTTAAAATAAATTTATCTTTTTGTGAGTGCTAAAATATGTTATTAAAAAAAAAAGCAAATTTATTATTGTCTATTAGTCTATTTCCCATAGTACAAGCTTTGCTTAGTTTTTGGATAGATGGCGTTGGTTGCGCGGAAATGTCCGAATATTTATATTTTTATTACACAGCACGTATGAACGCGGTGACTTTGGTAAAAGGACAATTCATCCAAAACACTTTCATCGGGTGGCTTGCCAGCTGAGTACCAAAATCGCTTATCTCATCAACTTTCACTGAAGCAACATTGTATGTGCGGAGTCTTGAATAGATGATGACCATGATTTGGACATCAGGATGACTCAGGGATATTTAAGATGAATACAATGCCATACTACGTAACTATATAACGAGAAATGAACCTCGTTACAGCTGTTCCATAACGTAACAACGTTCTATAACATAACAAATCCACTTAATAACAGCCAGATTGTTTACAAGATATACATATTTTTCAGGCCTAAAAGTAATAACCAAACAAGGGTAAAAGTTTGTCTTTGATTGATGTGTTTTGGAACTTTTCTATTTAGAAACTTGTGGTTTCAAAGTTATGATAACTAATAGGTACGTTTATAATTTGCGTTGTTCATCTTGTGTTTAGTTTAGTTCATTTTAATTCTTATTTTATAGGTGGTAGAGTCTAGCTGTAGTCATTTTATTACAATGTTTATATGAGTGGACTCTACAAAAATACTATCTTCTCGGTATAAAAATTCGGTATAGAAACGGTATAGAAATTCTTTTACAGCTCCGTTTCATATTGTCATCAGAGACTAAGAGTGCAGAGAGAGCCCCTTAACGTATTCTTGCCCTCTTCTCCCTTGTCTCCTTTCTCCTTGTCCTCTAATGGATGGGAACGTACAACTTTCATAATTCAAAATATTCATACTTATATAAAATATCCATGAGAAATGACAAAAGCGACCATAACGTGGATGATCTCTTAATTTTCCATCCAATCAAATAAAAAGTTTCACATTTTATTTATTACTGGCAACAATCAATAATTCCATTATTCGGTACTTGCATTTATGAATAATCGTAATACGAGTAGCTACATCACTATTCAAGTCATTGCTCTTGCATATTTACATAGCTTCCCAAGCCAGCTAGAAGTTATGAGTCAGATAGTGCCTGGGCATGGACGATAATACTAGCAACACCGGAAAAATCAACTATGGTACCATCTTTCACCGCATCTTGTTTGTTTTCTAGTAAAATAAACTTGTTGTTACAGCTTCCTAGTATGGTAT
Source organism: Dircenna loreta (assembly GCA_963555665.1). Taxonomy (NCBI): domain Eukaryota; kingdom Metazoa; phylum Arthropoda; class Insecta; order Lepidoptera; family Nymphalidae; genus Dircenna; species Dircenna loreta. The sequence continues at coordinate 12,613,312 of OY743093.1, read as the reverse complement.
AGTTTCTAAAATAGGCACCGGTTTTATTGATATTACTAAATTGACTCGTTTAAAATAGAGCACTCCTCGGAGGAAAGCCAGTCGATGTTATTTCAATCAAACCTAATAAAAGCAGTCTGTGCCGTCTATGTGATTGTGTGTATTTATTATCACACACATTACATGCTATTTACGTTCAGAGGATACAAGATTTAATTTTATTAATATTACAAAAAAATAATTTCATAGAAAAATTTAAATAATCGATAAAAATATAACTCTAATTGTGTTAAATACTCATAATTAATACCGTACCGATTTCATATCAAAGTTATGTTTACGATAAAAATATATATAAATTGATAAAAATCACGTGTTCCTTGGCAAACGATACCCGTGACCCCCTTCTGGATCCGTTCCCCGTTTACATTTCGTCACAATTATGTTTTTAAATAAAATTATCTTTGTCGAACACTATGTTCCAATTTTCATAACAGGCATGTGTAAATGTATAGTATTTCGAAAACAATTATTCTTTCAACTAGAACACTATAAATTATTAAGCTATCTAGCGGGTCATTGAAGGTCAATGCCAAGTAAGTCATCTGTAAAGGGGCCAGCTCGCAGAATAACGGGCAAGGCTGCACAAAGTGTTTTTCTAGATGTTTACTTGACTGCGTCGAGAAATAGTTATTATTTGCTAGCATTGTTAAATTAACTGTTTTTAATGTTTATTTTATTGTTTTTTTACAAACTTAGGTTTAGAACGTTAAATATAATTCAATCAAACCTTTTAATTCTATAGATCGTGTTATATATAAAAATACAAAAAAAAATTATCAAGAATCTAACATTTTAAATTGCGACGTAAGTACATACTTTATATTATTATCAAATATACTAATAATTTAAAATGTATAATATATGTTTTGCAGATGTAAATCAAATTGAGAAGTAACGTAAAAGAATACTCAAATTTGAATAAAAATATTTTAGAAACAGGAAATATGAAAGTTTGTCACTTGTTTTGTCGTTTGATCCCTACTCGTATCCAGATTCCCTGTTGTAAATATCTGCTTTCGTTTGGTTCATCGAACTTACTTTCACCTTACAGCACATCCATTGTATACTCTCATCGGAATGCACTTCTATTATATTCTTTAGAGGCTACCACATGTTACCCAATGCAATACAATCCACCTTCAACCATTCACAGCTTTATTCCAAAGCTATTGTGACAAAAGTTCTACCGGCAAGATGACTTTACAGCCTAATTTAGGGCTACTAAAAGGAAAGTTTACTCGAGTTCACGATGCCTTTTAAAAACGTGAATTATTATTATTTATTCTTTATTGTACACGACAAAATTAAAAGTTACAAACAAAAATACATATTAAAAGTACAACAGGCGGTCTTATCGCCTAGAGGCGATTTCTTCCAGACAACCTTAGGGTTAGTACGAGAGACAAATAAATATCTTAATTGAAGGTAGGTGGCATAAAGTAACAATAATAATAAACATACTTACTAATAACTACACACTAATACATAAATTTATAAACATACCTATAATAAACTAAACCATATTATATATATATATATATATATAAATAAAAATAGTTATAAACGTATCCCGTAATAATTTAATTGATTAATTGTATTGATTGATTGAAGAATACTTGTGAATTAGATATATAATACGACATTCTAGCATGACCGTGTATAAATGACAGGTCCACCGTCGTATAAACGTTCGCAGATTTTCTCATTTGATATTCAATGTTCAGGACGCTCTGTCTAATAAGATCTTAGGTCGTGTATTTATAGTGAGTCGAGCTGGACGTGGAAAACGTGTACAGATTAGAATTATATATTTAACATACCATGTGCCTCTGAAAAATAAGGTAAGATATTAATGAAGTCCACGTAAAAGTATCCCATACTATAAATTCTAACAATATACACTGCCGCATTCTCTTAACGGTCGAGGGAGTGTTATATTGTATTCCATTGTGATATTATCTAATGATTAATTTAAATAACAATAACACTTTCACTATCTATTAATAAAATAAATAATATATTTTTTTCTTGCCTTAGCTTATTCTATCTCGCTCGTAATGAAACTGATTTATTTTAATCGTATTAATAACATCGAAATGTCATTCACTTATGACGTTGCTGGAGGATGAGACGATAATTGACCCCTTGACTTAGCGCTGATAAAAGATTTGTGACCTCTAAACACATTATCTAAAATGAAACTTAAATATACAAGAACAACACACTATAAATTTAGTTTCTTAGCAAAGCAAACTTTAAACTCAGGGCTGTCCCTTTATTTAAAGTTTTAAATATAAAAGCGAATTATAATTTATTAATCTCATCAAAGTGACAACATTCACAAATACTAACAATATTAAAAGTAATTTTATAATCGAATATATTTTTTTTATAATTTAAGTATATTTTTATCCAGATTACCATAATGTTATAAATATAAGGAAGATGTTTAAATACGAAGACATACACACATTTATTAGCAAACGAAATGCATCAAGTCAAGGAAAAATACTTTAATAAAGCAACTAACCTCATTTATATTCTTACAATAAATGCAAAAAATTATGTACTATTATTTTCATTATTTCTTAATAGATAATTTATCTTTCGGAACGTAACTACGACGTGGATTTACTGCAACCGTTTTTATAAATGTAATTAGTTACTAGACGAATAAATTTCAGGTTTATTCAATATTATATAGATATATGTACGATACATTCCATATATTCCCATTTTCCTATTGGTAAGACTATTTTTTTAGACATCCTCATTAGTTGAATAAATACATTCTAGTAAAGATTTTTGGAAATAAATTGCAATCCACGTCAGATATTTTAATAATACATGATAAATAAACAAATGCGTTATCTTATTACGTAAACTAACTATTAATGTATCAATCTTAGGAACTAGTAGTCGAGTTTGTTATTTTTGTATTTATTTTCCCCTAGTATTGAAAAATATGAAGGACTGAGTTATTCGTAAAGGTAATTTAGTTTGTGGAAAACAAAGTTATTACGGCAACATGGCCTACCCACTGAGACCCTTATAACTATTTTAAAAAGTGCTTAAAAAATTGCAAACACGCGGATAATATCCTTTGTTTTCCGGGTTTTGTTGTTCCGAAAGTTTACCCTTAACCACCATTCTGTTAACAACTTCTAAGTCAGTGGCAATAGCTTATTTATTATAAAACCAACTGCTGGAGACAAAAGTTTAGCGACATATACTGTATGTGGGGTAAATAATTCTACAAACAAACTCAATCATATTTACATAATCACTTATTTACATTTATTTCAACGTTTCATTGCATAACAAAATATTTGTTTAGTACATAACAAATATCTGGTGGGGATGGTTACTTATTTATTCATAGAAATCCCCCTTTTTAATGTCAAACCATACCAGTAGCTCATGAAATGATGAGCTTATTTATGAAATATATCATCTATACTTATTTATATATTTTAATATACTAGTTGAGAATTAATCATTTTGTAGAGACTGATTTCTTCGTAAAGATAGTTCTAGTTTGTGGTAAACAAAGGTATTATGGCAAGAAGCCTTTGTGTAACAAAGTTTTAGTTACAAGTAATGATTATTTGCAAGTATCTGGTTGTTTTCCTTTGTTAAAGCGGACGATGCCTAGCGTTTATTATGACAATATTCTACACTTACCTATAAGTAACAAAGAACGACTCTCTGTGTGGATTATTTAAAGGTACTTAAATAAAGTCAATAAATATACATATATATTTTACGGACATTATTATATATTATTCAATAAACAAGTTATATTTTACTTATTTTTGTACAGTTACAGATACATAATCTTGTGTATTTATTTGTACCGAGTTTATAATTAATACATTTTCCGCATATTAATCATAATTATACCTTGCCATTCTTTTACCTCAGTGATAAATATTTATTACCCTAAATGAAATGAAATAACTATAGCCATCTAGAATTATATATATAGACAGGTAAAGCAACAGCTTTTACCTGTCTATATCTACAAAAGGGATAAAGTTGTCAAGGGATATTAAGAGTTATTGAACAATAACTATACCTATAAGGTAAATGCACCTAATATTATAGTGCAATTTCAACTTAAATATGAACCAGTTGTTATTATTACATTTTTATCTATGTATCAAAATTGATTGCATGCCTAAAATAACTCTTTACTAAAAAATAACCTTTATATTTTACTAAAATATCCCTACATTATTATTAGAGGATTACATAATCAGCCCTTAATTGAATTACGATACTTAGATAATATAAAGACGGGATATCTTGAATTATTTCCAAACATTTTTCACAAAACTGACATTGACATTTTGTTTTTTTTTATGACATTTGGTAACAAACTAGTAGAGAGGTCACCTGATGATAAATGGTTACTTCACTTATGGATATCTGCAAATATAGAACAATTTAAAAGCATTGCTATCTTTGAAAATTGGGATAGGATTGAGATTACTAGACAAAGGAGTCAGTCTGTAAACGTAGTTGTTAAGTCTCTCAAGCCTCTTCTGTAAGAGGATGGCGCTCTTGTTTTGACAGCCATTATACCAGCTGCATTTAAAAAAGAGCCACGATTACTACTACTAAAAAGGCATACAGCCTATTTGTTTAAAAAAGTTTTTAAACAAATAGGCTGTATGCCTTCAAGTTAACAAATATGTAGGTGTCTTCTATATTCAAATGCTACAGACCGATAAGATAATGTGCACGGATCTCCGATTTCATCGTTAATGGATCGTGACGAATATTATATATACGCGTTTTATACCGAAGATCTGAATGTCACTTGACCTCCGACACGCTTTCCATTTGCCGATGACATAACGTAACTTATTAAAGAAGCCTTGTATGTCCGACGTTTATCGATTACGTATATTTTCATAGACGCAATGCAGGCGCAGTTTTATGTTCTTAACAAATACTTAATAACCTTGCGATATAGTTGCAAGATTTTCTCAAAGATATGAGCGTGTTAGAGTCTCTCACCATTATTCAAACATGGATAGGTCGAAAATCATTATAGCGGGTAATCGTGGGTCACTGAAATGTGAGACCGAAAATACATTAACACAATTGAATTACAGTTGAATTCAATGAAAATTCATGTATGATTTGTTTAGATTATGAAACGTTGCTGTGAAATCTAAACTATTGAAAATTGGAACACAAATATAACTGTTGTAAATATGGCTTTATGCTTCTTGATAGTGAACATTATTAACTTAAAAGTATTTATTTATTACAAATGTATCCCGTATTTTCAATTTGGAAATATCTACATTTACAGTTAAATACACGAAACTTTAAGTTAGTAAAAACGACGACCAAAAAAAAAAACTAACCATCATTCTTATAATAAATAAATTCCAAAATAAGTTGTATTTTTATGTATTTCTATCATTATATGTAAACCAGTCTGGTAAAAGACAGTAGCTTGAACAAAAACATAGTTTATATGCGCTATATGTATTTTTCATAAAGTCTATATCTACTTGTAATTCCGCGCTCATCGAAAATAGCAGTTAGCCTCCTTTTGACGTGTAAAGAAAGCGAGGACACGAAATGGATGACACAATTTGATTTTAAAAGTTCACTGAATACGTCGCAATGTCAAATTTGAATATTGACGAAATATAACTTCGTTTAGACTATTTGGTTTTATAAAATTAAAGCTCTAGTTTTATTGTACATCTAGCACAAATTAATTAATTATTACAGGATGAGATTCAACGTTAAACTAAACCAAATTTCAATAAAATCTCTTATGGAATTTTTGTGACATGCTCGAACAAACATACAGATAAACAGTCAGAGACTAACATTTATTGGTCTGTATCATTTAGATATACATAAAATTATTTTTTCCAAAATAATAAAGTACTATAGGGATTTGAAGTCACTATTTTATTATATCTGACTCGACTTTCGTTGTTATGGCAACGAAATAATAACATTTTGTATATGATAGATCATTAAGTCTTTTTTTTTATGTCTTCCGCTCAACTTTTCCAATTTTCCTCTTCATAACCTTCCTCAAACTCCAAGAAGTGTAAAAAATATATAGCTAAATAGTTGTTTTAAAGATATGATGTGATCAAGGAAATAGATTAATTTTATATAGGTACTTACACAAATAAAAATAATATTCACTAATTCCAAAATAATACATTTTTGTCATTGTTGCCGAAACTTTGAATAAATTTATAAATTATATATAAGTATATGTTATACCTTTACACGCACTGTCATGTACATACATGCGTTAAACATGAAATACGTTTTGTTTAACAAAATTTAAATGTTCATTTAAAACAAAATAGCAAATATTATTTCTCAATAAGTCGTATGCCGTCTTTCTTTTTTTTAATCACATTTATAACTTATAAAACTTCATATTTATATGTAGGTACATATAATCATACATTTGAACTCTCTTTTATTATACAGTATATTAAAACTCTTTTATCTCTCTAATTCCTACTAATTCTTTATTATAATTATTAATGTTGAGTAATTAGTTTAATATTTTATAGATAATTCAGATTAAAGAAACTTCTAACCGTGGAGATCGTTTCTTTGATATTTCTTTTTATTCAGTTTCACGTCACAAAACTGGAATTCAGAACGTAATAAAAAAAAAACTATACATAGTGTAGTAAATGACGTTTAAAAAAATGTTTATTATAGTTTATCTACAATTTACTATAACTCTATAATAAAAAGTTCGTAGTCTTCAGCAATATATTCTGAGGTATATATATATATAGTAAGAAGTTTAAATATTTAATTTTATATGAAATTAACAGTGCCTTTGTAAGAATATATGTTAAATTAGTATATCTTATATGTTTTCAGTGTGTACATAAGTTAAATAAAAAAAATATATAAATAATAGATCTACAATAGAATACATAATTTGAACACAGTAATTAGTATTGGCTATAATGAAATTGTTTGCAAATGAATGAACTATAACAAAAGATTAAACGCTTAAGACCACGCTTGATTTGCCAGCGGGTAGGAGAGAGTACACTCTTGGAACTCTAACAAGAGCTATATCAACGCATTAGCAAAAAAGTGAAATCTGTTTATAGAAGCGTACGCAAACTAAAATAAACTTTACGCCGATTATTATACTCGCCAACATACACAATAATTACGTTTCGTACCTAGTTTTGTAGTAACAATACTTCGTTTATGATTTAAATCTTAATATTTATAAAGATTTAAATCATAAACGAAGTATGTTTAGGTATATTTATACCTAATCATATTTTACAATTAACCACCACCCAAAGCGGGATCAATATCTGTTAGATATTAATTTTAAATGTAAAATATATTGTAAATATTAATTTCATAAATGTAAAAACTATGTAATAAATGGCTTTATTATTATTATTATTTTACAATTTTTTTTTATTTTTTTTTTAAGTTATGTATTTCTTTCTATTGAACAAAGACAAAACTATCGCATATTTCAATTGGAATTCATAATTATAGATACAGAAATGGAAAACGAAATTAAAAGCACTTAAAATCACGCTAATACCGCTTTTTCTTAATAAATGCAAACGAGTATTATATGGTAATTTGCCTGCAAGATTATCTACTTAGTTAGTTTTAAGATATTCTATCTATTGTGTAACTCCCGAGGTTTAAAAGTTATTTTTCATCGTCTAAGAGCGAGTTCGAAAGGTGACAGCCCTGAGTAGCCGTAATACTATTTGCATGACTTTTTACGCACTGCTTCAGAGTTTTGTAATCCGAAGTCTTAAGAATATCAGTTTTTCTCTTGAATTCGGAGGCTGTAGCCAAACTACAAAAATGTTTATGAATTCTTTCGATTATACTTCATTATTATAACAAACTTAAATGATATTTGTCGTTCTATTCGACACACGTCAATGCCATGTCTAGATTCTAGACCGGGACGAGATGCGACGGACGGTTTGGAACACGTCAAAAATAATGTTATTGTACGAAATTCAAATAAATCAATATCTTTTAAATAATATTTATCATGTAAATATTGCTAAAGATACTTTATTCAAAGATAACATTGTATTTAGGGTAATTGTATTACAAGAACAAATATAATTATGAATTTAACATGCAAAGCACCCGCTTGTAAATAATGAACGTTTTATATAATGAGAAATATTGTTTGTTTAAACAAACAAGTGAAATAAAATATAGGTTTTAGATACGTGTCTAAATTTTGTTTACGTCTATTATTCAAATAATTATCTTATCAATAATTAACCACAAGTTTTACTACTTTAGTCCTAAAATTTATTTAAATGTTGCAATTCTTTCCTATTTATGATAAGACTACTACAATTGATAAAGGTTCTATTTTATTTTTATAAAAAAAAAAAAAATATACAAATTATATGAACAGTTTTTTTAGAGTATTGCCCACACCCATACATACAAAAGTAGATGAACATAGGACAAACCATGATAACACATCCTTTTATAAAAATCGGCTATTCTAGTTGTATATTTGACATTATAGCTCAAACAAATTTGTTCTTCCCGAAGAAAAATATTTTCTATTAATATCCCGTGTTTTCAGGCTATAACTTATCAATATACCAAATGTCATTAAAATTCGCCAACAAACAAACAGTTAACCAAATTTACTACAAAATTCCCTTAATAAAATAATCTATTTCCGAATCTAACCCACTCTTGGGCTCAACAGTCGGTAAGTTCCTTAAATTAAAAATGGAACATACATAGATACATACTCGTATGTTTAAGATATAAAAACAATCAAGGGTCTCCATTTATGCCATTGAACGTACTATTGGGGGTTTTTAAATATTTGTCTGTTTTTCTGTGTGTCACGAGAAAAGTACTGGCCGGATTTTGATTAAATTTGGTGTGGCGTTATCTTAATCTGACTTAATATTTTTCATTTCGGGAAGAGACAGTGATGAAGCTTCTTAGCATTCCATGGATTCACCGTGCGGGTGCCGGGCCCATCGCGTTGCAGGGAGAGGAGTGCAAACAGCTCCTGGGACTTGCGACCCAGGTGTAGGTATACGGGGCCCCTTTAAAATACGCATTCACCTAAACTAGAACGTATTGTTTACATTTTTTGAACTATTTGTCTGTTTTCTGTGTCTGCGTCTTACGATACGTAAGGAAACTGCTGGCCGGATTTCTTAAATGTCTTATTATAATAACATTAAAAGAAAAACGATTTAAACATATTATTCAGGGAAGGGCGAGCAGACGAAGTCGCTGGCAACAGCCATTCTAATATACAACAAATGCCTCTAACTATATATATTCAACATGTTTGTTTGTAAAAAGTGTTATTATAGTAAAGCCCCATCGACTTACCGGTTGATCAAGCTTGTATTTAGTTATTTATACGTAAGCAAAAATCGCTAGCAACAAAATGACACCAAAGGCATTCACTTGGTCACTCCAAGTTTGATAAGTATAGGAAGTAGGCCATAACTCCGCTAGCCTACTCACGTTACGATGTCATTGGTATTACAGAGAAAAATTGAATCTAAACAAACAAGTTATATAAGAAATACTACCATAAATAATGTGTTCATCGTTAGGTTTTTACGAAGTTAAATAAATTATATTTTTTTTATGAAAATTATAAGTCATTAAAGAAATATGAATATGCAGTATTGAAATCTTTGTACGTATAATTTTATTTGTAACTGTAAGCTCGCCAAATAATTTGCATCAAGTTCAGTATTTATTGCTTCTTAGAATCTAAATAGGGAAATCTTCATTCTATTAAATACCATTAAAACGCAAGTTGCATGTCACTGTCGTCTCTATTAAAATAATATTTTTATAATTTCGCTTACCTTAGACAAATATAAACAAGCAATTCCTCATGAAGTCTCAAGATCGAAGAGAAGATGACGTATTAATATTCCAAAAACAATAACATGTCACTTATTTGCAAAACTTATATTTCGCATTCACATACTAAAAATAATAGGAGAAATTGCGCGGAATACATGCGAACCTACGGCCGTGTGCCAGAACACTGAGTTTCCAAACGCGAGTGACAACACGCGGCGCGCGCAGTGAGAGTAGTGGCCGGACTGCCGTGAGCAGTGGCGTGTCGTCAGCACGGCACCAGTCGCATTAGAGATGGAAACAGTCAACGGCGGCTGCATCCTCGAGATGCACCTGTGCCGCAGTGCTGCTCGCCGACCTCTGAGCACGCAAGTGCTCAGAAACAATACAAACCATCATCAAATAATATATATGTGAGCATTAATGTTATTAATACATTAAATCAGATTAGATTTCATAATGACGTTCTATTGAGGAAAATAGTAGGTATAGTTAACTGCAGTAATATAGTTCAAATCATAATTATAAGATAAAATGATATTATTATGTAAAATATTATTTTGCCTTATTCTCATTTTCAGACCAAAACGAGCGCTACAGTTAATATTTACTACTAAAATAAGATATAATTATACAAGTTTATAATGCATTCATTTGTACGTAACAAATTTGACAATTTACAACAAACTGCAATTCAAGACTTGCAGTTACTGTTTTACAAAAATGAATAAACATTTTCTTGGTTACCGTAAAAAGTTTATTTAATGAAGGTTAATTAAATTAATTGAGAGTATACAATCAATTTTAATTATATCTTCGTCATGTAAATTATCTTAAAAAACCCCTGACTCCAGTGAGCAATAAAATATTTATAAGTAATATATAGTATCTACTAAATAAATTACTTTAATTCATTTCAATTCAATTTAAATACTTTATGAATGTTTTACTAATATTTCAATTTGTCTGCATTTGTTTATCTTGACAAAAATTATGGCGGGGGAAAATAAATACAAAATAAAATCCCATTGTCGATAAATTAAAAACATATAAATTAAAAATTCATATAACCTTCACACTGAAATATCAATACCTTGGCTCATGGTAATAAAATTACCCAAAACAGTACCTAATATGAGAGAGAGCCAATTTTTTATGAGTATGTACATTTTACGGCATTGAATGACTTATAACGTCTATATAGATATCTGCTACTAGTTAGTTTTTATTTCATTTCCTTATATACATAGGGGTTGCAAAGGTAACAGATGTCCTTACAGTTGCAAGCTGACTGTCACTCCTCGCTGAGCACGGGAAGACTTCCAGTGCACCATGCGTCACTAGCAATTGATGTCTCTCTCTAATATACTTTATTTATATATATGTCCCTTTTCTTTGCTGGTTTACTGTAAAGTTGTTTAGACGTTGCCAATGGCAACGGTAGTACAATACATAGCTCGCGAGTGCTCAGCACCCAGACGTGACCATTCCTCTCGACAATACGGTTTACCCTAAATTAGTTCTTACTATTTCAAGATATAGTGCACACCAAGGTTTATTATCCACCATTTTTACAATAATGTAAGTTTAATTTTATTATAACACATTTTTAAAATATTTTTTATGGTTATTTTTACAAATAATTCACACATGTTTTATATAAATTTGTGTTTTAAGGTCTTGTTTAAGTTCAACAATTATATATTATTTTAATTTATAAATAGCTTTATTAATAGTATATTGCGTAACAGCCGATATCAATGTCAGCTTCTATTATATAAGTATCAAAATTTAATTAACGTATACTGCAATTGATTTATTTAATCAGTTTCAAGAAAATATATCTCTTATAACATTGTAAGGTCATGTTTTTTTATAAGTTTGAGGTTATATTATTCAATTATTCAGTTCGTAATTAATTATTTTTTAATTATAGTATATAATACATATTCATAGCAATAAACGTTGGTGCTAAATATGTATTAAAAATATCTACACTTGTATATAAGTCAATACTTAAATAAATAAAACTTATTACGTCTTTAATATTGTACATAAAATTAACTTACTATATAATGAAGTAGTTAATTATAATAAATGACAATGCTTAATTTCAAGGCTCGTTATGCATTTTTTTTTAAATTTTTAATGGCAAAGGAATCACATATAAGTTAACAGTTGAAACCTTCTCAGTTTTGTATTAATTTTAAGTAAATTACATCTAATTACTTAATATCAAACTCCGTAGTCGTTAATTGGGGTTGAAAATTAAACACTTGACCCTGAAGCAGTACAGCTTAAAATGAGGAGTTTAATTGATACAAGTAAGATCACGTTACGAATACGATATTCAAATTAAGTATACACGCAATACGCAGCGGTCGATTACCTCTGAAATGTACATTGTAACGATATAATAACGAAACTATTTAATAGAAAGTATATAATATAATAATATAACGAAGCTATATTATAAGACTGTATTTATTATAACAACGAAAGTGTATAATATATTAATAACAATATTTTGTTCCAGATACATATAAAATGTTATAATTACTGAATAAATAAAGATGACGTTGGTAACCAATGCTACTTCAAGCGATATTTTTTTACAATCCGACTGCATACACGATGATTCTTCTAATTGGAGCACCTTATACAGATCAAGTATTTGGAATAATAGCAGATTGAGAGATATTATTATTAATGCGCCTAGTAAACAGAATAATATAAATAAATATTGTAACACGTGTAGAGGCAAAATAAGAAGTTATGGAATAACGCCTTCAAAAGCTACCTTCTTACCTCACAGTCATTCAACTCCCAAATTAGATTTAGTGAATACAGGAAAAGAATCAAGAAGTCAATTTGAGAATTGCTCCAATAATTATAATCAAAATTCCCTTCAAAGAAAAACGTCTATAAATGTCGGCTCAAACAATAAAATTACCGAAAATATTCCCACAATATCACAGCAAATCGATGGGGGCTTTAGTAAATTTAAAAGCACGGAGTATGACATACAACCCATCAATATTTCCCAAGGAAGACTGAGAAAAAGCCTTAAAGGCATTGGATGCATAGTTAATTTTTCATTAACGGAGAGCCCAAAGAAAAGACGTACGAAAATACAGGCGTGCTCAATAGGTTTAATGATAATAGCTATAGTATCCATTAGTTTAGTTTTGGTTAATTTTACAAATCCTAGTTTTTTACACGTTACAAACGACACTAGTACAAGTATTGTGCCAATAGATAATGTATATTTTAATGAAACCACTTCAGCCGTTGTCAGTATTTATCCAGAGGTATTGTTCACTAATAATGAAATAAATAACACTTATGAAACAACGACCGAAGGTTATATATATTCTTCTACTAAGAGTATTGCGTTAGTTAATAATATTATATCAAAAATACGGAAGAATATAAAAACATATCCTAAAGTGGGTAAGAAACCCCAAGAAGTAAAAGAAGTTGTAAACAGAGATATTTCCTCTGATTTCTGTTCGTGCCAAATAAATGAAGTGTGTATGCTAGACGAAATAAGTGGAACTTCGATATGCAAAGTTGCTGTAGATCAGGACGACCCTACAGGTAGAACTTGGAAAGAAAACACACATCCCATATAAGTATATTAATGAGCCCATTTCATTATCCAATTTAAGTTGCATTTTGAAAAATAGCGAGGAGTCTCCGTTAATCAGAGTGAATCACTAACTCACTAACAGCCATTTCACAATGCGATATCAGCACGCTAGTTGCGTTAGTGTATAGTGTCGCTTAAATTGTATAATGAAATGGGCCTATAACTATAAAATTAAGAATTTGTTACTTATGTTACAGGTTGTGGAGGCCTGTGTGCTCTGGAGACGGAAGCCTGTCAGCTAGTAGATAAATCGCGAGGAGTACGAATTTGTAAGTTGCTTACACAAATTAAGTGCTTGTCTCATGAGATGAGATGTCGGAATGGATTCTGCGTACCATCTCAAGCAAGATGCGATGGAATCATACATTGCTACGATCGCTCGGACGAAATGCACTGTGGTACTAATAATAATCATTGTATTACGTTAATAAATATAGTTAATTTTAATAACATTTGTAATGTATATTTCAGACTGTGACTTAAAAAAGCAGTTTCGTTGTGGCAATTCCATATCTTGTTTTTCTAATAAAAAAAAGTGTGATGGATTTATTGATTGCTGGGATGGCTTCGATGAAGTAAATTGCACGTTAGGTAAGTATCGTCCTTCTTTTTACCTATACTTATTAATTAACCATATCATATAAAAAATCAAACTACTTCATAATTTTTCATGCTATTTTGTTTGTATTGGTTTGACCCCAAATGTATTATATAAATGTAAGTTAAATACCAATCGTACTTGTACCGTTCGGTAGTCGGAAGTAGGTTATGAATAAACTCATACCGTCCTAACGGGATCACTATGGCCACCACGGTTTAGTTAATAATAAACGTTATATGTATCGAAGTATATTTAAATATTGGAAAATTTGGTTACGTATTGGAACACCACTTATGCAACTTTTACGAACGCTCAAATACACTAAAGAATATAAAACAACTAACGGTTGCTATAAAAATAGATAATAATTCGATATATCATTTCAGAATGTCCGCGTGATCAATTTACCTGCAATGATGGCCAATGTATAATCTCTTCAAGGTTTTGTGATGGTTTAGCGGACTGTGCTGACGCGAGTGACGAACCTCAAGGTTGCGGAGGGGCTTGCGGTACCCACGAAGTGCAATGCCAAAACCATCGCTGCATACCACGTAGTACATTGTGCAACGGACAAAACGATTGCGGCGATAACTCAGATGAGATGCACTGTTCTTGATATAAATGACCACGCTGTGTGATGTCGTGGCATTTGAATAAAAACACTAGTCACAAAGCGTATCTGTTAAGAGTCACGTATTTCGAAAATTTGATGCCTCTATCAAAATCATTTCAAATTAATCAATGGCCGTTTTCGGTATTTTAGTAGTTTTTGACAGCTTCACAAATTACAGACCTGTTTTTATTATTTATTAAAATATTGTTATATGTGAAATGTAAGTACCCACATATTATAGCAAAATATAAATAAAATAATGTTTTTTAATCATTCTTATATGCTTTAAGAGACAGGTATAACAAAAAAAACCAATACATTTTTTTCCTATTACGTAAAACTGTATTACCTGCGAATGCTTTGAATTGCAATCTTATACCTAATTATTCGACAGATCAAGACAAGACAGAAAATATAATTGAATATAGTCAAGATTCATATCTATTATTTATATTTTTTTTACATACAAATATTTACAATTGCAAAACTGTTTGACAAATCTTTAACGACAAGAAAGAAAAATGAAATCCACTTTTGAAGGATCAAGGAATTGTAAACTGACATAGGTATGATAGGTATATGTGTTGATAGTTTAATCATTCATATTATAGCTACAACTACCTTAAATGCGCCGCTAGAGGCGCTGGTGTATTTATGAAAATGTCAAATGTCTATTCACTATTTGTGGAACATATTATTCAAGATGGTACCATAGTTTACTAAATTACGGCTTAATTAATGATAGTTCTTATTAAAAAGATTTATGAAGAAGAGGCATAATTTATTGATTAGACATGACCATATTACAACAATTAATATAGATATGGATTCTGTGGAAACTAAAGATTTATTGGTTACTATCTGGTTTAATTGACAAGAGAGATACAAATGTTTGTTTTCCCTTGAAAATAAATATATAAATAGTGATCAGGGAACCCTTGCGTCAGTTTACACAAAATAGATAGAAGATATTTAAGTAATTCGGGAACACAAAAAATTGCCCCAATAAGGTAAATGCTATCACACCTGAATCCCGGCATATCTTGAAGTGATCTATATTGTCAGAAAGGTCTCTTGATGCTGTTTATTTTTTTTGAATTACTAAATTTGGATTCAACGGCAAGGCACTTGAGTCAACAAATAAGTCATTTAGAATAACCAAATAAAGTCAAAACTAATAAGCCTCAATTTGTGAGAATTACCTCAATTTTATAAATATTAAAGAGCTTTTTTTACAATTAAAATAGAAAACACTAAATTATTTTGCGCTGCATAAAAGATATAAAATTTATTATTCATAATAATAATTGTATTGTATACGAAATATTCATTTTTCCAGCTTTAAAGAATGCGGATAAAGAACTACCAAAAAAATTAATATCAAGCCAGATATGTAAATATATTTTTTTGGGTTTTCTTTCAAAATTTTATATCATTCATAAATCCTTTCCATTTTGCGTGAATTCGTTAACAATTTTAAATCCGTTAGTAGTTAATTTTTAAAATTTCCTTTTGTAGTAGAAAGCGCGAGCTTAGTTTATAATATTTTGTTATAAATAATAGAGTCCTTGTCACTTGATTCTTGACTACTAGCCACAGAGTACTATAAAACACTAGCCGCCAAAAATGCTGAATATGTGTATTTTTTCATAGACAAAGAGAGTGTAGAGACATGATAAGCAGCTTCCGTAATTCCGATTCCGTTTTCTTCGTGTCTACTGGCTGTCGTCTGTCAAGTAAATTATAAAATTTTAAATGAATATAAGAATAAGAAACTTCGGTGGCCTTAGTTTTCTACTGTAAATATTATTCACTTGCATAACGTGTTTAATTTTACAAGTCGTTAAGTGTTGTAAAAGTTTCTGTTAGCAATTACCACTATGGCAGATAGTGATGATGAGTATGATCGCAAGAGACGCGATAAATTCCGCGGTGAAAGAGGAGCAGCCGAAGGTAGTAGCTACCGAAACAGTGATAGACGAGAGGAAAGAGGCCGCGGAAGAGAAGAATGGTCGGAAAGGTACGTTATTTGAATTTAGTACGCTGACTGAAGAGTTATTTTCCTTACGAACTTATATCATGAATGAGACTACATCGTGTTACAGATCCCATCCTCAAAACATTGATTCTTCTAAAATCCTAAATGTACCTAAAAGTATGAAAAGAGGTTCAAATGCACTAGTTGTAAGGTACATTTTTCTATTCCGCTCAATATATAATCATCAGTAAATTGTAGTACTTACTTATGTTGTCTTAAAGGTAGACTTATTAAAACTAAATTATCTAATGTATATATTTTTAGTAATAAATTAGCATCAGTTGGTAGTTGATTACAGTAAATAATCCTCAAATCCTACAACAAAGATGTGTATATTTCTATGTAATGTAGTAAATTACTATGAAAATAAAACTTAGAAGTATGCTGTCCAGGTCTCGTGGAGGTCGCTCAGGCCCAGACTACAGAGATTATCGTGGTGGTGCTAGTGCTAGTCGAGGGTATTCACCAGTCAGGGGTGAAGGTCCCCCTAGCAAACGCATCAGACCAGAGTGGCCTGTTGACGAACGCAGATATGGAGGCATGCCACATGACTCCTATGGATCATATGGCTGGGCTCATGATCATTTTGGACCTCATCCTGCTCATCAAGGCTATGGTCAACCCATGCCCCCTGTACCGGCAAGGTAAGTGTAAGAATAGAAAGTGTTTTAATTATTTTTATTTAAGGTTATGATTACTAACAAGTGAAGAAAATATAAGGTATATGTTTTTTATAATAGCTTGATCAAATAAAAAAAAATGCTCCAATTAAAAATCAAATTAGAAATGGTTAAATTATATATAGCAAATTACCTAAATTGAAACAACAGATAAACCAAAACTGAAATGCATGTTAAGATCTTATGTCAATTGGAACTAAAATTAATTTAGACGTCAAGAAATTTTAATTAATTTTTCTGGACCTCAAGACTATATTTCTAATGTGTAGTTTTGATGTTAGGGATGCTGTACTGCCAATGGGTCCAACAGACGGATCACCTTCTATGATGTCTTTTAAGGCATTTTTAGCTGCTCAGGATGACGCCATTACAGTGGATGATGCCATTTTGAAATACAATGAATATAAACTTGAATTTAGAAGGCAGCAGTTAAATGAATTTTTTGTAGCCCACAAAGATGAGGAATGGTAAGTTGGACCATTGTTTATTCAACTTTATACAAAAAGTATTTAAAAAGCCATATTATGTCATTAAGATATATTTATATGTGAATGTGAAAAGATGAAAACCAGAATTACTATGATATAACTACAGTGCCTTGATGCAAGCTCACAATGTTACTGTTCTATTTTGTATGATTTGCTAATAATTAAAAGATTCTATGTCATACTGTAGAAAAAAAAATGTACACATAATGACTGTATTGCAAGGATTATATGCATGAAGAAAGTTGTGCTTAGAATCTTTTAAGGAAGCAAATTTTAACTGTTAACTTTTTTCCCTACAGTACAGCATATTCACATGGATTTGCCGGACGTCGTAAAGAAAACTTGTACAAACTTTTTGCAAATTAAATGCTGTGTGTAGCTAGTTTATACCGCGTTGACCTGTAGCGCGCAATGCTACAGGTTTCGTAAATGTTAGGGGTAGGGTTCTAATTTTCCACATATGTGGAACAGGTGAGACTGAAGATTTTTTAAATATTTCATAAGCCATTTTAGTTTGTGTTAAACTTTATGACAGGTATTTATCTACTCAGGTAATATGGTCCAAATTTATTATTGTCATTTTGTTATTGAACATGATTTCTGTTTAATATTATTTTATCTGTGAATAGGTGTTTTACAAGGAAAAAAAAATCGAATTTCGAAAAACATTCCTTACTAAATTGGTTTCAAATTTGTTGGTAGTGTATAACATTTTGTGGTAATGCAATTCTAACTCTAACATTTGTTTGTTTGTTATCTAGGTTCAAGATTAAATATCATCCAGAAGAGTCAGTGAAACGTAAAGAAGAGCAGCTAGCTGCATTAAAGGTACTCCCTTTCTACCTAATGTTACTTCTTATCTAAGGTGTACAGAGTTTTTGTGACTTTGTTATAAGTAATATTTTTTTCTACAGAATCGTCTCAATGTTTTTCTTGAGCTGCTGGATCAAGGAGAGTTGGACAAAGTTACAGTAGATGTTGATAAATCTGAGAAATTGATCAGACTTCTTGATACTGTTGTAATTAAATTGGAAGGTGGCACAGAGGAAGATCTTAAAGCTCTCGATGAACCAATTCAAGCTGAAAATTCTAATGACAAGCAAGGTTACTTATATTACCCTGAACAATTAGTAATTTTGATACTTAAGTTACAAATAATATTTCATCTTCGTTTTTAGACAAAATAGACCCCAACAAAGCTATAGTCATTGAAGATGATACAGTCAAAGAAATAAAGGATGAGAAGGAAAGTGAACCCATTAAGGATAAAGCCAATGAAACTACTGAGGTACATGTTTTGTAATTTTTTTTTAATAATTTTTTTTACTTAAAATAGAATAAAACAAATATTTATTATTTACATTAGGAAAAGAAAGAAGAATCTCCTAAACCAACTGCACCCTTAACTATGGAGATTGACCCTCATCTCCGTCAACTGCAAGAACAAGCGAAATTGTTTTCTCGTTTCAACAGCGTGCCCGGGACGGAGCCTGAACAAGTAGTACCAGAGAAAGAACCGCGTAAGTTACCAAAGTCATCATTTTTTGCTTGTTATTAAAATTCAAGGCCATATGAGATTTACTCTTAACTGTTTTGGATCAGCACCACCTGGGTCTTCCTCGAGCTCATCGTCGTCCAGTTCTTCATCATCAAGTTCAGAAGATGAAGGGGAAACGGGTACCCGGCGCAAATCTAAATCCAAGTCAAAATCAAAAACTCCTGACAAATCTCCCAAAGTAAAGGAGAGAGAAAAATCACCAAGTATAGAAAAAGTCATAGAGATCAAAGACAAAGAAGTCAATAATGATAACTCGGAGACAACCAACGACGCTCTCGTGGAGAAGAAAGAATCTCGAGCTCTTCATAAAACAACTTCAATTTTCTTGAGAAATCTAGCACCGACTATAACAAAGGCCGAAGTTGAAGCGGTCAGTGCAAAGTTTTCTTTCATTTAATACTTAAATTTTCTGTGCATGTCATTAAATGTATTTCTTACGAGGTTTTCTTAATATGTATATGAAAAAAAATACAAATTAATAATGTTACAAATAAGTCAAATATTATTGTAATTTGTAGATGTGTAAGCGCTACGGCGGGTTCCTGCGCGTGGCGCTGGCCGACCCGCTGCCCGAGCGACGGTGGTTCCGCCGCGGGTGGGTCACCTTCCGACGAGAGGTCAACATCAAGGACATCTGCTGGAACCTCAATAACATACGTGTACGTTTTATGTGTATAATAACGATCGAATTCATTCAGTTATAATATTTCAACACACAACCTCATTATCAACTCTAATTGGAATCCCAGAATATAAAAACTTCACTCGATATCTATTTATTTATCTATTCTAATATAGTCGCTTCGTCTATTCGTGTTTAGAATTCGTAAGAGAATAAATCGTAGTATAAAATATATATTTTTTAAAATAAATTCCTCCTTATATCGATCTCAGTCACAAGATTCCAAATAGTTTATAGAATAGTTGAATTCATAGAATAGTTAGACTGTCAGTTTGAATATTTGGAGCTCCCTCAGCTGCGCGAGTGCGAGCTGGGCGCGATCGTGAACCGCGACCTGCAGCGGCGCATCCGCGCGGTGTCGGGCGTGACGCTGGAGCGCGGCGTGCTGCGAGCCGACGCGCGGCTGGCGGCGCGCCTCGCGCACCATCTCGACACGCGCTCGCGGCTGTGGCAGGACGCACGCGACGGGGGGGGCGCGGGGGGGGAGCAGCCCGAGGTGAGCACGCTCTTACTAAACACCCAATTAAACCTCTTTTGTGTTAGTATAAAAAAATATTTTATTATTACTTTGTTATCGAGGACCGTTGACAATGTCGAGCGGCAATATTATGTAATGGTATTTATTAATATTTTATTTGCTAAAAAATAGTGATTCGGTTGATATTTTACTTTAAATAAAACAATGTCGTTACTTTTAAGCAAAAATTTGTTCTATTTTCTTACAGAACTTTAGCCTGACCTCTAAGAACCCGGTCCTTCACAAAATTACGGAGCACTTGATAGAAGAAGCCTCCACCGAGGAAGAAGAACTGCTCGGTTTAGAAGCGTCATCGGATTCCACGGGTCAGGAGCAGCCGGATCCGGAATTGATTAGAGTGCTGGATCGTCTGGTGTTGTACTTGCGTATCGTACACTCGGTGGATTACTACAACCACTGTGAATACCCATATGAAGACGAAATGCCTAACCGCTGTGGTATTATGCACGCACGCTCCGGACCACCAGCTAATAAGGTATAAATATTGATGTGAGAGTACTAGTGGCATTCCAATAGTATTTTTTCTTATTTTACTTATATTATATTATTATTTATCTCTTTGTTTTTTCCCATAGCCCTCTCAACAAGAAATACAAGACTATATAAAAGTATTTGAAAGCAAAATGTCTGCTTTTCTACAAGATGTCAAACCACTTTCGGACGAAGAGTTGCAAAAACTTGGAATAAAGGTACTCACTATTCTAATAAAATAATCTTTTGTCAGAGAGTTTAAGTGAACGAATGTACTACTAGATAATTGTTTTAGGATTCCGAAGCAGAAGTGGAAAAGTTCATTCAAGCTAACACTCAAGAGTTGTCTATAAACAAATGGTTGTGCCCACTCAGTGGGAAGAAATTTAAAGGACCCGATTTCATCAGAAAGCATATCTTCAATAAGCATGGTGAAAAAGTGAGTATTATTTCAACGACTTAGTGTTGGTGTACAAAATCCATAGTTCTTAAAGACCAGTTTATTATTTAGTAAATTCTTAAACTTAAAACTAGCAATTAAGTTCAAAAGCAATAATTTGGTGACACATGTATACACAATACTACTCTCATTATATAGTAAACAACATCATAATTGTTGACGTTCATCATTAATCATTTATAAAAACAGATGAACAGGAATCGATTAATAGAGTCGACTTGGTTCTAAACAACGGTGAGATCCACCACGAGCTGTATCTAATGCGTGGTGTGTTGCAGGTGGACGAGGTCCGTCGCGAGGTGGGTTACTTCAACGCGTACGTGCGCGACGTGCGGCGCCCGCAGCAGCCCGAGCCCGCCGCCCGCGCCGCACCGCCGCCCGCGCACGCGCCGCCCGCGCACCCGTCAGACACTACTTCATTACTACTAAGCTACTCATCGAACTCGGGAAACATTATATTAGCTTTCTGTTATTTTGGAAGAAGAAATTTCAAATATTATTATTATTATCTTTAATGTATAAGTTTTTGGTATAACTTTAGACTGATAAAAAAGTTCCAAAGTGTAACTTGTGTCAATGTGATTGTTATTCTTTAAAACGCATAATATTCTTATACAGGTACAGTGGTGGAGGAGGCGGTGGCGGAGGCGGCGGTGGACGCGGCTGGGGCTGGGGCGGCTGGGCCCCGCCAGCGCCTTACGTACGACACCCGCGGTTCTCGCGACCCAGGTAAACACACACACACTAGTCACACATAAAAGCATATTAGATATGAAAAAACACACCCTAGACACATATACACACACACACTCACTAGAGACGCATATATATACGTATATCTACCCTGGACACGCAACACACCCTCTTCATGTAAACACACATTAAACCTGGATACACAACACTGGAGAATAACTTCTACGACACTATTCTGACAACTATATGTTGATTATTACTAACATCTTAGTTTGATACATATATTCATAAAACAGTACATATAACACAATCGTTAAAAAAGTCCATACTCACATTCTATTATATATATTATTTGTTTATAAATATTATAAAATATAATAAAATTAATTTCAAATTCTACACGATAATATAGTTAATTAATATGAATTTATTTATACATATACAAGTGTTATTAATATTATTATTTTTTTTGCATAAAATATTAAAGATATAAAAAAGTGTTTTTTATTGTTGTATAAATAAAATGTTTTATTTAATTTAAATTGTAAACGACGTCAACTACTTCCGCAGAAGGCGGGGTCTCTCGTGACTTCGTAGAAATAATATATGTATTCGCATGACCTTAACATTTGCTCGTTCTGTGATGTATTGTTTGTTATTTCAATGCTTTATATATATATGCCTGTTGTTATTGTACGTTTCGTTACTTGATTTTGAGATGACGGAATGTGATTTGCAGAGAGAACGTGGATCGCTCCCGGCCTATTATTGCTTACAACGATCTTGACTTCCCGGAAAGTGGTGACATATTTTAAGTATTGTAACACCATGACTGACGTTTGTATGATGACGTTCTTAATGTACGGACAGATGTCTTTTGTATTTTTCAAAATTATTATTATGAATGTACTCTATTTTTGGAATGTAAGTAATTTTTTTTTTTTGAAAACTATTTTGAAGTATCTTCTGTATCGCAGCATTTTTTTTTTTGTTTGTTAGGTACCGTTTAAAAAATATATTTTTACAATTGTATACTTCCAGTAATAATGTAAAAAACTTTTTAAACTAAAATTGGTTCTGCGATCACATATTGAACTATTTATGTATATTATTAATAAACAATAGAAAAAATATTTCATCTCTCGACAACAATTCCACGTTTAACAAGTGTTTATAGTTTTTTTTTATATATATTTGTTATGTGATCGAAGTGTCGATGTTTGTGTTTGTATTAACATATATATAACTATAAGAGAACTTCAATAAAATCCAATAGTGAATATATGGATAATTATTTTTCTACCTCATCCTAGCAACTAACCTTGAACCACCCAAATCTCCCGGGAAGCTGAGATTGCCCAATTCTAATTTAAAGCAGACATTTCATTATCCAATTTACTAAGTGCTAGGGCAGCTAGCGTACTACTATCTTATTGTGAAAGTGTTAGTGCGCTGGTACTCCTGACTGATTCGTGGAAACTTACTCGCAATTTGTTTGGTTCAAATAGTGCGCTGTAGATTGGATAATGTAATGGGTCCTTAACTCGCGCTAGTGGTATGTTTGTTTGCGTGTGGGATGCCACTAACAAAGCTGGTTGCTTGTTAAAGGGGCGGTGGCGTCGAGTTCCGACCGGTCATACACTATCGCGACTTGGACGCACCAAGAGAACCAGACGAGTTCATTTAACGGACACCCACCAAAGGATCAACGTTCTTAAGTGTACTTAAAAAGTTACCTACGTATTTAGTTTTAGTGAAAGTTAAAGAATAAGAAAAGTATTTTCGAATATAGTTAAAACTTGGTAGCTTTTATAATAAATAAATTTGATTTTATTCGGAGTTTGAATTTGTAATTAGAAACGCACACCACATACTGTTATACTTGTAGACGACATATTACGAGTTCGTTTTTGGTAACGTGAAATGCTATGAAATTAAAACTAATAAAATTAAGCTACGTATATAAGTTGATAGCTTGTTATTAGATGCTTGTCAGTAAGATTTTTCGTAGCATTTTGTGCAACCGTTGATTAAATCGCAAATTATTTGGAATATCTCCAAACTATTTTTACAAATATGCAAATTTACCTCGATACCCTAAAGATTGAACATGAGCAACTACCTGGATTTGTTTTGGTAAGAAATAGGGATGATAAGCCGAAAATTTAGTTAAAGGGCGGAATACGTTTTGAAGGGAAACCAGAGTAAGGTTTTTTTTTTGTATTGTCTCTGGGCTTACAGCAGAGACAAAATAAAAAATATATATATATATAGGTCATAGTTTCACAGGTGTTACAAATTGATATTTGTAACATACCTATAGATAATTAAAGAATGACAACAAAACAATTAGGTACATACACTTCAACATATATCTACATAATATGGATTTGGCATACAGTAATTAAAATGGTTTTGTCACCAAATAACTCTAGAATAAAAAAAATCGGAGCTATAAAATTTTGTTCCTGCTTAATTGTATGGCAGTATCGTATTAGGTATGTATGTAGGATACACAAAAAAACAAATATTAAGCTTAAGATGTCGTCATTAATATGAATATAGAATAAATACTTTCTGTCAGTTTTCTGGCCTGCTGGTCAACAGCATACTTTATATTCCGGAAAATCATTACTATACAACAGAATACTTTACGTTTCTAAAATATTTTTGGGGGCTGGCTCATATACATCGATATGTATATGAGCCAGCCCCCAAAATTTATATATTGACGGCGCGTTACGGACGCGTTTACAGTTGTGCCGAAAATCATCAACTTTTCGGTACATATTGCTACAAAATCAAACATAACGTAATAAAACCTATAGTAACAGCAGATAAAATGTTTCTTTAATTTTAATTCCTTAAAAAAATAATCTAATATTATAGTTTTAAACATAAATTAAACGAACGATTTCCCATCTTTTCGTCCATACACATATTCTACGATTTCAGGCGTATTTTCGATATATTTTTCTTGTATAGGTTACTCAAATATATGTGAGAATAAAAATACCTGAGGTAAGAAGACGTAAATAAAATAAATAAAATAAAAATAAAACAGCCTTTATTTCTCTAACATCTTAGCCTATTTATCTAAATCTAATACTAATCTTAATTTCTAAAGACATCGGCCTCCTTGTCAGGTTGTCCTAAGACATAGGCCTCCTCCAGACTCTTCCATTGGGATCTATCTCTGGCAGACTGCCTCCATTTCTTAGGCAAGTCCATCGCCACTTTAGTGCTTTTACTTTTCTGGCAACATCGACCACATTTGTTCTCTTCTTGATATTCGTTAGTCGGCATTTATCTTTTACTTTTAGTCCAAGCACGCTTCTCTTCATTCCAACCTCTAATTTTTTGACTATGTTCTTTGTTAGGGTCCAAGTCTAGAATCCATAGGTAAGAACTGGGAGTATGCAGGTATTAAAGACCTTTGTCTTCTCTGTAGTCGGTAGGGATTTGTCTGTCATTACCTCATTCAATGACCAGTATCTTGCCCAACTCTTAGTTTTTCTCCTATGTATTTCCTTTTGCACTTGATGTTTAGGTGATATGACTTGGCCTAGGTAATGATATTCATCTAAGTAATGTATCTATCTCTTTATTGTTTACCAATATTTTAATTTTTGAGCAAAAACAAAGCTCATGATCAACAGGTCATGAGCCTTGTTTTGAATACATTCATAGTTAGTCCTGCTTCCTTACTGTGTATGGTGAGTTCCTGTAGCATAGTTTGGAGAGTAACTGGGTCTTCAAGGAACAATATCTCGAAGGTGGTTCAAGTTTTTACCGTTTATGCGTATCCCTGATTTCCAATTTAAGTTCCTAAATATCTCTTCCAGCACTGAGGTAAATAGTTTTGGAGAGAGTGGATCTCCTTGTTTCACTCCTTTATATATTGGGAATACATTTCTAACTTTTTCTAACTGTACTTTTGATTTGCTATTTTTATATATATATTTAATAATGTTGATATATTTATTATATACTCCTTGGTTTTTTAGAGCTTTGTAGATGTAATTGTGACTTAAGGTATCGAAGGCTTTATTGTAGTCGACAAAAGAGATATAGTAAATTTTCCCATAGTCATTATACTTTCCAGTAACTGATTTACTACATGAATGTGATCCACGGTGGAGTAGTCTCTACGGAAGCCAGCTTGTTCATCTAACGTGTGTTAATCTTCCAAGTATTATCTTTGAGAATATTTTGTAAAGATTGCTCTTCAAACTAATGGGTCTGTAATTGTCTATATCATTCTTGTCTCCTTTTTTGTGACATTTTGTTTCGCGACTATACATGCGTATGTGTGCGTAGTCAAGCTTTGTCAATGTAGTTATGTGATTTAATACCCATCTGTTTCGTAAACGCGTCCTTAATGGTAATTGATTTGAGTCGGGTTTGGAAGTCTTGGCTGTGCTATATTAATATAAGTAACATTTAATTTTATTCATACAAGTCTAACAGACGGAAGAAACATCAAATAATTGGCGGTAATTTACCTATGATTAACCGTACTATTGTTTATATGTAAATTATTGTTAAGCAGAAATATTAATGAATGATGATTGCGTCATGAGCATTCAAAATCGTGCAGACCTTTCTAATAACGAGAAACAGAGCCAACCTTGTATTAAAGGTTTCTCCGAAAATCTGAGGAAAACCAGAGTATTTGTTTTATCGAGGCTTGTAGGACTGAACTTAGTCCGGAGATTTGCGATACCGGGCTACTTCGAATTTGACTTTGTAACATTTTTTTTAATTGAATTGATTTTTAAACATAATCGGTCGTATAATTAATTAAACATTCCTTAAAACTAATTTCTAATTGGAGTTTTCACCATTTTTTATATAATGTTGTATAATTAAAATTCTCTAGTCTAGACTTTATAGGAATACTTCTAGGGCTATTGTAAGCAGAGTACGAATTTAACTTAAACTTCCAGATAACAAAATTCAAGATACTAATTGGGAGCTTACATTGGGAGTACCTAAATAGAAGCTTCTTCTTAAAAAGATGTAATGAAAATAGATCACATTTATAATTAATGATAAGTTTCCTTGAAATCAAAATTATATAACATCAACATTGAAAAACGTGTACTTATTTAATGTTTATTTAATAGAACAAGATTTTACTGATAGAAGTTGAGCACTTTTAGATGATGAAAAACCTTGGAAACACACCAAAGATCAGTGTCGAGCGAAATGGTAAATCTTTTTTTTAAATTTATAGGTACCTACATAAAAATAAAAATATTTATTTAGAGACTGATTCATGCTAAGTTATGAATTTATGATGTACCATTGTATCATATTATTTATGTACAAAAAAAAATTGACATTAGGTATAGATACTTATATGTATTTCTAAACATTAAAATCTAATCGGTTCCCAGGCGAAACAGAGCTATACATAATATACGTACTTCCAAGCTATATGGGTAGTTAATAAATATTATATCAGGTACGGGTTATTATACAGTTATTCTTGAAATTTTACATAAATTACAATAGTGCTGTTATACTTCTATACTAATACGAGACAGGTAGTAGCCACTCCTTGACCTCTAATACGAATGTAGTTTCTACAATATTTTATATGATGCTTAAGAATAATCACTGTTATTATCTATGATTTAGAACATACGGACCTCAATTTTCCATTTATCACGATAAACTACATTGATGGATTAACAATAAAATGGTGTAAATTGTAGATCCGTTCATCTCAGCATCCAGGATACGGTTAATGATCTAGTATATACGAGTATATAATATTATATATAATAAATAATAATGCGTCGTCTTGCCCGGATGTAAGTATGAGACACTGAGCGTGTATTATGTTAACGATGTGTGGTTTCACGATTTTCTGTGACCATATTTGTAGGATGTACATTTCTGCTTATTACCCACCCCTACAAACAATTGTATTCTATAAAAAAAAAACATTGCAAACGTTTAGAAACTTGCTAATTCTCTTAACCTTTCTGGGCTTTTGATTATTAATGATCTCGCTGCTAATATAAAACTGGACAATAAATTATATTGATTTAAAGTTATGGTAGGTGTACCATTTTATTATAATACTAGATGTCGCCAATGATTTCGCCTGTTTGATCAACTTATCAACCTACCTATTATCACGTAAAATATATCAAAATAAAATTATATAAAAACACACACCACACCAATCTTCGAGTTTTCCCATGGAAATCTGAAATATATCGAATGCAAAAAGTATGCTTTATATTGAACGAGACATTTTATAAAAAGTCTGTCATCGATAGAATTTACGTGATGCGCGAACAAACAAACAATGAATCGTTGCTATTTTATTACATGTATAAATCACAAAACATAATTATACTTTTACTAAATAATGTTGATAAAAAATTTATCGATTTTCAAAGTATCTGATTTATGTTTAATAAAAAAGTTTACATAAAATATCAAGATTTTTGTTTTTTTTATGGTTAATAATTAAGAAAATATAGCTAATATAAATGTTTGAAAATGTCTAAAGATATGTATAGCCATGTAAAGCTTATTTGAATTATAAATAAATATATAATTAAAAATAAACCGATACGGTCAGGGATTACCGGGTTGCCGTTACCACTGTAGACAAATATAGAAAAATGAAGAAATTCGAATATACGTGCAGCTCATGCTAATACTTTTATTCTAATTTGAAACCAATACAATTAATGAAATTTCTCAAATTGGTTGCTATGCGTTCAATTAAGTTCTAATAATATATATATATATATATATACACAGTGCACGGTCAACGTCACCTACACAAACAAGCTCAAAAATTCGCAGAACGCTAACAGGTTTTTGTAAACTAAGGACGAATACAGATGAGCGACAATAATCTTAAATACTATACGACACTATTATATCAAGTTGATTTATTCTGAAACAGAATATTTTAAAAATTGTGTTGTTTTTTTATAATGATATGTAATTATGAGGAATACCAGTTGCATGATTCAAACGGTAATATAATTAGTTTGTTTTCTTAATTACCTTTTGTTCTCATTTTTACAATATTATTAATTAATATTAGACGGTTTATATATTATTCATTTCAAAAACAGTATATGTTTTAGTTAAGGACTGGATTTAAAATGACATTTTGACCTAATGACATCTAATAAAGATTAATTACTATAATATTTACTCATTTTCAATACGCGGCAGTGTCTCACGCTATGTGATTTTTTGTCTCACTATAGTGGTAGGTAACGACGTGTGAGTTGTGCCTTAGTTCATAAATGTATATTTATGTTTCGCTTTATAAACGCTGTATAACCAAACAATAACACTGTAAGTGGGAAGGTCTGCAGAGATGGTTTTCTCGTGTGTAATTGTGCTAGCTCTGTTGAGCTTTGTGACAGCTATACCACATGAATATGGAGTAAAAACAGGCGCTGTAGCTAAAGGTTAGTCATTTACATGATTTATTTTTTGCTTCATAGTGTGGATACTTCGTTGACTAGGCTTATGAGGAAAATTATCAAAATATCTTGTAGCGTTGTTAATATCTCAGTAAGTCGTATCTCATAGAGCAGAAGCAATATTATGTTTTTCAATGCTATTTGTCAGTCTGTTCTAATATTATAACTTGAAATTAAATCAAACTGCCGCAGATTATAGGTTAAGGTTACAATTGAACATATAACGTAAATAATTTGTTTGGGCATTTATATAATAATAATAAAGGACTTATATTTACTGGACACACTTTTATAAAAGGCTAAAGCGGAATAATTATGATATAATAAAAAAGATATATTGTAAAAAGGAATGAAATCAGCTAGGTATCTAGCTACTTGTTAGTTCCCAAAGGATTATATTTTTTTAATTTATATTTAATTATTATATTTGAGGACTAAGATTTAAAGACGAATTAATGTTTTAAATATTTGTTGAAAGGAATTTTATGTCCACCTTCTTATTATCAGCTGTATATAGCGCCAGCAAAAACAAACTAACATATTTTGTGTCATTTGACTGTTGTCTTTATCTGATGTAGATAAAATACACATGTACAAAATTCATACGTTAATAGATAAATAATTCTAAATAAAAGTAATCCCATACCATAACTATAACACAGCTACCTCAAATGGAATATCTTCAAATTATAATTATAACATGTAGTACTTACTTATGACATTTACCCTGGTAATTAATTACATTTTGTAAATTGTTAAATAAAAATTTTTTATTAGTAAATCGTTAAAATACACACACTAATGACGGTGCGTTATTATTTATTTCAGTTGAAGCGAACGCCGCCGCTGGAGCGTTCGGAGTATTACCAGCTGTTCCTTTACGTATTCCAAGTGGTTCGGGATTTTCAGGAAGCTTCTCGAAATCGTCTTCATCGAGCTTTGCTTCGTCAAGTTCAAGTGCAAGCTCAAGCTCCTATAGCTTTAGCGGCAATAATGGAATACCAGGTGTTGGTTGTCTTAGCGGTAACTGTAAAAGTGGGGAGAGTAATTTTCCATCCTCATTTAATGGAGCTCCTAATACCCAAATCACGCATCACAGCAGCGAAGCATCAGCACTAGCTGCTGCCAAAGCTTCAGCAGAGTCATCAACATATTTTAATGGTGGCAGCAATGCTCCTTGTCAACAAGGCAACTGCAAAGGCTTAAGTGACTCTACCAAATGTGGTACAGGCCCGTGTGACAAATCTTCAGAAATTTCCTCTAGCGGTGGAAGTGAAAGTGGAATACAAACGATAAATTCTGAAAATAAGCAAAACTGTTTATCAGGCAACTGCTTACCTATTTCCAACCAACATCTTGACAGTACTAGCAATTCAGATGACATTGAAGTAAATTATGCCAGGAATCCAAAAATTTTTAACCCGGCTGGTTATAGGAAACCCATTTCTCAACTCAACAATGGTATATCAAGTTCCACTTTATCCCCAGAAAACAATGCCCCAAAATGCAATTCCCCAAGTTGCGATACCTTTTTAGCTCTGACACCGTCTAAC
This sequence comes from Dircenna loreta, assembly GCA_963555665.1. Taxonomy (NCBI): domain Eukaryota; kingdom Metazoa; phylum Arthropoda; class Insecta; order Lepidoptera; family Nymphalidae; genus Dircenna; species Dircenna loreta. Next base: position 12,581,886 of record OY743093.1, on the reverse strand, counting down.
AATGCTCAGTCATTTAATCCTCAAAAGCCGGCTACTCACCTTGTTACTCCTAACCTGAGACCGACATGCACAACCCACAATTGTAACACAGATTCCACAGTTCCAAATGATATTAATGGAAAGCCTAGTAGCTATAATGTTCCTATATTAGGAACGAATCCCAGTTTTCAACATAATATTCCATATAATCCATCTGTGGTACCTTTGCCCAATACTCCATCACAAACGGGGTATGAGGCCAATTGTGGTTCCAACGGTTGTACGTCCAATAGCGCACAAGCACACTCCGGTTTTGTTGGGTCAAAAACACCACAATATTCCCATTTAAATTATCCGGTACCGACTTCTAATAGTGGTAATTTTGGTGTGCCGTATCAAACTTCAACAAATAGCCCCCTTCCTTGTAATACTCCAAACTGTGGTAACTTTGCCGTCCCTAATCAATCAATCAATCCTGGGTGGTCTAATACAATTAAACCAAATTTCATTAGCACAGCGGTCAATCAGAATGTCCCAACTTATAACAACATGTTGGGAGGCCCTGTTGGCTCCACTACCAAATATCCAGTATTGTTAAATATGGTCCAACCGAATAATTATGCTAATCATAACGCTCCATCTTACTCGGAAGGATTTGGAGGACCTAACGGAGCCTTAAACAGTGCTGTTTACCCAGGGTTGACAGGCACAGCGAAGCCAAACTTGGTTACTATATCCAATAATCAGAATTCTCCAAAGTATACAAAGGGATTTGGAGGGCCCCCGGGACCTATAGACGCATCCGTTTATCCAGGATCGCTTTCACCAGCAAAACCAGATAAAGCATCCACTGAATCTAACCTTCCTTTATATACTGGAGGATTCGGCGGACCCATTGGATCTGTTACCGCTGCAGTTCCAGCTAATATTTTTACTACATCAAAACCTAACTTAAATACAAAACCACAAGAAGGAACATATAACAGTGGATTTAGTGGGTCTGCAGGTGCATTAGGTACCGCAAGTACAATACAACACAATACATCTGGTTATACACCAATTAAATCGAATACTCCTGATACTTTGTCACCGATGGCAGCCAATAATTTCGTACAGAATAATAATCCAAGTGGACATGTTAATTCGGATGTTTTACAAGGACAAGTTAACGAAAAGGAAAAGCTACCACCTTATACTGGTGGCTTTGGAGGTCCTTCCGGATTACTGAAACCTAACGAATACAACATGCCATCAAAATTGCCTTCTCCTGTCCGTCCAGCTATGCCTTGCGCAACTTTTGACTGTAATAGAAAGCCTGTTTCTAATGATAACTACAACAAAGCTGGGGCTAGTGCAACTGCATTGGCCAATGCTGCAGCTGTATCTTATGCAGGAGGATTTGGTGCTCCACCAGGGCTATTACAACCGGAAAAAAGTAAAACTGTAAATAGCAATTCTGATTTCAAAGGTGAAAATAAAAATAATCAAGTAAATAATGAAAAAACATCAAGTGATTATGCTGCTGGGGATCAACAAAGTTCAGGAGCTAAGAAAACATCTGAAGATGATTTTAACGATTTTCTTAAACAGGCTCACATTGCAGATAATAAGTCTGCAGGGTCACAAAATAAAATAGCTGGCAATTCCCCTGTCGTAAATAAAAATATAAAAAATGATTCAGACCAGGAAAAAGAATTCAAAGATTATATCAGTCAAGCTAATATAGCTGGAGCTTTTGCCAGCGCTGGAGCACAAGCCCATGTGGGAGGTAGTTTTCCCTCTGCAAATAACAATTACGATAATTCTGATAAAAACAAAATGTTAAATGATTACTTTGCTCAAGCCAATATCGCAGATGCGATTGCCGGTGCTGGAGCACAAACCAATGTGGCTGACCAAGACAATTTTATAGCGCTAACAGGATCGAATACTAACCAAAATTCTGGATGCAATAATAATTGTAAACCGAATTCAAATGGAGGCGTCGTGGCTGGTGCATCAGCTTCTGCAAAAAGTGTAGCCAATGCAGGCAGCTGGGCAACAGGTTTTGCAAGTAGTGCCGCCCATGCTGTAGCTGGAGCTTCAGTCAAAGGAGGTAATTAATCATTTAATTAATCATTATATTTCTAGTACCTACTTATGAAAAAATATCCTAAATCATATAGTAAAAATAGTTTTATTGGTTTACTTATTTAAAATTGAAATTAGAAAGTTATGTACTGTAAAAAGTACATAAACTTTTAACTAGATTTAATATTAAAATTAATGTTAAAAGCGAAAAATGAATTTAGTATTTTTGCCGTCAAACAGATAAACAGACAAAGAGACAAATATACACTATGTGTTATCTATACCTACATCAGAGAATCCTAAGCGAGCGTTCTCTTTTGTAGATATAGACCAGACATTACATACCTACTAAGAAAGTAGGTATGTAATGTCTGGTCCGATAACTATTTGATTATATGTGTTTTTATAGTCTTAATATGTTCAAAAATAAAAAAAATAGTTGCTATATATATTGGTGCTATAACAAACATCATTATTTTTTTAAAACTTGCTTTAAAAATAGTCCTGTCTGTTTGTCTGTTTCTTCGGGCTAACCTTCAATACTACTGAACTATTCACTGGTACTATCATATTACATCATTAACTGTTTTTTTTTTCTTTTCAGGTTATGGAAGAAGATAAAAATATTAGGAGGAAGTTGGAACAAAATATAATATTTTGATTAAATGCAAAGTTTATTGAACTCTAGCAATTTAACGATTTAACATAATAATTATTGTAATCTACACGCTTGTGATATTTAAGTGAGATAGATTAATGTTTATTTAAATATTTTTCATCATTATATTGTGAATAAAATAAATTTTATTATAAATCGAAGTAAAAACTATTCTTATTTATATAAATCATGTACAATCCGTAAATCTAGATGGGGTTTTCCATCTCGTTATATGCCTACTTATGGCAACATTTCATTATACCATCTAAACCATACGATTTGACCTTGGCGAATAGCTAATAGGCGTCTCCACCAATCAGAGAGAAGCACTAACTCACTAACAGCCATTTCATTGAGATAGAGAGGTTGAGATCGTATGATAAAAATGGGGCCATTACTAGTTGTTTATTCATATATCACACAACATTATACCACAAATACCAGAGAATGATGCGTGATATAATATCTGTGAGACATCTGAGTCAGTTCACAGCTCACATCCGTGTTCCGCGTCCACTCAATGTCAAAACTAACAATCGTAAATGGTCTATCTGAATAAAACAGTCTATTCTCTTAGAAATAACTTAGCAAAAATACTTTATTTTTTTTAGAGTACGCTTTAAAACCACTTACAATATACTTGTTTTTTTTTTATTCGAAGTACTTAAAATAATTAGAATACAATGTCTTATTTACATATTATTGAATAAATAATAAAAACTATTTGATGATATTGTTTATTAAATTCGCAATGAACAGACAATAAATTAATAGAATTCAAATCCTAAATGTATGTGAAACCTTGTACCCGGTTCCTCTCATCGAGTCCATACTCCATAGCTCACATAACAAGGCTATGAAGTTATAGAATCCATTATTCATTAGATACTTGTCATTTTACACCTACGGCTTAAGTGAATCAACTAAAATAATTCAATCATCAATACACACTACAAATATATATTTACTAAATGGATGCTTACTACAAATATATACAATTCCTTAAAGATTTTGTAAGTGCCTATAATTGGTCAATCATCTACGAAAATTGCGAAATACATTAACTTGCAAAATTGCTTTTCAAAAAATATAATATTATATTTGTTTTTTTTTTATTGAGACCAAAGAGGTTTTGTAAATTTCATATTTAAAAATGAAGAACTACAAAATTGTTCGCGTATAACGAACGAAAGACAATGTAGGTGTAACTTATAACATATTAGTCATTACCATACATATACAATGTAGATAAATAAGTTAAGTTTTTATCAGATTATATTATCTGTAATGTAAACATAGGTAGGTTTTTTTTTTTGGATCACTGATTATTCATGACAATAGTGTTCGAGGTATGAATGAACCTTTAGCTCCGGATACGTACTTATCTGGCACATACATTTTAGTCGGTTGACTCATTGGATTAATGGTTGAATTGACTTACAATAAATCTTTTGATATATTTCAGTTTACTTATTTGACATTAAGGCAGCAAACATTACGTCATTCGAATTACCATTCATCGCCCAGAGTTCCTAACGTCTCAAAAATACTGTAGATCTAAATAAGATTTTTGAACCTCATAATATAAAAAAAAAAAATATATATATATATATATATATATATATATATATATATTGTTTACAATACTGTTATATATAACTGGAAATAAACTTTACTTATGCCAGACTATTCAATGGAATTTTTAAATTAACCTTTTTTTTTATTTAAAAGTAAAAGAATTATACAAAAATATGTAAAAGGATTAGATCTTGGAATGTTAAAAGAAACGGATTTTTAAATGCTGATGATAATACTTACGAACAAACTAAGTATCTATGTTTTAAACGAATATAAATAAGTTTGAAATGGTTATTATGTTTAAAGGTATTTTCAAAAAACTATCTGTATATAAACTTATTTAGTACATATGCATTTCTGCTTCTTTTTTATCTCATAGAAAGAAAAGAATGTAGAACATATACAAATTATGACAGTAGCCGAAGAAAAAAAAATAGCTAACATAAAATTTTAAAAATAGTGACAATTTCAAACCCCTGTGTCATATATCTAAGTTGGTTACGTATTTAAGAAACTTTGCTATATTTTAAGAAAAGGTACGAAAATAGTCTACAAGTATTGATTTTGTGACGGGGCTCAGTTTATAAGTTTGTCAGTTTTTTTGCAGGAAGTAAAATATGCTTCTAATTTGAAAATAAAGACACTAATATTTAGAATGAACCTTCAGGGAACAAAACATATTATCTAGTAAAAAAATAAATGATTTTTCGAGGAGATCAATTTTGAAAGAATGTTGACGAAAAAACTAACGATTGCGTTAATATCTTATGAATGTTTCCTTCCGTACTCTCAGACAGAGTCACGGGCAGCAGCTAGTTATAAATAAATGTATAATTGTCCAAATAAACATTTACAACACAAGCTATGTAAGTATAGAAGCCGATTCACTACATGATTCAGTACGCTTGACCAGAATTTTAATGACATCTATGCACATACAATAATGTTGTAAGCGTATACTTTTGAACATAAAAATAAATATAATATTAGCATAAGTTATTGGAAAATGTGAACATTATTTTAAACTCTTTGTTAAATTAAATAAAGTAGCTTTTAGACCTTAGGCTGAAACTGAGAAGTCTTGGGGTATCTACGTACATATAAAAAATATATAATTGTGACACGGCAAGAATATTGCTATTTTTAAACATTTTAAGTTATTCATAAGGAAACTTACACGGAGAGTGTATTATAATATTCTAGGTTTTTCTACATTTGACCCAAACTAACTAGATAGCTAATATATGGACAACAAATCGGTCCATTGTAACTAGTGGGCGATTATTAAACGTACCTGCCTATCCATTTTTTAAATTATAAATCAAGCAAAGCAACGTGTATATTACTAGCTAGTTAGGAATAAGTTAGTACACGATAAGAAACTCTTCTCCTGTTGAAATCAATTATTTATTACTACGTGGACCTGTTTTTAACTTTTTATGGCATTGTGTTCGCGGCTGCTTTACACAGTGGTTGCAAAATGAGACAAACAAATAAATTTCGGAATGAATTACTCATAAATAATTGTGTCCGCTTAACAGCTAATAATAAATATATACCGTTTGATTGTATTCACCAATTTCATTCTTAATTTTTAGTATTATATTTAAATTAAAACTTTTCTTAATTACTAAACAAAGATGGTCTAGGTATATTTTAGAAGAAGCCTTCTAGTGCTTACTTCAATTATTCATTTTTAATCTGTTTCTGATATACATTTCGCTCGACTGGGGTGGTACCCTCTAAGTAAAGTAGCTTTTTTAGCTTTATTTCTTGCGGTGAGTGAGAGAGCAAATAGCCTAATCATCATCTTCCCTCTCTTTCCTAGCTTCTTTCATCTCTCTCTAGGGTGACATATATTTTGTAAACGTCCGTGTGTGATGGCCTCACTTAACAACAGGTAGATCGTCTACTCGTTTGAAACGGTGGCGTAAAAATATTGTCACTATTAATTATATTGACATGTCAAATTAAAATTCGTAGGCGATATGTCGTTTAAACAAGTTATTCAATTGACCCATTGACCACTTTCCACATGATTATACACTAAATTGAACTTTAAGCTAGATCTAAAGATAATGTACAAGAGATATGAATCTATTAGACTTGGCAAATCTTATAAAATACTTACCATGATTACATTAAGAGTTTCAATTGGTGAGAGAAATTTATTTTAAAGGACATTATTTTTAAATGCAAAATAAAATTTTAAAAGCGTATACGCCCTTAAAATGATAACACAAAAATGCTTTCATTAATAATGGGAACATGTACCTATCTTATCTAAGTTATACAAAACAAAGTAAAATTCCAACACGATTATCACTTCATATCTATTTCGTACGAAGTCTGTAAAGCTGTCATTGGGCAATATTTTGCAAAATGCTTCTGCGCTACGAACAACAATACCGTGACAACCATCGAAGACAAATACTTGTTATGAATAATGCCGATTATGTTGGGCAAACACGCACGGACGCTTTTGAGTGCATTTTTCACTAAATATTATCATATATAGTGTGATGTTTTAATATATTATCATTATTAATTTCTCTAATAGAAGCAGTATTTTATTATGTTACTAGTTTGGTTCGAGATAAAAAGTTGATTGATTTAAATGAATGATTGAATGAAATAGAATAGAATCATTGATTGAACTTTGATTGAACATGAAAACTTTTATTGAATTACATGAATGAATGAATTAGAATTGAATCTTTGATTGAATGATCACAGCTCATAAGGAAGACTACAAAGGGATTTGTGAATATTATAAATACTACTAAATACTAATTAAACATTACTTGACGCTGTTTACTGTCCATTTATTTTGTGTGACATTTAATTAAAAATACTTAAAGCAGCTTAAGCTTTATGTAATTATAAGACCATTACTTTTTTAATGAAGCTTGAAAATCTGCGTAATAATTCCTTATTAAAGTTAATGTATTAAATGATGATTAACTAAATAAAAACAGCGCTTAATATTTAAAATTTAAATAAGCTTAATTAACAATTATATCAATTTAATTAGAAATAAATTAAATATATATCTTTTTGTAGCTCAGACGAGCGAGATTATAAATTACACTGAATAATCTCTAAGCTTTCCTTTAAAGAATTATCAAAAAAAAACATAATAACGATTTTTAAAAAAACCAAACCCTTTTCTCACATCGATTTATTAATCAAAAGTGTCTTATATAAGGAAGTTTTATTGAAGTTATAATGAATGTAAGTTGTGAAGTTTTCGGCGCAGCCTGTGCATACGACGAGTCACCTAGATGTCGCGCCTATTGTCCACAGCGTGCCATCCGCTGGGTGAGCCGCTACCATGCATTACCTCACACTTTCAATATTGGGTTACGAGAATTTTTCTTCAAGGTCCTCTTTTAGGAGTAAACAGAGCTGGTATAAAGACCAAGACGAGCAACAATGAAACACAGTTGAGGTTCAGTAACTCGTGCGAAAATGTATGCATTAACGTTTGTATTGATCTGCGGTGTTATAGGTATGTGTGTACATGTGTGTATTTGTGTGTGCATGTGTTGGATAATAAGTATTGTTTTGCGTATTTCGGAATGCTGAATCCAATAAAGCTAAGGACAAAAGGCTTTAAATTTTAATTATTATCGTGACACGACCCTACATGATTCTATCAACAAAAATTTTTGGATTATACATTTTTGGTTACAATAATTTATTTTTGAATATTTTTCAGGTGGTGCCGTAAGTTACAATGTGCATCGCGAACTACCCTATAACACAGGCCCTTTTTACGATCCGTACTCAGTGGAAGTAAATTCAAATTTTGTAAATGAACCATCACAGCGGATTTTTTGGGGAACGCAAGGCGGGAACCAAGTTGGCGGGAACGGAGGACTGTGGAATAAAATAACCAATAAGTTTCCATTCCTAGAAAACATTTTCGGACGAATGCAATTAGCACCTGAATATGGTGTACCTGGAATTCAACAGCAGTATGGCCCACCGGCTCAGTTCCAGCCCCAATACTACCACGGCCAGTATCAGCAGCAGTTCCTGCCGGCTTTCGGAAGAGACGTCGCTTTTACAGATGACGCTGTGATCATAACTCCACCACAAGTGCCCATCGTGCCACAACCACTCCCACAGCCGGCACCACAGCCTGGATATAACTACAACAAGCCCCAAAACAGGCTTGAACTACCACCCAAATAAATTATTTTTTATGTAAAAATTGCCGTTTTATATTCTTTTTTAATTAAATTATATATGCACCTGAGCTGACACGAATTTAATTTACGGGTATTTACTCGAAATGTTATTTAGCTCTCTGAACAGTATTATCTTACTGAAATTTTAATATCTAAGCACAATAAAAAATAATTTGTAACAATTCCAGTTATTTTATTTTCCTAGCAGATAATTTACAATAAGTATAATAGTTAAAGAATATTATCCATCCAGCAACAGTGTTAGCTTGTATTATTATTATATTTGATTGTTTTACTAAATAACTTTCGTTAAAATATTCATTTTCCGATCGATTACATATTTGATATTTTAATTTGAAACCGAAGCATATTGATCGTAGTAGCCTTGTCCAGATGAGTCGAGAGCGACCGAAGAGCTGGAGGTGACTGAGCGGCCTCCGTTCACTGGCCCATATTGACGAGCTGTTTGACCTGGACTGAAAAAATATTGTCCTTATAATATTTTGATTATTTATTGAAGGGGCAATTTAAAAATTCTTTAAATTCTAATTAAAACCGACAGCTGTTGCCAATATTACCTACACTATTTAATTTTTATGGGGTTTTCCTACAGTAAATTATGTGATGAAACATTCTACTTTATATTAACTTCTATTATCACTAAAATGTATACAAAGCCAAAATATTATATTTTTTTGTTGTTATAGACCAACCCCATTTCGTGTTTATCGAAGAAAATTAGGAAAATGACACATTAAAGGCACACACTCTAACTTAAATAACAATCCTATATTAGAGCAATTTTCATCAAAATCCGTCCAATAGTTTTGTCAATCACAAAGACTTGTCTGTTTTGGGAATTTAATGATAAAAAACGGCCTGAGTGTCTAGAATCTAGAATATGCACTACAGCCAGATCTCAAATGAATAACTTGCGCTTAGATATTTTTATGTTTTACTATTCTTCTGGCTTATTTAGAATACAAGAACAATATTTTACGTATCAAGTTTTTTAACTTTGATATAATAAAATCGATCTTAAAGCTATTGGTTGTTAATGCATCGATCATTGATTTAAGAGATATTTTGTTTAAGCCGATCCTTTGAATTTCAGACTTAAAATTTGAAAAATCCTCATAAAAAATTTACAGTCATTTTCTGTCTCAGTTCATGTGTGAAATTTGATTCAACAAAGTGAATTAGACTAGAATTTAATATCTATCTATTAAGAAAACGAAACTAGATTAGATTATAAATATGGTATATTTTATTAGTCACATAAATAGAAATATAATGACACAGTGTCTTGATTATTTTAAAATAGAAATAAAGCAAATGCTAGCGATATGTGAATGATAATAATTTAATTATAAGAACTAAGAAGCAAAGGTTTATGAAGTTTTTATATTCATATATATATATATATATATATATATATACAACTTGGCGGTAATATTGCGTCCTACATGGCGATTTTTACCAATGATAGTGCGTCCGACCGACTTGATGCGTCCGATATACGGACGCAAGATTAACCAGCCCCGATATTTGGTCCAACGGTGTCTTTTTATGAGTAGAATGTGTGGGCAAAAAATTGGCATGGACTCAAATTCATCACTAAAACGCTTTTTAGCGTATTTCGTAGTTCAGCCATCGGCCGCGCGAAATTTGGAGGGAGCTATTTTTCGGCGTATATTTTACAACGTATATTTTTCTTCAAATGTACCGATTTCAGTGCGTCCCATTATATACTTAATTATTAAAGTTTTTACAAGTTCATCGTGACAATTATGTTGCGTCCTTTATGTTATTTTAAAATGAGCACATGAACAACGCCTGAGGGGCCCATTCGGGGTGCACGGGTGGAGGCCAAGCGGGGTGCAGAGTTTTCAGATCTTATGTTTGTAAACAGATATCGCCGGCAGGAGGTGAATTAGTAGTCGAAGTGAATTAATAACGTATTTATTAAGTCATTTTATAAATGAAACAAAATGAAAAGAAGTAAAGGATTCTTAAATTGGTAAACGGTAATTGCTTATAACTGAATGAAAATAATAACTTGATATTTTTTTTTATTATAATATATTACTTATATTATATAATTTTAAATATTTAGTTTAGTGATTTTAAATATTTTTATGAAAATAATATTCGTTGGCCTTGGTGTTCGACTCATTTCATTTTGCAAAAACAATGTATTAATTGTGTTTCGCGAGCACTAATACTACTACAACTTTAGTTAAACACTTTGTTCTAACTTTGAACTGCGATGACATTTAACTGCTCAGTCTCTCTTCTTTTTTTTGGTGCAATATTTGTAAATATGCCGTTTACGACCATTATCCGGAAGACGAATGTTATTATAATAGCCATTGACAGAAGGTACCTTTCGTTGCTAAATTAATAATAATAGTGTAATAAATTAAAAAATATTTATTTTTTTCAAATACTTACACAGTTTACGTTACACTAAAATTTAAAAAATATATTATAACCACGACTTATTATCGCAACAAATAAATAATTGAAAATTGCGCAAGGTTTGGAATTCAAACTAGAGATGAAAATTGCATGAAACATTACGATGAAGCCGTATATGGGAAATGGGTCTGAACAGCTGCGTTGCGTTGGTGAGCCGTTTTGTCGGCGAGTTGGTGTTTGTTGTGTCGGGTCGGCCTAGTCGAGGAGGGTAGTGGGATCCAAAGCGACGGCTTTCCGCTGGCCGCCCGCAGATAGTTGGGGGTCCAAGTAGTGGGTTGGCTCCCCATGAAAGGCTGCCCCGCCAGCTGCTAAAAATCACAGGGTGGCTCCATAGTGCTGGTTGGCGACCAGATGAGGAGGCCCGATGGCGATCCTTGGGGGGGTTCGGGCGTCCCCGCAGTCTCCAGACTAGCCTCCCATTGGCATAACAACACCAATTTCGACGTCGGGTTCGATACATAGCGCCCCGTTCAACTGCTATTTCCCATCCTATTCACTCCATTTTAATTTTTATGAAAAGTAAGAAAAAGAAAAGTAAGTTTACTCAGCGGTTGCACTCCTCCTCACTTCTAGTGCACCTCGCTAATATTCGAGGATTGCACTCAAATCTCGAAGCTGTCCATCACCATCTAAAGACAGAGCAGCCGCACTTACTCTTTCTGACGGAGACGCAGATACAATGTCCTTTTGCTTACCCTGGGTATACGTTAGAGTACAATTTCCGCTCACATGCCGGGGTTTGTGTGTATGCGCGGAATGACCCTTGTATCCAGCGCCTTCGTCACCTTGAAGACCCCTCTTTTTCTTCCCTATGGGTTTTGATAGACACAGGAAACGAAAAAATCCTGTATTCCTGTGTTTACCGTTCGCACAGCGGTGATCAGGAGACAACCAGATTATTTGAGTATCTCAGTGAGGCTGCTGATATGGCTCTACATCGGTACCCTTCAGCGCAGCTCGTATTTCTGAGGGACTTTAATGGCTGTTCCCGTACCAGAGAACAGACCACGCTGAAAGAGAGACGCGGAACTTTGCGTTGTCCTTGGACCTCTTTCAGCTGGTGAGGCTAGCGACAAGGGTGCCTGATGTGATGTCACATACAGCCATACTGCCTGTGCCTTCTGTTGACAACTGATCCAGACAGGTATCGTGTAGAGGTTTCCTATCCTTGGGAGTTGGGAACCTCCGATCACTGTCTGGTGAAATCTGTATTAACTTATTCCCAGCCGGACTTAGACTATCATGGTGTTAGGCGAATTTGGAAATACAAGTCAGCAGATTGGGATGAGATGCGGCACTTTTTTTTTTTTTTTTTTTATGTGATAAGAGGGCAAACGAGCGTGCGGATCACAGGTGTGAAGTGATCACCGCCGCCCACGAACTCTTGCAACGTCCGAGGACTCATAAGAGCGTTGCCGGCCTTGGAGGTGGGTATAAACGCCTTTTTTGAAGGTACCCATGTCGTATCGATCTGGAAACATCGCCGAAGGAAGTCCATTCCACATCTTTGTGGTACGTGGAAAAAATGTTCTTGAAAACCGCACAGTAGAGGATCGCCACGCATCCAGGTGGTAAGGATGGTATTGCAGGCGATGTCGTGCTGTGCGGTGGTGAAATTCGGCGGCGGGCATCAGATCAAAAAGCTCTTCGGAGCACTCCCCGTTGTAAATGCGATAGAAAACGCACAAAGAAGCCACGTCTCTACGCAATGCCAAAGAGTCCAGCCGTTCACAGAGCACTGGGTCCCCGACAATCCGAACGGCTCTCCGCTGTACGCGGTCAAAAGGTAGAAGCTGGTATTGGGGTGAACCGGACCAGAGATGAGAGCAGTATTCCATATGTGGTCGGACCTGCGCCTTATAGAGCGCAAGTCTTTGGCCAGGATTGAAATACTGCCTCGCTCTATTGATTACACCCAATTTCATCGAGGCAAGTTTGGCCTTGCTCTCCAGATGACCACGAAACTGACAGTCGCTCGAAATGTCGAGGCCCAGTATACTGATACTTGGCGAGGCGTTGAGGGGTGTGCTTTCGAAGAGCGGCAATACGACAATTGGGGTTTTCTTAGTGGTAAACGCGCAAACCTGTGTCTTTTGGGGATTAAACTGAACGAGGTTCAGTTCACCCCACTCTGAGACCATCCCCAAGGATGTCTCTACAGAAGACACAAGTTTCTTTCGGCACTCGTCGACGTTTTCCCGAGAGAGACCTGCACGGCCGGAATATACCGCATCCCCAGTGCTGTCATCCGCATAACAATGTAAGTTGGAAATATCCAACATATCATTGATATGCAAGAGGAACAGGGTTGGGGATAGCACGCAGCCTTGGGGTACACCTGCGTTCACGGGCTTGGGGTCCGAGCAAAAACCGTCGAGAACGACCTGTATGCTCCGCCCAGTGAGAAAGCTGGTAATCCACTTGCACAAACTCTCAGGAAGTCCATAGGAAGGAAGCTTCGAAAGAAGCCCCTTGAGCCATACACGATCGAAGGCTTTCGCTATATCCAGACTAACTGCCAGACCCTCTCCCTTACTTTCAACAACCGCAGTCCAACGATGCGTAAGATATAAAAGAAGATCACCAGCCGATCGGCCATGGCGGAAGCCATATTGCCGGTCATTGATCAACTGGTGATTCTCGAGGTACGCCAGGAGCTGTCGGTTGATGATGCTTTCCATGACTTTGGAGAGTAGAGAGGTGATGGCGATAGGTCTGTAGTTAGCTGGGTCTGAGCTATCCCCTTTTTTAGGGATCGGATGGACAAAGGCGCTCTTCCATGAGACCGGGACTACGCCTTTTATATAGGAGTACCGAAATAGACGCGTTAGCACTGGAGTCAACTCAGGAGCACATGTTCGTAGCACCAATGGGGAAATCCCATCCGGCCCACTCGACTTATGAACATCCAAGGAAAACAGAGACTGTCGAATGTGTTTTTGCTTGAAAATTATTTCCGGCATGGAGCTCTGACACCGTTGGATGGTAGGCGGTATCTTCCCTTGGTCGTTCAAAGTCGAGTTTGAGGCAAAAAGAGTGCCCAAGAGATCGGCTTTCTCTTTTGCCGTGTGCAATGGCGGTAGGGACGGCTGGCAAAAGTTGCCCAGACTGGCTTTGGATAGCGCCCAGAACTTGCGCGTGCCAGGTGGGTACTTTGCCAGCTGTTCCCCGATTTTGACGACATGCTTGAACTTTGCTCTAGCTATGTGCCGTTTGAAGAATCTGGAGGCACGATTATATTTCCTCTTCAGATCTCTAGAGTTCGGATCCTTGGTGACTAACGCATTAGCCCAAGCACGATACGCCTGCCGTTTGCCGGCTGCTGCAGCCCTGACAGACGCATCAAACCAAGGCCGCGATCTGCCACCAAGTGGTACCACAGAGCTTGGCACAAAAAGTTCCATGCCCTGTAGTATCACTTCAGCTATAGCCGCAGCGCAGTCACTGGGATCATTGGAAGGGAAACAAATCGGCCCCCATGGGTAGGACGCAAAAAAGGACCGCAGTCCATCCCAATCCGCTGACTTGTAGTGCCAAACGCGTCGGGTCGCGGGTCTTGTGCGAGCCGGACGTTGAATTGGCACCACACTCCGTACCAGGCAATGATCGGAGGACCCTAGAGGGGCCTCGACAATGACCTGGTACTTTCCGGTATGTGTAGTCAGCAGGAGATCCAACAAAGAGGGCATGTGGCTGTCCACGTCTGTCCACTTCTTTGCATCTTATCCTTGGCGGCAGATTTGCTTCTCGTCTGAGGATCCGTCGAGTTGCACGGATGCTATAACTGATGTGGTACATCAGGCAATGCAGTATTTCATAAATTTTGCTGATGTACCTATTGGTGGCAAAGCATGGTTCAATGCCGAATGTGGACATGCTGAAAAGTAAAAACATTTGGCATATGTTACTTGGGTTGATGCTAGAAACCACAAAGCTCCAGATGTGAATTCCAAGAAGAGAGCCTTTAACCAAGCTGCTAAGTCCTATAAAAAGGCATTACGTAGGGTTCGTCTCGGTCGTATCGCTAAGGTTGGCGAAAAGCTTTCAGTCCTGCCATCAGGCAGTCAAGCTTTCTGGCCCCTCGCCAAAGCAATTGAGTCGAATTTCTGTCGAACCTCACTGCCAACTCTGCTGAAGCCAGATGGATCTATGGCTCATGAGGCGAAAGAGAAAGCAAATTTATTTTCTTCTCTTTTCGCTAATAATTCTCATCTAGACACTGGCAATGCTTCCCTAGCACATCTTTCTCACTGCGGAATTTCTATGCCTGAAATCCGCATCACTAACAAAGAGGTATGGAAAGCATTGTGTCGTCTAGATATGAATAAAGCCAGTGGTCCGGATGGTATACCAACCATTCTGCTTAAAACATGTGCAGCTGAGTTGTCTCCTGTATTAACACGTCTATATCGCCTCTCTTTCAGGACTGGAATAGTGCCAAAATCCTGGAAGATGGCTAACGTGCAGCCAGTGCAAAAAAAAAGGTAGCCATGCCGATCCTGCCAATTACAGACCGATTTCAATCACCTCCATACTCTGTAAGATTATGGAGCGTGTATTGAACTCGCGCCTTTAAGCATACTTAGAAGGTAACGATCTCTTCACTGACCGACAGTACGGGTTTCGCCGAAATAGATCCACTGGGGACCTTCTAGTGTATGCTACACACGTTTTAGACGAGGCCTTAGAGAAGAATGGAGAAGCGGTCGCCGTCTCTCTAGACGTCTCGAAGGCATTTGACAGGGTCTGGCATGCGAGCCTTATAAGCAAGCTTTCAGGGTACGGTATATCTCCTGGTCTAATCGTCTGGGTCACGGACTTCCTGAACCAGAGATCCCTCCGAGTAGATGTTAACGGATGTTCCTCGGAAGCCTTGACAATAAATTCCGGAGTGCCTCAGACGTCCGTTCTTTCTGCAACTCTCTTCCTGCTGCACATTAACGATCTGCTAAAGGCCGGTATCTATGGGTACGCAGACGACAGCACAATTGTAGAAAGATATCTGCCGAGTACTCGTGCCAGTAGAGATCAAGTACAGGTTGAAAGAGAAGCCTTGGTGCAGCGTTTGAATGACAAGCTAGAGGCGGTCTCCGTATGGGGCAATGCCAATCTTGTTAAATTCAACGCAACCAAAACGCAGACGTGTAATTCACCGCCAAAAGAAGCCCTTTCACATTGGCTCCTACTTTCCAGAATGTATCTTTGGAATACAATGAACGACTTCAGTTGCTAGGGATAGAGATTTCCTCGAACCTCAACTTTGGTCGGTTCATTGAGTCTAGAGCAAGAGCAGCCGTCAGCAAGCTTGGCATTCTTGCAAAGGTCCGGTAGTACTTTACACCGGGACAACTTCTAACATTATATAAAGCACAGATCCGATAGTGTGTGGAATACTGTTGCCATTTAATGGCTGGTGCCGCAAAATGTCATCTTGCTGCTCTAGACACAATTGAGAGGTGTGCAAAGAGGCTAATTGGTGACCCTGAACTGGTGGAAGCCAATCTTCATAGCCTCGAACATAGACGTAGAGTTGCTAGCCTCTCGGTATTCTATAGGATACATTTTGGTGAGTGTGCGAAGGAATTACATGAACTAATTCCCCCATCCCCCTTCCATCACCGGACGTTCCGACGCACGGCGAGCATCCATCCTTTTGTAGTAGACTCGCCGCATGTCCGAACGAAGCGCTACGCTTCATCTTTTTTAAATCGGACAGCGAAGGAGTGGAACAGCTTTCCTGCGTCGGTATTTCCGTCCGACTGCAATGTGGGTGTCTTCAAGGCACGAGTGAATAGGCTTTTACCAAGTTGATGCGCTTTACCACCTACGACTACATTTCTACTTGCCATCAGGTGATTAAAACAAAAAAAGGTGGAATAAAGTAACTATTGTTCCTTTAGCTAATGATTTGAAAATTCTAAAATAATATTTAAAAAAAAAAATCCTTAGATGCCGCTAAAAAAATTCAAGAAGGCTTTAAAAGTATTGCCACATATACACAACTATTAGAAACTGTGTATTATAGGGTTTAAACAGGCGCAGGCCTGGAGAACTACAAAGAATTACAATGGATGATTACTTAGAAAGCGAGAATAATCTGTCTAATCAGTATGAAGAGTTTGATCGTGCATTTACTGTTTCTGAAAGAGTTTTGGTAAAGAAATTTAAGAGAATTGTTTAAATTCATATGTCATATCCACTTTCTGTACATAATAAAAAAGTTTTTGAATATTAGACAACAAGGTTGATTATTTCCGACTACGTACGTACTCCGTGTAGCGTTTCTCCTAATGTTACTAATCATAACTTACAGTTCGGTAGTACGCACAGTACCTACAGTACGTTTAAATTGGTATGAATGTTGGGAACCCTATTACACACAATTTGACAACTATCCACTTCTATTCGAAGTGTGAAAAAAAAAAAATTATTCAAGGTCAAATGTTGCAAAAATCGTATTTTTTTAAGTTTTGAGCTAAACGGTAAGTTTTATAATAAAAATAGGTGAGTCAAAAATTATTTATCATGCAAATATCTATAAAAATTGTTCCTATTAGACTGTTAGATAAGTTTCGATACTTATCTTTTGCAAAAAGACGTAAAAAAAGAAACAAGTACTATAATCTCGTCTTCCTTCAACCTCCCTTAGCCCTATTTTTGATGCTAACTTGACCAGACTATTACTGACTGGTAGTCTCAGTAAGTTGGAAAACAACAATACTTAATTGTTTGGATAGTAAGCCGGATAAATAATACAAGAAAAGTATTCGGAATCACTTTGAATTCAATATTAGATGGATGTAATTTAGTTAGTAAAGTCATTGAAATATATGAATACATGTAGAATTGATTTAAACATAAGTTTGGATGGAGTCAGGAAGATGCATGCAGGGTACAGAAGGTATACGGTAATATTCAATGTGCTAGAAAAGTTTAAGAGTGAACGGACGCTCTTATTTACCAGGAAATATCTGAAATCGAATATCAACATACTATATTTAAATGGGATATCGAGTTGATTCATGATATCCTGCGGTTCAATTGGACATATATATGCATTGAAAACATTTAAGATATTGTTAAATACAGTAGACGCCGTAGGGTGGTAGTTTGGAAGGACGCAAGATGTCTCAGGAGATTTATATATATATATATATATATATATATATATATATATAAGGTGTTTGTACCTATTTAATAAAATGCCAATTAATTACGCAAGAACAGTTTGAGAATCTCCCAAAAATTCAACATTTGCAAGATGGTTATATATATTATTTTCTTTAGAATTTGGAATATCTTTTTTAAATGTTCATTCACCAGATAAAAATTTGAGGCGACTCCTAACTCCTCGCTTTTAGGATTTTGGTTTATAATCGTAAAATTAATAACTCTTGTAAATAAAATGACTAAATTTAGATAAATTCATTTATAATTATCATGAGCGGATTACTTTTTGAGAATATTTGAAATCATGAATTTTAAGTGCTTAGGGATGTTTATATAGAATAAGTAATGGCATAACGAATAAAAAGCATTTATTAGAACAATACAATATTAAATAAATAGATCTTCCGGCAGTTACAGGACGTATGCGCAGGCGCAGCCGCGGCGCAGGCTTGCAACTGATGGAAAATACGCGTGGATGGATGAGCCGACACCATGGAGTTAGTTTGCTCTTTGGAGAACAGTCAGTTAGTGCCTATGAAAACACAAAACATTGTATGTTAGTTTACAGAACTGTATCTAAATAATAAGTGCGCCAAGACTGAATACAAATATATAATAAATCTATTTAAAATAATATCTTCCTTTAGGAAAATTCGTTCATTAAGTATTTTAATTTAAATAAACACGAGCGTTTATAATTAAAGTTTATATTAACTAGAATTTATGATGCTCTGAAATTAAAAAAGATTTTAATTGTCCATTCTTTAACGAGTTATCTTTGTAAGTCACAACTGCCATGTAACTTGTAGGGTACCCGTCACATAGAACGCTGTAAATATAATAAAAAAAAAAAAATACCTGAGAGCAGTTGGGTTTGATGAGCCATACGCGCCGAGAGTAGGAAGATCCCAGCCTCCAGATGATGCGCGAGCGTTAGCATTGGCGTTCGCATTAGCGTTCCCTCCACCCCCTGAAATAATTATAATATCATTACAAAAGCAGTTTTATATTTAAACTTTCGTGAACTATGACTATTATATTTATATTTACACGGCTGTATTCCCGCAGAAATTAAACTCACTCAGTTCACGGCGCGAGTCCGCCACGCTTCGAGCTCATGAATAAGAACCCCGAATGAGTTCGAAACTTGTCGGGCATATTCTGATTTAATTTCTGCGTGAATAAAGCTGGGTAAATATAAATATTTTACAAAAGGTATTATTAGAACAATATAACATTTCACATAACAATACTCGTACGTGCAAAGAAAAGAAAATAATAATCTTATTTCCCAATAATTTATAACCTTTTTAATGAAAACTTATTAAGTTTAGAAGTGTCAACCTATTATTAAAGATATTGTAGGATAGAACATAGATATTTATTCTAATGGAACAAAAAGGTTTTACATTTATAGTACATAGAGTAACATAACAAAATTAAAAAGTAGGTGGTCCACATAAATCGATAGTGGATCATTTTTTATGTAACTTAATAGCTGGCCGGTGAACCGTTAGATGAACGGAGACTGACGTGGACGGGGAATGAACTTGCCCGACACGTTCTGTACTCCGACGGCAAATTTCAACCTAATAGCTACCGTGCATACAAATTATCGCTGCATTTCAATGAATTGCAACTGAGCAATAGTAGACACATGATTTTATTAAACTGCGTACGTGATTGAGTTTTCATCTAATGCATAATAATGTGTTAAAGTTCACTCTTAATAAGTTTATACAACTTTATTCAACTATTAATAAAAGTACAGATTTCAAGAGAAGTATATGTCTATAGATATATACGTAATTAAAATAAATAGGGCTTCAAACAAAAACATCGTTTTCTCAGATCTCGGTATAGTCTATGAAAGATATTATATTTTAGAGACAACACTAAGTAACCGCTATTTATAATGAGCTTGAAAATTACAATTGTAATTACGAAATAAATACTATGGTTAGAGAAAAAAAGAACCAAAGTAGAGTCCGAACATGTTTAATTATATTAAATTAGATATCAGGTTTTCGTACCGACATTTGACAATAACAATAATTCTCCCACACTGAAATCAGTTTGTATTCATAAATACACAGCGGGTATTCTTGTAACTTATTAACACTCAACGGGAACAAAGTGAACACACATACACAGACACACACTCACACACATATACTCACGCACGAACACATCGACATTTACGCACACATCTACAATTCCGTAACGAGTATGTAAGTATAAGGCAAAGTGAATTCCAAACATTCCATGAGCTTTTCATGAGCTTAGCCGTTAGTATACAATACAAACGATATCATTTTCGGTACAATAGCCTTTGAAAAATAAATGAAAGTGTATGTTAAAATAAATATATACTATTATTATTATAAATTTATTAAATTGTTAGATGCATTGTGGTAATTGTCGTGTTTAAAATTTACAAATGTAACACCTTAGTCATCCGCAGGCCACAGCGCTTAATTGTATCCTCAGATGACAATGGGTTTTTTGCTTGGAACCAACGTAGCGATAAAACGAAGTAATTATAGTGACAGTGGGTTAATAAAAAATCCAATTTATAACGTTCTATTCGCGGAATATGGATAGGTATTGATGATATGACGTTTTTCATGGAAAAAATATTATTGGCTAAAGCACAAATACCTATAATAGACGTAGCTGTGCACTGTTGCTATTTATTCGGCTTTGATCAAATCAAAATTAATATTTATAATTACTATATTCTTTAGTATATCCATCAAAATACACAAAGAGGAAAGGTACATTATGTGATCTTATCGCCTCAAAGCGCTTTTTTCCAGACAACCTTTGAGAGTGAAGACGCCAAATACGTATATACTTATATATACATATTTAAAAGAGTTTCTTTACTTACAACTGTCTGCACGAGCATTGGCGTTGGCATTGGCGCTGGCACTGGAGCCACCGTCAGACCCATAACCATATGGATAGGGACCGATGGAGCGCCGCAGCCTCCGCAGGGGCACGGGGGGCGAAGCATGTCCCTCCGAGTCAATGATATAGTACGACCGGGGTACGTAGTACTGCCCTACTGAAAAGTAAGATCAGATGTTTGTAGAAATTACAATAAATAATAGGTATACCAGGTCACGATTAGATCACTGAACTGATTTTGATGAATTTCGGTAGGTATTTATAGTGACAGATAAAGGCTTTTAGGCCGAAAAGTGAAATAGGGGGTAAAGCAAGTATAGCTAGCTACAACGAACACTTAAAATATATGAAAGTTTGTTCCAAAATTAAAACAATATTTCTTTGATTCGTACCACGTGCTCTCTAAAAAAATATTGTTTTATTCCTACTTAGTGACGTATAAGAATGAATGCTATGCTACTATACTATGCTATGCAAACGTCAAAACACACTTCATGGTAGGAGTTAATAATGTATCTTATGGTAAAAGAATTAATGATTTAGCATGACGTCACGAAAACTTCTTATCGAAACATTATTAAAATAATACTACTTTTAGAACGAAGTTTATATTGAATTTTAGAATATATTTTTATAGTAGGCCTGCAGAGGAGGTTTTCATCATGGCTAAAAGGCAAACTTAATAAAAGTTTTAAATATATATTTAAAAAGTTAAAAAATAACAAAAATCTAAAGTATTAATATAATGCAGACAACAAGAAAAACGAGAGACTATTGAAAATTAACCTAAAACCAACAACGGTTATTATTATTATTAATAAACCCATAAAATATTAAATTATACGGAAATAAAAAATATAAAACGGCAATAACATTTAATTAACTGATCTTGAGATCATCACTAGCGAGTAACATCATCAGAGAATAAATCGTGAGCTTAAAAAAGTATGACCTTACAACGTCGTGATTTCACGGATTCTTCAATAACCAATTATTATAAACATATTTGAAGATAACCTTTAAAAATACATCTTTCAATAGAATTCCTAATATAACAATGTTTATTTTACTATTGCGTTATAATCAAATGAATTATTTACTAATCTTAAGTCAGCCTTTTAAATATTTTTGTATTCTGTATAACTATGCAATATAATATTGTAAATATGAAAATATAATTGTAATATGAAATAAATTTATAAAAAAACTACTTTTATTTAATATATCTAGTTTTTTGTCAAAGTTACCATGATATTTTATGCTATATATTACCATATTTAGTTATATGTATTTCGATTTATAAAAAAAAAACTTTAAAAATGAAGAAATAAAATAAATTTATTGTATACGAAATTAAACAAAACGGAGATTACGGCTCTCATTTTAAAGATCTAAAAAAAATAACCTGCAATCAAATTGATTGTCTGTAATTCTATATCAATAGTAAAATTAAAAATAAATAAAGAAATATATATATTTTTTTAATATATATAAAAAACATATTAATTATAATATAACTTTTAATTATATTCTACATGTTTTAAATACGAGTAAGTAGTAAATAATTTCTTACAAATAATCTATAATTATAAATTCTACTTTTAGTACTAAGGCAATCCATCCAAATTGATGGTCAAGTTGAAACACGGAACGTAATAGTTGCATTGCTGAATGCACTATAAATATCTTCGACCATGTCATTCAATGGCTTATAACTCATATTTACAGCTAAGGGACTAGATCATCTATTTTATTGAGACTTGAGACAATAACATTATGTTTTAACAAGCTTTACGTGTTAATACAATACTAAAAGAATAAAACTAACCTAATATAGTGGTGTGGTGCCTACATTCTACCAACCTTATGAAAATATAAACAGTATTGATTTGATAGTTACTGAATCAAGCCAATTGATAAACATATTTTATCGAAGTATTTAGCTACTTAATAAACAGTACAGTCATATTGTTAAAAATACTTATTATATTATTCACATACACATAAAAACCCATTGAAAAACTAGAGTCGAGGAAATTTAAAATTAATTTGTCTGACGCATTTATTTAATTTTTAAAAGATGAGATTTAGTTTTAATAAATGAGTATGTAGTGGTAATTTATAAACAAATATACAATATTAAATTTAGAAGATAAACAATACTTAGAAAATATTATTGTTATTATTTTTATAAAAAAAAACATTTATTTATTGACAGAATTTCATGTGTTTCATTGATTTAACTACAATAAATGCAAGAGTATCTAAAACTCATACTAACATAACCCTTTAATCGAGTATTAAAAGGTATAGTGCATAATAAGAAAACTAATTTCAATAATCTTAGCCTAACTAATAGGATATTAGTTACACATTTTACAAGTAAAGAGGAAAATACAACCGTCAAGTCAGCTTGGGTATTGCAAAAACGGGGGGCACTAACCTGCCGTAGCCATGGCCACAACGAATGCGACGAACACGAAGAAAGTCAGTCTCTGCATTGTTTCGTTACGTCTCGACAGATGCTGAGTTAAAACTGGCTTACTCGTACACCAAGTAAGCTTTTATATGCCTTATACGTAAGGCTTCGCTGGCATCTAGTGTGCAGTCTTGCGTATTTCCATGTCAATCGGCGATAACGGTGCACTAAGAAAATAGTTGCCACTAAATTGCTTCTTAAAATTAGAACTTTAAAATATTTGAAATAAATGTTCGTAATCTACTTAGGTAGTACTTGAAAGCTTTTTTTATGATATTATTTAGATTTGATTGACACGAAGGGCAATAATACTCAATATTGATTTAATGAGCTTGCATTGAACAGTAACAGGGTTTTATTCTCATCTTAGTAAACTAATTATTTACCTGTTTCCACGTAACATGTATCCACGTAACCTATAACAATTGTAGGTTAGTTCTCTTTTCGTTTAATGTAGATCTATGCCATTGATCTGTGAAGTGAAAGCATCTTTTCGAATCTGACTAGATAGCTAAAATGTAAATGTTTCAAATGTATATATTTTTCGTATATGTAATAAGAAATACTTGCTCATATATTATATTAGTAAAACCATGGATCCATAAATACTCATTGAGCTGCGACATTTATTTTAAAGCAAGTCAATAATTCTTACAAGCAATGATTCCGAGAATATTTTAAATTACCTATAAAACCATTGTAGTTTATTTTAACAATATAATTAAATAAGAATTACGTCAAACTATTAAGTATAGACAATATGTAATAAATTCTACTTATTATACAACACCGATATTTATTAATACGTGAAACAGTAAAATATATATTATATCCAGATAATATTTTTTATACTTTTTTATTATATAGGTATTCAAATGCAATGTATATTTCGATTTTCGAATAAAGTTTTAAGAATTTATGAAAAAAACAGGTAATTTAAGTCCTTTATTTTTTACTGTCTAAGTTTTAGTCTGCGCCTTCCCCTTTTCCCTTAATAAATTATAACCTATCATAATTTTAAAATGTTAATTATTTTCTGCAGACCACCTCCGTTTTTTGTTGTTTTCCATTAAATATAGTTAAGTTAGATAATACGCCACTACCACCCTAAACTAAATTAAAATCCATCAAATGTTTTTCTTGTATTACCCAAATTAGTTTATGTTTTCCCGAGAAAATTAACTATATTTTCGGATTAAAAGTACCCTATGTTGCCTTATGTTGGACTAAGCTATTGTCTATAACCACAATAAATTTTATCGAAGTCCTTCGTAGAATTTACTGGATCAAGAAAACACATATTATTTTTTCTACGTGTTTTGAGATTTGGCGTTAACAAATAACGTAACACTTTTTTTGTCTATGCAGAATGGACAGATTTTGCCTCATTACTATTTTATAAAACGTAAATATTTCAAAATTTATTGTTTTTATAATTGGCTGGAATTAAACAAAGAAGTTTCAAAGACAATCAAAAATCTACAATTGCTACTGTTTCCGCTTAAATTGTTCGCGTTTCTATTATATTATTCTGTAAACTAGTACGAGTTTTGATAGAAAGAAACGTTAATAGTTTTCCAACAATCACGAAGAGTTCTTTGTTGTGATTGGTTGTTACGGGTTACTGATTAGTATATATTTTATTAATGTTGTAAACCAATCACAATAAAGAACTCGTTTCGTGACTGCTCGAAAACTATCAACGTTTCGTACTATCAAAACTCGCACTACGGTTTTTTTAAAATCTTTTGTTGAAATTAATGAAATAAAAACCTTGAAAACTGTATTGTCACCTGTGTATACGTCTGGATTTACAATAAATAATAATTATTATGAATTTGAAAACCAATAAAACACATTTTATATCTTAAAAAATTTATTCAGGAATAAAATAACATCAAGCATTTTAAAATTGACAATCCTCATGGAAATTATATAATAATTTATGAGCACATTTTCATTTTAGGAAGATTTATTACATTAACGACCAACTCCGGCCACAAGTTTTAACAATCATGAGTTCATTCTCATCGTTCAATAAAAATAATATATCCCCAAAGTCTCAGTACAAATTAGGACCTGAATTACAATATACTAAGCATAGTAATATTAATACATAGTAGTCTATAATATAGCAGAATGTTTAGTAAAAGTTGGAAATAAGCACCGAAATATTGTGAAATTCAATAGAAAATGTCTATTATCATAGAAAAATAGATATGGTTAGGTCATAGAAGTATAGTGTATAAAAATAAAATATAAACAATTTAAACACAATGTATTGGAATTCACGATACATTTTCGCAATTGTAATGCAAATAAACAATCAAATGGAATCTTTGTTTTTTATGTGTACAAACACAGTACTGTAAATTCTTATCAATATATTTATATAAACAACACTATAACCTATACTTTAAGTTTTTACACTTAAAGAGATATTTTTTACAACCCTGTATTCACTATTTGTAATGAAAATAGTGCGCTTCATAGTCTAAATGAACATTAGTTATTTTTGACACCACATCAATACATCGTTTATACTAATAGGTGATAAAATAAAATTGTCATGAACCCACACATACATATGCAATTATATTAACAATCTCAAATAAAAAAAAAACAATTTACATTTATAGAAATAATCCTACACATTTTGTGCATCGACTTCTGAAGAAAGAAACATTAATTAAGGAAGAACACATGGAAGGGGACAACCTATTTTAGTTCGGTATAATGAGCTTGTTTACTTTGCCTTGGCTGTAGCTATTTGTCGCTGCCGGAGAGTCTTGTTTGTGTTTTGGTCTACTTCGGGTAGATCGGATTCCTCATTCTGAATTTTCTTTACTGTAAACAAAAATAAATGAGCATCCATACTGACATTTTTTCTTATTATACGTAAAGTTGTCTATTTACCTTTTTCTTTTTTGGGCTTCTCTTTTCTCTCTTTCTTTGGTCGGCTTTGTGCCAATTGATGTGACTCTTGCCGTTGCTTAATAGTTTCAGAGATGAAGTTAAACATCAGGTATACCTAAAAATCGATAAAATTTTAATATAATTCTTTACAAACAGATAATTTTATGTATTCAATATATTGCCGGAAATACTAAAAAGAGAGTAAAAATACTATACTAACCTGGAATGAGACAAGCACGGAGAGAGCACCCACACGGAGCAGAAGTGGAGCAACATCTGCTAGGCCATAGTAGAATGTAAGCACACCCAGCACCAGGGAGCACAGACGAACAGTCACAAACACAACCCCATTCAGGAGACTGAGCACTAAAACAATAAATTATGTGTAATTATTTGTATACATTGTACAAAGTATCTAATACACACAGTATTAGATACTTTGTGAATACCTTAATTAGAATTAAAATTTGAAAATATCTTATATATAAATTTTAAATAGATAAACGTACTAAGTCACCATTTGTTAGTCTATCATTCTATATATAAATACACTTATTGGAAACCATTTGACGAATTATTAGAAAGTACGAAGTAAATGTTTTTTGTGTGCTTACATTTGTTGAAGTAATCATCTTTTTCACCCCTAATTATGGTGTTCAGACGGTAGGTGTGGACAACAAATTCAGATAAGGCATGAAGAACAACCAAGCAGACTCCTACACGTTGGAATCTGTAACAAAATATATACTATAGTGAGCCTCTAAAAATCCTGGTTTAATAAGTTTATAAACTTAATTACACACACCCTCATTCACCTTTTGTTCCAATTATTAAAAATATATTCAGCAATCAAACATTCACTGAATCACAAAATACAATGGCACACTTACTTGAAGGAGTATGCTGCTGCTACAAAAGTAAAAGCAACTGCAGCTTGAATGAGGCGGCCTGGGCATTCATCCTTCTTGATACGCTGGAAGTACAACTCTGGGACAGTATGGATCCAGTAAGCAGCTTGAACTACCCACCATAACTTGAGGAGGAAACTCATTGGATGGATGGGGTAACCTGGAAATTAACAAGCTTTTATTTAAAGCACAAGGAATTTAGGTTTGATATTAGTTACATTTATAAAGTTTTTTTCCAATTATAATTTTTGTTACCAAAAATTAAATTTAGAATACAAAAGAAAGCATCTGTAAATTAAATGTTGTAATGTAATTAAGTCATGGAGAAACTAAAAACATATGTTTGACACATATGTAAGTTCTTCAACCTTTCACTTGTTAAATAAACCACAATTAGTACTATTATACTAATTTGGTGAGTATACATTTAGAAGAGTTGAGAATAGTAAGATATAAATCTATTTTTAAATATTTCTTATAGGAAATATAAAATATAATAAACTTACCATCCCATAGCTGTGAGATATTGAAAATGAATCCTTCACGAAGGATGGCATCTCCACCCCAAACCAAAGTCACAAGTTGGAACACAACTAGCTGTCCAGATTCATTCAGGGCACTCAGTCTTGATTTTGACAGATGGAACTTCTTTGATATTTTCTAAAAGAAACAATTGACTGTCTTTATCTGTACATTATGGAACTAACAATTAACACACACTAATCAATCTTTGCCAACTTACATCTAAAAAGTATTCTTGAAGTATGGCATGCAATACTATGCACACCAAAGAGTAGAAAAATACAGCACAAGCATCTTTCCAGCCAGCTTCGTATGAGAAAGGTTCGCCTCTAGGTGCCTCACGCGTTGGCTCCACTCCAGTGACATTGTGGTGAAGGCTGATAAATAAACTAGCTATCGGACTGGTAGACTGTAATAAAAAAGGCCGTGTATTACTAAAATAGCAAACGTATAATAAATAATAAGGATTTTTTTTAAAAAAACAGGTTTATTATAGTTTACGTGGCATATACTTATCACTCACCTGTACCATAAGTCCTACTAAAAATACCATAACAACACATGATACAATATCAGCGTGATTTTGTATCACAAACTCGTGACTAAAAACTGGGGGGTTCTTGTTAGATTTTCTGCCAATTGCAGGTTTAACACCCATCTTCCCGGTTTTAACCTAAAACTAAAGATTTTAGTTTATATACGTGATTATTTTGAACACACTTATTAACAGATCACAGTTATTTGATCTAAGCTAAAAGAAATTTAAGATTTTAATTAATTACCAGAAATTTAAGCCAGTAAATAGTCGATCACTATAGTAAAAGACGTATCTGAAATCTGCGTTTGACAGAGATTCGTCTGACGTGACACTTTCACTTGCTACGCGGACAAACGTCAACAGCTTACAAACCATCACTCGTTTGTTGATTGTTGTGTTGGCACTTATCGAGTCAAATCAAATTCTTTTTTTGAGTTTCTTTAATAAATCTTTCTTTTGCGGATAACCAATTATATTTTTAAATAGAAAACGATTTTAAATACTTTTAGTAATAAAAAGGTATTTAGTAAAATGTGATATATTAACTAGTATCGGAAATCATACGAAGTTTTTAGTTTATGGTTCAGCAATATAATAGAGTTCTGATTTCCGAGATGAACTTTTTTGATATTACTAGAAATACAGTTTACGCTGAAAAATACTAGTTGCTAACGAAATGAGATATTAACATTATTATACAACGCACCATAAGTACAATAATTATCTATTTAGGATAAACACACTCAAATCAATTATTTATTTACAAACTAAAGAGGTAAAAATATTTATTAGACTTATTTAATATTCATGAAGCCTCTGTAAGCTAAAACCCTGATAAACACAGCAATAAGTAACAGACAGAATCCGACCCTGTAGAGAAATGACCATATTCTTTTTTCATTATTCTCTTTCATTTATCCTTTTGTAGTAGAGTCGTGCCTCATGTCCGAACGAAGCACTTCGTTTATATTAAATAAGACAGCGAAGCAGTGGAGAAGCTTGCCTTCGTCGGTATTTCCGTCTGAGTATAATGTGGGTCTTCAAAGCAGAGTGAATAGGCTTTTACGAAGTTGAAGCGCCTTACCACCTACGACAACATTTTCACTTCCCAGCGGGTGGAATGTAGGCAAGTAAGTAGTCAACTTAGTTTGTGTAAAAAAATATATCTATTATACTATTAAATAAAATATGACAAATAAATGCCTTCGATATAAATAATTACCATCGACTAAGACGAAAACCTAATACTAAGATGTAAATATTTATTGCATTTGCGTAGAAAAAATTCAGGACATTCAAACTAAATGAAACAACTAAAACAGGAAATCGATTGTGAAGACCTTTCCAAACCACCCGATTCCTCGGTGTTGAGTAGAGATGCAGCTTCCCTCTGCATTCTCTATCGCTTATACCATGGGGAGTGCTCTGAAGAGTTGTTCGTAATTATACCACCTACAGATTTTTGCCACTGTCTATAAATACACTTGTTTAAATTGCACCTGAAGCATTTAAGTTAATAAGACTGATACAAGTAAATATATAATATTTGAAAGTAAATACCTAAATGCAATATAGGGAACTTATTTTACAATTGGGATATTAAAAGAGTTCGAGGCAAATTAAGAGTTTTTTTAAATATTTTTATTTTATGCCTAAAATGGGTACACAATGTATATATACTACCTACCTTTAACAAGGGTCATACTTTTCTTGTCTTTATATCAAAATCAAAACAAAATACTTTAAATACTTTAAAACCTTAAAAATCGGATACTTATATACAAATATTTTAAACAATTATATAAAGAAGTCAAATATTTTTCGACAAAAACCAAATTTGTTAAACAAAATAGATGTTTTAGGAACTGATGTCTTTTATTATTAAATATGTAATGTATAAAATTAATTGTCAAATTATTGTTCTCTTCATGTGCAAAAGATTCATTTAACGGACAAGTAACAAAATCAATAAATGATAATAATAATATAATCTCAAAAACATGTATGCAATGTATACAAATTGCACGGTAATTTCTATTCCGTATCATCCTTAACAAATTAAATTGCTAATAATAAATATAATTTTCTTAAAGCTTACATTAATAATCAGTTAGAAATACAGATGTGATTTTTTTTAACAGAATTAGTTAAAATATATAGCAATATTAATACTACATTTTCCTAATACAAACAGTAGCTAGCAACATTTAAGTAGCTACATGGCAACACCACGATAATATAATTTGATTACTTTGATTTGACTAGATTAAATAACATGTTCAGAATCGAGCTCTCCTTGTTCGACGGTCATGTACATTCCCTCTTCTTCGTAAGTAGAGTCGTGTTTCGCGAGGATACGCAGGAGCGGACGGAGTTTCATCCACCATTGTTGCTTGGCTATTCTTTGACTGTCAATATAAAAAAGTAAATTATTACTATAGAGTAATAATAGATATAGATAGATAGATAATTATAAAAAGAACCTCAATCATTTTGTAGTATCTTATAACAGGCTATTGTTCGAGCTGCTATCAGTTCGAACAGGCAGTTCAAGGCATTTCGATCATACACATATGATTTCATGGTTATGTGGAGATTCCATCCCAAAACCCGTTAAATTCAAATTCTTATCATATGCATTTCGCCATCACATTATATTGTCTTTAAATGTATTATAGTATATATTTATGCATTATTTATTTATATATTAAAATTAGTATTACAATTGAGTATCCGATGTAATAACTATGTACCTATCTCTGCCATCTAAAACCTATCCAACACACTTGGGTAGCTGGAAGAAATCTCTCATCTCTCTGTAGAGATAAGCTTATCCTATGTATACATCTTTGTTAATTTTGATTTTTGTGTAACTAATTGTGGTACATGAAATAAATAAAATAAAATAACTTTTTTTCAAAATACATCCAGAGACAAATACTTCATAATCATATAAAAAAAAAATCTTTTAAGTAAAAACTTACGCAAAGTTAGTCTGAGCCTTCAATTCCTCAAGTGGTGTGAATTTGTACTGTCGCTTGACAACACCGAGGAGACACGCGGAGTCCGGGCCCGTGTTCCCGCGCTGGATGTTCTCCACCAACCAGTGGAGGCACTTGGCGGCCATCTTGGTACCCATGTTGCGATCGAATGGGGTCGGTGACCCTCCTTGTTGCATGTGACCTGGGTGAAACAAATTTTTGTACGTTTTAGGTTTATTGTATAAATATAGACGAGCTGTGGTTTGCTGATATGGTTATATCCGTAATGGTAATTTTCCGTTTGAAGACATTTATTTATCATTTTGTTAGTGAAATTGATAATTGTAGTACACTTTAGTTACAATATAGTTTTTAAAAAAAATGGCCATTTACCCAGCACATTGCTTCGTGCAGTGAATAGACCTTTGCCCTCTTCGGAGTAAAGTCGGAAAATAAAATCAGTGTTGTAATTCTCATTGGCCTTCTCGTTGCGGAGGATGAGACCTCGTTGTATGCCGCCGGTCATTTTGGATGCCATGTGGTACACATCCTGTTGGAGGTCTTTGATAGAGAACTTTTCTTCATAAATATATGCAGCGTCGGCGCCTCCGGCCAGACCTTGATGTTAAAAAACAATAATTACTTTAAGCAATAGTTATTTGTGAAAGTTTGTTTCACCAAATAATATTACCTGCTAAAGTGGCTAAGTAGCCGCAATATCCACCCATAGTTTCAACGACGAACACACGACGTTTTGTGCCCTAAAATCAAAAACTGCTCTTAAAATTATTTTAAAGGATTATAGATTTCGTATTATTGTAGATTATTACTTTGTGTACGTGTTTGTGTTCCTAAACCAATAAATTTGGTCAGTGGACAAAATAATTTTATTAGTATATATAAAAATCTATGTTCTCACAGAAATTCTTTTCTAGTATGTGAAATGTTATTTTGAACAGTAATAATAACAGTGAAAGTATACTTGAGCAGACTGTCGGATACGGTCACATATTTCAGTGATCTCATTGAGGGCTGTGTCCGCTCCCAGCGAGAAGTCAGTCCCGGGTACATTGTTACTGATGGTGGACGGCACCACCACCATGGGGATACAGAACTCGGGGAACTGACTGCGACCATCATACAGTTCTAAACCTGCTTGATATGCCTGCAAAATTAATATAATATAATTTATTATACCGGCAATATAATTTGTTATATTTTTTAAATTTTTATTATACATCTAATCAAGTAGTAGTTTTGGGAGTACGATAAATATTTTTGGTTTAATATTGACTACCTGTTGCTTACAATCCCGTACTCGTCAAGTGATTTTTCATTAATTCACTTTGAAAAAATGGTCACCATAAAAAGCTTTTTAATTTAAATGGGGTCTACATAGGAGCAATTAAATGGTATATTATAATTATAAGTAAACAATTTCTTTTAATTTGCTGAATAATGTTGACCATTACCTCTATACTCCAACCACATTCTATCTCACAAACTAACAAATTTAACCTCTTTATAGTTTATAATGTTAGTATGGAATATGGATTCATTTATGAAGAAGACTAACTATGAAGAAGACTAACTGCCACAACACAGGTTGTTACCTAGGGTGGGAGTTAGTGAACTTGAATCCTTTAGCATAACTTACAAAATAAGTGTTATTGAAATGTCATTCCTCTTTTTTCAAAATGTATTTTATGCTAAATTGCCTGGTTTGAAATAAAATATTATTATTATTATTATTATTATTATTAAATATACCTCAAACCCTCCAATAATGAGTAGTCCCTGTATGTTAAACTGTTTGATCCGAGCTGCGATCTCGCTCTTCTTATCTCCCGGGAGAGTGCGCTTGGTGCCGAGGAACGCGCCGCCCTGAGCCACCCAGCCCGTTACATCAGACCTGAAACATTAACAAACGTTACCACAGATTACCTCACTTTATACATTATTTTAAAGAAATACATTTTTATTACATAGGATTACGTGACAGACAAGCAGACAGTCCATCTGATGGTGATAATATGGTGCCACCTAAGAGGGCGAAAATTAATAGAAGGAATCTAGTACGGAGAGGAAACGAAGGGGTTTCGGGAACATCTCACTATCTCTGAACCAAACATTAAATCACTCTGTATGAAGGTTCATGGACCCTGATCATTTACAAGGTCAACTTGATAGTACGGATTGCTAGACATTAATTTGAATTCAACTCGACCTACGTACCATTCCATCTTGACGATATTTCCACTAATGAATCCTTCCACGCCGTCGTGTATGCCGAGGACGGTGTCGCCGCGGTAGATACAGTTACGAACGAACGAGCGCACGGCCGCGTTCATGCCACAGGCGGGGGCGCCCACGTGCATCACCGCCAGCGTGAACCCTTCCTGAAATTACACATATTCTAACAATTAAACTTCATTATTACACAATTTATATATTTAAACTTTCACTTACAGATGGTTTTCCAGATGCATCGAACGCTTCCTTGGGTGGTTTTAGACGAGTCAACATTTT
The DNA here is from genome assembly GCA_963555665.1 of Dircenna loreta. NCBI lineage: Eukaryota > Metazoa > Arthropoda > Insecta > Lepidoptera > Nymphalidae > Dircenna > Dircenna loreta. Next base: position 12,547,968 of record OY743093.1, on the reverse strand, counting down.
GTATGTTTCCAAGTTACGTGCGAAACTGCGCCCGCGCAGTTGTACGGCGAGGTCCCAGTTTTTATCAGCCATTGCCTGATGAAATAAAACGATACAGAAACTTCATACAACTTCAAAGTTACGTTTATTATTGCGATAAATTAAGGAAATAAACTTTATAGGTGTCGCCTCTGTCCTGACAAAGACGATTTTATATAGACACGGTAGCTCAGTAGAAAAAGGGATGGGAAGACTCCCAAAGGTTGTAGGTTCAAATACTGCTGGTGTTGATGTTTTTTTTTATTAAAAATATATATACTAAAATATATTTTTATTTATTAGAACACATTTTTTTATATTAGGCACCTGTGAAACGGCTTTAGTACGTCGCACGCACTCCATAAGCGGCAGACGCACAGCCTGGTTCCCGTCCAGGGTCACCACACATGATTCAGTTTCTGGCGTGGCTTCCATAAGAGCCATCACGGCTTCAGCGCCCATGCGGCAACCCTGTGTTTTGTTTAAGCACTTTAGATACTTAAGAATGTATTAGATATATAGTTTTTTTTATAGATTTTTAATTAAAACATAATGTTGATATTGAACTTTAACGAAATAAAAAAGTCAGATAAACTAGTGGCTCTAAACCTTAACCTGACTAAAATGTTGGCAGTACAGAAATAACAGTATACGTTAGTATATAAAATACTGTAAAAAAAACGAAAATATAAATATAGTTTTGAAGTTTTAAAATCTATTCACACATGACACTATCTTAGGCAACAACCATTTAGCGCTTCAATGATAATTATTTAAGTCTTAATTATTCGGAGAACAAATTATCGCCCATTGCTTCTAACGGGTCAATGAACGGAAATATTTTCTATCTGTCTCTGGTAACGAAGTTGTGTTCGAGAGGTTACGGGTCAACTGGAGAAGGTCAGTGTTCTTTATATTTTTACAACTCTTGGAATTTTATTTGAAATAAACCAAACAGTTTAGAAAAATATTTTAATGTATATTATATATATATATATATATATGTTTCATAAATTGTCTAGGTAACATTTGTAGCAATGTTAATACATTTTTAAATAATTGTATAATTGCAAACTAATCGATTCAGGCAGGATTCGAATCTGCGACTCCTGGGTAACTAGATTGGTAGATTTCCACGGTACGGTTTCAGTCAGGTCTCAGGATCGAATTCTGTCGGTATCGATGATTTTTCATATATACTTTTTATGGTGTTCTCAATTTTAGTAATAATAATCCAAAGTGTTCCTCACCAGTATCCTGTCGAAGGCGGAGGGCGACCCCCCACGCTGCACGTGTCCCAGCACGGTGATGCGCGTGTCCTGCTGCAGGTTGTCCACAACTACCTTCTTCACCAGCTCCGCGGTGATGGGCTTTCCCTCGCGGTCGATGGCACCCTCCGCCACTATGATGATGTTCAAACGCTGACCGGACTTACGCTCCTGGAATGAGAAGCCTTTGGTACTTACGGTTTAAGGATACCTTTTAATATATTTGTTATCAATAATAGAATATATTCCGGCATATATTAAGATATAGATATATATATATATAGCTATGTGAATTGTTTTGAGTCAATATGATAACCAAATAAGTAATCTTATAAATCATATAGACATAACATGCTAGATTCAAGCTCATGCAAAATTTAAATGACCTCATCCAGTGAACATTAATAAAATGTAGTCAGTACCCAGATTTTTTAAGCCTTCACATATCAACTTATAAATATTGTGCGTCACTTACTTGCTACGATCTAATAAATAATACATGCGAAGAGAAGTAAAACTAAAGTGAGGAAAAATTATATTATTACAATGGAATCTAGAAGAACAGTCAGATATGATACAATTTTTAATTCTTTAGTAATAAATTTAAATAAACTAGTTTTATTTAATAAGCAGTGCCTCTCAAGTTGGCATACCTGTTGCAAACGTTTGCAAAGTTTTTCAACCCAATTATTTGGTACAGGGTCTTCGGGAATGAATACTTGATCAGCCTCGCTCGCCAGAGCGGCAACTAATGCCAGATAACTGCAACAAGCAGCACCCAACCACAATGAAACATGGAAATGTAATTTTGATTTCATTTTTAATTTATTTTAAACTGTGGTAAACTATATTTCTAATATATTATCACAAATTTAATCTTTAAATGCCAATAAACTGCCAATTCAATTAAAAATTAAATGAATGAACTTTATTTGTGCAGCCCTTAACATTAATACACCACAATTATGCCAACATAATGATAATGAGAATTACAATGTGATCCTGCTGCCCCATAAATAAAAATGAAATCCTTGCCTCCGTAATTTTTTCACACAACTTTTTATCCCAATTGAGAGGCGCTGGCTCTTCACAAATAAAACAATAGGTAGCGTCGGTACCAAGTGCTGTATATACTGCAAGAAAACTAAAGAGATACCTTGCATTATGAGCGGAAAATGTAAGTTAAGTAAAACTAGAGGTGACAGGAAAAACAAAAAATCACACAGGGGTTAAAGGGGCAAGTCATGACTATTTATTGATAACTCTTGCCTGCTCTAATTTATAACAAAGTTTATCTCTCCAGTCCACTGTAGGTGGTGCTTCAGGTATAAACACATAATCAGCTTCAGATGCCAATGCTGTTACCACAGCAAGATATCTATACCAAGAAACTGCTTATTATTTACAATGGTAAAACTTAAAATTGAATTGGCTTTTGTGGCCTAACATGTTAGAATTAAGTGTTAAAAATGTTTTATCACTACATGTATATTCATATAATATTATTGCTCACCCACAATGTCTGCCCATTACTTCCATGATAAACGTTCTTTGATGAGAGTAAGCAGTGCTCACTATAGCATCTATGGCTTCAATGATACGATGCAAAGCAGAATCAGTACCAATGGTCATATCAGTACCACAGAAATCATTGTCAATGGAGCCTACCTGTAAATAAGTTTGTAGAATAAATGCATTAAATTATACACTTAACATTATATTATTAACATTAGTTATTACCATTCCAGCAATATGCAAATGTTTGTACTTTTCTCTCTGGTCTTTAGTAATTCTATTGTTTTCTAACAATTCATCAAGCAAGCTGGACCATTCCTGACGGAAAAGGTTGGCTCCCGTGAGTGAACCATCACCACCAATCACTACCAAATTTGTAATACCTCTAGTCACTAAGTTGCTTGCAGCCTTGAGCCGACCCTCCCTTTTGCTAAATTATAGTAATTTTAATAAATATATTTTCAGTGAGATTAAAGAAAGAAAAAGTTTTGTTTTGTAAATAATTATATGGACATAGGAAGTGACTGAATAAACATAAAAAAAAGTTTTGACTACTTCTTTTCTGTAAGTTAATTATAATTGTGTCCCAATAAATATTTGTATGCTATGTTTGTAAAGTATCTTATTATTTGTTTTTAATGTAGGAAGTACAGTTTGTAACCAGCTCAGCACTATTATAACAGTAAAAGAAAATTTATAAAAATCATGGGTTGTTATAATAAGTTCATACTTATAGTTAATAGCAAAAATGTATGTACAAGTTTTAATACGTGAAGTAGTCATAGTATTACATGTATTATTTGTCTTAATAAATGGGTAAAATAATATAATAATAACCATAATATGACTTACATAAAATCCATACATCTGGCAGATCCGATTATAGTGCCACCTTTGTGAATGATAGAACTAACGGATGACCAATTTGCTTCTTCAATATTGTCTCCACCATCAACCATACCTTGGTAACCCTCACGTATAAAATATACTTTACAACCCAAGTAGATTCCCATTCGAACCACTGATCGCACAGCGGCATTCATTCCCTGGGAGTCACCTCCACTGGTAAACACAGCGAGACCTTTCCCTTTATGAGAACCACGTTCTATAAACTTTTGAGTGGTAGTTATATCCATGTTTCTCGTTGCAATTATAACCACTGAACTCCTATAACAATAACATAATACTATGTAAGTATGATCTGACACAATTATTTTGAGAATTCATAAAGTCAAACTTAATTTAAGAAGCAACTTTATAATATAACAATTACCAAATTTAGGGTAAAAATAATTTATTTTACTTTTAAGATTTGAATACCGGAGAAGGTGAACTCTATGAAGGTGACCTTTATTTGACAGTATAATAATATACACAATTAGACAAATGTCAAGTACACAGAAGACATTAATGTAGCCACATTCGACAGCTGACTAAAAAAAAGAGGAAAATAATAAAAACAAAATTAACACTAACAATTATCAAATAATGTGAGAAAGTGAGTGAGTGATAACTAGATTGTTTTTTAAAGTATGTGAGTAAACAAAGTATCTTTATTGTCTATGCTCTAAGCTCTCGTATCTCTTAGAACGTTGTAAATTGCCTGATATTTTTAATCTATAATCTGTACTCTGAGGGAATCCTTCAATTTATTTTGAGACATAAAACACAAACAAGTTGAGAAATAGATTTTGTTAAATAGCTGTTGTTATTTTTTTGTTGCATTCAATGTTGTCTACTTGCAATCTTTTTAATAAAATATATTAAAAAGAAATAGCAGCCATTAAAATGTCCGCCGAATCTGATATGGAATATTCGGACAATGATGGGGACGACTACGACTACTACGGTGGACAAGATGATTGCGATATGGAAGCAGTGGACCGTAGTAAATCAGATCCAGAATTTTTTCTCTACACTTGTCTCAGAGTTGAAGAAGTGGAAAAGTTACTAAATGAATCGATTGAACTGCTTAGTTATAGTCTTCAAATAACACCCTCACTTGCTAAGGTAATATTGTTTACATTATTCATACTCTATACACTTTGAGTTATAAAGGTGTTGAACTTTCTATATTATTTTTTAGGTAATGTTACATGCATATGAATGGAATGCTCAAGAGATAATAAAAAAGTATAAAGAGAATGCAAATGAAGTCCTAGTGTATAGCTGTGTGAAACCTCGTCTGCCAGTTTCTCAGAGTAACACAAGCAGATCTATCTGTGCAGTGTGTGCAAGTACACCTCCAATAAGCAAATATAGTGCACTGGCTTGTGGACATTATTTCTGCAATGAGTGCTGGGCAATGCATTTTGAAGTGCAGATTATGCAAGGTAAACAATTATAACTTTTCGGAATTTATTGAAATATATGGTAACAATATTAAAATAAGTTTAAAGGAAAACTGCTATGTTTTTAGGTGTTTCAAACACTATACAATGTATGGCACAAGAATGTGAAGTAAGAGCCCCTGAAGACTTTGTCTTATCTCATGTAACAAAACCAGCTTTAAGAGAACGTTATCAACAATTTATGTTTAAAGATCATGTAAAATCTCATCCCGAGCTTAGGTTCTGTCCAGGACCAAATTGTCAGGTATATTATTAATCCTATTAAGATTAAATATATTTTTTTTAATATACTGCATATCTTACAGATTTATGTATTTATATTTACTTTAAATTTTGCCTAAAATAATTTAACATATGGCTTATAATATCTAAATTTATCTATATTAATATAATATTTGTAAATTTATTTGTATTAGTATATTTTTTAGATTGCAAATATGTATGTATGATTTATAAGTACCTACAGCGTCTTTTTTTGTGTTTACACAATAGTCTTGTATAATTTATTTTATTGTTGTTTCTTTATGGCATTCATTCATTACTAATATTTAATAATTTTATCTGCCCCATTGTTTTATGTTATATTCTCTGGTTTACTGTTAGAGATTGTTTTTGCTTAATACTATGAATTCTGTATTCTTTTTTGCTATATAGACAAAATATTAAATGAAGAATGATATTTTTTGTTTTTATATAAAGTAAACAAGCTTTATATATATTATTAAGTTATTAAATTATTTACTCAGACATTAAACTTCAATTTGAATAGTGGGTTTATCAAGCCTGGGTGCGTGAAGGGGCGCGTCGTGTGGAATGTCAGGGCTGTGAAATGTTGACCTGCTTCTCTTGCGGAGCCCCCCACCATGCTCCTAGTGACTGTATGACTATACGACGCTGGCTGACAAAGTGCGCTGATGACTCGGAAACTGCTAATTATATTAGTGCCCATACAAAGGTGTCTATTAAAACTTTAGTTCTTTATGATTCTGATGGACTGGCTTTAATATTATTTTTAAAAGACCTTTGTCTCCATTATAATTACTCTATGTCAATTCCAGGACTGTCCTAAATGTCAGATTTGTATAGAAAAGAATGGTGGGTGTAATCACATGCAATGTGGTGCTTGTCGGCATGATTTCTGTTGGGTTTGTCTAGGAGACTGGGGCTATCATGGTTCAGAGTACTATGAATGCAGTCGCTACAAGGAAGATCCTAATTCAATCACAGACAGTCAGCAAGCACAGGTCATTATAGTGTCTGAAATATATTTTTTTATCTTTCTTTTACATTTTATAATTTTTTGTAATATTTAGGCTAAGGAGGCTTTAAAAAAATATTTGCATTACTATGAAAGATGGGAAAATCATGCCAGGTCTTTGAAGTTAGAAGAACAGACTCTTGCAAGTTTGAAGAGTAGAATCAACCAAAAGGTAAATGACTTATTAAACATACCAGTCCTACCTATCATTTTTATGATTGTCTATAAAATTGTTACAGCTTCGGATATTTGTTTTATAATAATAAAACATTCTGTTATAGGTTATGGCCGGTGAAGGAACCTGGATTGATTGGCAATACCTATGGGATGCGGCAAGACTGTTGAAGCGTTGTAGATATACTCTTCAATACACATACCCTTTTGCATATTATATGGAAATTGGGCCTAGAAAAGAGTTATTTGAATACCAGCAGGTTTGTATAATGTACATATATCATATGTTTTAATGATTGCTTGGATATATATTTGTGAAAACCTTTTAATTATAAAGTTACAAATTACTATGTATATAATGTTTTTTTAGGCACAATTAGAAGCAGAAATCGAAAACTTATCTTGGAAAATAGAAAGGGCTGAAACCACAGATAGGGGAGATCTAGAAAATCAAATGGACATAGCTGAGAAGCGAAGAACTACCTTGCTTAAAGACTTTTTAGAGTTTACTATTAGTAATGCATCTGGTAGCAAAATATAACAGAATACTGTACAATAATTACAAGCTACAATGAAATCAAAGCCATGAGCACCTTGTTATATTAAATTTCTAAGCTAGAATTTTTCTTTTGCCAAAGTATATTTATTAACATGACTTTTGCAATAAAATAGAGTAAAGTGGCATTTGTTGTTTCTTTTTATCACATTTTTATTTACATAATTTTAATAATCTGCACTTCATAGATATGCATAATAGTATTTAACTATATGTAGACTAAAAAGAAACTTGAATAAGTTGGCTAAGTGAAAATAAAATTAATGGTGCAGTTTTTTTAAATTACAATATACGTTTGGAGAGTTACAATTTTTTTTATAGTGAGATAAAGTATATTTGTATACATTTAAATCAGCATGGTTATTTATTGACATTTATCCAAGTATTCGTAAGTGAGAGTCAATCTTTGATGTAATTTTAAATAAAAAACACTAATATAAATTGCTATCACTACTGCGTACGACTTTATAATACATACTCTTAACAGCTTTATTCTTTTCAACTTCAAGTAATAGTTATATGTATATGAGACATTTCTATGTTTAAGTAGAAGATAATCGTAACTCAAAATTTTACAGTTTTTTTTTGGGCTGAATAGTTTATGTCTAGTGCATAAAAGTAAATAAAAAGTAATAATCGGTGTATGTATTGTTGTTGCTTGTCTGTGGCTTAGGAGTATAAATTAGAAACTCTCAACAGCGAATGACAATTGACATAGGTCGTCAAAATGGCGACCACGAATGACTCGAAGGCGCCTTTGCGCCAAGTAAAAAGAGTGCAATTTGGTATATTATCTCCAGATGAAATTGTAAGTGCACTAATTTTTATGTTTATAAACATATACAGATTAGTGACAATAATTTTTAACACTGAGGTCATATTTGAAAGTCGTTAATATTGTGCAAGTGCAAGTAGCTGAGGAAAGACTACGTCGTGTTTATCTCGTTCTTATTATCCTCAATATAATTTATAGGAACGAATTAATATGTTTTTAAATGAGTCATATACACCAATTTGTTAACAAATTTCACCTTAATTTTCTTTTTCAACGTTTGAAGAAACTATAAATGTATTTAATGGAGTGCAAACCTTTTCCTAGCGACGCATGTCAGTCACAGAAGGGGGAATTCGCTTCCCGGAAACAATGGAAGGTGGAAGGCCCAAACTTGGCGGGCTTATGGATCCTCGACAAGGGGTGATAGACAGAAGTTCGAGATGCCAAACATGCGCTGGAAACATGACAGAGTGCCCAGGACATTTTGGCCATATTGATTTAGCAAAACCAGTCTTTCACATTGGTTTTATTACAAAAACAATAAAAGTTTTAAGATGCGTTTGTTTTTATTGCTCTAAGTTGCTTGTCAGTCCGGTAAGGGTTATTTATGTTACAAATATATTTATAAACATTCAAAATTGTGAATTGTTAATGTGAAATAAATTTCAATAATTATTTTAGACAAATCCAAAAATAAAAGAAGTTGTGATGAAATCAAAAGGACAGCCTCGTAAAAGGTTGACATATGTTTATGACCTGTGTAAGGGTAAAAATATTTGTGAGGGTGGTGAAGATATGGATATTGGCAAAGAAGGAGAAGAAGGTAAAAGGGGTTCAGGACATGGAGGTTGCGGTCATTACCAACCTTCTATTAGACGTCAAGGATTAGATTTAACAGCAGAATGGAAACATGCTAATGAAGATACACAAGATAAAAAGATAATAATCACAGCCGAAAGAGTTTATGAAATTTTAAAACATATAACAGGTACACATAATATAATTATTTCCAATATTGTTTTATATAATTATATAAAAAATTGTATTTTTTTAATTCTCCTGATAAGTGGTATGGAATAATTATGAAGTTAATGTTTTTTTAATTTATATATTTTTGAAACACTTTTAAATGTGATGGATAAAAGATTATAAGTAAACATATTGATTTTTCTGTTGTTATTAGATATATTCAATGTATTAAGTGCTAGATGTTATGAGGAATAAATTATCTTTAGATAATATTTTAGATATACTATGATTCATAAAATAAATTTAATGTATACTTGCATTTGCAGAGATATTCATATTTTACTTCTGCAATTAAAAAAAATGTTTATAAACATGGGTTGTAAAATAAATTAAACTCATTTTGTTAAGAGCAATTTATGTTTGATAGTTCGAAATTAGATAATTAATTCAATACTTGATACATTAATCACAAAATATTTGCATGAATACAACATCAATGTTGTTTTATATCAGAATAAGTATTTTATAGACATATATATTGTATTAGTAGTCTGCAAGTGGTTCTCCTCCGCTCCGTAATTTTAAAGTTAGAAAAAAATATATACATTTGGATTACACTCATAGATTATTGCATATATCTTTTTGTATTTTAATTATCTTATGTGGGGGGACAATCTATTATTTCTGACTTGTTGACATTGGGCATAATATATTTGTTGTTGACAATGTTGATATTAACAGTAAATCTTTAAATGGTTTTTGTAATATGTTTTACCAAAACCTTACATATCAATACATATATAGATTATATTCTAAGCAACTATTATATCAATCACTCTATATAATATATTTTATTTTATGGAACTTTTATTTTTTAGATGAGGACTCTTTTATTTTGGGTATGGATCCTAAATTTGCCAGGCCTGATTGGATGATTGTCACAGTTCTCCCCGTCCCCCCATTAGCAGTCAGGCCTGCTGTAGTCATGTTTGGATCAGCAAAAAACCAGGATGATTTAACTCACAAACTGGCTGATATTATAAAAGCTAACAACGAGTTAATGAGAAATGAACAATCTGGAGCTGCAGCTCATGTCCTCACAGATAACATCAGGATGTTACAGTTTCATGTTGCAACATTTGTTGATAATGACATGCCTGGAATGCCCAAGTAAGTAGAAATAATATTACAATTTAAATAATAGTAAAAAACAATTGTTATTAATCTGATGATATTGTTTCTAGGGCTATGCAAAAATCTGGAAAACCACTCAAGGCTATAAAAGCGAGATTAAAAGGCAAAGAAGGTAGAATTCGTGGAAACCTTATGGGAAAACGTGTTGACTTTTCAGCTAGAACTGTTATCACACCTGATCCTAATTTACGTATTGATCAAGTTGGAGTTCCTAGATCTATTGCACAAAATTTAACATTCCCTGAGCTCGTGACTCCGTTTAATATTGATAGAATGCAAGAACTAGTAAGAAGAGGTAACGCACAATACCCTGGTGCAAAGTACATTGTTCGTGATAATGGTGAAAGAATAGATTTGAGATTCCATCCTAAACCATCAGACTTACATTTACAATATGGTTATAAAGTGGAGCGTCATTTAAGAGATGATGATTTGGTTATCTTCAACCGACAACCCACACTTCACAAGATGAGTATGATGGGTCACAGAGTCAAAGTATTACCGTGGTCAACATTTCGTATGAACTTGAGTTGCACTTCACCATATAACGCTGATTTTGACGGGGACGAAATGAACTTACATGTTCCACAGTCAATGGAAACACGCGCAGAAGTTGAGAACATTCATATTACACCTCGGCAAATCATAACACCTCAAGCTAATAAACCAGTTATGGGTATTGTGCAAGACACACTGACAGCTGTAAGAAAAATGACAAAACGAGATGTGTTTTTAACAAAGGAACAAGTTATGAATTTGCTTATGTTTTTACCAACATGGGATGGAAAAATTCCACAACCTTGCATTTTGAAACCACAACCACTTTGGACGGGTAAACAAATATTTACTTTAATCATTCCCGGAAATGTTAATATGGTTCGTACTCATTCCACACATCCAGATGAAGAAGATGATAGTGTATATAGATGGATATCACCAGGGGACACGAAAGTTATTGTTGAACATGGTGAACTTCTTATGGGTATTTTATGTAAGAAAACTTTGGGTGCCTCAGCTGGATCTCTACTTCATATTTGTATGTTGGAACTGGGACATGAAATCGCCGGTCGATTCTATGGAAATATTCAAACAGTAATAAATAATTGGTTGCTACTGGAGGGTCACTCAATTGGTATTGGTGATACAATTGCTGATCCCCAAACATATCAAGAAATTCAGAGAGCTATTGTCAAGGCTAAGGATGATGTCATAGAAGTTATTCAGAAAGCTCACAATATGGAGCTTGAGCCAACTCCTGGTAATACTCTGAGACAGACATTCGAAAATCAAGTGAATCGTATTTTGAATGACGCTCGTGATAAAACTGGTGGATCAGCTAAGAAATCTTTAACTGAGTACAACAACCTTAAAGCTATGGTGGTCGCCGGTTCGAAAGGATCTAACATCAATATTTCTCAGGTTATTGCCTGTGTGGGTCAGCAAAACGTAGAAGGAAAGCGTATTCCCTTCGGTTTCCGTAAAAGAACATTGCCACATTTCATTAAAGACGATTACGGTCCTGAATCAAGAGGTTTTGTAGAAAATTCATACCTGGCCGGTTTGACACCTTCAGAGTTTTATTTCCACGCTATGGGAGGTCGTGAAGGTCTTATCGACACTGCTGTAAAAACTGCCGAGACTGGATATATTCAGCGACGTTTAATAAAAGCTATGGAGTCTGTTATGGTACATTATGATGGCACTGTCAGAAATTCGGTAGGACAACTAATTCAATTAAGATATGGTGAAGATGGCCTTGCTGGCGAAACAGTAGAATTCCAAAGTATGCCTACGGTGAAATTATCCAATAAAGCATTTGAAAAGAAATTTAAATTTGACCCAACCAATGAACGATACTTGAAGAGAATTTTCAATGAGGATATAATTAAAGAACTCACTGAATCAGGATATGTAATCGCTGACTTAGAGAGTGAGTGGGAACAACTGAACAGGGATCGTAAAATCTTGCGTCAAATTTTCCCGAGCGGTGAATCAAAAGTTGTATTGCCTTGCAATTTCAGAAGAATGATTTGGAATGTGCAAAAGATTTTCCATATCAACGTTAGGCTAGCCACTGATTTAAGTCCCATAAAAGTAATACAGGGTGTCAAGGATCTTCTGAAGAAATGTGTTATTGTCGCCGGAGAAGATCGTTTATCGAAGCAAGCAAACGAAAATGCAACATTACTTTTCCAATGTTTAGTAAGGTCTACACTTTGTACAAAGTTTGTGTCTGAAGATTACAGGCTTTCAAGTGAAGCTTTTGAATGGTTAATTGGTGAAATTGAAACACGATTCCAACAAGCACAAGTAAATCCTGGTGAAATGGTTGGTGCTTTAGCCGCTCAATCTCTTGGAGAGCCAGCTACTCAGATGACACTAAATACTTTCCACTTTGCTGGTGTGTCTTCTAAAAACGTAACGCTTGGTGTGCCTCGTCTAAAGGAAATTATTAATATCTCAAAGAAACCCAAAGCGCCTTCTCTTACTGTCTTCCTCACTGGAGGTGCGGCTCGAGATGCAGAGAAAGCTAAAAATGTACTGTGTAGATTGGAACACACGACATTACGTAAAGTCACGGCTAATACCGCCATCTACTACGATCCTGACCCACAAAACACAGTAATTGCCGAAGATCAAGAATTTGTGAATGTTTATTATGAAATGCCTGACTTTGACCCAACTAAAATTTCACCCTGGCTTTTACGTATTGAATTAGATCGTAAGAGAATGACAGACAAAAAACTGACTATGGAACAAATTGCTGAAAAGATAAACGCTGGTTTCGGAGACGATCTAAATTGTATTTTCAATGATGACAATGCAGAAAAATTGGTTCTGCGTATTAGAATTATGAACAACGAGGAGAGTAAATTCCAAGATAATGACGAGGAAACTGTAGACAAAATGGAAGACGATATGTTCCTTAGATGCATTGAAGCAAATATGTTATCAGACATGACCTTACAGGGGATTGAAGCTATTGCCAAAGTGTATATGCATTTGCCACAGACTGAAGCAAAGAAACGTATTATTATAACAGATCTAGGAGAATTCAAAGCTATCGCAGAGTGGCTATTGGAGACAGACGGTACTTCACTGATGAAGGTTCTGTCGGAGCGGGATGTTGACCCGGTTAGAACATTTAGTAACGATATTTGCGAAATTTTCCAAGTATTAGGTATAGAGGCTGTGCGTAAATCAGTAGAAAAGGAAATGAATGCTGTATTGCAATTCTATGGTCTATATGTAAACTATAGGCATCTGGCTCTGCTTTGTGACGTAATGACCGCTAAAGGTCATCTTATGGCTATTACTCGCCACGGTATTAACAGGCAAGATACAGGAGCACTTATGAGGTGCTCTTTTGAAGAAACTGTAGACGTTTTACTTGATGCCGCTAGTCACGCTGAAGTCGATCCTATGAGAGGAGTATCAGAGAATATTATAATGGGGCAGTTGCCGAGAATGGGAACTGGTAAGTATTTGACTGCAAATTATTTTTTTTAATAAAAAAAAAAAGATTCTGATTAACAATGTTTTCTCCAGGTTGTTTCGATTTATTATTAGACGCCGAAAAATGTAAACTAGGCATGGAAATGGGCGGACTTGGTGTAGGAATGGGCGTTGCCGGTGGAATGTACTTTGGCGTGGGCACACCTTCTATGACCCCCTTAATGACACCATGGTCTAATCAGAACACTCCTGGATATGGTAGCAGTGTTTGGTCACCTGGTCAAGGTATACACCATAACAATACGAATATACTATATTTTTGTAATAAAATGAATACGAAATTTATACATATTTTTTGCTATTTCAGTTGGAAGCAGTATGACACCAGGTGGGCCATCGTTTTCGCCGTCTGGAGCTTCTGACGCATCAGGATTATCGCCAGCCTATAGTAGCTCATGGTCTCCGCAACCTGGTTCACCTGGATCTCCAGGAGCTCCATTATCACCATACGCCTCACCAGCAGGAGCATCTCCCTCGTACTCACCCACTAGCCCAGCATATGCCGCACCCTCACCCAGTCTTACACCAACATCACCAGTGTATTCCCCAACCAGTCCGTCGTACTCACCAACGTCCCAGAATTATTCACCGACATCACCTATCTATTCACCGACGTCTCCTAGTTATTCGCCGACTTCGCCCGGCTATTCCCCTGCATCACCATCATATTCGCCGACTTCGCCTAGTTATTCTCCAACATCGCCAAGTTACTCACCAACCAGTCCAGCCTACTCACCTACATCTCCAAATTATTCTCCAACTAGTCCATCCTATTCTCCAACAAGTACATCATATTCACCGACCGGGCAAGCTTATTCATCGGCTTCACCTGGTTATTCACCATCTTCCCACACTTATTCCCCAAGTAGTCCGGTATACAGTCCGGCTTCCCATGGCTACTCGCCATCTTCACCAAATTATACATCTCCAGCTCCAACCTACTCACCGACAAGCCCTTCATATTCTCCAACCTATTCACCGGCCTCCCCGACGTTTTCGCCATCCTCGCCAAAATATTCGCCATCGCCGAATTATTCGCCGACGTCTCCCTCGCTTTCCGGAGGAAGTCCACAGTATTCACCGGCAAGTCCGCAGTACTCGCCCAAAAGTCCACAATATTCTCCGGCAAGCACGGCATATTCTCCTTCTTCACCACAACACCCAGGAAGTGCAAGATATTCGCCGTCATCGCGTAACTACTCGCCATCGTCGCCAAATTACTCTCCTTCCTCTCCAAGATATTCGCCATCCTCTAATAAATATTCTCCAACATCTATTACATACACTCCTACTTCTTCAAATTACTCTCCATCTTCACCGGCTTATTCTGCGTCATCTTCAGGACCTTCAACGTATTCCCCAACATCCCCCAATTACTCTCCTACATCTCCGTCCAATGACGATCTTGATGATTAGGAGTGAATAATATGGACTAAAGAGAATACGTACTATAAGAAAATAATGTTAAAATATCGCTAAGAACTCTATTTAAAAACAAAAAAAAATATATAAAATTCAATAAATTGAATAAATATCTTTAAAGTACCGGTGGATGTTTTATATTATAACTGTTTTTTAAGCCTGTGTTAATTTGTTCGTTTTTGTGTTGGAGTAAATAACTTCTACAACTATCGTACAATTAATCTAAATATGACTAGTTATTTTTGTGTTTGACTGAAGGTTGATAACTAATAAGTTATCATATTTGAATAATTAGATTTACGCATTTCTTCAATTATTAAGATAAATTAAAAGTTGTAAAAAAAAAAAAGGTATGATCGTGTTTGTCTATGATAATATAGATATTTTAATTATAAAATTGTAAAATGATCAACTGATTACTACAATAGATAAGAGTAGAGTTACGAATAAGCCTGATTTTATTTTCTTAAACGTTTATTGAAATTTGAATTTATACTTTGACAATCTATGTTATTAAAAACTGTTTAAAAGTAAGTTTTATTTCATTGTATATTTAAATATTGTGATTTAAATAAACATTAAACATATCAAAAAATATTTTATTTATAATCTTTTCATACTATTACTGAAATCAGTTTGTTTTAAATTTATTTTCAATCCTTTTAATGTTCAGAAATAAATGTTGTGTTATTGTTGGTTGTGTGTAGTCGCGTGGAGCTAGAAAGATTGAAATGAATTAACTTTGGTAGAAATAAAACATGACTTTTTCATGAAACAAAAAACGATTGGTAAGCTATTTAATTATTTAATTCTAATTATAAACTTAAAGCATGATCACAATCAACAAAAAACAATAATATGTTACTTTAGAGCTAAAAATTAAAAACTACTCATTTGGAAGATTTTGTCACAACAAATTTATCAGTACAATATGATAATAGCCAAATATTGAGTGGCGCAACTCCTATAATAAACATGTTCGATATTCTAAAATTCTATATCAATTTATCATATTTTAATTATTATCCGTTAACAGATTCATGTATTGGCGAGGTTAATTAATTAACAGATTAATTAATTAACCTCGCCAATGCATTTACTCGGCTATCCTTACATATTAGTAAGAAGAGTTTATTAAGATGATAATTTTTAATTAAAGAAAAAAAGAATTTATAATAATTTAAAGGAGGTCGAAGCAAAAAGTATTGTCGAAGTATCAATACAGAATAACCGATTTGAATAACATACATGTTACAAAACACCAGCGAAATCAAAGTACTTTTTTGGTTAAATTAACAAAATGTATTTCTTGCTGGCACAATACAAATTTACTCAAAATTATATAACACTAATTTTATTCTTTAGTATTGTGCTTTTAAGTATCAAACACAGCCATTTTATAATTCTATTAGTTTCTTATATTCTAAGCTATATTTGTTTTTATATACCTATAGGTACAATATTAGAATACTAAAAGATTAGATATTAACTTAATTAGGCTATAATAATATCTACTTCCATTCTGCTTATGTCCATATACAATTTAGATCAGTAGCTACTTAAATGTCTTTGAAAGGGAAAATCCAAAGGGGTTGCCTCTTTTTTTTCACAAAGCAGATGAATATTTAGTCAATGTAGTCAAGTTGGTACACCCCTTTAAATTAAACGCTTTGCTACTAACTATCGTTATTTTGTATTAAAAAGCGTTACATTATACTAAATACATTACTGATAACCTTCTTAATACAGAAAAATAAACATAATTAGGTATGAGCGTACGCGCTCATCTTATTTCCTAAGAAAATATACCTAATAGTTCACTTGTGCTTAGATTTTGTTTTTTTATTATGCAGGTACTATGATCCAATAAATTAAAGATTATTAATTAAACAAGATGCGAAAGAACTTACTTAATAACATTGAGCGATATTTAAATCTATATAATCTCTAATAAATCAATAAAAATCCAATTCATTAATTTTTTTTTTTTAATTTGTTTGGTATTGTATTTCAATGAGTAGTGTAGGTGTGTGTAAGGTTTTCAAAATCATTTTAGGGGTTGAATTGGATACTTTCAAATAATTTATATTTATAATTTCCGTTCACTTTCCTCTATATATTTCTATAATGCGATCTTGATCTACATATTCAAAGATATGAGGCGCGTCCATCAGTATACCTACGGTCCCAGCGGTGGTGACTATGAAGAATATGTACAACTGTAACCTGTCAATCACCATCGCTACATATTTCCAATCCTCTCGAGTCTGCCAAAGAAAAAAATTGTGTATGAAGATCGTTGACCACACAGTAGACTATAGAGGCTAATTCCAGCTAAAATCTTTAAGGTATACAACGATGACATACTTGTATGTAAAGGTCTTCATTGCGCAGATGTTCTGCGATGAATTCCACGGCTTCGGTAGCTTTGGCCGCCTCTGGCGACAGCAGCAGAGAGTCGGAGCTCTCTGACTCACGGCGCTCACCGAGCCCAAGCCCACCTAGCGCGCCCAGCCCGCCCAGCGCGCCTACCTCTCCGCCGCCCGATGCTCGGTTGATTTTGCAGTTCGGATGATGCAAGTCAGAAAGTTCCATTGCCTCCATTTTACCTTGTTTTGCACCGATTGCGCTAGGGATGTAAACAAATGAGAGAATATATTGCGTAATCCATAAAGATTTTTTTTTAATAAAGTGTGAAACTTGTAATTTTAACTTTTACTGTTCCAATTTTTTTACTATTCGAATGTTTAGAACTCTCTTTGTTGCTAATTCTACCCGGGGAGTAATATTTATAATCCTAAGAGTTTAACGTGCTTAGTTGTGTGTAGCTATCTACATTTCATCTATATGAAGCAGAACCACAACCGAAAACAAGTGGATACCTTATATGTTTAGGCAAGTCGTGAGGAGCCGCCGCATGTGGCGGAGCGCCCATCCCCGGCATTTCCATCATCCAACGGAGTCTAGTTTTACGAGGACGCCGCATCAACAGTGCTGCCGGTAGGTAGTGCAGAAACACGCTTCGAATCCAAAGAGGCATCCTTTAACAAAACAAAGATTCACCTTAGCCATCTCTTCTTTGAATTGTTTAACGACATGATGTCAGTCAAATAAACTATTACCTATGAGTTCGTGGTCCTCTGAAGTTCCAGTTGATAATTATAACTGTAACGAGAATACTAACGGTGTTCATGATAAAGGTAAATAGCAAATACTTTGCTATTAGTGGCAGCACTAGTGAAGTGGGTGGAAGAATCTTTGAAACCAGCAACAAAAACACAACCAGTGACAGTAAAATGCTAATACCCAAGGTGACCTGAAAATTTTAATGAAATTAAGTAAATAATATAATTTTGTTTTCTAACTGATAGCTTTTAAAAATTAATGGCTTACTTTTTCACCAGCTTCGGCCGGTAAGTAAAAGACAAGTACGCAGAGAAATGAGATCAAAACCGTTGGCAAGATTAAGTTAACGGTGTAAAATAATGTCTTTCTCCTGATAATAATATAGAATGTTATGTCGGTTTCGGTAGGGTGGTTGCCTTCATAAATATTTAAATAAGCTGGCACTTCTATGATATCCCAAGTACCAGATTTCCAGTAATCTGAAAGATCTACAAAGTTCTTATTGTTGTACAGTGCAAGTGATACTTGATCGCCGTTGAAGGTCCATGACCCAAACTTCATAATGCAAGTCTGCTGATCGAAAGGAAAATACGTCACGTCAATTGTGCAAGAGCTCTGAAAGCAAGAAAAACAATTATACAATTATATATTATACATTGTATATATATCTCGATACGCAAAAAAAAATCATACTTGGTAAATTGCTGGTGGGACCCAAAGAACTTCACCGTTTGGATAAATGAGTATGTTGGACTTGTATCGTACCTCGTAATTACCATCAGCACTGTTAATATAAAACAAAATAAGATCATAATACAGTTTAACAATAACGTCATGTTAATTACATGAATCTACGTGTTATTAACTCACTTGTTGAATAGCACGATGTCTGGTTTCCAAACCTTATCTGGTGGTAGCCGCAGTACGCCGATGCCACCGTAGTCAGCCTCGTCCCACATCAATTGATAATCCATCCAAACCAGCCTTAGCCAAACATTTGATTTCATAATTTGATTTTTTTCATTCTAAAATAATATTTTTTTTTATGTAAACAATAAGTGAAACATTTACGTTTACCTCTTTGTTTCTAGACACCTTCTAGAAATAATGAAGTTTAACAATCTAATTACCTAAGTAGTGATTAGATTTTAAAAATATCAACTTACGACATTAATGAGCTGAACAAAGGCGAGGCCGAAGCGAACATCCACTTTCTGTGTCATATTCTGAACGGGTCTTATAAGTTTGTTGTATCCTCGGAATAGATCTCTGACAAGACGTTCTTCGTCTTCGGAACACCATCCTAATTATTTATATAATAAAAGCAAATTATTTTAATTAGCTAGAAAAGTGTTTGAAAAGTGTTTGATTTAAATCATCGAGCACAACAGGTATATTTTTCCTCTTCCTATTTTAATCACAAATATTATTTGCATCGATAGTGAAGAAGGCAAGTTACATGTATTTAAATATTTATTAATATTTAATATACTAAAAACATTTCAAAATACTGCTTTATACAATGCAATGTTAATAAAAAAAATATTATTTACAGTTTGTATGAACTTTAATAATTAATGTAGTCGCGCGCTGTAACACAGAGAAGCTGCAGCGACGATCAATAAGGACCAATCTGTGAGATAAACTCTACTATTATTTAAAAGGTAAGGGTAATTTTGGGAAAAAAATTGTTTATTAATATACTTTACATATATGAGAATTCATGTTAATGTAGTATTTAAGTTAAAGGACAAGAAAAAAATATCTAGACCTTACTTTCAACATCTTTTATCCTCAAATTTAAAGATTTGCATAAATAAATATTGTATTTTTGAACACTTTACCTTTGTTTATAGCTAATATTTTAATGATTAATCATGGTTAATTAAAAGTGAATAAACGATTTACCTGAATACAGTGCCGCTAGTAATGCGAAGAGAAGAAGCGGTCCACGCGACCCTGCCATCATGGCGGTGCTCACTGCCGCACGCGGCAAGCACGGCCGTCTCCCGCTTCGCGCCGCGCCCATGCCTACCCTCCTACCCTCCACTCCTACAGCCTACACCCCCACCCGCCGCCCAACTCATAAGTTTACATTGCTGTGTCCACAAACAAACACATTCTTAACCATCTTAACTCACTTTATACTCACAATTAAAGTGGACTTTCCCACTCGGACATTTCTGATTATAGACTTGTTGGAAATTTATTATTTATTTTATATTATATTATTTATTTAATTATAATTGGGTGTTGTTGTTGGGTCTTCGATTATACAATACTTGAAGATGATTATGTTAAAATTACGATTTATATCCCAAATGTCAGATTTTTTCAAAATGAAAATAATTATCTGTAAGCTCTGAACTAAAAAGTAAAATAAAGTGGTCCCAATGAATAACTTTACGATCTGTTATCTATACCGTCATCAAATTCGGCTTAGTAGGATATTGATCCAACCCGTAAGTGCTATTAAGTGCAATTTCTGTTATATTACATCTTGCTTTAATACACTATGACGATAGTTGTAGGTCTCATCGTCTCTTTATTAATATATATTTGAGGTTTCAATTATACTAATGCAATTAAACTTAACGAATTAAATAATAACTTTATAATGCTTATAACAAGCATAGGGTTATAGGAATATTTTTTTAAGGGATGAGAGCGTCCTCACGTGTTCTTGCATATATTATTTTTTATTAAAAACCAGACCTAATACCGAGCATATTTTTTCGGTCTGGAATTTTGTTTATTGAGTATGTGCGCATGTGCAGTTATCCCTCGGGATAGCATTGATTGTCTACAGCTACTCAGCCCGCTTCCCAAAGTCTACATAAAAATATATAGGTCATGGCCCTGATGTAGCTATTCGTTAACGTTTTTAGCAATTTACTGGAAATGAAGTAGGTGAAAGGTAATTAGGATGAAATAAAAGAGATGTTTTCATTCATTTATCTTTAATAAACAAAGTGCAATTCAGAGTATTAACCCTAACAATTGAACAAATTACGGGGACAAACATCGTCCCAACGCCGACGTGGATTTGGTGCATTACAAACCTATCCAATATAAAGATAGGTTTACCAAACAACGGGTGACCTAATGCGCCTTATCCTCCGCACGGCTCTCCACAACCATTAAGGGTTTTGGAGACCTGATTATAATAACAATAAATAAAGGGATGATAGAAAACACTGGCTTATAATCACATTCGCTCCGCAACTTCCAAAGGAACGCCTATGATTAATGTGTAGCATTTAGTCTCAGAAAAGGAAAAATAAGTGTATAGAATCTGCGAGGGTACAAGCGACTCGATTCATGAGTGTATCCGCGCAGTTCTTTTTCGTTTATAGTTTTCCTTTTAGGAGAGTCACAGTGTTTTCGATATACATATTTTGAAACAAATGTTTATTAACGAAATGAGTAATGACTGGTTTTGGTGACATGATACAAAACTTACAGCGGTTGTCATTTAAACTGGTTTTGGAGGGTCGTTTATTATAACCACCACAAACTAGAGACCTACAGAAAATTAGATTGTTTAATAATATTTTGATGATCTCAAATGTAATACCAAATTTATAATAGTATACAATATTTTGTCAAACGGTAAAACAGTTCGAAACTAATAATCCATAAGTATTTTCAATAGTATGGTTATATTTTTTATTTATGTTCATCATATACCTGTTGAAAAACGCTAACAATATTTCATTATGATTAAATGTACGAAGTACACGGTACAACCGTGTCACCATGTAATGCGTGTTTATTTGTATAATTTGCTCCGAAAGATCCAAGTATGAATTTAATAAAATAATATTTCAATTCACTACAACTTTAACGATCATTTTATTAAGCTATAGCTTTGGATATTTTACCATTTATAACAATATCGACCCGTTCACAACGAGGCTTATCACAACCTGTACCAATTGAATCAACATTGTTTGTAAAGTTCTATTCTAGCTACTGACACAAATACATCTGAAAATAAAGTTAGGGACCATAACCACGATTCACGGAATCGAACAAGAAGGAAATAAAGGGCCAATGCTTGCCTGCCCAAGTCCTAAACTGTACATAGATTTTAAGATTCAAGACAGATATAACCAAGTTTAAATTTTCAATGCGACAGGTCGTTAAACGGTAAGAAGGAAGACGTTTTTGTGCTAAAAGTTTAGATACGACTATAACGGCTGTCGTATTTTGTAGTCAGAATTTTATTCTAGCTTGGATTCTTATGTTATCAGCGTACTTGGTGATCGGAATACCGGTTCCAAGTTTTGACATGATATCATACCAGCAATTTAGGAAGTACTGTCAAAAAATATTTTATTGCGTGTCAATATTTATAGAATGAGCGAAAACACTGACCATACTTCAGCTATTTTTGAAGTTAAAAGTATGACCAGTTGTGTATATATTGAAGAGCATAGACTAAGCCGCTGAATGAGAGGCCTGGGAGATAAGGACAAGATACTGGATAGGCAGTACTTTAGTTGAATGCATAAGGATGGCAGTCAGCGGTAACTTATTGCTATAGGGGGGCGCGGGTGACGAGGCAGGCGACGGCAACTCCAACGCCGCGGCGTCGACACCCGCACCACTTCACACATCACAACTTAATTTATATTCGCGGTATCACAGAACGTTACGCATGCGCAGACGCAAGCGGGCGGGTCGCTACGACACCATGATGTGTGGTGCGGACAGTAGCACGGCTAGCGTGGCAATGATTGTGAACAGGGTAAAGATAATAAGGCACAGTCTGTCCACGACCATGGCAGCGAATTTCCAGTCGCGCGAAATGTCCGCTTCTTCGTCTTCTGTGCGCATCTGCAAACAAAATAGAAATTATATTCCGATTCCATGACCTTAGCGCGCACTTTGATATTGTAAGATTCTTATTTCAATACCTTATCTGTGATGACTCGAAGCTCTTTTAGTATGAGAGAGAGTTCGTAGTCGACACCGAAGCAGCTATGCGCCGCTAGACCCGCGCCATTTTCTTCACCACTTCTGCAAAAATATTTTTCTGTAACCGTCTGAAAATCGATGCATCCTATTCTACAGGTTCGGCAGAGGAACGTAGGTCTCTACGGGAGTTATGCTGACAAAGTGATAGAAAAGACCCAAGACCCAGAGACTTCAAGAAGAGATATGATCCACTACGTGAATTTAAATGATGTTTTTTTAATGTTTCTAAGCTGTTCGGCCAGGTTAACTGCGGATCGTTCGAGGCGGGGTGTAGTATTGTAACCGTGCTATTTACGGAGAGTAGTGTTCGTGTAGATCGTCGAGGGACCTGTAGTATCGGCAGCATGGCGGCTGTTGAGCGTGGGTATGCCGGAAGTCATCATCGATGTCGAGCACATTGGCTAAGAGTGATTTAGACGAGCGTTCGCGCAATTCCAAGTCCGGTGGAGGAGGAGCACGAGCGGGTGGTGGCGTAGTCGCTGATCCTGGCCGTGACATTCGTAGTACCCAAGGTAGCCAATATAGAAACACGCACCGAATCTACCAAAATAATAATATGATAATAATTTATTGGTATATGGTTTATATAGTACCTTTTTGGTATAGGATAAGAGTATAAATACACTGAACATTTAATCCTCAACGCGTAAAAATAATACTAACCCAGTCGCTCATTTCATGTGTATTTGCATGTCTGTGGTGGTAATTAAGGATAAGGATCGTTGACACGACTGAAGAAGCCACCATGAACATAATACAGTTAAAATATGTGCCCAGTAGTGGTACTGCATCTGATGTCGCTGGCATGGTCTCAGCTACCATGTTTAAAAATACTGTCAGTGACAGCAATATCGTAACACCTAATAAAATAATAAATGTTAAAATAACAAATACATCATATTATGAAATAAAAGAGTAATGGATTATTTACCTAACGAGAGTTTTTCGCCAGAATCGGGTGGCAATGTGAAGCCCAATAATGCCATAGAGGCAATAAGTACACACGGTACGATTAGATTGAAAAAATAGTACAAAGTTTTTCGCCGAATCACTACCGCAAAGGTAATATCAATATAAGGCTCGGGGCAACAGTTATAGTAGATCTCATTACGTTGCCCTGGTACTCCTGTGTACAAATAAGAAATAAATCAATATTCTATTTGTTTGCAAAGACCAGTACCAGTGTAAGTATAAAACGTACCTATGAGTTCCCACTCTCCATTTGTAACAAAACTACTAATATCACCACCGCCTTCATCTTGAAGTTGAAGGTCCAGCTAAAAAATAGACATCGCATGAAGAATAGTATCAGAAAATATGCCGCATGAAGAAATAGCTTTGAAACTCACTTGATAACCGTCATATGTCCAACTCCCAAATTTCATTTCACATCTTTGATCATCAAATGGAAACCACGTTATATCTATTTTGCAAGTGCTTTTGAAGATTCCAGGCGGTACATAAAGGCAAGAGCCGTTGTTCCTCACAACTACGTTCGTAGGGTAAGTGCTGTCGAACCCTTCATCTGCACTTTTTTAAAAAACATTCATATAGTTATTAAGCAATTTTATTAAAATATATAACATTATTCACGAGTCAACTGTATATAGTAAGATACCTGTTGTACATAAGCACGTCAGGTTTCCATAACCTGTGTGGTGGAACTCGTAAATCTTTGACACCACCAAAGTCTGAAGTGTTCCACCTTAAATTCATGTCATTCCATTCCTAAAGAAAATTTATTAATATATTATTAAACTAAAACTATAATAAAACTATTACACACCGCTTTTGACTGCCAGCAGTTTTCTAGCGGTTCAGCAATAACATTCACTAGCGTAGAGATTAAAAATGTTTTATACTTACAAGTTTAAGCCAGATGTTTGTTATTAATAGCTGGTTCTTTTCATCCTGTAATAATATTTTTTTTAGATACATGTTTTAAGAATACATATAACTGTATATAATGATATTGGCAGGTGGTCAAATATTTCTAATACCACGTCGATGATCTGCATAAGCGTGAGGCCGAAGGAGAGCTGGAGCGGGTCGCTCTCGTTGACCACGGGCCGCTCCAGCACGTTATAGTGGTCCAGAAGATGGTGTAGTAGCCGCTTCTCGTGATAGCCGCAGCGGGCCTCTGTTCACAAACCGGAAATATATTCTAACATACATATTTTTCGGTAAAATATAATCGAGCAAATAATAAATATAAAAGTTTTTAATCTTTTAATTTTGTCTTGCAATTATTTTGAAAAGAAATAAGAGTATTTTTATTGCATTTAATGTTATTTCTATATTTTTTCTATGATGGATTGTAATGGTACATTAAAATTTTGAAATATCTAAACGAAGATATTAAAATGTATTACAACAAAAAACGATGAAAAGAGTTATTTTTATTCATATAATTATTACCTAATATTCAGTATGACGTTAATCATAAATGTCGTAAGGAAAAAGTTATAATATAAATAAAAAAATTACTTGAATGCGTAAATAAAAAAGAGGTGAGATTTTTAGCGCACCGCATTGACTGTAGAAGTGGCCTTTGAATGTTGATATGACATTGAAGTTATATGAAGAAAAAATATATAATTAATAATCTTGGACAAAATATTGTTACCTCAGATTTAATTAAAGCCTTCATATACTTTTTCATTTTATTTATTTACAAGGCAAGCAAACAATGAAATAACACTTATACATACAAAAAATACGTAGCACGAAAATTAGTTGAATTTCCGCTAACATTATTTGAAAGGCAATCCCTAAAATTAAAAAAATATAAGTTAAACAATATCTTTTAATTTTTGTTGTATATGGTTGAATTTATGAAATAATAATAACTTTTCTCTACAAACGAGAAAAACTTATTAAATTATGTTATATTTTGTAAATTTAAGTATAAATTCTATGCTAGTATTTATATACAATATCCCCGTTAATCATAACAGAAAATAAGATAGGAACGTAAAAAAGAAACGAATGTAATTTTAAAAATATATTTTGTAGAACAAGACATCACACGACAAATTTTAATCAAATTGTAAAATGTAACTGATAATTTTAGTTATGAAGCAATAATAAAATAAGTAAATTAAGTACTAGTTAACATTGAACAATATTAAATGTTATACAGTATTCTGATATTATGCTTATATTTAATATGAATTATATTATATCCTTACCTTAGTCAAATGTAGGTGTATATGTAAACGGATGAAGTTAATATAAATTAATAACTGCTTATATCTTTAGAAGTTATTTAAAGCATTAAAGCTTTTTATTTACAGAATGCTTATTGTGAAAAACGATACGTGAATATTAAATAACTTGAGGTGCGTAGTCCGTACTCAGCTTTGTCACGAAGCCTCATACTTGCTTCGTTATCTGGCGATAAACGCTCTTGAGATTGCTCCCAATAAAATGCCATCGCTTAAAAGCACATTCTTTTGTGTGGAATTTTCGCCACTTATGTACGTTTCTGCGGACAGAAATCTTTCCAGGGTATTTCGGTACTCGAAACGCGTTAGTAGGCGAGCTAAAACGCGCCAGATGTGGGCGGTAAGTACGTATGACACAAAAGAAATATTTAAGTAATCATTTCTCATTGACGGCACATGTAATGCGTTTGTACGTTTTTAACTTTCGCAAAAACTCTCTTTGACTTAGACACTAAGTATAACGAGCATAGAGCTAGTTCTGCTTTATTTTATGGAATCTTTAAATATAATGAAGAAATTTATTAACATTGTGATTAATGTAGAGTCTGAGGCTGTACTAAATTGACGACTAATTTTCTGTCTTCTACAATTAATCTAAATTGTTTAAATATTTTTCTGTATATATATTAAGTATTAAGGAAATAAATATAATGTCTAAAATAAATAAAATGTAGATTAAAATGATGTTTACACGCCTTTCTAAAAGAAATATAGCAACTGCTCGTGTAGTGAAGAAATGAAATATAAGACATGTGTTGGTAACATTTTATGTTTTGATGGTTTGTATTAAATGAACAAACTATTGATGTGAAACATTACAGGAATCAGAGCAATGGGTTACAAACTGATTGAGGTCATAATTTCTTACCCCTCGGCCAGAGCAGAGCGAGCAGCAGCAGCAGGCCCGCGGGCGCCGCCAGCAGCGAGCGGCGCGCCCGGCCGGCCATGTCAGCGCCGCGAGCCCGAGCCGCGCGCCGCCGCGCCGCCTCGCCGCGCCATCATCCGTCCGACACCAGCGACACCGGCCCCCCGCCTCCCTTCGCCGCACACCCGCCCCTCTATTCCGTTCCGTCAAATACGATCAGCTTAAAATTTAATTCTTTTATGGTTTTCATAAATTAAATTTTCTTCAGGACCGCTCGCCGACGGCCACACGTGCCGTCCGATCCTCGAGCATTGCCGACTGCGCTGCCGCTGGGTCTGTCTTACGTTGTGTTTTTGAGCATTGTTGTTCAGCGGAGTGCGGCCGACCGTGGGGCAGCGGAGCCGCCGGTGTGCGGACTGGCGGAGGCGTCGTCGACGCGCAGCCGCGTCAGCGCGCCGCCGCACCGCGCCGCGCCGCCACCCATTCAAGCGCCGTCTCGCGCCCGCCAGCCGCTTTTTACACCCTCTGCCCGCACTAACACTCCTTCCCTCTACTATCTAATTATGACCAATATTGCACATTTAAATATATTATTAACAATATTAACTTTGGTATAAAATAAAGTAAAAAAGTTTTTTGTTTATTAGTTATTCTTAGAAAATGTATGTATATTAGAAAAAAATAATTATTTTTCATTTAATCTATTTTACTGCAATGCTCGACTTCTTTATAATGTAACATAGACGATACCATATGAAGCGTATTAGACCGCGCAAACTAATACTTGTAATAATATAAAGTTCTTTATATGCTCTACTTATCACAGAAGACACTCGTAAATTAATCTCTCAATTTTATATTTGTAAAAATTCTTATTTTCTTGTAGAAATTTTCCATCATTAAAGATCATACAGTACATGCATCGCAATCATTGCTAACTCCAATGGGGTTAAGAATGAGATGAGCCTTCGAATTCCAACTATTGCAATTTTGAGTGTTGAATTTTGTGGTTGTGTCAAGCGGAGGATGGAGGGTGCGGGGATGCTGCGCGGCTCGCGATCAATGAGGGACACTGCCCTCTACCTCGTCCCCCCCCACCCCGCCCATACTGCAACCTACCTAGGTACCATTGCGAATCGGCGGCTTTACTAATTCGCACATTGACTCTAAGGACGCCTTATAAATAAGGCGGGACGTTTCATTCAACATCTTTGTAACCTATATTATTCAAAACTAAACATAGTAATATTAAACTATAGAATTATTATCTACATATATTTTTAAACGAGATCGATGTTCATGTATATTTACTATTATGCTTACTATAACCATATATCCACCCTATTTTATTGAAGCGATACAATCGTTAACTGATTTATTTATCTTTCTGACGAATAATGGTAAGGTTAGAAATAATTAATTTCCAACGCTCACTTGGGTAAAGGGACAATGCTATATTCAGAGTTCACGATCTAGTTTTGCACTTATGGGGCGACGTATTATATTTGGTAAATGGTAAGTTTGTGAAACTCCACGAAAGCCTAGGAGCATACTGAATGGCTTACTGAGACAAAGGCGTTCATTTGCTGGAATGTAAGCGAAATAAAGAACCTTCTATAAGTCAAATGTCAGCAGTAAAGGTTAACGAATAAACGAGAGGCCTATGCACTGGATGCACTTGTGTTATTGCGTAAGCAGAGACAATCGAAGGAATGTAATGGCGCCAGACTTTAATGTAATTATATGAACTGTTACATGTCGACCATGATTACATAACTCCTTGTTTTATAAAAAAGTAAACACTAAATTTAATTTACGTAACATTTATTGAAATATATAAATATATTTTTTTTACGACGGCAGCCTAAATTTTATATGTTCAGTTTACTTTTTTTTTAGCACCATGAAGTATAATAATCAAATCATTGTATGTATGTATGTTATATAATATCGTTTTATGTAATATTTAAATTATGTTATATTTATATATGTAATTTTAATTTAATTCTAATCATAAGTCAACATTGATTTTAAAATTTCATGGTTATTTTTGTCTTTTCGTTAATAAGAAACTGTTATTCCAATTTAAATTAATTTAGTAAAGAAACAGATCTCAGAACTATAATTAAAAAGAAACTGTTTATCTGTTTCTTTTACGTATTACGCAAAAGTTATTGGACGGATTAAAAAAAAATGGTATTGAAAAGATATTAAAAAAAAAGTCATGTATTTTATTTTCGCTTAAAATTAATTACTCTTCCTATACACATTTTATTGCGAAATATTCTCAAATTTTTACGGAAAAACACAGACTGTTTTGAGATATAAAATTTACAGCACAGATTTTTTTAAATCAGGGGTGGTGTTTGTTGGTTTATCTAAATCAACATATAGGGTGTTTTTCACACCTGAAAATTCAATTTTTTTTACAGTAAAATACAATTATTGCTTTTGGGTACAATTACAAAAAAATCCATGTATGGATATGTAAATTGATTCTATATGCCTGAAATCTTTAGTGGGTAGAGAAACGGCAGACGAAGTTGCTGATAACGCCTAGTTATAAATAAAATAACAACTTAAAAATACCTATTCTGTTATCAAAATTTTAAATTGGAATACTAACATTTTATCTATCCCGACCTCTGCTGATAATGTTAAAATCGTATCATCAAAAAAAACATTATCATAAAAAATAAAATAAACTTAAAATTGTTTGGTGCCAAATAAATTCGAAAATATTTCTAATGTGGCCGGATAATACGTCAGTTTAACATTCAACTTTAACTACTCCAAGTTTACTTTCAAATATATAAATGAAATACGTTTTAATTTATTCAGGCTGAAAGGCTTCTTGAGGATGAATGCATTAAATTTTGAATGTAAAATGTAATGCATTCGAGGCTTTAGACTAGAATTTCCATACGCATTTCCATGAAGCATTGTTCTACTATAACGATTTCTGAAAGTTTGAATATCAGAATAATGCTCTAAACGCGGTTTAAATGTCCAATTTATTATATGATATCTTGGTTATGTAAACTAACCTTTACCAAATAGTTTTTATATTTAATTTAAGCCTCATAATTAATTTTGCATAACGCCATTTCAACATTACTAAATATTATTTAACTATTGACCGCCTGAAATTTGGGTCATTATATAAATATATTTTTTTACTACTGTTCTACTTAAAATGATCACACAGTTGTCAATCTAAGACAACCAAACAACATACATTCTGAATGGCAGCTCTGAATCAGAAAATTCACCAACGTAAAAGTTCTAATTCTATTTCATTCAGTTTTTAACACATAACCCATTTATATATGCCACATTTGTAAAAAAAAAACACTCTCTACGTTTGTTAAGTTTGTTTTTTTTTTAATAAAAATTAATAAAACTGTGAGAATATAAACCATCTCTTTAGTTATATTTAAGTTGCACTCTTACTAGATCACGGTTCGCGTGACCACTCAATGGCCGCCTTCAAATTGAAGATTACACGGTACTCGACTGTAGTCGATCATTATACATAGCCACCGATTATTACATTACAAAATTGACCATAAAAAGAAACAGACACTTCGCAATTCATTTAAATTATAACCAATCTTGATAACTCTATCATTGTAAAAATCCCATTTACTTATATATACTTACTTATATATACATGGAATTTATTGTGTCCATATTCATATAAGCTATTTCAAAGTAATAAAATAAGTTGAATTCGCGCCATGCTTCGGGCTCGTGAGTAAGGATCCCGAATGGGTTCAAAACTATTCGGGTAAATTCCGATAAAATTAACGTGAACACAGACGAGTAAATATAAATATGTATCATGGTTCCCGAAATTAAAAAAATATAATGATTGAAATATATAATTTAATTATTTCAGATTATTTTGATAATTCTGTGATAAAGAATAAATAATTCTACTCTCTCTACGTGCTGTGAAAATATCACCAACATGTACAATAATCGATAGAGAGATAGAGAGAATTCTGTGAGCCCGTAGCAATCCTTGGATTATATTTAAACGAAGAGTAAATTTGACGTTTTGACAGTTTCTACAGAATATTAGACAAAATAAGAAGTTAATACAGAGTTATCGGAGGAATAAAAAATTGGCATCAATTTATTAAAATGTAGTACATATTAATTAATTATTAAAATAATATATAAATAAATTATAAACATATTATATGAAGTTTGAAAAATGCTCGTATAATGTGAAAAATGTAAATAGAATGAAAATTATTTTGTTTTTTATTTCTTTCATGTCCAATACTAGTGAAGTAGTGCCTTTAAATTGGTTTGGGAGTCAAGGACACTTTGATTAGAAATTGATGACCGACATTACAGCTTCATAATATTCGACCTAAATAGTTATTGATAAACCATATTTGCCTCTGATGTTTGAACGGCAAATGTTTTTATAATTAAAATAACTTGATATTATATATTTGAAAATTAAAAATACTTATATATTTGATACATTTGAAACGATGTACAAAAATATTTACGTTGATTATTATTATTGTATATTTCTTAGTTGTCTTAATCTGATTTTACAATTAATTTCAACACGTATATAATTTTATATCATTACTAATAGTTAAATATTTTCTACCTTATGAGGAATGCAGACTTCTTACTCTCCATTAATGGAAGAAAACGGTGATTTTCATTAACCTAAAATGAGAAAAATGTTGGTCGGAACGAAATGGTGCCTTGTTTAGGTAACGTGCTGTAAATACAGATCTAAAGAATAAATTTGTTTTTATACATTACATACCTAAGTAGAACACCAGTAAAATAATTGCTATAAATAAAATACTTTTGTACTCCCATAATTTATGCTTTGACATTTTTTACGGGAATATATACTCTTACATACATAAATTGGCTCTGGAAATTCCTCCTGACGTCAGGTTAATCCAGTCAATCTGCATATTTTCTATCAAACGTGCGCCTATTTTGTATGAATTTACATACTTTTAATCAAAAACT
The DNA here is from genome assembly GCA_963555665.1 of Dircenna loreta. NCBI lineage: Eukaryota > Metazoa > Arthropoda > Insecta > Lepidoptera > Nymphalidae > Dircenna > Dircenna loreta. The sequence continues at coordinate 12,515,735 of OY743093.1, read as the reverse complement.
AATTCAAAAAGTCATTCCAAAGTTGTTTGGCGTTTGCAAATAACTTTTTCTGTGAAGTATATTTACAACTCGAGCAATCGTTTAACCAATGACCTGTTTTAAAGCTTTGATTACAAATTAAATTAAGGAATAAGAAATTCATATTTTATAAATGTTATCAAATTAGATACGAATGAGTCATTTTTAGATATGACTGGAACAAAAAAATTTTCAACAACAAAAGTCACTGAGAGTTTATTTTTATGATAGATCTCAATTCTTTCAATTTGTCGTGGGTGAAACAAATAAAACTTCTATGAAGTTATATTTATCCGAGAATAAAAACAAAATTGTGATAAGAGGTCCTAATGGGGGATATGGTTATTTGATACACTAAAAACATGAAATAAAGTGGAGTTAACTGAACGAAAAATCAAAAGATCAAAGGATGAACAAATGATGCCAATGGGCAAAGGGAGATAAAAAAATAGGTCAAGTTTTTATCGAGTTTTGGAAAGACGAAGCCGAGATATGGAGTTTTTTCAATCATCGCAACGATTTCTTGACGTATTTAAATAACTAACTCTTTTTTAATAAAGATATATGTTGTTAAATAGAAGGTAGCTATTTATTGTCATTTAATGCATTTAGTATTTATTTATAAGTCTTATTTGTAATAACAAATATAAAAACAATCAGTAACCGCTATTTTCCAGCATAAAAAGTGTTGATACCAGTAACCTTAGTACGAGGTTTGACGTCAACGTTGATAGTTTTCGAGCAGTCACGAAACGAGTTCTTGATTATGATTAGTTGTTATTTGGTTCTGAATGTTAGTAAACCAATCACAACCGAGAACTTGTTTCTTGACTGCTCGAAAACTATCAACGTTTCGTAACGTCTAAACTCGTATCGGAGTACTGATCGAAAATCAAGAGAAACTGTAGGAAATACTTAATTGCTTATTAAGTATCTATAGGTAATGATGATGGTATCTTTGTATAGGAGCATTTATGGCAAAGTCATGGTGACCTACTGTGAGACATGTACGTCTATTTTTGAAGACTGCCAGTACTCTCTAACCATTTTAAATTCCATAGAGCGTTGATGATTTTCTAGAAAGATGGTACATTTTTTATTGAATGACTAATTGAATTAAATGTCGATTGTCTTGCATGACAAGATTGAACACCGACTCCATCTTATCTCGGAGGTTATCTATACATTGTGATATTATCTTAGCACTTTCACTTTACTTCCTTGGAGTGATGTATTTGTAACTGAAATTCTTAGTATTCTTTGCTAGCATGTTGCGATTAAATCAATACATAGAAAACATATACAGAATAAACGAAGCCAAATAGGTAAGAACTATAGGAAAACCTAATTCAATTATAATTATTTAGTCGGCTTCGTTTGAAATGAACGGCAGTCTTAACAGAACCTGGTAGGAAACTAAGAGTAATTTTGGTTTATAAATTCTGTAATGCAGTTAAATACTTTTGACATAGAAACGTGAAACTTTCTTCGATATCGAACACGGCACGGTGTCAAGTGCGATTATAGTGAATATTGTGGCAGGGCGGGCAAGTTGGTGAGAGCGCGGCCCGGTTGCGACCGGTCGGCCCCACCGCCTGCGCGCGCGCACACGCCGCTCTGCGCCGCCGACGTCGCGACGCACCCGGCGACACACCACAGCACCGTTGCTGTACAACGACATTTTATTATTTTTTATTCGCGGGCTCGTCGATGTAAATAAACATGTTTTAAGCAGTGCTCTCGGGACTTATTGTGAATGGTATTAACGGTGCTCGAATTGAAGGCTAAGATTTAGGAAATCTCTATAAATTTGGGTGAGTAGCAGATTTAAAATAAAGTAGTAAAATTGGCGCAATTTTTGTAAAAAAATAGTAAGGTATGTAGCATAATAGAGATATTCCTGTGTCGAGATGCGTGTCGAGTGCGTGTTATACGAAGGGCGGGCGCCGGGTTGCGTCCCGGGCGTCCCGGGTGCCCTCCCCCGCCTCACCTCCCTTTCACCAACGCCTCCTGTAAAGGCAGGTTTCCACTTTTCGCTTTCAGCCGCCCTTGCGCTTAGTCCATAGACAATGTAGATACCACAATCCTTAAGTGTTGAAAACAACATTCTATTTATTGTATTTTTATTAAAGTGTTTACATAATATGATTGTAATATGATAATGGCTATAAAATTGGTATAAGATATTTTATTTCGAACATTAACATATTTGTTAGTATTATTTACATAAGCGAATATTATTCTTAGCTTTATGACTCAAAGAAGCTTATTTTAGAAATGATGATTTAAAATATTATATGGCATTATTTATAAGGATATAAATATATATACAAATTTTATATTATTCTCAGGTGTGTTATAATATGAATAATGCAACGAGCTGAGAATAAACATGCAGATAAATCTTGAATTGATTTACGGAGTCAGTTTAGTTGTAACTATTAAGGTTTGTTATTGAATGCGTGTCTCATAGACGGACATGTTTTATAATATGTCATTTACAAAAGAATATTGCGTTGTTTAAAATATAAGTACACGGATATAATGCAATGCTAAAAGAGAAAGTATACATTCGAAAACACTTCGCACCGTTATTTTGACCGAACCAATGATTGTTTATCTTATATTTAAGAATTGGTATCTCACGTCAGTTATCTTTAACATTTAAATAATTACGAAGATTGTGTATATAATACAACTCTATTGTAAATTGACTTTTATCGATTTTAATATTTAATAGGTATGGAAAGTTAAAAAAAAAAATTGCGAATTTTTGTTATTAAATTTGAATACAGGTTTATTTTCGTAATATTCGCCAGATATGAATGTTGCAAGAAATAAACAGGCAATAGATATAACATTTCAAATTAAAAGTCTACAGTTTCATTCATATTATTAAAGATACCAGATATTTTAGTGGTTTCGCCGTCTGACATAACGTGATTGAAGGCATTGAATTTGGCGTCCATCTGGCTTTTTATTATTATTACATTTTAAAATTGATCTCATTGGTCAGCCGTGAAAGGATGTTCACCTCGAGACGCGAGCGTAGCCAACATAGCATCATAAACACCCACTCAACCTTTTTACTATTTTATATTTTTTAAATTAACTAGATATTAAAATGACATGTCGCTATTGATACAGCTTTCGTTTCATTAATAAAGTATCTTTATCCTTCTTTAACGTCTCTGAAGAAATTTGTTTTCTACAAGATTAGTTTTTGAAGAGCCGTCAAAGTGTCTGATTTTAGATGATGAATTACTTTAAATAGGAAAAGAGCTTTAACGAATTTCACATTTGATTTACTATCAATATCTGCTAATTCACGAAATTGCTTTATTAATTAACCTTCTCGTAATTAACTTTCAATAAAACATTATATCTTGTAAGACCGCTCTTAAAACCAGCTTACTACATTGGAATTCAAACTTAATTAAATCTAGATCAGATATCTTAATGTTGTTTGCGCTTACTTAGCTGTTTTGGTGACAGTTTGTGAAGATAATGTCTCTGGCACTCGTATTTTCTCCGCGGTACAATAAAAGCTATTTAACATTTTTACGACCGGATAAATTTTAAGATAAATCTGCAAAATAATTAGGAACCTGTTAATATTCTTTTTAGATGTAGTTACCCGTTTAGAACTCATCTGATGAATGTTTCCGTTAACAAATTTGCAATGATTGAATTTCAAACCAGTTTGAAGATTAATAGAAAATTATTTTACATGATAGAATACTATAATAAATATGTTTTTTTTTATAATTAGTCTAAGATTTTTGTAATGATAGTTTTTTTAAGTAATACCTTAGTATTATTGCCTTTTTTATTCTCTTCTGGTTGACTGGTAGAAAATGTTTTGAAGCTTTATTTAGCCCATAAAGAATAAATAAATAAATACTATATTATTACAAAACATTTATAAAGGCTATTAAAAGTTTTACTCTTGAGGTGTGTGTCTTGAACTGAGGTGACACCAGCCTTGCCGAGCGAGCTGCTATGTAAATGTCGCGTGCCGAAGGAGTCATGGGTTCGAAAGCCAAATACAAATAAATTGCAATATATCAGGAAAACAGCATATTTTGCATAATAACGGGTGTGTTAATTTACTTATCTTTATCGAGAACTTACCTTGCATTTTGCACTCAAAAATATATGATGATGTTAAAAACGATACACTTGTTGCATTTTTATTATTTGGTAGCATATATATTTCGAATGAACTTAAAATATAGTTTCCGCTGAGGTAAGAATCTTATATCTCCGGCAAAATACAAGGACATCACTTCATATCGTATCGTAGATAAAATATAAAATAATAAAAAGAGAAATGTGTTTTTTTTGGCTTATTATTTTTTTTTTATTTATCTCTCGTCAAAACTTTCATAAGATTTCGAGCCGATTCATAAAAACTTTTTTTTTTATCGATTTTATATGAAATACTAACCTGTACGTTAAAAAGCTATAAATATTTTTTAGATTATTATTGCTTTGTATAAACGAGGTATTATACAAATAAAATATATCTGAATTATTATAATAAATACAGTTATTTCTTAAACACACTAATATTTCTATCTAACGGTAACGTGGTATAGTCTGCAACTTCGATCGGAAGGAATTATAAAAACTATAAACTTTATTTATAGCGGAGAATTGTCAGAAATTTGATATATAGAGATTTAAGAGATATTCATACAAGCATACATCAACCTTATGGACATAAGTCTGGCTCAGATGGCTTATATAGAGCCACAAATAAAACCTTAGTGTAGACAAATGTGTCGTGTTATGAAATAAAACGGGTAAAACATGTAATAAAATATTAAAGAAAATTGTAGAAATATATTTAATTAATTTTAAAATTAGAAATGTTTTTTGTTGTAAGGTTACGTTGGTACCTTTGAATCTGTTAAGAGTATGAGTTCTCCAAAGAGTATGAATAACTATTATTAAATTCTTATATGTCTTAGAAAATAATTCCAAAGACAACACATAACATTCCTCTAAACAAAATTGCAGAATGCTAGTCGATAACAAAATTATTTTACATGTTTATATTACGACACGTAATAGCGTAGATTTATAAGATAGATACAAATTTGATTCTGTTTGAGTAACGGTTAAATCTTGCAACAAAAATTGCACATATAAAGTACATTGGCTCATGACTGGTTCTGCATACAGTGGACTTGCGCAAGCGCAAGGATGTTCTAATTAGTTTTGCTAAATCTATTATACACTACGAAAATGAAGCCGCATTACTCATTCGTGGTTAATTTAATGCACAAAAATGCATTGCGCATGAAGTGCGAGTAACCTCTTTTGTTTTTTTATAAATGGCATGCCCAGTTAATTCATAGGTATGATTTAAACTGCTTAAAAACTCATTCACGCAATAGTATACATACATTTTCAACACCTACGTACTTGAATTATGTTATACGCGTTCATTGAACCAATTGCTAATATTAATACGTTACTAATTTTAAATGATCCGTATGAAAGAGAAACAAAATATCGTTATATAAATAGATATTTAAGAATATAAAATATTTAGATAAATTGGCGGTCAATGACAGAATACAGATAATAGGATAATGTTGAGTTATAAGATATATGATAATATTATTTACATAATTCTTATATTTATCTGCGGATTGAACACATAACTTTCTAAATTATATAGAAAATTTCATAGTCAATTTAGTGGTATTTTGTAATTAAATAATTTCTTAACATGTGTGCTTTCTTTCTTTAAAGGATGCGTCTATGACATACACACACAGACAAACAGTTTAGTTCTTAACAAGTATCTTTAAAGTCGTAATAATTTTCATTGTAACATCAATGTATTCATTTCATATGTGTAATAGATGAGGCATGTTGACTGAGACCGTTTGAAATGTGACTCCAATGTTACTCCGTTAACCAAACCAGTTATTGAACCTTCTATTTTAATATTATAATGGAAAATATCAATCTAGAATACATTTATAATACAGATAGATCGTCTAGCTAGATGTAGAGTTGGTCTAAGATATCTAAGTTCTTGTTCTAACTAAACAGTTTGTAGAGATATATTATTTATCATTTATCAGCCTTACAATATTTGATATATCTGTGCGAGAATACTACGGAATAAAGACACGGCCTATATCCGGCCCCGATAAATCTTCTCGTGAGAGTGGTCAAATTCGATCTGGGCTCGACTACGAAAGGTTCTGTAAAATTATTTTAATTTTATAAGTTGATATATTAATAAGCTGCATTGATTTTTTTTTATATTTGGCGCTATATGATTAAATTCAGATTGGCTGACCACTATTTACTTTCCGTTTTGACCCTTTGGGTATGGAACCCTAAAAATGGGCAGAGCAAACGGCGCGCTTCACCTACTTGTGCACTAACTATATAATTGCCTCTTGCCTCAAATTCGTTTTACCTTTTACTTTATAGGTACAAAATTTGTACAAGCATTTTATGTTATATTAAAAAAATATTTATTAAATTTCACATAATTAATATATATAATAAATTCATCCAAAAGCGAATATAGTACAAACAGATTAATGACCGCTCCGATATTGACAATAGTGGATTACGATATGAAGATTCAATTAAGTGATATCGAAGAACAATACGTCCGATTCTTTTCTTTGTTACGATAATGGCGGACGTGTAAAAAAAACATCACAAACACTGTTTTTTTTGATAACGCTCGAGTTTAATAGCAAATCTCACTTCGTTTAGAAAAATTTAACATATGTACGACACAAACAATGTCATTAATTAATAATATCTTCAATTGAAGTAGTATTTATATATTCTTGAGATAGGCATGAGTTATAGACGTTTATCAAAATAACCTTGAGTTCAGTTGAAGTGCAATTATCAACTATGAGAACCATAAGTCTATCAATTTATTGGTTTGTCTACTAGTCATGTCCACCAACTTAAGATGATCTTTCTCGGTAGTTGATTTTATATGACAGTTTCAAGATGTTTAGGACCACTTTACTTCTGCCAGTTCCAGAAAATCATTGCAAATAATACGATATAATATTTTGAATTGAATGTTTCTTGCAATGGAAATGAGAATCGAGATAGAATATTAATATGCAACAGGCCATAAAGTTGAGAGGTGGCAAGTCGGGTTTTGTATGAAATTGTTGAGAAACGTGAGAATGACAGGCCCTTAAACGGAACTCGGGAATAACGGATCAGAGCCCGGGGCGTTATGCTAATGCGTCGAACTCCGCAGATGCGGCGCGCTGGCTCCGACTCTGTCTTTGGTGCCACTAACCCACATCTCGACCTTCCAATGATGCGACTATTTGTGCCCATTGCGTTCTCGAACACGCTCGTTATACTTTCATATTGATTGAAGAAAGTGCTCAAAATTCGTGAGTCGAAAATAAGTACCATTTAATATTTTTCATTTTTTCTACATATTAGAAATTAAGTAGATTCACCATTTATAAAAAAAAAATCTTAGATTTTAATAAAGAAAGTATTTGTATTTGTATTGGTTAAAATACTATTGTTATAAATATATACTTATTTTATTCTTATAATATTTACTTCTATAAATATGTGCTGAACGTCAGTTCTTAACTCATCTTAAAAAAATAATATTGGTACAATAGTGAAAGAGAGAGGCCTTGTAAACTTATCGCGTGCCTTTTAGTTTGCACGCAACTATGAACATTTATTTCATTTGTATTACGTAAGCTCATGTATTTTGTTTGTCAACAGGTTTCAGCCCAAAAGCAGTTTAAACTGCCCGGGTACGTTTGGCATGCGGTATGGAGACAGGAGCGGCTGTCGAAGAGTTCATAACTATAGTTCCGGTGGGTGAAATTAAAACTACTGTGGAGGATCCAGCATTTGTCACGGTGCTCACAGTAGGACCGGCAAAAGGTGGAGCTGAAGTTGTCGTTAACAGGCCACGTGGTGCTAGACTAGGATTAGGACTTAAGTTTGAAGGCGGATCAGCTGTTACAGAAACGGTTAAAAGACTTTTAGTACAGTCATGTGCGGAAGATAGTCCTGCTGCAAGTGCTTGTGCTCCTTGGGGTAAATTGATACCAGGGGATGAAATTTTAGCTATCGATGGCACACCAGTTTCTGACTTAACCAGAATAGAGTGTGTTCGACGTTTAAAGGATTCAGATGAAACCCTAATTCTACTTGTAAGACATTTTGAAACAGAGGATAAAATAGAACAACAAAATATGGAAAAAAAGGAAGTTACGGAATCGAAGGGTTTTGTTGACATAACAAGACCATTGACTCTTCCTCCCCCTGTTCCTCCAAGAAAACTTGGTAAGAAAAATTCCTTTAAAGACAAAACAACACTTCAAACTGTGGGTGAACAGAATGCTTTCATAAATTTAAATTTATTAATGGATTCTGAAAATAGTAAAGAAAGTATTATTAATGCTCTTGTAAATCAACATTCTATGGTTGCAACAATTAATAAGTTATCACGAAAATCATCATTTGATAGTCACATACATCGACAAACAAAAGAAAGTTTTGCTAACTTAAGAAAAGGTTCGCCAGAAGAAGTGAGGCGTCTGGTAAGGAGATTATCAGATGGAAAAGCTATACCCCCAGAAGCTGAAGTTTATATGGATTTACTTTCCAACGAATGGGAACGCTGTCTTGTTTTAGCCGACGCGGAGTCTGATGATACTGGTAGTTCCATTTCTACTGTTGTCGATAGATTAGGATCTATGGCCAGTTCTGTTGAAAATAGTATCCCATCAACTCCAGTTATGCAACCTAAATCAATAGACATTCAGAAAGTTCTTAATAGTATTGAAAATATAGATACTGATATATTAAAAGATATGACAAACGTGAAGTATACTGAAACAAAAATAGATAAAAATGATGACTATAAAAGACATATCAGAAATCCAACAATAAATGGACCTAAAATTATAAATACGACAATAACTAACAATACATTTATTACAGAAAATATAAAACCAAAAATACTTGAAAGCGATAAAAATAGCAATGGAGCCATTAAAACTCCGCTACTAATAGAAAAACCTACGATGAACGAAGAAGATTTAAAAGAAGATATTGCACAGGAAACACCCAAACCAATGCCAAGGAGTACAAAAGTAGAGCGATCCTCCAGTGAAAAAAAGCGTCGCCCTATTCCAATACCAGAAGTACAGACATCTCCCATGTCTGAACAACTTTTAACTCCAACAAAGAAAACGTGTATCGAATCCTGGTTACAAAGATCAGAAGCTGAAATGCATAATAAATTGGAGGAAAAGTTAGAAGAAAATACCGTTCCTGAAGCACTTCCGCGCCTCATTGACTTTGTTCCGAAAAACCAGTTCAAAGAAAAGAGTACTGAACCACCGGCATGCATTAGACCTACAACAGCTCCACCTCCGCCGCCACCACCACCAGAAACAAGAGAAGATGGTTCTGGTGCATCACTTGACACGATCGGAGAACTTGATGAATCTTGTGATGTTGTGGACAATGCGTAAGTATACTTTATATTTTTAATTTGTTCCTTATAAAAATTACTGAAATGATCAAAAATTTTATTAAATTTTTGACAAACTGTGTAGAAATTATTCGTTGTAGACTGTATCGTATCTCATGTAACTCATCTCAGTATTATAGAAAAATATGTTGAAGAATGTAACCTACAGCTCAGTTTTCCTATTTATCATAATTATTTTAGATGTATAATGTACATGTTCGCAGATAAACACATAAAACCAAACTCATAAAACCGCTCGGGTGCTTTTAATGTTCGATTCTTTGTCTTAAATAAAATAATAAGATTAACGACCGAAATTGAAAATCAAATAATATTTTAATTAAATTATCAATGCAAATAACTGATCCATTAACAAACATACTCAATCCAAGAGTAAGTAGGAATCTATGAAAGGATGATTTCTATCTTGATAACTGAACGAAACTTGTTCAAATATCTGAGCAATGGGTTACATTAGAAAATTGTTTCGAGGCTTCAAACGTTATTTGAAATCTACAGTTAAAATTATTTTCCATTTGCATAAACTTAGATGAGATATACATTCAACAAACATGTTTGTATGTATGTAGCAATAATTGTAAGAAAGTTAACATAATTTTCGGTACTTATCTAGGTCTTCTTTGAGACGTTTTTTTATTCTTTACAAGAAATTGGTTTCGATGACAATATTTAAAATGGTTAGTTATTTCAATTTATTGTATTGATATGGAAGCATACAATTATTAAAATATAATTAATTATAAATTCGCTTTATTAATAATTTCTAAATTATACATCTGACCGTATTTCTAAACAAAGACAGACTGACAGACAGAAAGACATTTAAACAATTGGTCAAGAAAAGTGATCGTACAGCAAAATCTTTTGTTTCTTTTAGGAGCTTGTAATATAACGCTTCATTAATATTATAATCAAAATATTTTTTATTTATATATTAGAAAGTAAAACTATAGCACCTGGATAACCTATTATATTATGACATTAAAATGGACGTATGAAAATACAATAAAGTAATTAATTGAGGAAAACTGGATGAGATGGGCCTCTCAATGAGAATAAAAGCTATTGTTGAGACAGACAGCTTAGAACCAACACAATTATTACGTTTTATAATAGATAGATATTATTATATACAATTTAAATTAATATTTATGCTAAGGATTAATATTACATATATGAATACACTTTCACAAAGCAATTTATATCGCTTGAGTGCACAGATAAGAACGTATATTTAAATAACACTAAGTGCATTGCCCTCTTGCTCTGTTTGTAGGTAGTGCATGTAAATATCGCTGCTATATAAAAGTAATCTATGTATTTTAGCTTCTTTACAACAAACCGTGTACCATACGATAGGAATGTTTTTACAAATAGATAGAGCTTTAAAAATATATGCTTATTTTTGTAAATGCTACTCATATTTCGGTTTCAAATAAACTCTTATACTTCAAACGTAACAAAAAGACGAGATTAATAATTCTTATGAGCTATACTTATTACATTATACCTTAATAATATAACGGGTATCCTGTTCATTCACTGGTTTGCTACACAGAGAGAAAAATACAAAGGTGTCAAGCCTTAGTCAGCAAGTCCTGCCTTACAAATTTGGTCCAAGGTTGCTTAAAGCTATAAATTATTACGTTTGAACTTATCTTCGGTTTAAATTGGACTTACTGTACGTAACCATAATACTGTCATTCAGAGAAAATATAATTTAAACCATTATATGAAACATTGCTTGGTAATGACTTTGCAGTGCTATATCTAATGATGTGAAAATGTCTGTTAGAAATCACCTAACTTGAATTGTACTAAATTAATAAACTCATTTGTCAGAATTATTTGTTGAACTTTCAACGATTTTGATCTGCAAAGCTTAATATGAAAAGCAAAATTTCTTCTTATATTTTATTCAATAAAATCTATAAAAAGAAAGTATATTTTCACTTTATATTTAATCAGCGCTTGGAATTGTAATCATCCATTATAAATGTACCAGAGCAGTGGTTAGAAATTAACTTGACTGATGCAACGGAAACGAGCCAATGTCTCTCATTTCATTTGTACATTTTTATTGAATAGGCAAGAATACATTTGAAAATATAAATATATTTAGATATCGAATAAAATACATATATTTAAATAATAAAATTCGAATTCATTTAAAAGTTTAAATTTCATTAAAAACGTAATAAATAAATATTTATAATAGTGTATTTACAAAGCGATGTCGAATAAGTAGTGGAGGTATAGAATATTGATCTATGTTCCTTTTAACTCTACAAAGACCCGTTCCGATACATAGTAACAAAGCGCTTTCATTGTTTTTAGGTAAACAATACTTTTAATATTTCGCAGGAAGAACAGCTATAGATAAAGAAAAGAATATTTTATTCGCTACGGTGTGTATCACACATGGAGCTTTCTGTGTTTTCAAACAAACTCATGTAACAATGCAAGTAGCGCGGGTGGTAGCGGCCAACTGCACCCCGCTGCCTTCGCCTGAACATGCTGGCCTATACACCCCATTGTGTAAACTCTCTGACACGTATAGACAGCCCACATATGTATATACTTCAAGTATCCTGATAGTAAGACTTTTTTAAAGTCTGTTTTTTAAATTACCACTCAGTTTTACAGTTCTAACTCTCCGTTTTGTTAAATATAGTAAGATAAATAAACATCTACATTAAATTAAGATATATGCGAAAATTATAATTAAATTTGCTATTCATTGTTTGCTTGCTATTAAGTTTTAAAGTAAAAGCAAATTCAAACGGAAATTTAATATGTTTTCAAACAAAGAACCGTTATTTTGATTTCAAAGCTAAGACTTTGACTCCTACTGTGAAATCGTTTTCGCACAGTGATTGACATCTGACCTAAGCCAGTCTTAGAGTGATGCTGTCTTAGCATTAATGTTTGTTAGTATGTAAATAACAGTAATATTCGCTTGAAGGTAGATGTTAACTATATATGCAGCGGGACTTAACGAGAAATCTCGAACCATGAAAACATATTGCGGCATAAGCTTTGTTGATTCATTTAAACGGAGTTGTAACATGGTAGCACTATTTAGTAACACGACCTGTATATACAAGATGACTCGGTACTTCATGTTTTGAATTTTGATATTTAAAATACGATATACGTGAAATGTATTAAACTTTATAATATGTATACGTGACAAGTTGTAGTGAACTTTAGGCTATTTAAACTTTTAGAAGCAATTCAGATAAAATTGTATGCGACTTCAAATACCTAATAACGTCATATAAGCTGCACTATGGCTTATGTATATATGTATTTGTGTAAATTTATATACATACAGGTTTGTATGTGTGTATGTATGACAAGTACCATGATGTCATTGTTGACATCCAACAGTCCAAAGTATGATTAATGAAGACACCTTTTTTTTCCTTGTCTATGGTAATACCTATACTTTATTTCTATGTTCTTTAGCGAATGCAATTAATATTTGCTAATTTTCTGACTATATTATATATTTTATGACAGAGATTACATTTAATGACTATGACTTTTGTGATATATTGTTAATACTTCGTATTCGAATTCCATTTTCGTATAGAAATCCTTTCCAGACGTCAGTATATAGTAAAAGTATTTTGATCAAAATTATAGTTATTTTCGATTTTCATGATACTGTTCTCATACTACCCAAATTCTAAGTAAATTCAGTTCACAGTTTCTAATTGCCACCGTGTTACTCCCACCCAGTAACTGTACATACCGATACGGTCAGACAGAACAAATGTTGACCGATTCTTTACATTGTAACAGAAGCCTACTTTCAGTGTCTGCATCCTTTTTAGTAATTCGTGTTATAAATAACTTGGAAACAACAGCTTTACTCAATATTCAATTCAAATTTTGTCCCACTAAATTTTAAATGTAAACAAGTGCATTGCAGTAAAGTTTATTATGATTTCTATTTGAACTAATCTTTAAATAATAATATCAAATTGTTATTAATTATAATTTATGATTTTTGTTATAAAAACTTATTTCTTATCTTTGAATTTTTTAGTTATATGCAGCAAAAAAAATGTTACGTAATAAAATTTGTTTTTTTTTTTAAGTTGGCAAAGTTTTTAGCTGCTATAGCATTTATTGCTATTTGATACCAATAAATATTAGTTAACTCTAATGTGTGGGTAACAATTAAGACTTTACAGACATAATTGATAATATAACGATATTATACTGGCTTTTACCCGCGGTTTTGCTCGCATGAAAGGGTTGTGTTTGGCAGACGACTTCTTAAAAAAAACAAACAGTACCAGTATATCGTCGTGACAAATTGTGCTTGAGTGTGTTTTCCTAGTGAAGCCAGTATTTTTTTTCTGGATAAATGAAACTCGTGACCAGGTCATGCAACACTCTTTGTCTAATTTACGGACAACATCCGAACACAAACTTTTACTTTTTTTATATCAGTAAAATACGCTATATTTAAAGTACAGTTAATTACTATTGAGAGAAATTATATGACCATTTTAGTTGATCTAGTTTAGTAATGAAAATTGATATGAGCAAAGCACATGCTCCAAATATAATATAAATAACCGAGATACACTAATTGACAGTGACAATTAGGTCAGACTTTTGGGAAGCTGGTGCATTAATATTTATACTACAAATTTAAAAAAAAAGAAAATATTTAAATAGTTGGATATTATTGCATCGTGTCAATTAGAAAAAAAATACAACGTAACAGTAACTTTATTATATAAAAACACGTCTACTTTTTGACACAGAGGTCATTTGTAATTAATTGTAATTAACGATATTTTTTTTTTATTTTCAAAAGCTCAACTCTCTATCGTTTAATACGAGATAAGTATAACTTTATATTTCATTGAAGATATTAAGTTCGGGGTTAGTTTACACTCGCTTGTTTACCAGCGATACTATTGCATAAGCCTAGCGGTTCTACGGCGATCAGTGCCAAATTGCTTTCAAATTAAATCTTTATAGAGCCAGAGAATTCCACTTTAGTTATATAACGAACTGAAACCAATTTGTAACCACTATTTTGATAAAACGCTTTAGGAGTATACAATTCGTCTGTAAAATAATATTTATTTTAATTAACGCTGCTATTTGATTCTTTTACATGTTTAAGTGTAGATTAAAATCTTAAATCACATTTATTGTCATTTATGTTTTTTCCGCATAAAAAAAATATTGTAGCGACAGGTTTTTTTTTTATCAAAAGAGCACTTGTTCACCTTCCTCTCTGTATATTTTATTTTTAACAGATCATGCGTCAGTATTATATATCCATAACATATACAGATACTTAAATAAATAGTCACAGGAAAATAAAACAGTACAAAGGTATTTAATAGAAAAAGCCTATTAAAGGTTTTTTATTCAAACAAAAAACTGACATGTAATTAATATTCAAGCAAAAAAATTACATTAAGCGAGATCTAGTACAGAAAATTGTAAGTATTCATTTAATAATATCGTATTAAGGCTAATTTTATAAAACCGTATGATATACATCTGGCTTACGAACATGACCGCGTTGGACGCAGGCACATACTCGTCCATCGTAATCAAAGTAATATCTTTGTGATTGTGGCCTAGATTATGCTATTTGAAAGAGAAAACTGGTGTTTATGGTACAGTAAAGTAGAGGGTGATCGTACATCTTCCTAGAGGTTAAAAATAATTACCCGCATTTCTTGCAATGTAAGTTAATTGCAAAATTCATTCATGTTCTCTCCGTTCTATTTACAAACATGATAAGTTTCTGTCCAAAATAATCTGTTTTCGAATAAAGTCATGTTCTTATAGCAGAAAGCACCCAACTTAAATTGGATCTACGGTAAAAGGCCAATGGTAAAGAAATAAAAATCACGTCTAATATTTGAGGTCAAACAATGATGGCCTCTGTAACGGATATTGGCATAGGCATTCTATGAGCGTACGTGAAACACTTTGGGGCTATTTGCAAAAGTTTGCCAAGAATCAATTTTGAAATTCTAGAACAACGAAGTCTACTTTTTAGTTCTATGTAAATAGACTTTTATTTGCACAAAGTCTAAGGATTACATACAAATTAGCTATCGTTTATTAATGATCATCATTTCAATAATTATTTTTTTTTTGGTCATTATTATATAAATAAAAAATCTCCCATTGTTTGTAATAATATGTATCCAACCTATATTGTATATACAATGTGTCAGCCAACGACAGCCAACGTTTGGTTCCATTTCCAACCATCCGGTTTGAAAGAGACGTGTAAATTATACACAATGGAAATTTTAATATTATCTGACATGATTTGAAGTTTATCTCCCAAGTGGTCTGATCATGTCGCGACAGTCCATGTTATAAGCACGGCGGCGAGCTTCGGCCACTAACGGTATTCGTGCGCCCGCGCCGATTGGCCCTGCAAGTATCAGACGTTGTCTCTGCAATCCAATACATCTAATACTGTTATTAAATTTATGCGTATATCCGATCTTACTTTCCCCAACGTATAATATAATTTATTAGAACCGTTTATCTCATTTCTTAACAACTACATAATTTAAATTAAGGTTGTATAACCAATTCATTTCAATATATCTCTGACCTTTTGAATATAAGTATAAAATATAACGAATTAAAATACGTATATAAACTAATTACATCACATTTAAAGCTAAATTGCACCGACGTTACGTTCACATAATTAATTTACTTGGAAAGCTTGTGAAATTGCAGTAATGCGGCTATGAATCCGCAAACCAGTACAGACGCGTTTCGAAGCATGGAATTCCACACATAGAGGCGGAAGCGGTGTATGGCACCTTGATCTTGTATTTACTTGTATGTGTGAACATTATATGCACCAATGTATAGGAAATAAATGTCGCGAAGTGGCAAAGAGCTAGATGTAGTGACAATAGCACGTTTGACCTTATTCGCACGCTCGTCCCTTTCTCAACTTATTGACTAGTGGATGCCCCGCTTATGAGAGGTTATTTAGTTATTTGCAGATTTAAATAGCTGCTCTAAATGATATTCCTTTCTAATGGGCTACATATGCCTGATATGCTTACTTTGCTTAATTGCAATTTCTGTATAGATTCTAACCGTTTTATGTACAGTTAGTGTCATCTCTATCGGTAATCTGAAAGCGCTTTTCTATCAAAGTAATGAGCAAATGACAGTTTTGTGGCTTTTGCTAATAAGTTTGTTTTTAATTGTTTCATTTTTACTTCAAAGCTATTCAGGTTTTCCTAGAAAAGGAGCTGTACTTAGAGTACGTGCCTATTTAATTAACTGTCTCTATAATTAAATTATTATTTGCAGAAAATAAATGTATTATAAGCCATTATCATTCATGCGAAGTTATCAAATTTTTGTACTACTATTTATCTTTTCTTGCACAGGATTCCCTGGTTTCGTCTTTTTAGTTTTTTGTCCAGAATTCCTGTAACCAATTTGAAGTTAAGAGAATCTAATCAAAACATATTACACTACTGTTTTTAGCCTTTTTTCCGTTATAGAATTCTAAAAATATTTTCTTAATCCTTAACTAGATTTACAAGATAGAGTCCTGCCAAAGATTTGTCTCAGATTCGGTGCCTGAGCCTTATCTGGTAGTGTTTTATTTTGAATAATAAACATGTTTAAAAGTCCTATTATTGTTGTAGATATAACGGTAAGCGTTAATGATTTTAATATTTAATAAGGTTTATAACAGTAGTTATGACACTGCAGTTAATTTACTTGAACAAACCGTGCATACAGTCGGCATAAACAATATTTACACAATGAAAAATAACCATTTCAAATAACTAACGGTACAAAGCTCGCTCCCGAGATAATACACGAGTGTCATATTATATGTTTCTATAAGGATTACAAGAATGTACGTTGCCGGGCAGGAACGTGTAATGTGGGAACGAACATATTTTTTGCAGCGGATCTTGATATAAGCCTGCTGCCTGGCTAAAGGTAATGAAGAACGATGCGATTCTACGAAGTGTCGCCCTCTAACGGCTGTTTGCACTTAACATGTTCGACCATAGCATATTGTCAAGATACAAACGACCTCAAAGCGTAACTACCGTTTTCATAATTCATTTTGTCATCAACTTTTATATAACTACGGTTCTACAATTTAAATAAACATTCTTGAACTTCTATATTTAAGACTCAAGTTTATTATTACCAGTTCTTAAGACAATATTAAAATATCTAAATATAATATTTATTCACATGGAATAATGACTGAAAAAATAATAATATTTCATTGTTTTACTTTAAAATTTTTGGACGGACAATAAACAAAAGTTTAATATTATATGTGGCACAAAACGATACCTAATAAACCAGTAGCTAAACGAGATATAAAAAACTAGTTGGAGCAATAGTTCCTATTTATATCCAGGAGGAGGGCTAAAAGGGAAGGTTGTGCGATCAATGCCACCTACATGCACCGGAATACCAGTCCTGTCTAAGAAGCTATTTTATAATAGACGCATTCCATATTACATTATAAATTAAACTCGTAAACAACGCTGTTCCTTTGGTATGTTAATTGTCCTATACTAGTCACAGAAATAGATTAAACATTATTTAGCTGTTGCTATTTTAAAAAAACTAAACTTTAACAGTATCAGTGGGTTTAGGATTTAACAGTGGTTTTGGCAAACAAAATACAATTTGGTTTAACCTGAATACAAAAATACACTTCAAAGACTAAACTGCATTCGAATTAACGCTGCGGGGAAAAGTTACTTTATCTATTATGCAATTGTAAAGGCTCTTTGTTTTTTTTTACATAACCACTGAGTACATTATAAGATTATTGCGAATAGACTATTAAATGTTTGTTTAGTTATGGACAAGATTTTAAATATGCGAAACTATTTGTAAATGAAGGTTGAATGTTACATTATGATGTCTTATATTTTTGATCATTAATTAAAAGTCATCATTTAACTCTATTGTCGTACTCCATGCAATGTTTATTACAAGACAGATTTCAAATGACTCAGCTTTAAGGATATGTACATTCTCTTTGTTATTTCGTTAAATACTTCTTTGTTTTTTAATTTTGAAAAGGTTAAACGGTCACTGCTTCTTTTGCCTTTACCGATCTTTGATCCAGTATCAACTATCGACGTAACTGAATAAAATCGTGAAGGTTTTCCGGTAGGTGACGGGCGACGCCACAGCCTGCGCCGGCGCAAGTGGTGGGGTGGGAGGGGTCACGACGTGGTTAACCTAGGTTGCACCACGCTCTAAAATGCTGACTTTCGAGCGTCATTTCCAATTCCTGCAGACCTATTTAGGTTATTGTTTGCTTTTGGCGTAAGACATTTTATAATATCATATTTGTATCGTATTAAGGCTCAAATTAGAAGTTTAAGATACATAGAATTTAGGCAACAATGAATGAAAAACATGCTTTTGTCAAGCAACCTTTAAGTTAAGAATTCATTCTGTCGATTCCATTCTGAGGTAGTATCTGTTAATATTTTGAAAATATTAACTTTACATCATTTTGAGTAAATATTTAATCGTTATTTTTTATAATTTTAGCTCATTAACTATTTAATCCAAAGATGGTAAAGTTTCGAACAAAAGACAAATGCCAATACAGATTATCAAAGTAGACGTTAATTAATGCATACTAAGCTCATGTATATAGAGTTTGTCTATTATGTAAATAAATGACGATTTAACGTTGTACCAGACTCTGGAAAATTATAAGTCTACAAAAATAGGTTTTATTCAGCATTCCTCACAAGGTAATTTGTAATCTGAGCAATGTACATTTTTTTTATAGCTGTTACTTTTATGGTTAATGCTATTTCTATGCTAAGAGCATTACAATGTTTATTATTAACAAGATATTTTTTTTAAAAAAGCAAACTAATAATATAATATATGTAAATTTGTTAAAAAACAATATACTATAATATTATTTACATCTTAAGTACTTTATCCAAATTACAATAAAAAACATGATTGTTTCTACTTACTACAAATAATAACTGAATAATATTAATATTCTATCAATATAGTTCTGAGTCAAAAAGCGATGAAGTTAGTCAAAATATAATTGTCACTATGTAGCTTTCAAGGTTTCATTCAGCATATTGGATAGGTATTTCAAATATCTAGTTAGGCATTCAGGCTTCGGTAGTCTGCCTGCTGGCATTCTGTTTGTAGTCCCCGTCATTTATTGAAGACCCTGACATTTTGATACTTTTATTGGCATACTTTTAGAGATAGTACAGATTTTTGATAAAGAAATGTCCACAGTAAAAGTCTTGGAGACATTTTAATAAGTTACACTATTTTATTAAAGTATAATTGTTGTAAACGCTACGATTTTTTTAAGTATTACACGCTGTGACAACCATTTTTAGTATTTTGGGATAAATACTGACAATTAATTCATATTTATACTAAGACGAAAACTTAAAATTTAAAATTCGTTTTCAGTAGCAATTATCTTTGCATAGTTCACGATAACGACTTAGAATCAACTTATGTAAATATTATATAAATTTATATATTTCTTTACGTTAAATCTGCATCCTTTTAGATGTAGAATTAGCTTCAATTACTCGTTAATACATTAATGAGTTATTAAAAAATAATATCAGTTCTTACGTCACATATAACCTATATTATACAGATTTGCGTACACATTTATATGTGAGTCATATAATTATACAATAGTACCGATATTTTTGGACAAAAGATCTCTGTGAAAACGTGATGATAACACAGTGTGATGATAAACGTGATGTTAACGCTTAGACATACACGTGTTGAACTATTATTGAAAATATGTCATTATCAAGCTCATAGTTCAACATTACGCCTATTTAATTTGAATAATTAGTTTCATAGAAGCTTTTGGTTTCAAAACTAGAGCTATACATATTTAAGGTATATATAATTTACATATTTAAGGAATATATATTTTACATATTTAAGGAATATATATATTTTTAAAATTTAATAAATTATATTTTTTTATATGATTATCATATATTATTAATAAAGATCAGAAATATTAAGAAATATGTTAAAATATTTCTATATTTGATAGAACAAAGAATACAAAAGAAATCGTTATTTAATTTACCTTCATGAAAATAACGTCAGTATAAAATTATGATTAAGAGAGTGAGAGTGAGAATGAGAAGTTAGAACAATAGTAAAGTTTTTTGCTTTTTGAATTAAAAACTATTTATTAAAAAAAGTGATCCATAATTCGTATTATTATTTGTATTACTAAACTTACACTATTGAGAAGAAAAATTAAAAGAAAACACTATATGTTGTTTTCTTTTAATTTTTAACTTCACCTCCATCCAAAAGAAGATGGATATAATGACTCGAATATTTTTTGCAAATGAAGCTAGCTTCAAGTTTAGTAAAATCATGATAAATGTGTTTGAATAAGTGTCACATTTCATGAAAAGTCGATTTGCAAGTTCAACCATATAATATGATATACCTGGATATTTCAATTGACTTGTTTAAGCACTTTAATAAATATACGAAAGACAAAAATATTTTCATAAGTTATTAAAAAGAAAATGAAACTTGTGCGTTTTAATCTCTGCGGAAGAGTTGCGTCTTATTGTTAAAATCCAACTTATCATTTTTGATAAATATTGCTAAAAAATAATTCCTAACTATATTTATACACAATAATTGAATACGTTGCTCTTATCAGAACCGGAGATAGTGTTATCATACAATAATTCGTCAATTTCATGAAATATAACCCTAGAAGGACCCTTGAAATAGGCAAACCTTTTAGACTGACGATAAATCACCATCGTATTAAAATAACGCAGGTATGAGGCAATATGCGATGCATAATATGACGCATCGGATTACAAATTTTAGTAAAATATGCGCAGCAATCAAGATGTGTAAAGTGTATTCAGGTGAAGGTCATTCGACCAGTGTTGTGACAAAATAATATTACATTAGATGTCAATATTTTTTTTTATGACACCGTTTTATATATAATTGGTCGTTAACCTTTGCAAAGGTGAAACTAAATGTTAGTAATAAAATACTACGATTAATTTTATAATGACGGAAATAAAAATATATTGCTACAAAATATTGCTAGAGAAAAATACTTTTAAAGATGATTAACAAGTTCTATAATTAAAATTATAATTACTTGCGGAGCTTAACTGTCAAGTTGGTATAATTTTTTATTGGTAACGATGAACGTTAGTGGTCAATAAAAAGGTTAAATATGTGTAGGAGTAACGGCTTGCCCTTGGTTCAGTAGAAAACCTTTTTGCAGTTATAACCAGCGGTATATATGATTCACTAACAAAAACTAAAGATATATAACAATTTCTATATCTATGAATTCCATTAGTAATAAAACTGACTAGTAGTTGTTGATATTTTCCAAGAAGGTCGCGTTCCCATTAGATTTTCAAGAGATAAATCATATGTATTGTTTTTATTAATCTTAACAATATTGTTATTTATTTTTCAGGAAAGCAACGACTGATCATGATACAAATAAAAGAAAATCCATATACGATAGAAACTTTTGGGATGGTAAGTGTACATAACAAATTATTTTTTTTCTATGTAATTATAATACTTATGTATCAAGGTCATTAACGGATTTTTCATTTCATAGGCAACGTAAAAATATACGTCTAGATTCTGCTATTTAGTCCTATTATTAAACACCTTCGTACAATTTACTATTTTATCTATTATGTGTGGACAGTTCCGCAGTTGAACTAAATTGTGTTTATAATAAAATAAATGGTCATTGCAAAAGCATGTAAATTCCTTAATGGACTCGTGCCTTAGTGAAATTTATTTTAATAATATTCTTGTATAGATATAATATTATAGGAAGCCTTACGTGTTCAAAGTCGTGAAAGTGCACCTTGCGAAACGTTCGCCTTTTGCACCTGTTCATTTCGTGCATATGGCGTTGCACGTTACAGATTCTAAAAATGTTTTATATTTATCTGCTTTTAAATTAAATCTACCAAAGTTACCAATCAATTCTTTCTAATTCAATTTACACCCACTGCGCTGGAATCGATGGAGCAATTGACATAGTTTGACCGACTGACTGATCTAATGATATACTTGTATGGTTCTTTCCCGGTGACGCTGTAACAGCCAATAGGGCTAACAGCTTAGACATCACAAAAAAAAAGATATATGGTATCATGGTTAGTTGTTCCCGGGTTTTAGTAAAGTTAGAATTTTCTTAAATAAAAGACACACTTTAATATTTTTCTTGTAGTAATTATAAT
Source organism: Dircenna loreta (assembly GCA_963555665.1). Lineage (NCBI taxonomy): Eukaryota > Metazoa > Arthropoda > Insecta > Lepidoptera > Nymphalidae > Dircenna > Dircenna loreta. The sequence goes on along the minus strand of OY743093.1, from coordinate 12,492,848 downwards.
AATATTAGACTACATACGTCTTGTTTAATATTATAATTTTATATTTTAATAAAGGTGAAATTTAAATTGTGAAAAATACGAAAATGTATTTCAAACCCTTAATTAATTTAAATCTAAGTCTAAAATATTTAATAACAATATAAGATAATATATCATTTTGTAAATATAATATAAAAGTTAAGTATTTTATGAAGTGTGAAAGATTGCTTTATTAATTATTATTTAAATAATGTAGTTGCAAGTTCGTAATGAAATTAGGCGTGCGTGACTTTGAATCACGCATTATAAGTTTCCATATTATAGAACAATAGCATTTAAAAACTCAGTGAACCTATTCTATCTCCTATGTTTATTTTTACCACAGGTAGATAAAATGTTGTAAGATATGGTTTTATTAAAAGGTATACAAAATCTACAAAAACAAACTTAAAGATACGATTATAATTTAAAATCTCTATTATATTTTAGAGTCTGGGTCAAATCGAATTGGGTAAAGAATGATAAAATGTAAAATAAAAAGACGACTTATCCAACGTTATTACATAAGAAAATGAATAAATTTAGCAGTATGTAAACAATAAAAAAATCTCACGTAACTTCAATTAAATATGAATGGAGTGAATGATCTCTAATTATTAAATTCTCATGATGGCACAAATGAAAGTTTTGTTTTCATAAACGAAAATTCCAATTATAAAATGTGCAAACGAATGGATTCCCTCGAGGAAAGTAAGGTGGGCTGGAATCCCGCTGCACGACCATTGAGGTAACGACTGCGACCTGCCCGTCAGCTTTCATTGTTCAGCGACCCGCTTGCCGGGACTATTTCAAGCAATAATTTTATTATTGAAGTGATTGTCAATAATAATTAAGACCCGCTTACCACTCAACCGGACTCTACTCATTGTTTATTTTGTATAAAATAAGATATGTGACCAAAAAATCCATCAAGTAATCCGGTATTGTTCAAGCGGCTGCGATACGAAATTAAAGTCTCGGTATTTCCTATAAAACATTAAAAAGTTCAGGGTACCTTCTGGTTCTGAGACGACGGTGCATAGTACATAGAGTAGACATTCAAAAGCTCTCGAGACAAAGGCCGTTGCAACGTTTAATATAACAACATTTGGCAGATTCCAGAACCCGGTGTCAGTTTGCCCGCATGCCATCACAAGACTTTAATTTGACGTGAAAAAAAATTGTATTTATAATAATCATTCTGTTCCAGCCATTCAGTGAAATTAATTAGTATATATAAAAAGTGAACCCTTAAAAATTTACTCCTTATCTGGCCCAAGTCAAGTTCTGTACACTTTATATGAATCAATTTAAATTTGATTTTCTTTTCAATGTATAGTCATTGTAAAAGTAAGACCTTTTCAAGTTTCTATGTAACCTTAACGAACAAACCCAAGTAAGAATAAACTCAAATGACCTTTAGATCGGAATTGGAGATACAAATGTTACTGTTTTGACCGTTTTATCTTATAGTGATTATATAATACGTGACATTGGAGAAAGTTAATTTAGTTTTGAAAGTGAAATCGATTGCACTTTCTTTCACTTATCCATTTCATAGTTCGGTTCTGGTTGTATTAGGTATTTGAATAATCTATGGAGTCAACCTTTACAATTGGTTGTTTTACGTTTAATTATTGCAAAGGTTAATGTAGAAAGTTCAAGTTTATATAATTTCATTTTCTGTTTAGCTTTAATATTTGTATGGATATACTCTTTCAACATAAATCTTTATCCTACTTTGTCAGGTTCGGATACAAGAGTGTCTCGATAAGTAGTATACGAGCATGAATCTTTATAATTGACAGAGGCCTTATTTGTAACAGCTTAATAATGTTTTCCATAGCCCATATGTTATAATATAGAAGTTTAATAAGGGGGAACGTAAAAAAATGTGCAAACAACTCTGCAAACACGTCGGAGTGGTTTAAAGGCCGCGTCCGGATTGCGAGGGGCGACGGCGGAGGGCACCGGCAGCATTCCAGCCTCTGCGGCCGCGGCGACGTCATTTATGAGCATACCCTCGCCCGCCGGTATTGCCTCTTATACTAGCGGTGCGGTTTTTTCTAAAACTGGAATGTATCCAAATAAATGTTTTAACATAAATTTAAAATGATCTACCAAGTAGGCTATTTTTGTCGAAACCACTTCCCTAATAAGGATTTAACTTACGGCTCCACTTCTGCGTTTGCGATTTCTTATCTGAATTCGTATTCTTGTGCGTTCTGTCGGCATCCTGTACTGTCTTTTGATATTAAGTGATCCTGAAATAAAATACTCAATGATGGTCTGATCTTTATCAGTTACATTCACATGAAAATTCTGAAATAAAATCATTCTCGATAAAAGTTTGATTATTAAAAGTTAGTTCTCTGAATCTGAATCTTTATGTCGGTAAAATGTTTTGTTGTATGGAATTCCTGACCTGACGGTTAAAATCATAAAGTCAAGCTTAGTGCTACGAGGGGTCTGTGAGGTACTGAACGGGTAGTGGGATGAGGGGAGTCGCGTGCGCAGCTCGTTGTCCGTCCCTGCCTCGGAGCAACGCCCCCGTCAAGGGCGGCGACGCGGACGCTGCAAATTTCTGCAAGTCCAAACCGATTCAGTGCATCGCGCCCCGCCGCGGCGGTCCCGCGCACGTTGCCATCTCGCTGTCCACTCGCTTGCCGGCGCCGCGCATCGCACATGTCCGTCCTATGCTAAATAACTGTAATTTCGGTCTTTAATGGTAATGTTCCGCATTCTTAACGCGAAACACTTTCAAGTCATTCTGCTATAACTTTGCATTCTTATGTGATCGACTTTTATTTTCGTGTAACAAGTGACAATGTTGTGAACGTTTTTTTTTTTTGAAGACGAAAGTAAATGTTTTATGAATGGATGAATACCGAAAACAGGTTTCATAAATGGAAGTGCTCTGTGTAGTGTTATGAATTTAAAATGACGTTTAATTTGGGATCGCCTCAAACGTTTTTCATGATGTTGGACACACGGAAGCTGCCTAGGCGCTCTATGTCGCTTCTAGGTTCGTGGTGATATTCTTTTTTATAAGATTTTAATTATCTATTTAATTGAATTAATAAATAATATGTTAATCATAATTTATAATAATTTGATAAATAAGCTTCTTTTGAATTATAGAATATAAATAGAAATATACATTTTACAACTATTTAAAAAAATAATCTTTTGCCATTATTGAGAAAATTTACAAATTATTGACTAACGGGGGTTTAATTACGTACTAATCACAACTAACTTATTCCTTTGTTATAGGTACCTATATTTTCCTAACACTTTGCGCAACTTTTTAAAGCTGAAAATTGGAAAAAAAAAATTATACAAAGACTTTTGCGATTAGACATATTAGGATTTCTAACTAGATCTGGAAATGAAAAAAAAAAAAATTGACAAAGATTGGCATTTAGACGTAACAGGAGTTCTTACTTGTTTTCAATAAACTGATTGCCAAAACGGACTCTTTTTTAAGTGACATTCAAATTAACAACTTATTTACTTATATCGTAATTATCGTGATATTTTTAATAATGATATTAATGTAATAAGTTTGATAAATATTGTTATAAAAACAAATATATTAAAAAAAACAAAATTTGCCAGATTCCAGAGTCTGGTTTTAGTTTCTCCTCATGATACACAGAAGAGTAATTTAACATGATAGCTGTCATAAGTAACCGTAACAATGGCTGAATTATATCATCAGCGTCATCGAATCCGATGCGCTGGCACAGCATGGTATCATCCAATAAACAGTTGCTATTTATTGAATTCAAATGGCTTATAATTAATAAGTTTCAAAATCTAAATAGAATATTTGACATATTAGTAGATTGGATATTATTCCACCATCGTCATCGAATCCGAATCCGGCACAGTGTCGCATCATCCTAATACAGTTGGTATTTATTGACTTCAATTTTTAAAAAAATAAATAAATTTCAAAACTACTAATATAAAACATTTTAAAACCAAATAGGACTGAGGAGGAGCTGATATAATCGATCGAATGCCATTACATCATCAAGCCATCAGCGTCATCGAATCCGATGCGCTGGGAGAGCATAGCATTCGAATAAAACAGTTGCTATTTATCGAGTACAGGATGTCTTATAATAAATTGAATTAGTTTTAAAACTACTATTATAAATAAAATTAAATAGGCTTTAAAAATGCTTAAGTTCTTTATGCAAGCTTCGATTCCGAAATATAGCTACTTTCAAAATAACATAGGTACTGTAAACATGAAAATAAATAATAAACGTAAAATAAAAGTATCATAGGTAGGATTAATGCTAATAGCTGCGAAAATATAAATATACATAAAATAACTGGTATGAATTATTTTACTTATCTTTTTAAGTGCCTATTAATATTTTGATTTTTTAACTGCCTATTAATATTTTGATTTGATTAAAACTCAAACATATGAATAAAATGCGCATTAATGTAGGTACGAATATCCCATGTTTTTCCGCTAAGCAATGTATTTCAATTCTTTAAGGACACACAATTGTTTTACACAATGCCGAATTTCAGTAATTTAAACACTTGTTCAAACATAATGAAGCGTGCCGTGTCTGTTTAAAAGTACGTATGACGTTAATCGTATATACATAGTGCATAAAATAATATTTTCACCAGTAGTAGCGCGAGCATCCTTTCGTCAGTTGGCTATTAAGTGATTAAGACAAAGAAATTAATCATTATGTATAATAAACATGTCATTGTAACAGATACGAAGACTTACAGTATTGTTAAAATTCGGCACAGTCGTTATTTACATCCAATAGCAGAAGAAGGTATTGTTAATTTTGTTATTTGTGCGTGGAAGCTTATTATTACAATTAATAAAATCTATAACAAGTCTTGAACGTTGAAATACTTATATGTTGTTATATAGATTGTTTTAGTCATGAAAGACATATAAATGCTAACGTTAAAATAAATATTTATTTGATTTCAGATCGAGTTAATAGAAGCGACGCCGAGGACAAAAGCCTTTCGAATGATGAAACACCATTGCCGTCGTGTCCTCGACAACCACCGGATGGTGTAGAGACACCTTCAGATGTAGTTGAGAAAATACCAGACCTACCTACAAGATTACCACCAACTAGCTGGACTAACACTCGCCCTAGATACTCATATATATCCAGGACTCAAGACGCAAGAAGTGAAGCAAGCGTCAAAGATAAAATTGCAATGTTTTCTGTGGATCTTGCTGTATCATCAGACCGCTTAGATAAGTGTGGAACGCTACCAATCAGGTCACATTCAACAATCAGAAAAAATGTAACTCCTTTAAAGAATAATTACATTGAAACGACCTCCTTAGATAGACGTCTCACAAAATCTCAAGATAATCTAGACGAAATGCCACGGTCGTATAAACGAAACTTGGATAGACCTGAAGTTCTTGGTGCCTTAGAAAATACACATATCGAAAAGAAAAATTACAGATTAAATCAAACTGAACTATTCAATAAGCCTTTGTTTTATGGAAGTACTACAACTTTGCCAACAAATAGTTCATTAACGAAGCCTTCGTATCATATTCGTAGTATTAGTGACGATAGCAGTAACAAAAACTCGACTTCACATAAGTCCAATTTAGAGTATTTGATAGAGCAAAGAAAGAAATCTATGTCGAAGCTCCGTGGTTTAGTTATACCTGAAGTTCAGGCTCCAATTGTTGATTTACCAGAAATTAAAGTTAAAGACCCTCCATCAAAAAATGTAGTTCACAATTTTTCACAGATTCAAGTGACAAGAGAAAGTAAAATTGGTACCAAGAATTCTACATTTTTATCCGAAAATAAATGGAATACGAACTTTTTACAAAATAACATACCGAAATATTCACCTGCATTCAAAAGGAAATCTCTTCAGGTTTATACACCTTCTCTATCAAAGGAATCAACGCCAGAAAGAAAGATGGCAGTTAAAGTGGACACAAACAACAAATCAAACAATTATATAAGTTCTGTTGTGTCGAAACAAGTAAGGGGTACTCAAGAATTTTCTAAACCCATAATTAATAAATCAACTCATTTAATAAACAAGGATTTCTATAAAACAAATCCAATTGACAAAATTCGGGATTATAAGAATTATGAAATAAGAATTTGCACTACGACCGATGTTGTGGATAGTGATAATGAATCTGCTATGAGTTCTACACAATCAAGTTATCGTTCCTCAGCTTCTTCCCCAATGCATAATATGGATCACCTAGAATCGGATAGCTCACGGTTATCTCCAAAAAATTTACATTACAACTCGTATACCAATCTAAAAACAGATACTCTAAATAAATTACCTATTCCTCAGAAAACTTGCGATGATTATAATAAAAGAAAAATTTGTCGATCTATGTCATCTGACACCAACGTATCTCTTAGTTCTTCTGCAGGTTCTGCAGCAACATCAGGATCACAAGCAAGCTGTAGCTCTCTCGAAAGTTCTGTGGCTGACTCAGATAAGAGAAAAGTTTCAACAATATATAATGTAGATACAATAAATCGCAGAAACATTGTCGCTTCTTCAAAATGTAGAAGCGGAAGAGATGTAACGCTTACATCCCCTGTTATGGAAACTAAGTTCTCGCATGAGTCTTACAACAGATCTCCCAGTCCAACACAAAAACCGTCTGATCGCCTTTCTACGCTCACATCAGCGGTGAGTGCAATAGCGAATAAAGGTGAAAACAGACGACGTAATAAAATAATTGTTGACACTGATTCTGATTCTGATAACGAAGACAATATTCGACAGCGTAAGTCTGATTATAAGAATACAAGATTAAAACGCAATTCTAGTACATCAAATAAAAATAACAAACAAAACGATAGTGTACAAATAACAGAAACAATAGAGAAAACACCGCAAGTTTTCAAAGATAAATTATTGAAGGAAAAAGAATATGTTAATAATGAACAGGATAACCAAAAAAACAACGGCATTAAAAGTGCCGAAATAAATAATTTGATGGGACTTACGAAATTAGATAAAGAGAAAGAAAAACGAAACGGATTCTCAGTAAAGAAGGACGTTCCTATTAAAAATATAAAGCAAGTGCAAAATATAAAACCTGTAAAAGGAATTAATTTAAATTCGGATATAAATAAGATACAAGAGCGACCTGCAAGAGTTACTACACAATTGATTCGACTTATAAAAGGTGCTGGATCAGGGGTTGGTCTTATCTTAGCTGGTGGTATCGACTGTGAAGCTAAGGATGTCACAGTACGTATATTGTATATATTAATATTGTATTTAATTCGATAGTTATAGATTTATTTAGATATATAGTAGATATAAAGATAGTTTATAGATATATAGATAGTAGATTTAGTATATTCGTATATTTATAGATATATAGATAGTAGATTTACATGTCTTAAAAAGCATTTTTTTAAAATAGGTGCATCGAGTGCTAGAAGATAGCATTGCTGCGAAAGCTGGGATAAAAAGAGGATCAAAAATACAAAGTATAAATAATAATATCATGAACGGTTTAACCCACGCTCAATCAGTAAAAATTTTAAAGGTATATATAATCAGCATTACATTTTCAGTTTCTTAACAAATGTTAATAGTTTATATAAAAAATAAAATTGTTGAAATTTTAAATCTTATTAATAAACTTTACAGGAACAACGCTCAGAGGTCATTATAGAAATAGAACTTCCAGATAACAGAAGTCTTTCGGATGGCGGCTCTCAACACTGTATGTTATTCCTTTTCATAAATATACAATATTACTAAAATATTGACATTTCACAAATGTTCCTTTGTCTTTTAATTGAAATGTTCAGTAACTATATTATTTATAAACATTTACTTACAGCGGAGTCGAAAGGTCAAACGGAAGTTGATGCATCTAAATTTTCAAGTAACAAATTAGGCCGATCAGTTGTGACGATTACCTTAGAAAAAGCTGGTGGGGGCGCTGGATTGGGCTTCGGTTTAGACGGAGGACGAGATTCCCCTCATGGTGATAGGCCTTTAACTATAAAGAAACTGTTTGCGGGTATGTAATTCATTCAATAGTAGTCCGATTTGTTTTTATTAATTATGTTTATATTTATATATATATCGTATTTTCAGGTGGTGCAGCTGCCCAAAGTGGTCGAGTTTTAGTTGGGGCAGAGCTTCTCTCTGCTGGTGGACAAGCAATGGAGGGATTTACTCGTACTCAAGCATGGGCTGCACTTAAAGCCTTACCAGCAGGTCAAGTGGCTTTAGTTCTAAGAAACCCCTAAACTTACAATAAAAAGGGTGCAATGTTCTATCTGAAAATATAAAATATGTTTTTTCTATAACTTTATCTCTGCAAACTTTTGAAGTTATTATGCAATGAGATTATTTTTCTTAAATTGAATATTGTTTTTTTATTCTTAACTTCACCCTTTTCAGTCAGTGTTTTAGTCCCTAAGGTCATTGTAAATAGTATGGAATATATAAATATATTTTTAAATGCGTATCTGATATTTGAACGCGATAAAGACTGTACTTCATTTTGTTTTTTGTAATTTATTAATGTGAATAATATTAAACTAGTCTCGAAGGCACATGTTGCGATGTTGTTGTTTTAAGTCAATTACTACGAAGAAGGCGGTAACTGTTTTATTTTTTATAACCAGCAAAAAAATATAGAAGTGTGCCATTGTTATATTAGAGAATACAACCATACTTCTCAACACACACATCAGTGCAGTTTATTTAAAACTAATATATGATTACACTTTGTTGATTTGATAATAAAGTATCTCTCATCAAAGTTACATATTCAATTAATTCTATAATTTGTTAACATATTATAGATGGCTTCTAAAGTCCATTTGAAAAAAACAATTTTGAGTTTGAGTGTGTAAAATGTTTACTAAACTAGAATGTATTAATTATTTATACTTAGCTTATTGAATAGGCAGCCATTTTATTATCCAATTTACTACGTGCTAGGTCAAATAGGATATATCGCATTTTGAAAGGGCTGCTAGTGAGCTAGTGCTGCCATCTGATATGTGGAGACTCTTACTTGCTTTTGTTTTTGGATCAAATAGTACGCTGTAGTTTGGATAATGAATTGGACCCAATAAGCGAACTCGTAATACAATAACTTGCCATTAATTTTCCAATACAGCCCTATCTTACCATTAAAATGTCATTTTTAAGTTTTTTTATTGTAAATAGCTATCATTTGTTACTTGACACTAATGAATATGTTTGCTTATTTTTTTAATGCTTGATTATGAAATGAATTTAATCATCAACCTATATACTCTATTTTCCAGTAAGTTTATTGAATAAAATTTATACATACTTTTAATAAGTTGTTTTATTTATCTTACATTAACAATACAAAAAACAATTAATCACATCAATCCTATGTATTTATTCTAAACATAATTTCATAAAAAGTTATTCAATATTTTAGTTGAATTGAATGGAAAAATGTTAGAAATGGAAATATAACATATTTCAATATAACAAAACATACGTTATTTAAAGTCAATATGTCGTTAAAAAAACTAAGAGTACTTTTATTAACAAAAATTAGAGGCATTAGAAATGTATGTATATTGTATAATCTTCTTATCAAAGATAACGGTGATTGAAATATAAACTTCAGTTACGTATTATAATTGTTTATTAACACTATTGTTTTTGTATATTCCATAAAATATTACAATATATTAAAGAAAATTATATTTCTGTGCGGTTATCAAAAGTAATATATACAGTTACATAAGCGAAAAATACTTGTATTTTGTAGATTTTTGAAGTCACTTTCAAAGTGTCTGACAATATAATTCTTTAAAAAATCCCAAAATATAAGGTTTCACTCGTTCTTTACTTTCTTTTGCCAATTATGGAGTATATTTATGTTAGTATTTTATTTATATTACATTGAATTGCATTCTTATATAATTTAAATGTAAATTCTGTACTTTAACAAATAAAAAATCTAAATGTTTTTGAGTAACAAATTACATCAAACACATAAATATATTTCTATTTGGTTTTTTACACATTTCATTCAACAAAAGTAATTTATTATCGTTTAATATATTGTTATGGGTATTATTTTTAGATTAAACTTAATGCTATTTTCTTATGAATATATAATATAAAAATAAATAAGTTTAACTAAATCTTTATACCTAAGCATTCCATTTTGAATTACAATATCACAGATATTTGTATCTATTTGTGTTCGGTTTCCAAAACGTTAATGATTTTCGTAAAATAGATTTTCTTGTTTGTTTTTGGCATCTATACCTACATTATGGACTATTTATAAAAAAATATTATATTATCTAAGTATTATATAATAAACATAAAAAGCACAGATATGCTGCATTCTTGAATAAGATCAGAGTTAACTTACTGCATTCTTTACTTAGAAACTTTTATAAGCAGTAAAAAAGCAGTCAAGTTTTCCAAGTGATTGTGCAGGCGGCTTGAGATTCTAACGATCATTGCAAGACATTTCTTGTTTATACATACATTACTATTCTGTAATGTTGTTTTACAAGGTGGAATAATTGGGAATGTTAGTTGGCGCCTGAAGCGGATCCCCGCAGCAGGCGCAGGGCAGTCAGCGCGCTGGCGCTCGCCTCGCCACTCTTAGCAGTACCGGGCCTGCGCGTACGTCTTTAAACAATCTGATAGCTTCACTGTGTGTGAGACCAGCCGTGCAGCGTCCGTTAACTGACATTATTTCATCTCCTGGAAGATTAAGATAGCACGTTTAAAGACGATATTGCTATTTCAATTTTATGCTTTAAGACGGATCTCGGGTTTCGATGGGTAACATATCTATCTCAAATATATAATATTTTTTTAGATCTGGTTTGTTATTTTTCTTAAATTGAAAAAAACAAACATTATCTTAAACATGATTTTTTAATTATCATACAAAGGTCAGTAAATTTTTTAAATGAACAAATTGCAGGTGCATTCTGGAGAGATAATTAATTAAAAAAATGTGACCTTAAAGGCAGCTGTTATAACCGACACGCAGTCATAATACCTTTGCATGCCTGTCTTTACATATACGTAAAGAAATGTCATGAAATTAAATTAATTATACCTTCACGGAGTAATCCAGACTCGGCGGCCTGTCCGTTGTTAAATATAGTTTTCACAAAGATGCCCATGTCACCACGAGGGGAGTCTCGTCCACCCACAATGCTGAATCCGAGTCCTTTGCCACCAGCTGATTTTGTGAAACGTACCTGGAAAATATAAGTTTATATAAATTAGCTTATTTGCAAGAAAATTATTATAATTTTCTTTCTTTAGCCTCTTAATGCAAAAAGTAATACCTCAAATGTGTTAGAGTCTCGTGGTTCGGGAGCTGGCGGGCGTTTGCTTGATTTGTGCGGAGATGTAGGCCCAGGAGGAGGGCGTACGGATCGTGGAGTAGTACTCACTCTTAACTCGGCTACACAGTTTCTTAATTGTTGAATAGGCTCTTGTCGAACTTGTACACGAGGTAGCCTATAAGGTTCCTCCCATAGCCTGTCTGTCGTTTCTGAAGCTAGACGGTTATAAGCATTTCGGTATTTAGGATCTATTTCTACGTTTTCACTATAAGGTCGACTTCGGATCTCCTTATGAGGTTTTCTTCGTTCAGGCGCATAGCTATAATCAACAATATCTCGACTCTCATCATCTTGAGTGATAAGAGGAGTCCGATCTCTTGGTGAATCTTTGGGTCTGTACACATTGGGGGAGCTGCATCGTCGACGTACTGTTGCGCTTTGTCTAGGCGAGGAAGGTGATGAAGGCGACCGCGTAGTGCTAGGGCTAGGAACGTAAAAGGTTGAAGGTTGTTGTGGCTGGGGCGGTGTAAGGACGTCATGTGCGGAAAGAGCGCGTCTTCTTAATCCACCACCTAATTTCCCTAACGCTCTTAGTATATCTGGAGCTCCACTCGTGACTCGTAAGGAAGCTGTTGTGTAAACTTTCCCGCGATGTCTAAAGGACAGTTTGGCGGGAGGCGTGGGTGAGCATTGTGGTTGAGGTCGTGGTGGTGACGGAGAGCATCGAACCGGACTTGGCTCACGATTACCAGATCCCGGTCGTAATCGTGAACACCTACGTCGTAACTTTCTCCATCTCTGCGACAAGTTCGCATTCCAGCTTTCTTCTGAAAAAATGCATAATATGTAATATTATTATTTATACTTTAATGGCCATCGACTCAACCGGTCTTTAATGTTGTAAACTTTCAACGACATTTTGCTCTTAAAGAGGTCAAGATTATCAGACAAACTTGACAAACTTATTATTTGTATGCGTGAATAAAGTTCAATTGTTTTTAAATTATTATCGTGGAGATATCGTAATTTTATATACATTTTAACTTTATATGTAATAACCGTCTCTTTTAAGGTGAAATGAAACACGAAAAACCTGATCTAGTACGGACCTATAAAGTTCCGAAGGTAATAAAATATTACACTTGTTTAAAAAAAAACAGTACCTTTTTTATTAGTCTCAGCATCTGAAGCATAATCATGTGTGCGTTGTTGCTGTGCGGGCGGTGTAGCGGGCGCTGCGAAGCTGTGTCGCAGCGGCGTCATCCGCAGCAGGCGCGGCCGGTCGCCGCTGCCGCGGGTACCCCATGCCGGGGCGCCCATTGTTACTGTAATTACAAAAGATCTAAAATAAGCTTAATTCAATACGATAATATATATATATATATATATATATATATATATATATATATATATATAACAATGACTTTCGTTTTTTATTTCATAATTTTCTGTATAAACAGGCACTAAATAAACTATTCCAGATATAACATAACGTTTTATCGCATTCGCCCAGGTACTCGCAAATAGGGTTAAGTACTTCTTATCTTTAATGTTTTTTGCGATGATAATATAAATTCTTTAAACGTATCTTTTTACATACATATATAATATTGTTGTTTTGATACTATGAAATTGAACTATCTAACCTACTTCCGTCTTAAAGTTGTCGTAACTGACAAATTTCCTAATAATATTAAATGTTAAAGTGTAATAATTTCAATCAAATTTGTTACGCGTTATGAAATTAAAATTTCTGTCTGTTATTTTAAAAAATATTTCATTTATTGATAATCCTTATTGATCCAAGTTAATAAGACGGCTGTAAGTGTCTCAAAAGGTTTATATGAGTTTGTATAATGTTTATATTTCTGTGGAGTGGTTTCGCAGTTGTCAAGTGACCATACTGGGATCGACCACCACGTTGACACCCACTCCGCGTGGGTTTAGGTCAGGCTAACAGCTAACATCCGGCGATCAGTGGCCACTATGTCTATACCAGTTACCCGCTAATTGGATTTGTATTGGTGTCCGGGACGTTACCTTACCTTCGTAGCTTTTACTGTTATTGAGTTATAGGTTTGAATTTCTATATTATTTTGTACGAAACCTTTGCAGGATCTTAGTTAAATTCTTTGTATTGTTCCCCCCCTTTATCCTTATTTGGTATTTATAGGAGACAATCAAAAGGCCTTCGTTAGATTCCTTGTATATAATTCTTTGGTTTGTTAATAAAGTTCAGCTCTTAATTAAACTTAATTTTGTTTATAACGATCATAGGATTTGACTTCAATTACTTTTGTTTTGTATGTTTATATTCTTAAGGGCTAAACTTTAAACTTCCAGTATCGTTGTTAGAACAAAAGAGTACAGAATGCGCCGAATGCGGCGATGCGTTGCGGATATCCGGCCGAGAAGCGGCGGCATATCTCTCATACAAAGTGAGCTATTAACCTATACATAGCTATTATACATCTGCCTTTAAAATTAGGAACATCTCTAAGCTTTGGGTATTCGGGATTGCGTGCTCAGAATAAATAACGTCTGGAATGTTTCAAGTGCTCGCTTTATTGATATTTAACGCTAGCGGTCATTAAGTGTACCCACACTATACAGAAATAGTTAAAGAGGCTTTAAAATCTAAAGTACTATTTTTAAAATATACTGTAAATGGAAATATGATTATACCTTACTTATTATGATATCGGTAAAGAGCAACAGAAATGTTTTATTCATTTTTCATATTTCACCAAAAAACACTTTCTCCATGGTTTGGCTCAATAATTGGCTATTGTCTAGCAACTCACTCGACCATTAAGTTTAAAATGATGCCTTTTTAAACTCATGAATACGAATGACGATATGCTTCAACTAAATAACATGTAAATTGGCGCAAACGATATAAATTGGTTTAATAAAGTTAAAATGGAACCTAAGCGTGTTCTGTTACACAGAGTAATGTCCGCAATTAATATTAACCGTATCAGCATAGTTGTCGGCCAATAGGTATTAGTCTCCGGGGTGGAATAAACACGAGAGTGTAATTAAATTCCGGCCATCTCCGATCAGGGGTGATCGCTGACCCCACAGACCACCCTGCGGTCGAATCACAATAGGGAGAGAAAGATATATGGCACATCCCTACATTCCATTCACAAATACATAAAACTAAAATACCTGTATTTTATATAAACAATATAATTTGATGTCTGATTAATTAATGTCTTTAAAAAAGTAAAATAAATGTTTATTATTATTTCCGGATGAAAAGTGATTATTGTTTATATTTTTTTACAGTTATCAGTATAATAAAAGTGGTTTGGCATCTGAAAGTATAACCAATTCGTCGCACAGTCCCGTTGTGAATTCAATTCGGCCCGTGGTCATGGCACTTCCGGCTAGCCTCTGCAGTCTGCTTTTCTAGACTACAGGAAACACTAAAAGTTTGATTTCAATTAACGAGTACTGGTGTCTAGTTTTAATAATTATAAATCTCTGTAATATAATATTTTATTATATTACATATATAATAAAAATCTATGTGCAGACAACAAAGTAATTATTAAATATTTAATTAGAAAATTGATATTTTAATTAATTTTAATGACATCTCCAAATAGTTTAGGAATACCAGTAAAGTTGACGATCTTACACTAAATAAATTAACTTGACAGGTATTTAAAAATATTAATCTAATTAATTTTAAATAAAAGATTCATTTAAGTCTATTTCTCACGTTTAAAGTTCATTTGCCTCTTTGCTTAAATGTGTGAAATTGTTAGAATCAAATTTTCCGTTATTTGTGATTCTATTAACAATGCCAAAGGGCAAGCGGTGTTAAACATTTTAGATAATTAGAAGGCATTTTGAACTTCAAGTCTATTTAGTTTTTATTAGAACGGCATTGTTATTTAAGGGCTATACTCTACTCACACGAATACGAAATATTGTATTTAAAGGGCATATTCACAAGAACTATTTCAGTTTAAACAAATATCTGTATGTAAGGAGGATGACAACGCAAAATTGTATATAATTTTAACAGTGAGTAAATAGATTGCTTCATTAACATTGGCAAAACAATACCTTTAATACATTTGATATCAACCTTGAAGTTTTCGATCAACAAAAAACCTAAACTAAATACAGTCTCATAGCAATAAATATTGAAATTAAATAATACGTACTTGTGTAGGGATTTTAGGATGTTCAAAATAAAATATACTATGTACGTTTATCACTTGTGGTTTAGTGGTTTTAAATGATGTCTTGAATTATTGTAAGTAAATGTATTCAAGAGT
Organism: Dircenna loreta; assembly: GCA_963555665.1. Classification (NCBI taxonomy): domain Eukaryota; kingdom Metazoa; phylum Arthropoda; class Insecta; order Lepidoptera; family Nymphalidae; genus Dircenna; species Dircenna loreta. The sequence continues at coordinate 12,477,178 of OY743093.1, read as the reverse complement.
ATATAATAGCATGGTAATGCGGTTTATAGTATATTTGTTACATTGTTTAGGTTTAGATTAGTGTCATTTCATAAAAGATGATGTCAGAATAAACCACTGGAATAATAACATTAAATTATGTGCATTGAACAATAATTATTTTATAAATGTTAATATAAAATGATAGAAAATAATGTACTATTTTTTTTTGTGAAAATACGAACAATAATGCCAGCTGAATGCACTGACTCTACAGTACATCACTAGTGGGTGAGATTACATAAATGAGTTAGAAGAGGTTGTGGGTGCACTCGCAGCCCTGAGGGTTATGCCTTTGGCTGTAATCACGGCGGCTTTACCAACTACCAAGTACTGGAGAATAAAGGATTATAATTTAGCGCTCATTATGACAAATAGAAGTTCGTTGAACCTTTGTAGACAATTATAAAATAGTTTGTTATAAAGGGGATAGATTAAAGACAATAGTTTGAAATGTTCATGATGAGTTTAGAATGGGTTTAAGTATTATAATTTTATGACCATAATGACTTAAAGACAAAGATAAACTAAACATGGTTAAACATGTTTTAGACAATTTGAAACACTTAAATTACTTATAAATATCTTGGATAAGAAACTTGAATTTGACTTGTTATCAAAGAGTAATAAATTAAAAAACGAAATGCCAATAAAAACTTGGGTTGTAAAAATATATATATTAAGTCATTTAACCGTGGTATTGTTGAATAGGAATTTGTGTTGCCTGTAACGGGTTCGTGCCTATACAGCGCCCACTCATATTAACGAAACCGAGGTTTACGCGTAACTATGGAGGCGATAGTGACACAGCGAGTACCACTAGTACCAGTTCTGACAATACGAAACGTTGAAAGTTTTCGAGCAGTCAAAATCGTTTAGTCTTGGTTGGTTGTGGTTGTTAGTAAACTAATCACAATAATGAACTTGTTTCGTGACTGCTCGAAAACTATCAACGTTTCCTGACGTCAAAACTGGTGGTAGGGGTACTGCTCGTGGAATGTGACCCGACGATGATTGTTGGTTACACCTTGAACTGAACACCTCATAACTATTATATTATTTATATAATTGATATGTCTAAGATTTTGTTTGTCGTATAAACAATTTAGAAAGATAAAAGAAATGATATCTAAAAGATTATTATATTTTTCTTGAAACAAATTAGTTTTAGCCCCTGCTCTACCTACCTATCTATCTTTTTAATATAAAATGATCAATCCATATATTAAAATATTATTAATGAAACATATACGAATAATATTTATAATTGAAATAGTTGGTTTTGCGTTGTTTTGTAAAAACGGTTCTCAATCGTCATTTTCACTGTTTGTGTCATATTTTAACATAACTAGGGCAAAAACGGTACTGTTGTCACGTAGATTCAACAGTACTGTTTAACATCAAATTAAGAAACTTCTCATCATCAATGCTCTAGATCTCATCCAATGGATCTGGGAAATTGCTTCTTGTACTCTATTATGTTGTTACTTCTTTATTAAATGTTTCTCAAGAGAAAACGTCTGCTCTACTTTTATACTGATAATGTCTTCCTAATTATATTATGGATGAAATAATAGAACTCTACCTGTACATTTCAAAGCTATTTTGTATGATTTCAATTATCTATTAAAAGCAATATATTTTTTTAACCTTTATAAAAAATAGATTCTATTTATTAAATAGTTAACTAAATTTTATTAATTAATTATTAAAAAAAATGTACGATTTAAACACAAATAATTAAATATACAGCTCACAAAAAAAATCATAGAGTTCGCAAAAATAAAAACGTTCACATGTATAATGTTATTTATTAACAATCAAACTACAAGACAAAAGGTCGTTAAATAAATAATATATTTTTATATTACTACATTACAAATTTAGATCTGTGAACTACATTTAAAAAGAGGTAATAACTTCTCAGAAAAGAATGTAGTTACAATTTTATTTAACATAAATTCAATTATATATAATATATAGAGTAAGCTTACAATGGACCATTAAGTACTCAGTAAAAAGTTTAAGAATCTTACAAAAAAAGATGTATACTTTTAATAATGAATCGAGATATTATTATAAGGAATGAAATAAATAGTATATGATATTTACCAATCGTCGATAAGCATACGTTCGTGAGCGAATGGGGAAATATATGTAAGATTACAATTCTGAACAATTTTCTATTGTATAATACAAGAGTTTATTCAAGTTGTGACGTATTTAAAATGTAGATAAGTGTGTATGCGTTAGGAATACTCTGGGTTGAATCAATAACTGTCTATTAATTGGGCGAATGTAGGACAGTTTTTATGTCTTTGATTATATTATTGATATTTAAAGAAAGAAATTGATTCATTAAATCCATTTTAAGTAACGCGGGGATGAATAATTATACAAATAATATTATCAGTGTAGCCAGCTATTTCAAAAGTAATCTCTTTGGCATTATATAATAAGATCAAGGTTTGTACAAAATACTCTTTTTTTATTATGAATATAATAATATACATCAATATTTTTCAAGGGTCTATAAAACGAATCAAATTATTTGTTTTTCATCTGCTGTGTGAGCGTTGCTCATATTCTGGCTAGTAGAATAATTCGGTTATTTTTTAAAAATATGTAAAAAGGAGATCACTCTACATCTCTACCATATGTGGTGAATAATCAACTGCTACTGGGAAGACAAATACGAAGCAACGTTTCAGACACAGAGCCTGCTGATGCCACAGCAACAATTAGCCGCGTAGTTTATGAAAGGAATTTTACACAAAGAGTGGTATTGTGAAGTGCCGGTTCAGGAATTCTTCATCTATTCAGCAATGTCGTTGACCGTTCATATATACACTTGACACGATACATAAAGAAGCCATTGTCCGCAACGACTTCATTATCTGACGTGGGAGACTTAGCAAATTTATCCTCTTGTTTATTTCCAACTTTTATGTTATCTTGAATCGCAAATAAGCGGCTAAAGCTTTCAATCTCTACCAAGTCTAATAAATATGTCGAAGCTTTGTATAAAATGTAGTCTCCTAGACATTCTGTTTCAAGACGTGTGTTCAATTTGTATTGTATTTGTGTAACTTCATTTATGTTAAGGGAATTATAAATATCACATTGCTATATAATAGATTTGATTATTTTAGTAATAAATAATAAATAATCATATAAGCCTAAGTTTTGTTTATTCTAATACTTTATTCTATTGTTATCGTATACAAACACCTGAACTATGCTACAGATAATATCTGGAATGCTCTAGGTATAGTTTTACGTTGGGGTCGTGACTTGAAAACTAACGTGAAAGGCTGCTGAATGCAGATTCATGTCGAATGTGTTCTCGGTCGTTATAGATCAAGGACTTGGCATATAATTTCGGTTTGCCAAGTTCTTTCTTGCGATTTGTAAGTTATATTATAGTTTTATGATAAGAGAGATTCATTACATTTAATTTATTATTATCATGTACTTGCATCTATCTTAACTTATCGCTAACAACTGGACTAACTTTAGACGGATTTACCTATCATCCATTATATAAATATTAATTGTTACTTAATTAATTAAAGTACAATAACTTTTTTTTTTTTTTTTTTTTTTTTTTTTTTTTTTTTACATTGAACTAAGTTGTTGCTTGACTACACTCCACCTGATGGTAAGTGAAATGTAGTCATAGGTGGTAAGGCGCATCAACTTAGGAGCAGCCTATTCACTCTTCGCTTGAAGACACCCACATTGTACTCGGACGGAAATACCGACGCAGGCAAGCTATTCCAGTCCTTCGCTGTACGAATTAAAAACGACGAGGCAAAACGTTTCGTACGGATAGGTGGAATATCCACAACGAAAGGATGGATGCTCGCCGTGCGTCGGAACGTCCGGTGATGGAAGGGGGATGGGGGAATTAGTTCATGTAATTCCTTCGCACACTCACCAAAATGTATCCTATAGAATACTGAGAGGCTCGCGACTCTACGTCTGTGTTCGAGACTATGGAGTTGAGCGTCAACCAGCTCAGGGTCACCAATTAGCCTCTTAGCTCGCCTCTCAATTGAGTCCAGAGCTGCAAGATGACATTTTGTGGCACCAGCCACTATATGGCCACAGTACTCCACACACGACCTGATTTGTGCTTTATATAGTACTAGTAATTGTCTCGGTGTGAAGTACTGTCGGACCCTCGCAAGAACGCCAAGCTTGCTGGCGGCTGCTCTTGCTCTAGACTCAATGAACCGACCAAAGTTGAGGTTCGAGGAAATCTCTATCCCTAGCAACTGAAGTCGGTCACTGTATTCCAAAGATACATTCCGGAAAGTAGGAGCCAAGGTGAAAGGGCTCCTTTTAGCAGTGAATAAACACGTCTGCGTTTTGGTGGCGTTGAATTTAACAAGGTTGGCATTGCCCCATAGGGAGACTGCCTCTAGCTTGTCATTCAAACGCTGCACCATGGCTTCTCTTTCAGCCTGTACTTGATCTCTACTGGCCCGATTACTCGGCAGGTATCTTTCCACCACTGTGCTGTCGTCTGCATACCCATAGATACCGGGTTTGAGCAGATCGTTAATATGCAGCAGGAAGAGAGTTGCAGAAAGAACGGACCCCTGAGGAACTCCGGCATTTATTGTTAAGGGCTCCGATGAGCACCCGTCAACAACCACTCGGATAGTTCTTAGATTCAGGAAGTCCGTTACCCAGCCGATCAGACCAGGAGATATACCGTACGCTGAAAGCTTGCTTAAAAGGCCCGCATGCCAGACCCTGTCAAATGCCTTCGAGACGTCTAGAGAGACGGCGACCGCTTCTCCATTCCTCTCGATAGCTTCGCCTAAAACATGTGTAGCATACACTAGAAGGTCCCCAGTGGACCTATTTCGGCGAAACCCATACTGTTGGTCACTGAGGAGATCGTTACCTTCTAGGTATGTTAGAAGGCGCGAGTTCAATACACGCTCCATAATCTTGCAGAGTATGGAGGTGATTGAAATCGGTCTATAATTTGCAGGATCGGCACGACTGCCCTTTTTGGGCACTGGCTGCACGTTTGCAAGCTTCCAGGATTTCGGCACTATTCCAGTCTTGAAAGAGAGGCGATACAGACGTGTCAATATAGGAGACAACTCAGCTGCACATATCTTGAGCAGAATAGCTGGTATACCATCAGGACCACTGGCTTTGTTCACATCTAGACGACACAATGCTCTCCATACCTCTTTGTTTGTGATGCGGATTTCAGGCATCGAAATCCCGCAGTGAGGAAGATGTGCTGGGGTTGTGTTGCCAGTGTCTAGATGCGAATTTTCAGCAAAAAGAGAAGCAAATAGATTCGCTTTCTCTTTCGCTCCATGAGCCAGAGATCCATCTGGCTTCAGCAGAGGAGGCAGTGAGGTTCGGCAGAAATTCGACTCAATCGCTTTGGCAAGGGACCAGAAAGCTCGACTGCCTGATGGCTTACTTGAAAGCTTCTCGCCAATTTTAGCGATCCGACCAAGTCGATTCCTCCGTAATGCCTTTTTGTAGGACTTAGCAGCTTGGTTAAAGGCTCTCTTCTTGAAACTTACATCCGGAGCTTTGCAGTCTCGAGCATCAGCCCAAGTAACATATGCCGAATGCTTCTGCTTTTCAGCATGACCACACTCGGCATTGAACCATGGGCGAGCTTTGCCACCGATAGGTACTTCAGCAAACGGGATAAAATACTCCATTGCCTGATGCACCACATCAGTTATAGCATCCGCGCAACTCGACGGATCCTCAGAAGAGAAGCAGACCTGCCGCCAAGGATAAGATGCAAAGAAGTGCCGCATCTCATCCCAATCTGCTGACTTGTATTTCCAAATTCGCCTAACACCATGGGGATCTAAATCCGGCTGGGAATAAGTAAATACAGATTTCACCAGACAGTGATCGGAGGTCCCCAAGGGGGAGGAAACCTCTACAAGGTACCTGTCCGGATCAGTTGTCAGCAGAAGGTCCAGGCAATTAGCTGTATGGCCTTCTACATCAGGTACCCTTGTCGCTTGCCTTACCAGCTGAAAGAGGTCCAAAGACAACGCAAAGTTCCGCGCTTCTCTTCCAGCATGGTCGGTCTTCTGGTATGGGAATAGCCAGTCTTGATGACAGGCATTAAAATCCCCCAGAAAGACGAGCTGCGCTAAAGGGTACTGATGCAGAGCCGTATCAGCGGCCTCACTGAGATATTCAAATAAGCGAGTTGTCTCCTGATCACCGCTGTGCGAACGGTAAACACAGGAATACAGGATTTTTTCGTTTCCTGTGTCTACTAAAACCCATAGCACTGAAAAAGTGGGGTCTTCAAGCTGGCGGAGACGCATAAAACAGAGGTCATTCCGGACATACACACAAACCCCGGCACGTGGGCGGAAATTATGCTCCAACGTGTAATTAGGAAACTCGAGGTGTGCAGCGGTCAAAGGACTTTGAATCTGCGTCTCCGTCAAAAAGAGCAACTGCGGCTGCTCTGTCTCCAGGTGATGGTGGACAGGTAAGATATTAGAGTGCAAGCCTCTGATATTAGTGAGGTGCACATGGAATGAGGAGGAGTGCAACCGCTGTGAAAACGTTTTGCCCTTTTTGACTTTTTTCATAAGAAATAATTGTGGAGTGAATAGGATGGAAAATGGCAGTTGAACGAGGCGCTACGTATCGAACCCGGCGTTGAAACTGGTGTTGTCATGCCACTGGGGGGCTAGTCTGGAGACTGCGGGGACGCCCGAACCCCCCCAGGGATCGCCATCGGGCCTCCTCATCTGGTCGCCAGCCAGCACGATGGAGCCACCCTGGGATTTTTCGCAGTTGGCGGGGCAGCCTTTCGTGGATGGCTGATCCACTACTTGGGCCCCCAACTACCTGCGGTCGGCCAGCGGAAAACCGTTTCTTCGGATCCCGCTACCCTCCACGACTAGACACCCGACACAATAAACACCAACTCGCCGCCTAACCGGCTCGCCAACGTAACGCAACTGTTCAGACCCATTTCCCATGAACGGCTTCATCGTACAACGTGCCGGAACACGACTAAGTCGTTTTGCGGCACGACTTTTGTCGATGGGTGGTAACCTTGCCGCCGGCTGGATGTTATAACCTACCACCGTGAAAACTTTAATTTCAATACTTCCTAATTTGATTTCGTACTAAGATTGAATTTATTTGCATAAAACAAATAATACTAAATCTTATCCATAATATACAAAAATAGTTTCAAAAACATACGTTAAGATTTAAAATATCACAGAGGTTAAAATTATCAACAATACCTACTTGGCAAATGTCAAATTTCATCATCGCGACGATAAAGTTTAACGGACAAATTATATGGCACGAGACGATTCCGGCTCGAGGCGTCTTATGTCTCTGAAGTTGTATATTAACAACTGTTTTGATAATCTAACCCACACATTGCCTTAATTGGTAGATCATGTTTGTCGTGGTAATGACCTGACGCCTTCTATGGAATAAGTTGATATATTTTTAAAAGGCCAAAGTAATCTGAGTCGTTAAAACTAAAATTAGTTTCTTTTAAACATGAGAAATACATACATATGTCGATAAGTATCTACTACCTACCATACATACTACCAAATTTAGAAAGACATATGTGAAAAAAAATTGGTAGGTGAGTCGAATGTTCAATAATGTTGTTTTATTTTTAACCAAACAACAGTAAGGGAAAAAATATATGGATACTAAAGTAAATCCTGCCTGTACTAGCTCTAGATTTCATCAGCGGTTAAAATTGACAGGGTTCTTTTTGGAAAAAAAAATTGTTTACTTTACTCAAAGACCAGTAAATATTTGTAAACTTTACATGTAAGCATGTAAGTTTCTTAAAATGGATTTAAAATTGTGTTCAAGTTACATAAGTTACGTGTTTTTAAACCAATTATAGGGCTTAAGTAATCCAGAAGACCTGATTTGCACAACAATGAGATATTATAACAATACGATGGATTAATCGTCTAATGGATTGATGCATTACAATAGGCACCGCAATATGCATGTCGTATAGGTAATAAACTGAGGGTGTTGGATGAATGCACTGAGCTGACTGTTGTTTTGATACATTATGTCAAAGGAAAATCACCCCTATCCTATTGAAATAAGATAACAATGCATGTTAAAGAAAATTTGGTACAATTGTCTAGCGGAGTGTGGCGAGTGAGGGGCCCGGTTATAAGGGGACGAAACACCCTATAGCACTGCACTGCTGCTAACAATGTTTTTTTTAAGCATTTATTTATCAACTTTCCAGCTGACTGTAATATGCATTGCCTTGAGGGAAGGTAAAATTGAAAAATTAATGCATAATTTAAAAGCAAAACCAAGTGTAATGAATTGTATGTCTTAAATAAGATTTTAGAAAAAATATACGAAAATTGGATGCGGAACAAAAAAGTATTTTTGTACATTAATATACTACGCACCAAACAGATGTGTCTTCAAAACATACGTTACATTCAAAAACTGATCCTATTACCTCGCTTCAATAATTTTATGAGGTATAAACATAATACGATATTACAAAAATATAACCAACAAGTAATATTAGTTGTAAAAGATATAAAATAACAAAAAAATAAATAAAAAACTTACTTATACTTTGGTAGAGATTTTATAGCAGTTATTCAATCCAATAGAAAAAAAAACTTCGTAACTGTGCTTCCAAAGTCACGCTCATTCCCATTAATTCAATAGCGTTTCAATTTATTGGATACAATTCTGTTTGAGACTAAATGCACTCAAGTTTACACGTATCGATCTTTAACGACCAGATGCACAAAATGCCGCGTCCGACCGCACGTTCACTCCAGACGACGTTCGAATTAAAACTAACCTTAAAAATTACGCTACGCAGCCGTTGTTAAGAAACTGTTTATATTCGGTTCAGTCATAAATAGGGTTCTGTTATGACTGGGACGGAATTACACGAACCTGTGGTAGGAAAAGGACAAAAATTTATATTATTTTGAACCACAGATTAAATTTATATGTATTTTAATTGCTTGTTGTCAATGCAGAATTAAGTCGCGCGTATTACATTGATAAATAACAGTAAAAACAGTTCAGTTCATTAATATGGATACAAATTATAGAATTATAGAAACTAAGCAGGAAGTTTGAATAATTATTCACCGCAAATTAGAAATGTGTTTTTTTCTCTAAATTCTAAATTTACACAATATACGCTGAACCTGTTAAGTCGTATTATGCAAAACTTTTATTTTTTTTTTGTAAGTATAGCATCAGGTATGTTCGATGTTTAGAATAAAGAGTATATAGATTTGTCTATTAAAAAAAATATAACCGAGGAGTCAACTTGTACCTGCGCAACGCTGCGGGGACCCTCTTGACTATAAGGAACTAAGGATTGAATGATTTTGAACAGACACCAACAAACCTGCTTTAAATTCTTACCACTTGTTATATCAGGATAAACGTAGACTGAATAGCTATTAACTCTATACAAATACAGAGGAACGTACTTGACTTCTTCCTTGATTGAAAGATTTTAAAATGTACATGGATTTTATGACATCAGTTGAAGTATACTGTATACTTCATTACAGTTTTTTTGGGCGTTAAATTGATTGCATCTTTGATGCAAGTAAATATTATTTTAAAGGTATGGTAAAGGTAAAGGTAAAAGTATTTTGCATATTTAAAGAAATATGTATTACCATAGAAATTATTTACTTTATGTCAGATAGCAGTAAGAGCTACATATTATTAGAAGAAGTTGGTGCTACCAACTGTCTGGCGCCCAGACCGGCGTCGACAAGGCTGCTTCAACATTTCCATTACGAAATCACTTTATTCATGACTACATTTATATTGCAGTCTGATATTAACTTCATCTCAGACAGCTTATCATAAAATCTAAGGGTTCTTAGAATGTATTTAATAAATAGTTATATATTTTGCTATTTTATTGTATATGGTAGATATTCTTCACCATTGCTTTAACGCTACTTTTAATGGTCTATTTCAGTTTATAGTAAAAATTGTAGAGTTTTTTTAATGTAGTTCAAGGTATATGAAATATTTTGTAAAATGTTTATTTTATTCCCAATAAGATACTTATGTTAATAAATTATAAACATAATATCAAAGTAAAAGGATTTAAATTAAAGTAAGTACAAACAAAGTAATTAAATAATTATTATTTAGCCATGACATACTAAATAATACACAGTTAATTAAAAGCAGTAATACTTATGGGGACAGTAAAGATGGCAGCTAAAAACTATTAAAATAATATATCTATAAGCTAAATAAATTGTCCTATAAAACTGTATACGGTGTTTGTCAAGTCCATAAATGCGAGGGGCATAACGTTCGTGGGTCGGTTAGCGACGCGTGCTTCCTGCGCGTGCATAAGTCATATGCGCACGCGCACGACTGTGACCTCAAGTAATGTTACACTAATATGTAATGTGATTTAACAATATGGATTTAGTAAAAAATTGAACGTGCATCATTTCGAAATTAAAATTGTATAACCTTTACAACAATGACAACGCCCATACGCCACCCAAGTAATGATAGAAATATTTGATTGATTAAGTCTCTATGTAGCTACTATATTTGAATATCTTTGGTTAAGTGTTTGAATAAATATATTCTTTAATAAAATAGTATGGTTTTAAAATATTTATACATACGTATAGTTAAGCTTATTTGAATTCGGGATTCAAGCCTCTGGGAAATTATGCCATTTATCAAAATGTATATAGTTTTTCAGAAAAGTATAAATATAATAGAATTATATTTTTGAATTGAACAAAACTGGCTTTCTAAGTAGAATAAACAATGAATACATTTTGAGCTTTTGTTCACGTTATTAATGACAATAAGAGTTGTACAAAGGAAGCGATAAGAGCTCGCTCTTCTCTTTGTTCAAATCGGATTAAGTTTTCTAGGTATAACCGTAGACAAACAGACATTTGAATATGTTATATATTAAAATAATAAACTACACATATTTATAATATATTTTATGTTTATATTAAATCAGCAATCTTGTAGCTAATGTTGTCAGTAGATGCGATGAATTTGTAGTCTGAAATATGTTAACTTGCCTACTTATACAGTAGTAGGCTTTTATTAAATCAGGTTTGAAGAAGTAATAGTCAGATAAAATTTATTTTATATTTTGAAAACCTGGTAACGGTTCTCAATAACGGATAAATTGCATACCTTCTTCCTGCTTTTTGCTCAAAGAACCTGTAGAGGTGCATTGCGAGAAGATCTGTAAATATTACATCTCTTAGATTGTAATTGTAAATATATTTATATATTTTAAATATATATTGCATACATAAGCTTTCCAAAATGATATTAAACTCAGCGCCAAGTATTAATAATTAGGAATATTTATTTTTTTATTTTAATGCTTTTGGAAAAAGTTGTTTGAGTCTTTATATATGTATTCGATAAATATTTTCTTGATAAAATATATGTAATGAAACCAAGATGGAGAATTTATTTCGTCTTATTTAAGAGTAATGAAATTCAAATTTCAAATGGATGTATTGATGATTGATTTACAAAAACAATTGGATATGGATTTTCAAGGCATTTGTTCTTAGGATAAAGGGAAATAATAAAATACTTTTAAAAGAACATTAATCCTTAATTATTACAAAAAGGGGACGGTGTTTTTAAACAATACTACTTTGCGCTTCCTAAGACCAAGAAACTTTCCCCTTTTTCCTCTTTTGTAAGTACCTTTAGTCGAAAATTGAATGAAGTGAACTCATTAATTGCGTGAGATTTCTTCCGGTCTATATTTAAGGGCTTATTATAATAATTTATTTATTTCGAGTAAGACAGGCACATTTTGTTACCATATTAGTAGTAAAAACAAAACAAATTAAATTAAAGTGACAACGTCATGTATGTAAAATTTATTTATATTTGAAGAACTCTATTTATCTACTTACTACTTAAATATACATATATATAGCAAGTTATTGTGGTGCATCATAAAATTTAAATGAAATGACACACTGTATATAGTTACTTTATTTAAAAATTAAAAAATACATATATTTGAAAGGTTAATCAACTCATATTAAGTGTAGTATTTCTCTGGTGTTTTAAAAGTAAAGCTTCACAGTTATGTTATTGTTCTGGACGGCTGCGCTGTGCGGAAGCCGTTTCAATCATAACAGTTCACAGTGGACTTAGATCGTAAATAACAAATTAAAACCATATGCAGGTATGTATTGAGGAAAAATGCAATAAAATACATAAATAAGGTATAACAATTTAGGTTATTTTCCTATATAGGTATGCATTCCTTGCTCTCATACATATCCAAGAGGTGAGAGCATTTCATTTCGGTGTGATAGAAAAGTTTCAATGGAAAAGAATAGGAACTCATCGCCGAACTCTTGAACCTTTCGAAATAAGAGGTGTAACTATAACAAAAGCTACACTTATATAAACATCAGCGTATTCTAAGAAACGCACGGCTGTGCCACTCCCATGGAATGTATCGTACCAACTTACAAGTAGTTGGAGATATTAACTTTGGATAAACGTTTCATGATTGTTGATAAGGTTACACTTTTTTGCGTTCTATTTATTTATCTTTAGTTAACAGGTATTCCAAATAAATAATTCTAAGTAAAATATATGTTCTTGGAATATACACGCATCTAGTATAGATTGGTTAGGTAAAAGTATATACGTATTTTGTGTATTGGTAGTATATTTTGATATATGTAATGTAAGTACTTTGATTGTATGTAAATTAATTTAAAAGTAATATCAGTGTAATAGCAAGATTGGCTAGCGCACCCAGCAAATGTTTTTAATTTGTTACCTTTACAGAGGAAGCGCGTGTTATCAAGGTTACGTGCTTTGACCTTCAAGCTACCTGACTCTAGGTATTCAATTGCGAGTATATCGACTATATCATTAAATATACCCAATGGACTCTATTATATAAAGGCACATTAAAATGATGAATGGTTATATTCTTTTATTTAGGTAATTTATTTCATTTTCTTGTGGTTATTTTACAATAAACCCACCAAATCCCAAAGGTTTTAATGAAAGTCAGTCTAGCAGTTTTTGTGTGATACGCGAACACACAAACAGAAAAGCAGACACACTGACAAAAACTTTAAAAGTATTATATATAATAGTTTTAGTTCCGTGTCATGACTGAACACGCATATGAAAACAAACTTTACAAAATATTGTGTTGTACTGTTATTCCCTGGTTATACATATTGGTTTTTTACATTTTTCCGATAATATTGGAGTTAAGACTAAATATGTTATGTTTATTTCAATGCTTTTTTTTGTTTTCCATAAATAGAAAGACTTTATATGTTACTTGCATGACGCTTAATGGTACTTCAAGTTTTTATTTCTTATTTGATTCTTATAGTATAGTTTATCATCTTATAGACTTTTTGGGAGATTATAAAATATAATATCGTGAACCATTACATTTATTATCCATATTTAAAACCAAAGGCCTCAAAAGAACCGACATTCTTTGATTAAAATAGAGATAAGGTATTTAAAACGACAAGGAATATTAAAGGGTAGAGTGTGACCCTCAAGTAAACCGCTATGTATTTATTAATTAACCGTTATATATAAACCCAAAATCGATAACAGCGAAGCTTAAAATAAAATTAAATCCTTAATTAAGGTGGTATAAATAATGAACCAGGAAACTCATTCTCTCCCACGCCGAGTCGTTATTAAGAGATAACTTACAAGACTGGATCTCGGTGATATCATCTGATTGGTTGATTCTAATTACGTATTGTTTAAAAATGACTTACTTATATTATTAATGTATTTATATAAGAGTATTAAATAATGTTTGAACAGACAGATGTGCTTATATGACCGTAACAGCGTAATTGTTTTGGAAGATCAAAGCATTTTACTTATTCCCTGGTTTCGTTGGTTATCTCTGACTTGGGATATTATTATTAAGAGTGAGGTAGGTCTTTACTCTCATAAGATGTTACATACTTTGCAGTTACACGCGTATTTTAGACGTATATCTTGTCAAAGAAATTATTTGAAATGCATTTCGAAAAGTGAATTAAGTATACATTACTGTTTACATTTAAGTAATTAAATACATTTAAAAGCAGCTCTTATATAAATATACAAAAAATATAAGCCTGCATTAAATATATATAGGAATGTTAATTACATTTTTATACGCAATAACTTGTAATTAACCAAAAATTATAATTATAATTTGAATAGGCAATGTCAATCCAAGGATACATATATAAATAATAAAATATTATAATAAGACATATTTTTATTGAAAATTACTAATGTAATAAATATAATATGAGAATTTACTAATATCACGTGAGACTTTAATATCGTTACTCTTAAAATATATTATAATAAAAAATAATATACAGAGATTGCTTTTAATATACCCAATTCTATATTTTAGACAAGAATAGATTCAATTATGGTTTATGAAATGGTTACGAGGTACCGTTCAGTTTTGTGTTAAACCATTCGTATAATAAACAACAGGTGACTAACATTTAAACGATTTCAATATATATAAAGCAAATTAGTTATACAGCTGTTTTGTTTGAACTACTTAATATTACAATGGCTTTGGTAACCATATTTGGTTGTACCTACTCGAGACAATTACGCAACATTTTCAACGCCTCGTCTTTTATAACATTTCAGTGATTTTTAAAAGAAACGCATAAAATATTAAGTGATAATTGACAAAAAAATTGAGTTAATATATTAATTTTTTTTTAAAGAAATATAGAATAATAATAATTCGACACGGGTTGAAATTCGAACCGGCTATCTATGGGAAACCGTCCCGTCGCTCGACCAATTGAACTACTGTGTTAACTGACATTTTTACACATATTATTTTCTCTTTTTAGATGTAAATAACAGTAATGGATGCACATTTAATGCAATCTATAATTTATTCAGTCTGTTTCCGTTAACATGTCTCTTAATGTGTGAAGGAGCTTTACACGTATTCTCCATCAGCGGTACATTTCTCAGTGACTGATTTTGTGGGAAAATACAAAACAAAATAGTTTTTTCTTTACTGCATAAATTAGATTTCAATGTAGTTCATACACATTAAGAGTATGATGATTTCTATGCCTGATTATATAACACTGTATTTCTTAAAACTAAGGTAATTAAATAAATCTTCTTTACATATGTAATATTTGAAATAAATCTATACATACTGCGCAATACAATAATACGAGATTTTACACTAACTTGTAAATTTAATTCCAGTAAACAATATTGTTTACTCGATATTTAACATGAATTTCGATTCTATTTATTTGCTGACATCTCGGCACTATTGTAACAGCCATCAATATTCACGGAAAAAAACTTTAAAAACTATAAATGTAATATAAATAGTAGAATAATATATAAAAACTAAAATCGTTTTAAGTATTCATTATAGGACACTTTAATATACATACACGTACATATATATATATGTATATATATATATATATATATATATATATATATATATATATATATATATATATATATATATATATATATATTGTCACAGAGGTAGAGCTCACTTGTCGGATAATACTGATAATAGTACGAGTATAGAATTTCATGGTGAGAACCAAACAGTTCCACGTGATGGAACACTCACCAAGTGTCGTATCTCCGTTATAATTACATGTAGAGCCCGCATCCGACTCTCCGTGTGAATATTTCATGAATAAACGTTTTAATACTGAGAATGCATGATAACTCTTTGGTCTTGTGGTTATTTTGTACTTAATATGTACGTATGTTCACTTATTTTCATAGTAAAAATATATTAATATTATAATTAATAAATATTCCGATATGTATGTATTAGATATGTATCTACACAATGCAATTTAGTCTCAAACTAAGCAAAGCTTATACTGATAGACATACATTTTTTTTAAACATACATTATTAGGAATATAAACAACACCCAAAACCTAGGAAAAAAATCGGAAATTTTATAACAAATATTTTTCTAGTTTGGGAATCGAACCCACGACCATCGGTACAATAGACAAAGTATCGACCACTGCGCCAATCAGTCATAATACTCACATTTCTAATCGCATTTCAAAATATCCTTTTTATTTATAACCGTGGTATTTGAGTTTAGTTGATAACGGGTATTAAACATATTTATATTATCCGCATAAAATTGATTTTTTACATTGTATTTTTAATCGAAAACAATTGCATAAAAATTAATAATGTAGCGTTCATAAATGTGTCGGTAATTGCAAGCTAATAAAATAAGTAGGCCTTGTTATTTTCAGAGTACGCCAGGCACAAATATTTTATATGATACAGTAAATTTTAAAATGATCTCTATAAACGGTATAAAATAAATAATTTCTACCACGGCATATTATTTCTACTATTAAATATTTTACTCAAGTATCTGTGCATAAAAATACAAAAACATATTCAATACAAAATAATTTAAAGTTCCTTAAAACTATAATATTTCTGATTATTATATTAAGAACCCTTTTTAATTGTTCAAATAACGCCGATGGTGAAACCTATGGTTCATATTTCAAAAGAATGAGTTATGCTTTCAAAAGGCCAAAAAGGTTTTAAACTTCAAAGTTCTCGTGGATATAATTAAATTTCCGAGCCCTGCACTGTATTCAAATACCGACGCAATTAAGAACTCTTGAAACAATTTACTCGTAATTGCACTTGTCCATTTTGCCCGCAGTCTGTCTGCGATTTCTCTTTGATGTGACAGGATTCATACTCGTTAAATAGAAATTTAAACAGCTCTTATTATATTTTAGCTTTTTATCAGATGAACAATTTTCTCAAAATCGCTCCGTTTATTTCAGCTCTAGGTGTTTAAATGAAGCATTATAATATATAACTATTAAGAGATATAATTTTGTTTTTTTTCATGTTTGTATGTTTGTTTTTGAAAATTGGTGTATTGGGATATACATCAATATTGATTGTGCATGACGTGAAAGAGGACCGCATTAATACTTTTACCGAAAAACAAAAAGGTTTTAGTTTGAAAAACGCCGAGTCTCTATTTTTCCCCAGAGGACGTGACGACGCTGTACCACCATCTGTTCCTGTTCTTGATAGTTTCAGTAGTCCCTTGTGACAAATCACCCTTCTTCCCAAATGAAGCCACAGACAAAAGCTAGTTTTAAAAATATATAAAAATATTTGAATTTAAAGTAATTTGCCTTGTAAATTATTAGCAGTTCAGTAACAATGGTGAATCATGTGGCTAGATTCAAATATATTATTTATATTGTGGTTACGTCTAAAGATGTCGCCATTAATAATTACAAATATCTCGAACAAATACAAATTACGCACATTTCCGTTGATCATTTGAGGAAATATTATTATAATTAAATTTTATTAATGAAATGACGGAGTATGTTAGTCATTATAGTATGATCTAGCTTTATCAGACTTGTGTGGTTATATATATGACGAATATATTTTAATTTATAGTTTATGTGATAAATAAAGACCAATTAATTTAAATAAACATAGAATGAAAAATAAACGGATACGGGCTGGGATTGAGCTACCGTAAACCGTACCGTATCAATTGGTAGAGCGAGACGGTTTCCTAAAGGTTGCAGGTTCGAATCCCTGCTTATATCGTTTATTTATTCTATGTTTATTAAAATTAAATTAAGCCTAACATGGCTTAAAGATATTTTCAAATAAGGACTAAGTTTTTAATAAAGGGCAGTAACAAGAGCGTCTTGTTTAACTTAGACAGACTTAGACAGAGTTTAATTACGAAAGTAGCTTTCACCTCTCGATGTCGTTTAAATGAATCTAGGACAGGCGAAGTTTCTGGACCAGAAAGGATGTATTGTTCTAACAGTTGAGTTGTATGAGTCCATTACGTAAACACCACATACCGTCATTGTGGTTTATGTATCTCTTAATGCTTATTTAATTAATCTGTAACAACAAACAAACACGTGAAACAACAATGTCTGTTTCACACATTTCAAATATGTTTTTCATGAATTATTATTGTGGTATAGCAAGGTTTGTTTGTAATAGTGTTAGCTTCTGAGTATCAACAATAAATAACACGTTATTTACCGTTTGGATGAATATAAAAGTATATTTATAGAATTTCAAATTATCTTGTTCCGTCCGTCAATAACTGGTTTCGCAAAGCTGAAATTTTAGATAGAGATAAAGTTTATTTTGACAAGAAATAAGGCCGATTTTGGGGATTGAAAGTATGTTTCTAAACCTCAAAAAAATATTTTTTTATAAGATAATAGCAACCAATGTACCAGTATTTTTGAAAAGTCAACCTCTTGAACTATTTAATAAGGGACGATAAAATTGAATGTTCGGAGGCAAGCTTATCTTAGAGCAAAAGCTAGGAGTTCTATAGGGACAAATATTTTATAGCACACGTAAGTTTCAGCAAAATACCAAAACTACTAAGTGGAACTAAGATTTGTATGTCCCAATTCCATCGTGTCCTTTCGATTTTGGTGTTTCAAAGTTTTTTCATAATAAATACGACCAAATCTTGAAAGTTAGATTGTTTCCATCACGCGCTCGAGTGAATGAGAACACAACATACTATCAGATGGTATATGTTACAAATATGTGATATAATTCGTTCAAGTTTCATATTTAATATTAGTTTTCCTATTCCACAAAACGAACGTAATTTCGAATATTCCTCGTACCTTACTTTCTTGTACAAACAAAGCTATAAAATTTATTTGTAGCATAAGTTACGTTACACAATGATATTGAATTATGTTTGAATATGATGCATTAATTGAGTATTACTTCTCTAAAAATAATAGTTGGTACTTATCTAAAAATAAAAATTGCATCTAAAACTCTACATATCCATATTCCATATCTCTATATTCTTAATTGATATGTAGAGTTTTAGATGCAATTTTATCTCTCATTTACTTTGATAGAGCTAAACATTTCTGCAGGTTAAGGTTACGTAATTTTTTAAATAAATGAATTACAACCCCATTTTGTTAAATTTTGTCACGTTTTGTAAGTAACAGTTATGAGTCACGCTGAGGCTCGCGCTAAGAGT
Source organism: Dircenna loreta (assembly GCA_963555665.1). NCBI lineage: Eukaryota > Metazoa > Arthropoda > Insecta > Lepidoptera > Nymphalidae > Dircenna > Dircenna loreta. The sequence continues at coordinate 12,458,016 of OY743093.1, read as the reverse complement.
TCTCATTGGAATATCAATGAATATGACTAATAACTTACAAATATTGCTAATTTAACGAATCCTTTTTCAATGTCAAGTTATTACAAAAATTGAGAACAATTCTATTATTACCATTTTATTTATATTTGCGGTTCACGAAAAGATCAACCTGTAGAAGATATCATTTGATTACTGCAATGACGCTAACTTTCATAAGGAGGGTAGACGATTTGTTGCAACCGAACTGAACAAAAAGGAATGAGACACATTCAAGAAAAGTAGGGGAATACTTGGTCTTTGCCGGTCTCCTTCCTACGGGCAGCTTCCTCTTCGGTTAGCGAGAATAAGGGAGAAGAGTTCATGGTCCTGGTCGAGTTCGTTTATCAGTTCTACCATAGCTTCTATCATAAACAGTTCATTTTTAACCCTTGAAAGTATTTGAATTTTGTCCTTTTTTTTTTTTGGTTCTATTATCCATTAAGTAATCAAGGCAAGATTTTTATTATTAAATCTAAATCTTTTAAAAAGTTAGAACTTATCTTTGGCTATCGACACAATGCATCGGATTGTTATACTGCCATCTATGATTTATCGTCGTAAACTTAAAATGTAGAGTCAGACGACTATGGTTATTAACAAGGTTTCTTTTATTGCTGACAGATGGCGCACATTGTAATAAATTCCGGTATATTCATGATACTTTAGCCAGAGGGCGTTTGAGAATAGGATTTAAAAAGCTTATTACATGGTCCAAAAACTATTTTTATTGTTACAATTGTTCACGTGTTCAAATGCAATGAGAAGATCTTTTATTTGACTCAATTTTTAGCGACTCAAAGCTTTAGTATTATTTTTTAATCAAGGATGTGTGGTGTATTGTATAAGCTAAGTTGTGAAGCTGAGCGAGATTTCAGCCGCCGGCCGGCGCTCGAGAGCGCGGCGGATAGACCGCGACCCGGCAGTGCACACTTGTACGTCACGGAGACAGGTGGCACGACGCCCCCGCATAACTTACTTGCGCTCGCGTATCCCTTTTGTTTATAACACTTGTTGTAACATAACCTAACTTAAGTATCATCACCTCAAGTAAAAGTTCGAACGAAAATGTTAACTAAAGTGTTGTGAAAGTGCGAAAAGAAAACTCTCAAGTTGAATTGAATGCGAAATTGCCATAAACTATGTTCGCGATCGCATGGATAGTTTGAGAGTTGAGACAAAGCTGAGTTTTTCTCACGCATACTAGTAAGTAACTAAAGTTTTTTAGTAGGCATGATGTATAATTTACGTGTGCTTTGAAGCGCGGAGCTCGGTTCGTAATTCGTGTGGTACAAAGCGGAATAGAGGTCCGATGTTGGTGTTATGTCGAAGCCACAGCTAAGTTGAATGCCCGCCACCGTGGCCACTGTCACCACACATCCAACTGCAACCACAATATTACCTTTGTTAATATATCGATAAATTCATCATCTCATAAACTGTGCTGTCTTATCGTATTTTATAAAAGGAGCAAGAAATTCCTTGAATTATGTTTTTCAAAGTGTTTTATTTAAATATTCTTGGCCCCCGTCTTGGTGGCCGACAACCTTTATTCAAGCACTCATTTCGAATAACTAAGTAGCTTACTGTCGACTTATTCAAGTGTCATTCAAAATTCGTGATCCTAATTTTAAGAATTCTATGAACTTTAATTAAGTCTTTTGATATAAAGTTCGGTAATTTACGGCATTTAATTATTATATAATTAAATTGGCTATTAGCTTATGTTACATAAAATTCTATGATTTCATTATTAATACAGTTTATATTTTGTATGTATACAGGTCCAATTGAACAATATAGCTAAATACTTACATATATATTCATATATATATGTCAGTGTGTATGTAATAGAAAATCTAATGGTGTAATCAAATATGCTGTTCTTTTACTTTAAACACTATACGTATATGTTTTAAAATTATAGCCGCAGAATTTGAATTGTAATATTTTTTATTATGCTATCTATATATTTAAATAATCTCAATTCATTTATTTGCGAGCGAGTCTCAATATTTTGCCGAAATTGTTACCGTAGCAACCTCCAATTATGAAGACCGTTCTTATACACGCTAATTAGACTCACAACCAGGCTTTAGGTTGATACGAGAAATATTAAACTTACATGTAACATTGTATATTTAAATATATAAGATATATAATAGATAATTTACCTACGCTCTATGTATAAAACATGTATATATTTTTTGCAATACGTTTAGTTTTTAGGAACTAATTAACGATGGCGTAAAATACATAAAACTATTAAAAAAGTACAATAAAACATAAATCGAATTAATTTATATTTATTATTCTATTGAACTAATATATAAATATATCCCCATTAAATCTTATATATTATATATACCCATTAAATCTTATATAATATATATCCCCATTAAATCTTATATAATATAGCTTCTAATAATCAGTGTGGTAGATATTCTGCCAAGGTTAACTGTTTCCAGAGAGACTCCATCTTTATTTCTTATATCTAGTTAGTTCTCAGTTACTGATCGATCTTAATCTGTCGTGTGATAGCTTGTTACGGCAGCTTTGCTCGTGTAGAAATAAAATATAGCTATATCCTTTTATGTTTTGTGTCCTTTTCCTCGTACTTAACGTCAAAGTAACCCTGTATATATGAAAGGAATAAATACAGATACAAAATGGTATAAATATAACACAAAATCTGAATCTCTACCGGTAAATAATATATAAGCTATTCATGTATGTATTCACATCAAAGAGAAATGGATTAAGTTCATCAATCTCATAAGACTACTTATTTTATAAGCGAATTTCACAAATAAGATCGTATAGGTACTATTTGTGAAATATTATTTTATATAAGGCCTCATTTCTTACAATACAGATACAAAATAGCAATACATTTCAAAATTTTAAAAGAACACGCAAACTTTAGTTATTCTAAAATTGAATTTCATTTTCATTGTTGGTGTATGAAGTATTAATAAGATCTTTGATCTAATTTGAAGACCTCTGCAGCCCAAATACCATTCCTCATTAAAACTTCGTCTTATTATTTATGAGTTGGGGAGGTTGGGGTCAAGTGGATCCTTCTCGATGAGTTTCGTAAGTCGCGGTTCCCTCACCAACCGACAACCACTCGTTACTTCTTTGTCCTTTAACCGTCAAGATATTTTAAGGGCTTCCAATATAATCGTGTAACAATAATTTATTTTGAATTATTTTCATAGAATTTGAAATGCGCATATTTATTGACATTATAAAGACGCTCTGGTTCCCTGAATAAAGCATGAAAATTTTAATGAACCTTTTTAATATTAATGAAAAAATATCCAATAATATTAGTCTCTGTAATAAAGATTCAGATTGAGGCTTTTGGTTACAATTTAATCAATATGGTAAAGATTGACAAACATACAGTGTATTTGATTCAAACTAGTGTTAGTGAAGTAGTTACATAAAAAACACATACATACATGCGTAAACATACACACACGCACGTAATACATTACCTTCTTGCATAAATGTTAGTCCATTACCGTTTGTGTATGTAAAACAAACAAAAAAATATTGTTCTTAGCTGTTCATTCAAATGCCAAAGTTTGTACATGCTTAGATTTTCTAATTCAAATGATAAAACGTGTGTGAAGTGTTACGTTCCTGGTACCCGGTATTTGCCTAGACAAGACTCCCATAAAGTGCAACCAGTGAATCTTGCTAACGGTAAATGGACGTACTTTACCAGTTCCCCCGACTTTCGTCCTTTTTAGGCGTTGTTTGTTGGATTTTCTTATTTGATTAGAGTTATACCGATAAAAACAAATGTAGTAAATTTATTTTATTACTATATTTACTGTTAAATTGACGTAGACTATTGACTTCAATTGAATTAAAAATACATGTCTATAAATATAAGCTTTACTTTAAAATAATACTAAATATGTTTTTTGAGGGTAGATGAACAAATATTACTAATCTACTACTACCTACATACCTACACCTTATTAAAATATTGCTAAAGCAAGTGAAAATGTAAAGACCAATACTCAGAAACGTAATGATTAAAAACAATTCATAAAATATAAACAGAACCCTCGTCATCATTAATATTGAACACCCAAATTAATAACCAGGTAACTATGTCAAAATAAATAAGAGCCATGTATGTTCATTATAAACAATTATATATAAATATATATGTATATATAATGAGCATGTGGTGGTGCGGACGCGTCGCGTTCAATGGAGGCTTTGTTGCACAATGCCCATTTCCGATTGCCAGATTGAAACGTGCCCATCAAAGCGCTACCGTTCCCATAATGGTAGCATAGATTATTATTTTTATATAATATATTTGGCTTAAACGCTACATTGTAACCAAATAATATTCTTATCTTGTTTGTATTTAGTTCAAATGAGATTGCTATGGTTTCTTTTAAAAGGTTAGATAATAAAATTGGTCTAAAGTACAAACTAAGTGATGATTTGTTCTTAGACGTGGTCATATTGTACGAAAGACTAATATAACTTATGATTCCACGTCCAAGAAATATTTAATATAACACATAAATTGTAAATAATGTCCATATACATGATAAGACAAGGCGAGTAAATTTTGAAATCACTAAGTTTACAATATTTTAAACTCAAACGTGAAGGCAATATGCCTGTAAATAATTTCATTGTATAAATTACCCATCGTGTTGTTAATAATGATGGACGCAGTTTATTTGAACGTTATTTACGATTCACTAACAAAATATAATATCGATGCGGTTGTTTAATAAAGCATGTTAAATATTGCTTTTACGTGAACTAGATTTTGATGTACCTTTAATAATAATAGGGAATGAAAATTTAAAATGTAATATATTTTGTATAGGATATTCTACATTAAAATTATTTATGAATTGAGATTGTCAAGTTATCTGTAACTTGACAATATCTCACGCAACAGTGAACATCCGATTCAGTATTCCGTTTCTAGTCAAGTATTCGTCACAAATAGTTTGCGGTCAGAAACTTCCAATACGAATAGAACTTATATCGTTTCATTCACTTGAGGATACGCCGATCCAGAAATATTCTCAAAGTTTCGTTGTTATTTAATTTAACCTTAGTACGGGCATAGCGTTTACTGCGAAGCGACACCGCCTGTTTTGTTCATTGTTGCGGAAGTTTAGACGAATTTGCGACGATCGCGTTTCATTAAGAGGCGTTTTGGTGTGAAAAGGAGTCGCTTTTATTTCACAAAGCGAGCTACGTGAATATACAGTAAAGTGTACACTGTAAAGTTTCAGAGGGTCTTCGTTAGTTGCTCACTCGCAGGTGGAGAGCTGGAGCAAGGAAGGTTTTGAATATGTTAATTGTGATTATTTCGTCTGTTTGTTCGTGTACGTTTCTACGTTTCATGTTTAAGTTTCAAACAACATTTCATAATATGAAGCGAATATAAAAAGTTGTATTAAATTAGACTTAATATAGAGGCCGCAAAACTAATTAAGTTACGAAATACCTATGTTTATCAATCAAGCTCTGCAGATAAAGGTAATGGGTTCCAGTAATTCGAATATCCATAGTAATAGAAATAATTAATTCTGTATACCCATTGGACGGGTCTCACACTGCGTATACGTGGCTTGGGGTTCGTTTATATCCTAATGCGACGGTGGTAAAATAGGCGTTATTAAATTTCCATTTAGAGGCGCCCGCCGCTCACTCCGAACTAAGCTGTGAATCCTTATTTAATAACTGAAACTTTTTAATTAACGCTACTATTAATACTAAAAACGAAGAACCGCTAGTTTCCTGGTTTATACGTTGACTGTAATTTAAGAGTTCTTTTTATAATTTGAATATTGCTGTGGTTATGATTGCTTCTTTTGATTTAATTTTTTTTATGTTAAATTTAATTTAATTCTTCGTTGTAGTTTAAATAACAGTATATTTTTAAAAAATATGATTCAAAATAATGTAAACTATCTTTATAATATATATTTAAGCTTTAATCTCAATTACTATTATTGAAATCAAGAAACTTACGAATTCAAGTACCTACTTAAAATATCAACTGGTTAAGTTTTTCAACATTCCCTTCAACATATAATTACAGAATAGATTTCAAAATAGAGATTTCTTTCCATATTCGTTTTATGGTTCGATATGTTATTAGAGAATATACTATAATAAATAAAACAACGAACTAGTTATTTCTCATGCGAGTTGAAAAAAAATGTTAAACAGTGGGCGGGGTAGCGACAGAAAAGGTAAGCCTTCACGGCTTTGATCTCGACTCTACTGATTGTTACGAGAGATCGCCGCGAGCTACCTGCGGTAATTTTAGACTCGAGGAATTACGTTTAATAATAAATGCACCTACTAATTTTTGGTAACAAAAAAGCTCCACTTGATTGTTCTCAAGCATCATATACTCGGAATAAATTATGCCTGACTCACACGTTTCTTTCCGCACCTTTTTAAAATTCTCTCCCACTTTACATAGTTTAACCATGAACGACGTATGTCGCCAACATTATATCGTTTGTAAGCAATTCGCAAACGCTGCTTTTTGGCTTTCTTCCAAACAAGCACTTGAATCTAAGTCATCTGTTATCTTTATTTAAAGGAGACTCTCATTATACTTTTATATACAAAAATTGCTTTGTTAATTTAAAACCATAGCTCATTTTATTATTATTAAATTGGTGTAGTTTGTTAGTGTAGGAGTCATGTAAAAAATATAAAAACAGTGCACTTCTAGTGCGTCCGTAGAAGCGTCCGTCCGTTATGGTACGGCTTCGAAGTTAATTTCCTTTAAAGTTTTTTTATTATTAAAAATAGTAGAGCCTTATATTGATAATAATCAAAGAGCTTTTTATTTAATACATTGAATACATTAATAGCGTTGATGAAATCCATCCATTTTATTAAAGGGAATTACATACAATTTACATAAAATATACATGTTATAATTTAACCCCTTGAGAAAATAATTAATAACAGCGGAGTCGCGTGCGGCTCATTGCCATATAAAATTCGAATTGAATCATTTAGTTTAATAGAACCATCGTTATTGCAGAACAAATTAATTTCGTCATTCAAAACAAAAACAACCCCAAATTTTGGTAGCTTATTACTTCAATGTAGAATAATTTAGTCCCTCTTATCAAGTATGTATTATTTTATAAATAATTCTGAGTCACTTTTGTAAAATCCATTCATATCTTGGGCTTTATCTCTTTAAACGGTAGGTATTTACTTATTCCCTTTGCCTTTTCTTCAAAGGCTTATTTTGCGGTCTCTGATGAAAATTTTTATTATTTCCCAAAGAACAAATGAAATGTTCCGTGGGAATTATAGTTTTTTGTAGACTTATGTAGAGAACGTACGATTCATTTTGATAAATTGACTATATAAAAAGCGGCCATTTCAACCTTTCGTGCCAGTGAATCGGATAAAATATATTCTTTCTGTTAGCCAAACGTTCCTCGTACTACCCCACCGTTGATATATAACGGGAGGTTATATCAATTTCTCAGTGGTTAAATCAACTTGATTTAAAGGCAATATAAGTAAAGATTAAGATAAGTCTTTTTTTAAATAAAACAGACACCATTATTGAATAATCTATGTTTTAATGTTACTTATTTTATTTATTGTATTAGCTTCGCTACTCTTAAATTATATATTTTTGTGTTATATTTAGTCGATATATTCTTCCGTAAGTTTGAGTTGCCTCGTGTTGACGATTTTGTCGTTCTATATTTATTTAATTTGCTAAAAGTATTTTATCACTAAAATACCGCTCTGTAATGAAAATCAATTTTACATACTGTCTAAACAACACGATGCATTCACTTAGGATATTAAATTTCCGTTGTGTTTCTAATTATGCGAATGTATCGTAATGGAAATTGCTTTGAAACTTTAATTTGTTGGATTTATATGTAGCTTATATCATAACTAGAGCTATATCTAGAGCTATAACTAGAGCTATAACTAGAGCTATATCTAGAGCTATAACTAGAGCTTACATCATAAATAGGTTTTATTTCTTCCAATAGCAAGAACAGATTTTATTTCTGTGTATTATTTTTTGATGTGTTAATATACATAGAGACGAGATTAAAAATATACATATTAATTTCATCTTTCTTTAAGCCCTTTGGGCTACTTTTCCCAATTTATGTTATATGTTCTGTTATTTTGCCAGAATTGTTATTCATCAAGGTGTGTTAGATTATTAGATTTTAAGTTGTAAATCTTAGAAATTATCTTCAGCCCTTATACAATTTCCCTTAATGTGAAATTCTCGTTACTAATTAATGAATATATTTGGCTCATTCACATTTCTGGCACGTTCCATTACGAGATGCTGTATCCTGGGTGCTGTTATTCCGTTTTATGAATTGTCATTCGTTACTGTATTTGCTTGTTATGGTTTTGTAACGGCTTTTGACACAATATATTTCCTTTTCGAAGTGGAATATTTTCGTAAAAATATTTTCGATATAAATATTACATCTATTATTAAAAATAAAATATTTATGCTTTATAAAATAAACGTATGTTTTTATTATAACGGGACATTGTTTCGATATTCGTATAAAGATTACTAGTAAATTAAAAAATGGAATGAATCAGAAAAATATTTTAAAAATCAAACCCGTCGTCAAAACACCTTCCCCGATGCAGCTCAATTTGCATCGCATTGAACAATTCTCTCTCTAGGTGTGAGCTAACCAAGTTTAAAATCGGATTTTTGTTTGACGTTAGACGCTACATCAGTATGCGAGGGGCGGGCACGTGACGGCATGCACCGTCATCCGCCACTTCTTACATTGTCACTATAAATAAAATATATTTAAAATTAGAAATAATACACTCTGTATTTTAATAACGGTGAATAAATATATACAGAAAATCTTTTAATCAATTTAATATTTTATTTGTTTGTATTTTGTTGTTAAAGTTTTTGAAAATGCAGGCTTTATTAATCCGTTTGAAAAGTAATTAATATTTATGTTATGTTTGGGATTTCATATTGTTTAATTCTATAACATATTGAGAATTTTATCAATTAATTTTAATGTCATCTTCCCTTGTCAATTATTTGTACATATACATATATACGTATATAGATAAATAATTTTGCATTATTTGATAAATTTGCGTGTAATTCGTATCAGTGTGAACGCTGTGATTGACGGTAATTCTATTTCCTGGTACCGGATCTGTATGAAACAGTAATAAAATCCCACATTGTGTGAGCGACATTGAACAAAGAGAACAAAAAGTTGATATACTTACTAACAGTATCTACTAACATACAAACATATTTATATAGTATTTACTAAAATGTCAGTAAATTGAAAGTAATTGAAACGTTATTTTTTTAAAAAAACGTTCAGAAAATCTAATATATTCGCATCTATACTCCTGGGAAATATCGTACGTGAGAATGTGAAAGATAATTGTTAAACGGTAAAATTAATGTGACAAGCCAATGTATCTGAAGCATTGTCTTTTATTATACATTTCCCTCGCATATTAAGACAAAGGAAGTGAAAAGTGCGCTAGAAATAATATAATTTAAATTATACATTAACGTTATAAATTATATTCAGATTTTATTCATTATTAAATTGGAATTAATTTAATAAAATGAAAAGAACTTTGAATATCATCTATAATTAAAAATGTTTTGACTAAACAATGGCGCGTGTAACAAATTCAATCGAGAAATTTCTTTTTGCTTTTTGTTCAGACAATGGCGGGAAAATATTCCCTACATAAAGGGAACGGCGAGGTCAATAGTAAAGCTCTAATCTCGTATCGTATCGTAGGGATTAATTGTTCGGATTGCCGTCTTTGTTGTTTGTTTCAAAGTTTTTATTGTTTATTATTACGAGATTCACAAAATTTGCTACACGTAATTGTATTCGATAGTTATTAGTATTCAAATTGTGAATGCTATTACGTAATATATTTTCAACCTTAAATCCTCTCAATTTGTAGAGAAAGATTAAAATGTTTTTTGAACCCTCTAAATCGACATTTCAGATTGGTATCCCGTTTAATTTTGTAGAGTCACGCGTAAAAGCATTAATTAAGAGAAAAAGTTCATTTAACGGCACGGACACAATGGTTGTCCGTCAATACCGCTAGCGTAATTGTATACGTGGGCATAAAAATCCGTCAAATCAAATCCGCCCCTATTAGGGGGGGCGCGTTACTAATTAAAATAAAATTGTTAAAACAGAGAACGTAGCGCTCGCTCGCTCTGGACTAACTTTTAACGAGGATATATTTGGTTTCGACTAACCCTTTGGTGATTTTACTATTGAGTCTGGCTGCAAATAACTCTGTAATTGCCTTCAAACAACTTTGGCTTACTGGAGGATAGTACATTATTTACTTCTATATGTATGTCTATGTATTATTCAATCACAAAGTGATAGGCAATCTAGACTGCCTAGACATTTAGTTTAAAGTAATGATTATTTTTATTGTTGTAGATAAGGCAGCAATATGATGGAGTGCCTGTGTCCTGCGACACGCACCCTGGCCTGCCGCGTGGTGCTGCTGGATGAAAGAGAGCTGATGCATGAGATACAGGTAACGTGATAAATATATTTTATAAAACAGGATACTAAATTTATAATTACTATGTATCATCAACAATAAAATACTTAATAGAGAAAAAGTTATTCTAAAAATATACATAAAGTTTGTTTTATGCCAATTGTTAAATCAATATATAAATATATAAAGACTGAAGAACTCATTATTGCTTTGTCATGTAGTAGTCTTATAAATAATAATTGCGTCATCTTGTTTTTATACATTTATTACATAGAAAATGTTTAATATATATTATATACGTTCTACAAGAACAAAAATATTAGTAAAAAACAACACCAATATAGCTTAGAGGGCTACAAGTCAAACACATTTCCAATGAATTCTTTAATGTATTTTATATCAGAAAATGTAGAGATTATTTCAAAGCCGTCCTCGATCCACGGATGTCCCGACGGACTCTGACGTTATTTTCAATTTCATCGCGAGATGAAACAACGCTTGGATTTTTCTTCGTTCCCATTCTCGCACTTTTGAAGTGCAGCTATTCCACGACGAATTATTTGAAGTACACCCCGGGGCTCAAGGAAGGTCTTTTATATGCGGATCTCGGGTCCAAGGTGCGGGCGATGAATTCACTGAATCGTACGTCGACTCTATGAATATTAAATTCTATTTGGCTGGCATTGTCGCCGCGCGGTGAATGTAAGAGTAGTTCACGTGTGCGCGATCTCGGTCCCGCGTATCCTCGCATGTCCTCATACGTATCTATCACATGATAGATTTGACATGCTGCATCTGAATAGGAATTTCTATATTAACTAGAGCTATCTCTATATTTAAAACACTTCTTTTATTTGTCATTTGCCGTAGTATAGATGCTCGCTTTGGAATCCACGAATTCCAATCCGAACAAAATCGAACTCAGTTATTTATTTGTTATATATATATTTATTTTTCCAGATGTATTAAACTAAAGAAAATAATACAAAAGCTGTTATTTGTTACTAGCGTAGTATTTTGTTTTTATTACAATTATAGAAAGGTCATGTTCATCAGTTTATTTCAATATTAACAATACAAAGATAAAAAAAATAACATAAAATAAATATACGTTGAGATATAATACGTACTTAATATTTTCATTTATTCCAATGAATACTTTATTTCATAAATGTATTGATTGAGATAATAACTTTAATAATACAACTGATAATATAAGAAGGCGTCATTTAAACGAAATTCCTTGAATTTGGAGCATTGCGACATTTATACAAAACATTTAATACATTATAATTTTATCTTGTCACCATTATCATAAATATCTCAAGTTACAAAAACGGCCCCAAGGCAAAATCTATAATAACTAAATTGTACTTGGTAACAAGTCATATATTCGCACAAGGGATGAGAAAATTTCCGGGAAACACTTTATTTGGTTTGAAATCGAAACGAAACTTGTTCGTCAAGCAAATTCCTTGGATGCTTCAATGTCCCCAACATTGAAGCCAAAATCGTTCAATTTGGGTAAAGTGGAAGCGACGACAGTTCGACATTTTCAGCTAAATTGTATGGTTATTTCAGATAAATCGCCGTCCTTTCCTTACAGTTTTCCCATCTACAAAGGGACATTTGTCTCAAACGGATTCAGTGATAACTTTTCTTCTTCCATATCACTAATAAATAAAGATTTATTTGTTCTAACAAGTACTTTTCCATACCAGTACGAGATTGATTGCATTGCGAAACAAATTCCGTGATTAAACGGACCTTATCTATGTTGAAAACCAATTTATTTAAGTGTTTCATTACATGAGATTTATTTGTGATTTACACATCAATGTTTAAACATGTTCGTATTTGACATTAATTATACGGTTTTAGATAATTATATAAATGTAACAATTTTGTTACATATATAACAAAATAAGAAGTAAACAAAAATATATTCATTGATAATTGTTAAAGATAATTGTAAATCAAGTGTTAACTTGATGACAATTTCTAACACTTAGTAATGATTTAAGATTGGAGATATCTTTACGACTAGACTTGTCTTAGAAATAATTCTTCCAAAAGAAAATTTCTTAGAAATAAATATAAATATGGGAAGAGTCAAGAAAATGGAAGTTAAAATTGTTCAGCAATTTGAGAGAGAAGAGGTGTTGGGCCATTGTAAAGAATATTGTCGCAGTAGTAAATTGTGTCGAAGGCGTTTCACGGTCTGCTGGAGAGATGCACCTCGTGCCTGCTTTATTGATAATTTCTTCATTGACTGTTGCAAGGCGACGCTCTACAAAGCTTTGAACAATCGTCTAATTCCAAGCTATTCTATTAAACAATAGTTTAATGAATAGCTTTTTGAACATTCTAGTCGGAGCAAAGTTACTGTTTTGTTCATTGTTCTAGCTTTAGGGGAGATTTATGAATGGACGTTTTTTATGACATAAATTATCTTAGTTATTAATATTACGAAAAAGCAATTATACGATTAAAATCCATACAAACAATTATACTCATTGTTCAATAATTGTATGAGTTTAATGTAACAATAACCGTGGAATTGAAGGATCGGCTTATTAAATCTATTTGTACAATAACGCCATATGCGTTACTAAAAATAATGAACTTTCACCTCGGGGCTTAATTAACGTGCTGTGGCTTATTGCCACAAAAAGATTGAAAATTAAATACCGTCATTGGTGACAGCGTATTTCATTCGGGACGGGGATAGCCCGCGGCACTCACTCGTATAGCAAGCACGCTTACCCAATGCGATTGCTGTCAGACTCCCAAATCATTTGTTATTTTTTGAACCGAACACACTCACTGGGAGCAAACGGGCTCTGTTATTAAATCATTTATTATTCGGCTCGACGAACTGTCTCGGATTTTTCCCACAAACTTACTTACTTATAGCTATATGATTCGTTTCTGTTGTTTCCACTGGTTATTGATGATTTTGAAATAACAACGAAAATAGTTGCGGTGAAATACGATAATGTGTACGTAAACTGAATGAATTGTAGTGAAACACAATTAGTGTTGCCATATCTAACTGATTGCAATTATATTGTTCGAAAATTTTACGTCTATCTGAATGCCATAATATTTTATTGACAACAGCTATATTTAACTATTGTTTTCACTTGATAAATTTTAGAGTGTCTCTGTGTGATTGGATGATTTTAGTGTAATCTGTTAAATGTCAAACGCTTTCACTATTTTCTGTTTATAAATTCTAATAATATTCCCAATTTCATGTGAAACTCTATTAGTGTAATATGGTACTGAGATCTTTCGAATATCATATTTCTAATTAACCAATACTAAACACGCGTTGTATAACATCTTTAACATCAATAAAATTTTAAAGCATAATTCGAAAAAATAAAGAAATGCTCTGTTTTGTAGTAAGAATTTTTAAAATTTGATTTTAAAATATAAATCATACTTAATAATAAATATATCTTGAGATAGATATTACATGTCATTAGTGAATAATTTAGAAAGCAAAAGAACAGATCTCACTCTAATTTAAATAACTACCGAAATCAACTCGATGAATCTTTAAAGCTGCACGCACCGCAGACGCATGCAACCTGAGTCAGTATAACCTATCATTAAATTGCCAATACCAGATCATTGACTACTGGTCTTGCAAGTATTACGTGAGAATTAGCTGGATCGTGGATATCCTGGTATCCAGAAATGCTAATTGGTGACGGCGGTATCGTGGGAGATTGATATGACTTTGATTTCTTTGCCTTTACGTTTATTTAATCGATTATATATGTAGCTTTTGTTCTCAATTTTCTGAATCTTAGTGCTTTCAACGAAGATTTGGGATCTTTCTTGAAATTATTTATTATTGCCTTACAAAACTATATTTTTATGTTGTTTCATGTCATCATAGATACTTTGTTTTTCAATACTATTTTTACTAATCAAGTACGATGAAATCCGTGTAACACTAGTTTTTCTGTACATTACAAAATTAAAAAAGCAAATAATCAGCGGTTTTGTATCTTTATCTTTATCTATCTGTACTGTACATAAAAAAAAAATGTTAAAAAATTTTTTGGTTACTTTAACTATATTTTTTGTTGTAAATAGTCGCAGGTTTGATTTGTTTTTATCTTGTATACACAATGCAAAATACTAATTAACGAAGGTTTAGGTCGCTCAAAAGGAAATATTATCCCCAAAAGGCGTTAACTTCAAATAAGCACGGATTTTAGAGTGTAAGTGGCCATTGCGGTGTACTATTAGACACCTACACTCCTAAAACAGAGTAAGTGTAATTGCTTTGCCACTTTAATTCTCAGGGGGAGAAAGCCTCACATGGCCGTAATTACTCTGTGTTAGTTGTTGGAAGGGAACACGGCAGCTTACAAACTGCCTGAAATGCAGTGGTTTATGGAGCATTTTCACTATAAACTACAAAATCTATCCGTATAAGTAATGAAAACTCAAGTAAGACATCAATAGAATTTTTGTCTTTCATTAATTTGAAAAGTATGTCAGTTATTATAAAGTGGAATAAATATATGATATTATGAGATATTGTCTTGATATCTGTATCTAAAGTTAAAGCTTTTAATAGTATATATAAGAATAACTAAGATAATTTCTTATTTACAGGATAATAGCACAGGACAGTCGTTGCTGGACGTGGTATTCAGGCATCTGGATCTTCTAGAAACGGCTTACTTTGGTCTTCGATACGTGGACCAAGATAACCAGACGGTAAGTGGTCTGATTTATTAGAGGGCGTCACAAATAGAATTATTTCATTATTGCGTATAAATAACATCCAGAGGCGACATCCGTGTGATGCCGCATTTAGATTATTCTTTTTGTAGCAATGGTCGGTATGTAATTCGACTGCCGGTCTATTTATAATAAATCATGTTTAAATAAGGACTATTTATGAGACATTTTTAATATACAGTTTATTTTAATGAATATGCATGTGAGATTTTAACATTATAAATAGTTTCCTTTAAAAAGATCTTATATATATTTAAAATGTAGAACGGAACTCGTTGTAAATATAGCAATTTTAATAACAGCATTGGCTGGATGCTGGTAAAAGGCTACGTCGTCAACTCCGAGGCTCCGACACGCATACTTTTTATGTCGGAGTCAAGTTCTACGCCTCGGATCCTTGCAAGCTGTTGGAAGAAATTACTCGGTATGTATAATGAAAAAAAAAATTACACTTTTAATAGAAACAAACATGGGATCATAATGAAACCATAAACTTTACGTTTTTTCAACCAACTTGTATATTTTTTATAGCCACAAAATAATTGACTGACTTATTGAATAAGATTAATCTTTGCTGATATTTATTAGGAGTCTATGATATCAGTGAATTTGAGAGTATTTTTTTGCTTACTAACGTTCTCACCACATCTGCTCAGACTATTGACTGGTTAAATAATTACCTGCACGATAGCCGCTAACATATTTAAGACCAGTTTTCTATATTGTCTTCTTTTCTTTTCTCAATATTCAATTTTTAAAGCTCTGATCTAGTTTCTTGGTTATTAGGAGATTTCATCAGTCACTTCAATTATAAAACAAAAAAATATGCACCAAAATAATAATATTAAATATTATGCATTTTCATAAACTCAGCGTTTACAAAGCAACCTACTTCATACTCCTGGATTCCTTGCAGTTCATATTTAATAGTCTCAATAATTGCCATATCTCAATATGCGGAAGTAAATCCTCGTTTTCAAGAATATCTTTGAGGCATCTTCAAGTCTTAAAAGTCTTATAAAGCGGTTGGGTTCTTGTTTGATTTTTATCCACAGATTCCTCGCTCTGATAACCTTCTTATCTTGAATGCACCATCTGCTACTAAAAATGTTTCACTTGAAATTTTGGAACCTTTTCACTTTCTGAACTTTGTGACGTGACATTAAAGCGCTCTTTAACTTTTGGATGCTTTTTGAATTTTGTCCTTTTTTCTGTTTTCAATTTAAAAGGTTCTTTAGTTTTTCCTTCATCTAGAAACAAGTTATTAAAGATGTTTATTTTTTTGGATTATTTTCATTATTTGGTATAAATTTATATATTTATTTTGTCGTCATGTATAATAGGATTTCCTAAATTTAATGACTTCTACCAAAAGTTTATTTTGAACAGATTCGATTATTACTGTATATATTTTTTACTATTTTAAAAATATATAAATTATTTTTTACAGTTTACTTTAAGAAAGACTTCATTCAAGAAATAATAGTTTTAAATTGTTTGGAAAAGCTCCACTATAAAGCACATTTCAGAATCTATAAGATCCCATTGAACAGTTTTGTAAAAAAAAATAAAAAAAGCAAGGATGAAACTACGATAACACGTGGTTTATTAAAGCCGCTTAAGCCCGGCGATATAAAAACTTATGGGTTTAAACTCTTTTGGATTTGTTTTAAACTATTTATTCTATAATACTTACCTTATATAGTTAAATATAATCAATACCTTATATAGTTAAACCTTATATAGTTAAATATAAACAACTTTATAAATATAATGTATAAAATTATTGTTAAATTGTAATTAATATTGATATGGGGGAGCCATTACTATTTTTGAAATGTTTCAAAATATCACATATTTCAAATTTGTGTTTATGATTTAATCGTCATTATTAAAAATATGTGAACGATTATAAGTATATTTTATTAAAAATAGAATGGCGGCCATGTTTGCAGAAAGATATTACGTCCAAAGTGCGAATGAAAGATACAATAAAAAACATCTGGGCTCACGTACATCCCAAGGGTTGTGTCAGCGCCACGACCTTCTTGAATTGGTTTTACTTATGTTTCAAACTACTTATATACGACATAGTGTCTGGCGGCTTGGTAATATTTAGATGTCGCCAGTGATATAGGTACTTTTCATACTTGGAAAAATATTAATTTTTGTTTATCTTATATTATATCCTGTATAATATTACTATTTACTGAATTTAATTTGAAATCGTTATTAACGTATAATCTTAATTTGAAAGTGTCCAATATTTTTACTCTCAAAACATTTCGCTTTGATATTGTATGCGTGAGTTGATAGTTTCAGAGTATATTATAATTAATTATTTTAATATTACATCGTTAATTAAATGTAATAGAATAATGATGTAGGTAAGATTATCGGACCCGGAGACTGGAGTCCTTAGTAGAAAGAACGTCTCGCCAAACTTGGACAATTCTATTCCATCACAAAGGATTTTCCCCTTTTGATGGCATGAAGCCGTTTTTTAAAGTAACAGATCCTTATTAAAGTCACTTCATTGTTAAGATAGGTATACAATATGTACTTCGTTCATTATCCTGCAAATATTGCAAGACTTTCATTTACCTTTTATAAAATGTACAATATACTTGAATGTTAAATATCTTCGGTACCATCTAAATTAATAGTAACGGCGTAATGGCGAATATTTACTATATAATATGTTGAAAAATTGTATAAAATTACATAATGTTTTATATTTTATATAAGTAATATAATCAATGTTTAAGTTTCTTTGATTATTGTATGGTTCAATATGTTAAATTGAGTAAGTTGTTTATTATCCTAAGAATGATATAGAAGTAAAATTATAATGCATAATAGAACAAGTTTGTAACATTATGCATTATAATTTTACTTCCTTTTATTACAGTGTACATTTTAATGTTCAGAAAGGGAAGTAAAGTTTGAGTGCGAAAACAAAAGAGTCTAGTATCGCAGTAAACCTACTGAGGTCGTAATCAGGTTAGCTATAAAATTCTGAATGGATTTACCACGGTAATGGCATTACACCACTTATAACCCTTGTATGTGAATAATAAAAGTCGCAGATGCTTTCATTAAAAAATAATTAGATGCAAAATCTAACGTAAATAAGACAGGAAAACGACCTTGTGACATATTGATTTTATTTTCCCATCTGCTTCAATAACGTAACACAGAAACACGTTCATTTTAACGTGAACTTTAGTTTGAGGAATGTTTAATTTTTACCGGGATATCTAGTAGCGCAAATGGCGGGATTTATTAAAATTTCTTTATTACATTGTTGGCACAAACCCTCGTGACACCCGTCGCTTCTTATGACGGGACAACACAAACTGTCCTCCCTCCACCTAAAGAGCCCCAGATTATTCGTAATATCTTTGAAATCTTTACTGTGATGGTCTTTTAATATTTAATTTCCTTTAAGGGCTACGCTCCCCATAACGCTTTTACTTATCTTAATTCTCGTTTAGGGAAAAATTATAAAGAAACTCGACAAATCATTAAATATTCAGACGAGTTTCATACAAACGAAGAAAGGGTTTGCTTTCAAAAGCTATAATATTTAAATATAAATGGAGGGCGATAATTAAAACCATATTAACTTGTTTGCACAGGTATCAGCTATTTCTACAACTGAAACAAGATGTCCTGCGAGGTCGGCTGCCAGTAAACTTTGACCTGGCTGCTGAACTCGCCGCATATGTGTTGCAATGTAAGTAAACCTATCTTATTTATGTCTCTTTTACTTTTATACTTTGTTTGTGTTTAATGGTTTTAGTTTTAAATTATACTACTTTTAATAAAAATAATCTATTTACATTTTAAAGATGATATAAATTATTTTTCAGCACTATAATACTAACGATTTTTTTTATAATGTTGAGACATTTTAAAACGGGTCATAAAAATAATAGTGACATTTTCAATTTGCTCAACGTTTTAGCGAGGGTGCACTCTTGTAGTCACGTACTAAGTAGAGCAAAGCGTTGCCCGGAGAGGCTCGAAATATTCGTTTATATTAAATCTGACTGAAATATTTCAACACAAACGAACAGTTGAACTTTATTAAATTATTATTATAAAATATTTTATTATAATAATTTCATATTAAATCTCTATTATTTATCTATATTCGATACTCTATATTTTAGAAGGATTTGAATATCGATAGGAAATATCTTGAAAAATAGCTTAACTTAGAACAAACTTACTTTAAACTTACAACAAGAAAATGCACTTTGCCGATAGATAAGGATGCGGCTCTAAGGAAAGCCATTAAGTCAAACTTTTACAAAATATAGAATAGGAGTAAGAACTATTTGAAAACTGGTACTTACTAATAGAGTTGGTTTATTTGATAAATTGGCTCAAACTCATTACGCTATTATGTTTCAGACTTGATTAAAATAGTAATTTGCAACAGTTTTAATATATATATTTAATGGAATGGAGGCTCCAGCATAATATAAATCATCAACCGTTAAACGTCGCAGTTAATACTTTTGGTTTATTTTATTTGTTATATTTTGTTTAAATGTATGATAATGCAGTGACAGCCAAATAAAGATTATTAATTTGATTTGATTTGTTATATATATTTAAATATATAAGAGAAGATTTAAAATGAATTAGATACTTCTTTAACAAAGCATTTGATTATTCAGCTTTTATTTCTAAAGTATAGAAACGAATGTTTGTTTTTATTTCAATGCATTTCGTTTGTGACAGCTGCTTGGGGCATATACTGAATACGAAAAATGAAATTTTATAAAATGATTTTTTGAGCAATATATTTGACAAATCAAACTAAAAGTGGCTTAGTGCTTCGCGGGGAGTTTTGATTTCAGCACTTTTATTTTGCGGTCCTTCGATATAGAGTTGAAATATATTTTTTTCTTTATGTTGGTATATCTATCGGTGCTGT
The DNA here is from genome assembly GCA_963555665.1 of Dircenna loreta. Lineage (NCBI taxonomy): Eukaryota > Metazoa > Arthropoda > Insecta > Lepidoptera > Nymphalidae > Dircenna > Dircenna loreta. The sequence goes on along the minus strand of OY743093.1, from coordinate 12,437,705 downwards.
GAATAATAAATAATATAAATGAAATAATTGTGCTTTTAATAATTAATTTAGTAATTTAGCTTTTAGACCTAATTTTGGTAGGAAAGTCATTTTTATACCACAAGTGTATATTTGTACTTTGAGCTCTACATGAATAGCCTATCCGACAAATTGGAAGCAACGAAAAAATGTATCACAGAACCATTTAATTTTTTAGCCCTTTGAAACATACAACAAAACAAAAAACAATGTAACAATCTGTTCAGCATTCCATGTTATAATTGTGCCGTACACGCAATGGAAATAAACGAAATCGTTCTAAAAGGACGTTGACTCACCGCCAGAGGGACTGCCGCCAAATGACCAGTTGGCCCCGTAGCAGTTTTACTATGATACATCCATAGCACACATACATACAAATACACATGTGTGTATACCTTTTTCATTCCATTATCATTATTTAAATTTATGTAATTTAAGTAACAGTGAAAAGTAATAACAGTAATAATTATTTTATTACCAGTTTCCTTATTATGATTACTGTTTATTACCAGGGAGTTTTTGTTTCTGTTCCTTATAATTTCAAGTCCATAGTGGTCTTGGATCTAAGGAGTACTGACGTCGCCAAATCATTGTTTCACAAAGGTTTGTATAGTTTATTATTACCTGTCATGATAATAATATTTCATTTTGGATCAAATTGTAATATTATATTATCGTTTTATAAATATGCATACCCAGCATATTTTTTAATGCCAGGTCAATTTTACAATTCACCCAATTGGCTCCATTGTCCAGCCAACTATCGAGCATTGAGTCTGGAGCATTCATCTGGCAATAGCAGGACAGCCATTGTTAAAGCAATTTTTCATTGTATTTTAAGAAAAGAACCAATTATTAAGCTGTAGTGAGGTTAAACAAAATCATATTCTATTTAATATTTAAACATGTTGTTTTTCTTGTAATAGTAATATTATTTATATAACAGATATAAATTATTTCTATTTATAGACACAATAGGTTTTTAGTTAGAATTATACGAAACAACAAAAACTGTTGATTTATTAATTAAATAGTTGATTTGATAACTATACTAAATATATAACATGAAGCATAATTTTTAAAATGGGTAATTAAATAAATATGTGTTTGTATGTATGTATTATGTATGAATATACTCAGTAGCAATATTGTATGAAATCAAATGCGCTGTTAAAATACGTAGCCAAAATTTTCACGTCGATATCAACTGCTCGACTTTCAGTTATTTTCAGCTGTTCGTAAGTTAGAAAATGGATGTATTGTACATATAATTCATTAATAAGAATTCCTTTGTTCTTTTTTGCATTTCATATAAATGGTTGAAGTAAATTTATTAAGCTCGAATTATATTTAATTTCTCATTTTTTTAAGTATTTATATATGCCTCACCTTTGAAGATCCATCTCCGCAGTTAATTACTACTCAAATTTAATATTCTCATCAATATTTATATATTAATTATACTTTCTGTATAATTAATTGGTAAGTACCTGTAACAATGTCAAACAAGATATTTTACTTTTGATCTCTGGAATATCCATGCTCGTTAAGGACATTTAATTAAAGCGTGTTGTTTTATCTCCAAGTATTTTATCTATTTGGATTTTAAATGATAATTAATACGAAATAGCTTTAAAAAAACATAGGTATCCTTAATGTGATATATTTACCTTATCATAAAAAAATTCAAAAGTAAACAAAAGATTAGGACAGCTTTATGAAAGCGCGCTTATATTTAGGTGCGTTGGTAGAGGTATGATATCAATGCCTTATTCAAGAGGTAAATGAGCCATCAGCGGCGCAGCATCGTTTGCATCTAATCTTGTCTACATCAGGGCCCCTGGAGCCCCGGGGACACATATCAACGGCAAAATGCGAGGCCATACGCAATTACCGCACAGCCGCGCGCCATCGGACAAATGAATACTCGTAAGCGTACCCAATATCTTTCGCAAATATTAACGTTACTAGTACCAGTTTTAAAATTGCAGTAGCTGTAAGAGTCAGCATTTTTTTTATTATTCGCTAATAGAGTTTTACGAAATTGCATTTTCAGTTGTAAGAGACAATCTATTTGCCTCTTTAAGTTATGAAATTTTTAAATAGCATTTTCTTTTTGATTAAATTGTAATAATTTCAAACTTGATCAATTTATAAACAACCCTTAAAGTTATATCATGCTATAAAAAAATGAAGAGACTTAACAACCTTGTTTTCGGAAACTTGAGCCTAAAAGTTTACACAAAGAGAGCAACGGCATACTATTTGTCACTGCTCGGAGCTATCTATCTCCGACGGCTCTTGGTAAAGTCGTTTTGTATAGTAAAGTATCGGGAGTGTAGACAACGGCCCCTCGCAACAAGTTAGCTTGAAAAACATACATTAATCAACAGGATGGGCGATCACCTAAAATGCTCTATATAAGAGCATACGACTACGGAAATTACTTTAATACCGTGCCAATTAAGCTTGAATAACCGTAGTTAAATACCACCCACGGAAAATAATCATCGTGTAGTACAGTACTTTATTTTTATGTTAAAGGAAACGACGTTATTACGTAGAGCAATTTAAATGTCTCTTGTAATCCAAAGTGATCTCGGCTCAGTGGGAATTGTTTTATATTTTCGTCCCTATTTTTTTTTCTTTTAGCACGTCGTTTTAATAATATACTTAATTTGATTCGGAAGTCTTTCATATGAAAAACATTTAGTTATATCCTGCGCAGACTAAAGTAACGTAGGTTTAAGTCTAGACTAGCTTAATGACCTAACGACACCCATTTTAGCGATAGCGTCGCCCGATTAACATTGCTTAAAGCCCGTAGCTAAAAATTTTAATCCAAATTCCACATATTCCGTAACACCCATGTACTTTGGATTCAGGTTATAGTCCCGTACCAATATCTTACCTTAATGCAAACAGGTCACGAGAATATTACTGCTTTTGTAAATAATTATTAAAAAGGTTTCCATTTTTTATGTTCGAATTATAAAATGTATAATAGGCCTGCATTTTTTATGAGAATTTAGTTGTCAGTGGCTTTGACAGAATATAAAAAATAATACATGAACATGACATGAACATTTTTAATAAAAATGCTTAAATAGTGTGTGTATTGGATTCGTGTAAGCGAATATCTACCCACCTAAAATAACCCTTCCGCAAAATTTCTAAGTCCTATTTTAATAGAATTATATAATAGCTATATAGCTAACGAAGTTGATCTTAAATATACTAGGCTAAGTTTCATAACTCAAATATTTATATAGCAATGTATATTTAGAAAGCAAGTTTATATTAAGGTCGCCTTATGTCAACAACTGCGATAGATCTCGATTTATACTCCCAGAAATCATGCTCTATGGCTGTCCACAGATCACTTAAATAATACAACATTTTAACAGCGTTCCGTTTCATGTGTAAATAAATAAATTTATGAACCGCTAACCAATAAACTTTGATGTTTCATAAATAGCACAGAATTCATATTTATAATAGAAATATTTATAATATTTGAATTTGAGTTCCATTTACGTTATGAATTCTAAGTTTAATTCATTGTATTGTTCCATTCAAACAGTCCGTAAACAGGAGCTGCAGTGTTTAAACATAGTCGTTTTAAATTTATGGGCGTCCTCCACAATGTTTCAAAGTGTCTGCTAATAATAACTTAAAGTTTAAAGGTATTAAAATATAAAGTATTTTTAAAGTATTCATACTTTTAAACTTGAATATTAAAAATTGTTTCATTTAAATTTATTTTGCAATAGATAATTTTGTTTCATAAATACGCTACGCGTTTATAATTTATCTATTCAATATGTTTTCCGCTAGTGTAGCAGATGTTGCGATTTCCGAGGGTAAAAGAAAGAGATATACGACGGGAAATGGCTGTCAGCTCACAATTTTTTTTCTAAATTACGAACATGGGATACTTTTTGTTTTCTCCGCACTTAGTTTCTTTGATAATTAGCTCTGTGATCTATTTATCCTCATATAGTTATGTAGAAAACTTGCTTGCTCCAAATCAACGCAGGCCCGTTTGTGACTCTGACCCGACTCTGTTTGTCTATTAAGACCCTTATTACTGCTTGTGTTTGCTTGTCATTCCTCATATTTATTTAGGGCACGTATCCACCCGTCTTAACTAAATTAATTACAATTTGTTAAAGATAGGGTCCGCAATATAATCGGAATGTCAAATAGATGTTACAAGATATCTGGTATAATAATAATATGAGGGTACTTAAAAATATATATTTTATGAAATTATATGAGTCATATTTCATTTCTTTTTAAGGAAAAACGTAGAAGTAAGGTTGAGTTTTATTTTTACCTTTTTTTGCACAGCGGAACTAGGTGACTACGACCCTCGTCGACACACTCCAGGCTACGTGTCAGAATTCAGACTGGTAGCTCATCAAACTCCAGAACTGGAAGGACGGGCGGTGGATATTCACAGAACTCTTACGTAAGTAACAAACTATCTGATGTCAAAAACAAGTATTAATCTTAGGTATTTATGGTTCATACTTTTTGGATTAATAAGTTTTGGTTTCAAAAACAATGAATTGTATTATCTTATTAAATTCAAATATAACTATATAAAATATAATATATATATTTTAAAAAATCACAAAGAAGAAAATCTCGTCTAAGTTTTAAGTTACATTAATTAAGTTTAATCAGCGATTAAACTTCTTCAATCCCAACCATTTTACTAATTCAATATATTCTGCTTATTCAATATCTCGCTTTTGAAGCGAAAAAGTCTTGATTACGTAGAAATGAGGGTACCTGTATATTTTTGTATATAAGTGGCCATAAACTGTTGGGCTGACACGTAACGCGAACATTTGGTTAAATTAAATGTAATAATGTTAGACAATCAGTTAGCACGAATACGGTTTTCAAGATTTATATTAATGTTCTCACTTAGGCTGATTTAATTTGTTACAGAGGTATATCACCAGCACAAGCTGAACTTAGTTACTTAGATAAAGTGAAATGGCTTGACATGTATGGTGTCGATCTTCATCCTGTTTTGGTAAATGTTTACAATTATATGTATATATTGATGTGTTGGTTTGTTTATTTTGTGTTAACGTCACAAATGTATATAATACAGGGCGAGGACAGCGTTGAGTACTTCTTGGGACTAGCGCCAAGTGGCCTGTTGCTCTTACGAGGAAAACATACCGTCGCTACCTATTATTGGCCGCGTGTCTCGAAACTTTACTACAAAGGACGATATTTTATGATACGCGTAGCTGATAAGAATGTAAGCATTAAATATAATAATTCATAAATAAAAGTAACAAATCATACTGTGATGTGACCTCGTTTTCTGAACGGTCCAGATCGCTCTCCCTGATAAGTGACACTGAATAGTTCTGTGAGATGGGGTCGGTCTTAGACTTTTTCCTTGAAAGACATTTGTAGGCATGCAATTACAGATAAGTCGCACAGAACTGAGAGCAGTATTTACCGCGCTCTTGGCGCCGGCTGATAACACGTGCTACGCCTGGCTGCCCCCCGCAGCCTAGAGATGCTTACTTATTATGCCTTTGAAGTATCTAAAAAATAGGGGAGGGGTAGTAAAAATGAACTCGACATTTTTTTCGCACAGAATGAAAATTGATCAAAGGAAGCGTCGTAAATTGCTTTTCATTTGATAATAATTCCATTGTACACGACGAAACTTTGCTCGAGGTTAAAATTTTTATGGCATCTAAAATGTGTGGTTTTTCCCGTGAATTTGTCATATTGTCAACAAAATTATTTACACATACAGAATTTCCATAGCAAATATACATTTTGAAACTCCTTGCTTTGCTTAAAAAAATAAATATATATACTCGACAAAAACAGATATTTTTTAAAAATCATAAAAAAAATAAACAGACAAAAACAATGATTTTCTTTTTGAATAGTTTAAGTTAAAGAACGAGTAATCCTCATTATGCCAAAATAGTATATAAAATAAACGAGACAGCCGTTTATTTTGTAATAGTATATAGCTTAAGCTTTTGTAATACATTCAGCAGAATTTGTTACATAAAGTCAGCAATCAAGAATTAGTTTTGTATTTCAAGAAAGGAGTTAAACTGTTTGAGTTTGAACACAACAATAAGCCCTCAGATTATTCCGAATTTTCCCTTTCAACGTTTTCATATAAAGCAGAACGCTACTTTGATTAGTTTTACTTTACAAGTCGCAAAGTTTGTAATAAAGGGGTCTTAGGTTGTTACCATTCGAAGGTGTATTATGTTTCTTAGAAATTGTTTGTGTTTTAGAATGATACGTCAACGTACGGCTTTGAGTCACCTACCAGAGCAGCTTGTCGGCACTTGTGGAGATGCTGCTCAGATCACCACACATTCTTTAGATTACAACAAACCTCACCTGCATCTGCTGATATCTTTGCTTTAGGTTCCAGACTGAGAAATAGGTAATTTTCATTTAATTTCTGTGTAAATATTTTAGATTGAGTGCAATGTTCTGTTTCAGTTCTTATTGTTTCTGCTGTTTCATTTTTTATCTTCAAGATACTTTTAAGCTATAGTGTTCTCCCTTGGTATTAAACATATATAAATTATATAATATATATAATGATTATTAATTCTCAAACACTTTTGTACATGTATACTTTCCGGGAGGACTTTAAAACATTTTAAACTTTAAATTAAAAATATATATCATAATTTATCATTCTTCTGATTATTCATAGTAATCACAGTAATACTAATAATTAATACTTTTAAATATTTTGTTGATCGTTGTCAAAGTGGTCGAGGAACCCGACCACGACCTCCGCCCGCGTTCACACGAACGCCATCTCGAAGAATTTCCCGTCCACTAACAACTTATTCTTCATGTCATGATGGTAAGATTAGTTTATTTAACTATAATATGTTAATCTTCACTATTACTTTAACCAGACCGGTATAAAGCAGGTTATATACTTATCTGATCTAATATTGGAGTATTACTGACTGCATAATAAGCGAACCAGTATTTTAAATAATTTCCAATGGAATGTTATCAATAACTAAAGTATAGATAAGTAAAGCGTTGACGATTTAAATTGATATAATTTAGATAAAAAATAATATAAAAGTTATCAATCGCGACCATCAAATTAATTATATTACATTAAAATTTTATATGAAATAATAAAGAAAATGTATCACATTTCTATTAGCTGTTCTTATACTGGTTCCAGTTATTAAATGTAAGTACTAAATTTCATGAAAAGACACTTAGTCTGTTAATTCAATTGCAGTGCCAAAGTTAGAAGATTTGAGAATAAAAGACTGCCCTCCTGAAGTTAAACAGCCTACCTCAGTACACCGGCCTAATTCGTAAGTGTGCTTTTAAATCTAGCAGTTTATTACTTTCTTTAGCTGGTTTATTTTCTGTGATATATTTCACTGCCCTACAGTTGACAGCAAAAGCTTCTGAACAACGTAATTTAAAATTGTAATAATTGTTAAGGACCGAGGGGAACGCCATTACGTCAACAAAACGCGGTGTCTGAAAGATATTTTTGGGTTAGGTAGATACTTTAATATAGTTTATAGAATTATATCTCACATAACATATTTTTTAATAAAATTTTCGGTATAGTATAAAATACTAATGTTATTCAAGTCTATATTAATGTAGATTATAATAATTATAAGTTCTCTCTTCTGCGTTTTGAAACGAACCCTGTATATAATACTATTATAATAATATATTTCTAATAGTATTATTAATTAAGAAAATGCTTTAAGCGTGTCAAAATGCGTATTTTTGAGTATCTTTTCTAGAATTTTTGCACTTACTTGAGTGCCCAAAGTAAATAAGTGTATACTTTGTACGTCTTACATTGATTCATTTTTTAAATACGCGTTAAAAAAAACGTAGTATTTATACACTTTTCGCATTACATATTTCATTAATAAAAATGAGATATAATTTATCACTTTAGTATAAGTGGTGAAGGCACATGTGAGCCAGCGGTCGGTCCCGGCGGGTCTCCTCGATCTACTCGCTCAGCCCCCACGCGGCGTGGTCTCTACTCTGCCTCACCCACCACACACCGACCACCACCCGTGCCCAGACACCGCTCAGCGTCTGTGGACTCGCAGAGTTCTAACGATTCAAGATCTAACCGCAAGTAAGCCTTTTTATGGCTTTTTTATTTTCAATACAATCAAAATTGTTGGAAAGGGTCATGAAGCTTTTATAAAAATTGATCATAACAGAAATGTTTTATTAAAATCTAAAGAACGTTTAAATTTTAATATTGATCCTCACATATTGCTGTCAGACACAGGCACCGCTCCCGCCGGCAGCAGTCCGACGCAGAGAGCGAGTTGTCTCGTGGTTCCGGGCGTTCCGGCCGGAAGCATCGCAGACACCGCTCCAGACACAAGCACGAATCGGGATCGGAAAGAGACGAATCACAACCGGACAATAATAAGTTAGATTTCCTTTTTATGAAATATTAAGATATCAGTGTATAAAAAATGTATAATTAACACTAATGTACAATTCATAAAATTCGTATTGAACTTTCTTCCGAAGATTAATATTATTTTCAATATAATTAATACGATGGCAATACTAAGAAATGGAATTAAAGTTTCAAAGAAGCCAAGTTTTTCCATTTATTAAAGCGGTAACTAAGACGAAAACTTAATTGATATCGTCTTCGGAATTCCTTTTGCTAATGGCTTAAATATTTCAGAGAATACGAGCTCGTCGACTCGCAGTCTCAATGGAAAGAGGTATTAAGGCAGACGTCAGCCGGAGGCACCGTGCAAGTAAGTACATTTATCGAATAAAATAAATAATACCGCCAATGCACTTCAGACACTCGAGGATGCTTCATGTTTTATTTAGTTCATTTTTATCCACTTATATAAATTTTATAATTCAGGTTGCGAATGTACGCCGTTCACAAATGGAACCTGAGACAGGAACGCATAGATCTTCTCATAGGCCGCGAAGGCACAAAAAGCATAGGTAGATTTAAATATCTATATTCTATTGTAATTTTTCGTTACTATTGTAATTATTATGTTACTACTCATAAAAATGAAATATATTATTACTCTTAATTTGAGGAAAAAATATCAGTGAAATAAAAAACAGAATTCATAATATAATTCTATTTCATAATTTTTCTATAGAATAGAAAATATTTAGTTCTTATACTCATGTTTGAATAAAGATTTTAATTCGTCAAAATGAATATTAGGTCTCGGTCACGTTCACCGAACGAAAAGAAATGGCTTCCAACTGAGTTGAAGCAACACCTCGAATTCTCTCTAGTGGATACTACAGGAATGACTGAGGAACAGCTTAAGGAGATACCATACACAGTTGTGCAGACCAGCCAGGCGCGTCACACCAAACTACGAACCACTTCCAAACACAGGCAGTATGTGTCAACCATTGGAAATTAAAGCTCGCTTCATATAGTTTGAATTTGTAGAATTCGGTAAAATTAATAGATTTGCCAATAAATTATATTCTACTCAATATGGTTTTACTTGTAAATGTTTTGTATTATAATGTAAAATTTTCAAGTAATATTCATTTTAAAGTTGTTTTTCAAAAATACAACATTTTCAATAACAACAACAAGATTTTCTCAATTGATATCATTATAATGTACTTAGGACGGATCACGGTTCACTTGCAAGACGGGAGAAGAGCTCTTCGTCACACAAAAGTGACCACGACAGCCACAATCAAGGGTCTCTCAGGTCGATAACAAGCACTCTCAGCACACATAGACCCGCCAGTGAGAAACATGGAAGGTATAGAATTAATTATTATTGCATTAAAATTATTTACGCTAAGTTTAATAAATTTATGTGGTTTATTGTTTTTTTCATTTCAACTTATCGCATCGATCGTTTTGACGGTAGGAATTTATCGATTTTTTAGGCGTTTGTATCCAAACTACGACGACCCCGTCGGAAGAATTAGTGAAGATTACTTATCAAACAATGGATACAAGAGTTCAGTCACCCCAGTACCTCATAACAACAACCCATATAGTCCTGTTACTAACAGCAATAGTAATAGTTCCAGTGGAGAGTTGATAGGAAGCGCAAGGGTGTCTCACGAACATACAGATTCTGGGTTAGGCGCCGACCAGGACTACGCGTATTCTTCTGAGAGGTAGGATTCCAGTTCTCTCGAATAAATTTAGATATCTTTATTAGTATAGATTAGAGATATGAACTATATTTTATTATAAATGCATTGAATAATTTTGAATCAGGTCCAGTGACAGCGCAAAATGCGGAGTGGGAGGTTCACAAGCCCCTGTGAGTAGGCAGTGGCGAGCTGGTGGCGGGGGTGTGGGGAGTGCGGGGTGCGGGGTGGGAAGCGCGGGCGCTGTTGTTCGTCGGCCGCCGGCTGCACCGGGTCGCGCGCGCATGTCCGTTTCCGGCAGCCAGCGCTCGCTGCTGTCGGTGGCAAGCGACAGCGCCACCTCGCGGCGCCAACGCGATCTCGCGCCCCGCTGCTATCCGAGCCCTGCGGACGATGGCTTTTCTCTTTTCGTGAGTGGGCGCTTCGCTTCTAACATACTTCCGCGATCCAACTTCCCTTGTAGGCCGTTTATGTTATCATAGTAGAAGTATTCTCCTGGAATTCTCTGAATTATTAAACTCAAACGTTTTTATTATGATGATAACTATATAAAATAGATACTACATAGATTGGAATCTGTTGATAAAACTTGTCATCGCATATCAGTTTGCACTTCAAGTAAACGAACAAAAGCTTTGACTTGAAAAAGAATAATAATAGATTTTTTTTATTCTTTTCAAGTATTATTTAAAAACGGAGTTACGAGGGTTGTTGGAGACACGCAGTTTCATAGCTGGGTTATCGAAAATTAAGCTATGTACAGGCAAAAAAAATATCTTAGTTAATGTTAAGCATTGTTAAAAGAATAGGACAGTATGTATTCACTTATGCCACAGTGAGATACACAAATATGTATATATATTGAAGGTAGTTTTTATGGTAGAATAGATTATTTTAATTCACTGACGATATAAAGATATGTCAATTATTTCTTACATATTATAAAACTTTATCTTCACTGCTTGCAGGGGCTTCTACAATATACATATTTATAACTTCAGCAAAAGTAATTTACATATGTTATAGCTGCGATGAACTTTTGTATGAACACGAACCAAAAGTGAAAGCAGCAAAATTAAATATATATATACACTGTTATATTATTTTTAATGTACGTTATAATAAATATGTTTGATCCTATTCGTGCTTCATCTCTCTCTTATGCTATATATCTTCGGTTCTAAATATGTTTCAAATATATAAATAGTTATTCCTTGGTATATAAAGAGGTGAGCACTGGTGGTATTTTGAGTAAATGAAATTGGGATATACAGAGACATGCTAGCAACAACAACATAATGGTGGGCGAGAGCGGTTCGCTGGCGCGGCGGTACGCACGGCCGACGAGGGAGTCACGTGACTACAACGCAAACATCGCGCGCACGCACTCGCGACTCGCCCATGCGCACGCGCATATGCGTCATGACAACACACTCGACATAATTTTAAAACCTCTGATAGAAAGCACGCAGTAAGTAAGGAGGGTTATACAATTTGTGTCGCAACTCGTAGCGGAATGCAGTAGGTGCACGCTGGTTTGTCCATCTCCCGGTTGCTCGTGGAGGTATTTGTTTTGTTATGTGCATGTTTGTTTTGTGGTATCTGTAGATAACAACTAACACTTTGACTAACATTATTATTATTATTGTTTATTTAATGTGTTTTAATTTCGTTATAAGTTGTGTTTTTTTTCTAATAATTTTGTTAATTCAATGTTTTGCGATTTAGCACGTTTTTCAGTGATAATAAAATTTAATGTTTGTTATTTAAAATGTGTGAACTGTTATTTATTTATGTAATAAATAATACAGGTTACAGAGCAACTGACTTCAGCCAACGACCCTTCCAGTAGTTCGGACTCCGTTTTCAACACGTCTGCGAAGCCACCCGGCACCGCAGAGATGAGCACCGAACTATAAATCAACTATTTAAAGTTCTTCCATAGTTTGAAACAGTGTTGTTTCAAAAAAATATTTTAAGACAAAATTGCCCTTCTATTTTACATAGAAAGAAATATAATTGTACATAAATGTAAAAAGTTACAATTAGTCGTATTCCGTTTTACATCGTATATTTTTATTATATATCAAATTGAATGTAGACTGGATAGGCAGCTCGTTGAAGATAACAATATAATACATATTTTGTACCAAAGAAGCAACCTAGCTTGGGGACTATTAGGTCAATAAATTACCGTCATCAATTTAATATGAGGCTTTCTTCTATTTTATCAAGTATTCTCTTAACCGTCGAAATAGCCTCGGGCTTGTAATCTGATAGTAACTTTTATATTAACAGAATAAAAGCAGGTTTTTTATTTCCTTTTAGCAATAAAGGGCATCATAAACCAACTTTAATAATTTCAAAGCTTTCGTTACCCATATTTTTACTCCAATAAGTATGCATTTATAGAATAGGTACAAGAAAATAAACAACTCATTTCTAATATATTATATAAAAACATATATAAATTATAGACATATTGTTTTATGATTGCGTTCCATACGTTACTATTTTTTCTATATCCATTTTTTAAGGACGGGTATTAATGCATTATTTTAAAAATAAACTTTAAACTAATATTTATTAGCTGTAAATTGTTGTGTAGCGGAAAAAATAAAAAAAAACTACAAAACGTCAAAGCAATGGCGGTCTGTGCGCCTCGTGCAATAAATAACCTATTTAATCTGTTTTTGTAAAAATAAAGCATAAGAAAATAGAATAAGAAAAGTTTTGTAGTCTTGTATTTATAACATTTCGTGAAAGTGTATATTTTGGGTATAATAATAATTATTATAAAATAGAATTATTTAATCTGTCAATTTGTACTGAACAAGACTGCAAAATTAACTTTTTAAACCCCTCAATGTCCATATAATTTGACAGTATTTTATGCATTGTGTATTTTTCCAGAATTCTTCTCTTTGTTCAAAATAAAAAAAAAATACTAATTTTATGTTGTTTCAGTTACTTAGTTAACCCGTTTTTGATAAAGTTACCCTATATAATTATTGTTGGTTTTAAAGTAAACGAACCTTATCTTAAAAGTATCCAAAAAATATTAATGAAGATATATATTTTTTAATTGAAATAGAACTTCGAAAGTATAAAAACATTCTATACATCGTCGTCGGTTTGACTTGTCTGGGAGTGTAAAGGGCTATTCCAATAAAGTCCGCACAATAAGGGCGGCTAATAACATTGCTGGAGAATATCGATTTTCTAACAACGTACCTTTAATTATTAAGTTCCTCTGTTTTTGATAACAATCCAACCGCTATTCTCACTAATGAGGACGACCTGGGGTCGTTACGGAAATATCTTTGTTCGAGAAATATTTTTACTCACCAAAATTTTACATAAAAAATATATCATAGAAATTTAATCCTCATTATTTAAAAACATTCTAAACCATTAAAGCATTTTTTATATTTTGTTGGAAAAGTAAATATTTCACATTTCACTTTTATCGAAAGTATAATCAAGCAATTTTTAATTAAACTTAAAATAACAATTTTCACATAGATTAATTCTGAAATTATGTGCATGCTTTAAAGCAAAAACCAAAGTTACCTATCCACGACATGCAAATTGCATGCATGCTACATGCATAATGCTAGCATATAAAACCGTTACTGAATAAACGCTGCTCGAGCTCAATTTGTCGGTGCATGCAAAACGACAAAATAAGGCGTGAGGTTGTCTGTGAAACGCCGATGTCCACTATTCGACGAAGGGTGAAAACTCATTACCAGTGTTTAATGAAAGGGTTACGGGCCGTGTATGATTACTCGTTAATTGAAAGGCGGAAAATCAAAGCCATCAGAGAAAGCTGCCTAATGAATGATTTTGAAAATAATATGTATTTATATTGGTTTTGTGTTCAATCATTTTAGAATATTTAAACCACGTTTAATGAACTCCCTTTTTGACTGCCTGATAGGTTTTTAAATGGAAAATTAAAATTTGATACATCGATGAGAATTATATGAAAATGTTATATCAATTTTTTATGTCTGTTTTTCCTTCGTATACAAATTTTGTGGTACGTTTATAGGGATATTATTTCAGATAGCGTAAATGGATTAATTTGATATAATACAATGATTTTGAAAGAATTTAAAGTGCTTTGTCGTTGGGAAAACTAATACAACGATTGTAATATTTTTTGCATTACCATGAATTATTGTTCACTTAGCTGAATTATACATGGGTCAATATTTACACATTTATACATTACGTTTCACTGGTTTTAAATTATATAAATATTTTTGTAGCTATTGAAAATTGCAATCACAAATAATCAGTATAATCTCAATTCTCTCTGTATCAAATTGTATATACGTATTTTTTAATAGTTGCTTTGTTCGTTTTTAAAAATCTGGTAAGTATACCTATTCAAATCCTATTTTCATTTAAATATTTCATTTCAATTTTGAAATTCATATTTTCGTCTTTTTAAAACTATTAAAGAACGCTCTTATAATTATTTCTTATATTACTTTTATTTAAAAAAAGCCTTTCGATAACGTTTCATTTAAAGTTACGTAATGTTAATGCAATAAAAAAAAATCTGTACCAATATATTTTAGTGATTATTTTTGAATATTTTTTTTCTCTACCATTAACTTCATATATAATAAGTGTGAATGGACAATGACATTTTTAGAAGCCTATCCATAAGCTATTAATATAATACTTTAATGATTTAATATCGCATAGTAGCTAAATATTTAAACAGTATTTTATAAAATGCAATATAAATATATTATATACTATATATTATAAAGATTCATATACAATATAGTAATTTCCGTAAATGTTAAAGTCGTTCAGAATTTTATTAACTCTACAAAAAATTATGATAATAAAAAATTATTATTTGAAATAACAAAATAATTTTCAAGTTGTGAATTCTTTACAAACTTTTCAATATACATTCGATTAATATTCAAACATTTTGCGAAGATTAATTACAATAAAGGTCGAATCCTGAACTATATTTCTAATTATTTTCTTTACTTTTATCTATAAGTATTGTTTATCAGTAAGAATCGGAATCAGCATTCTACTAATATATATAATAATTTATGATCTAATTTAGATGTTTCTTATATAATATATATACAGACAGATAAACTGTTATACGGTTCTTATTTTCTATAACATGAGTAAAGGTAATATTATTTTACAAGATTATATAGAAATAAATACATACCGTAATTCGTAATCACGCTGAGTGCTTGTCGCAATATATTAGGTTAAGCGAGGCTTACCAAGAGATATATACTATTGAGAGTATTTTGAAATTCTGCTTTAACTTTCGTGTCTTTGCTTTCATTGCGATGATTATTTTTATTCAATGTTCTATTGGATCATATAAGTGACATATTAAGAAAATTTTATGTTTATTTGGTGTAGTAGTTAATTGAGTGGACTCATCAAAAGTTTGTGGCTTCGATTATTATACGTAAAAATCTTGTATTCCAAATGTTTAACAGTACGTGTTTTTTTATTTAAAAAAATATTTAATTTACAAATTAATAAAAGAACAAAGTAATATTTCAATCGATATTAGCAGGTCAATAGTGTAAAAAACTTTGGTTTAATTTGTATCAAAATCATTATATGAATTATTTTTTTCAGCCTTTTACATAACAGGATGCTTCTTTGTTTTTTTAAATGTGTTTTGCACTTCGAGATATTTTGATTAATATGTACATACAAATAAGTTTCACTCCGTTGCCTCGCTCGTCTAATTGAACGTTAAGGTTTCTTGAAATTTCCATCATGAGATATGACATAACTTTAATAGAGTCATTAGTCTTTGATTTACCTCCATGCGAAATCATATTTGCTGCAACGTTTTCTTCACAAGAAGCGACTTAGTCGGGCGATAATGAAACGTAAATCGAGTTCTCTTTGTATGAAATACTAATATGTCGTATCAAAGCCAACGTGATAGTATATATTTACGATGCACGCCTAAATAATATTAATTCAGAAACTGATATAACCATGCAATTCCTATAAAAATATATTTACTTAGAATTAGAGAAAATGCTTGTAAACGTTCCACTTAGAAAAATATTTACTTCGTATCTTTTAAACGGTGCAAATATGTACACGGGGAAATTTTAACAAGTGTTTGAAGTGCAATTTTCCTCGAGTGAAAAGGCAAAACGTTTTCCTTAAACAAGAAATAAATATACACTGCAAATGATAGCACGTAAAGTATTGCGAGCAAAGCTAAGAGTTGAAAGAATTTAAAGTAATGTAAACACGAAAAGTTTGCTTTCGAGTTGAGGCAACTCAAGCCGGAAGCACATTCGAAGTCAACTGCTTGGAAAAATTAATTCGAAGCTGCGGCGGAGACGGGGGCGAACGGCGCTCCGGCCGCTGGCGTCTGCTTTACTTTGTTACACTCGTACTTATTTAAAGTAAATATTTCTTAATAAAGTTTTTTTTTCAATATACAGATATAATATTTATGTAAGACACCATAAATTTATCATTCATATAATATCGAAATGATATTCACTGAAATGTTTCGTATAGGAATATTTAATTACTTGCATAAATATCAACTAAAATATGCATGGAAAATTTCAGATGAATGTGTTGCTATAATTAAAATAAACATAGTAATATATGCAAATGCATGAAGTATTACGTCGAGGGGTGTACACTGTACAGGCAGGCAATTAGCACTCTGACAATGACATTCAAACGTGTGCAAATAGAGGCGGGCGGGCGACCTTCTGCCTCCCTCGCTGGCCTGTGCTGTCGACAGCTAGATTTGGCGTCGTTCGGAAACTCTGATACATTTTATTATTCGGATCCTAAATAAATTAAAGTTCTATAATGTTGTACATGTTGAACTAATTAACTTGTTAATTTTTTTAGGTATAATTAGCTGCTTGAAGTTTTGTATAGTTTCAGGAGACTGGTATTGTCAATTTAATATATCTTTAATGTATCTTCTTAAATATCGCTATAGTTTTAAACATTTCTTAAAATTAAGTACAATAACTTGTATTTTTCGAACTAGACGCATTTTATAATGATTTATAATAAACTTTTTTTTTTAATTTAGTATTATTTTGTATTTGATTTCAGCTGTCAAAAGTTATATATACACTGTGTAGTAATATTTTAAAATATGTACATATTTAACAAAAACGTAAATAGAGTTTTTAAATCCGCTAATTTAAACTTTTACCAATCAATATGTGTGGTTTACATTTTTGGAAGATACTATTTTCGGATAAAAATCTATCACTAATATCAAAAGTAATTTCTACATTATTTTTCTGTGTTTTCATTGTTGATTTAATTTACAACATTGTCTTGTATTCTTTAAAAACCAATTTGTAATTGGTATAAGTAATAAGGTAAATATATATATATGTAGGTAATTAGTATAAGTCATAAATCGCAATTGAAACTAAAATTGCAAGCTATAACTGATATTCTAATTATAATAAATTAAAATCATCATTAAATACAATAAAAATAGTAAAGATTGTATGTGTATATTTATTCAAGTACTCGTTAAATGTAAAAAAAATATTCATCCAACATTTGTTTGTACTCCCAATATACTTTGTTAAATTTTAATTATACTCCAGAACAATAAAGCGAATTTGCCTTGATATTATTAAGATCATTATGAATTAATATAATATATATATATATATATATATATATATATATATATATGTATAATTTATATCTTTTCTACTTTAATTCAATACCAGTGATCACTCGTTTACGTCTAATGGAGGTGTCAGAAGAGTCTATTTGAATATAATACTTACGAAAAGGCCCTTCCTTAAAGATATTTAAAATTAAAGCCACTAAGGTTGCAAATGCGCGAGAATTAAACCGTAACAAACTCAGCCGGGTATACATATCTATATTGTGATAACTGTTTCACAAATGTCAATATGTAATATTAATTTAGAAATTGTCATTTAATATTATATTGTATATTAAAATAAATAATTAAATATTATATATTTTTTGTTATGCTCATTTAAATATGGATTGCATTATTGATGGATGGATGGATTGCATTATTAAGGAATTATCTTTAATAATGCAATTAATATATAAAATAACGATCCGTTCTTAACTGTGTTATGTTTGGCTTTGTCGTTGTTTAATTACGTAGAACTATATTATAATATATTACTGTATGTCTATTGAAGATAAATTTGCTAATTTTTATCACTTCTCAGCATTCTGCGATCTTATGAATATGGTAATACTAATTTTATATTTACATAGTTTAAAACAGACACCAGACCAAATGATAATTTAGTTTTTTCTGGTAGAACCTCAAGTCAGTAATGATAATTAAAAGATTAAAAAATATCATATTTGTAACAAAATCATCTAAATACAGATATAATACTTTTCATGTTATGAAGAAATTAATCAAAATTGCAAGGGATTTCAAATCAAATGCCCTTACAATGACGTATGAGTACCCAAGTTTCAAACAACAGGCGCTAGGGGTCCTCACTAATAACTGTTTTATTGATGTGTTTATTTTGATCTTCAATCATCTCGCACAACGAACTCGCTTTTATTAGAATATGTAAGAACAAAAACAATTTGGTGCTTTGCCTTACATTCATTAGAAATACGACTTGTTCTGTTGTTGGAAGCTCACCTCATGTATAAAATGGACTTTGCAACTATTAATTTTATTTTGTATAATGAAAGTTACAAAAATCATTCGCTTATGTTTAATGGCGACTTCCTGGTAATAACTTTCCATTGACTTCATTTGCTACTCGGTAAAATGTCAAATTAGGTCTATCATCACGCATTTTTTTTAAGTACGTACATTTTTAATTTATTGTAATTTCAATTCAGAAACATTGTCCGAATTATAATTTTTATTGTGGAAAATTATTGTCAGCAGCAAAAAAATATCTTATATCCCCAATATTATTAATAATAAATAAGTTATTATATCCACAGTATATACTACATTTCATTAAAATACATCCTATATTAATATATTTATGACAAGGAAAATAATTCATAACTATTGTTTTGGATTGTGTAAAATATAACATAATTAAAAAAAAGGTTACATCAAAAGTTCAATAAGTTATTTATTATAAAGCAAAGAACTCTCAGTGTTCAAAATCTCTTCATTAATATATTGTCTCCGACGCGCAGCGGATTGAACTCTACAGGGTTTTTCTTTGAGTGGAAAATGTGAGAATTGCTTTCTAGAAACAAGGACAAACAGGACAAACATGTCTTTCAAGTTCGTAACTTCTTAGATGCGCTGTGAGAATTCATTCTTTAGTTTAATAATTGTTTTATTTGTGTACTGCAATTTATATAATTTTTGCATACAAGAACTCTACATATAATTGAAGCTTAATTGGAAGTAAAGGAAATAATGAAATTAGTATATAAGTATTTCATCTAATATTAAAGATCAATAATTCACTTTACAAACTCAGTCGCTTTAAATTTGTATATTTTTTTCTATATGGTAAATCGTTAAACGGCCATTTGGATTTAGTCTAAAATACGTTCATTAAAAAGTTATGCTTGAGTTATTTGTTATTCATTCACCATTTCGATATTGAGAACAACATTAAAGAATTTTTTGTGTTTTTATTATTTTATTTTATTTAAAATATAAAACTCGCTTATTTTTGAATGAAAAATCTTATGGAATGTGAATCTGCAATATAAAAATTTGTATGATTCTTTTTTCTAGGTAATAATGGTTCTAAACGTTATCATTTATTATTTTCCTCTCATTAATCTCCAATAGATTTATTAAGACTTAATAGTTTATATTATTAGATATGGTTAGTGTAGTTGTCGTGTGGTAAGATGTGGGGTAATGAACTGCATATTGTGGAAATTGTGTGGACACGACCGGTTAGTGAGGTAATTTACAATTAATTTGTGGTAAAATAATTACTGAGAAGGTATTAGTAGTATTGACATTATTAGAAAATATCATAACTTTTTAAAATACTATGAAAATGTATTAAGATTCTAAATGCATTATAAGCAGCAAACAATAAAATATAAACATTTTTTTCTGTCTCTGTGTAAAAATATTAGCAAATTGTCTAGCGTTTGAATTGGAGTTTGTGATAACTTACAGTCCAATATTTTGTGCTTTTTCTGATTGAACTGAAACCTTAACCTAATTGATCTTAACCTAATGGTTATTCATTTGGATAACTCTGCCAGTTTATACTCTGATAAACATTTTGTTAATATTATTTAAAATAATTTGTTAGCAATTTTTGTATGAATTTCATAATATGTTTAAAATCTATTGTGAGAGAGAGACGAAGCTTCTTAGCATTCCATGGATTCACCGTGCGCGTGCCGGGCCCATCGCGTTGCAGGGAGAGGAGTGCAAACAGCTCCTGGGACTTGCGACCCAAGTGTAGGTTTAAGGGGCTCCTTTAAAATGCGCGTTCACGTTCACCCTCACCTTCACTCCTCTCCCTACCTTATCAAATTTGGAATGAACCTACTAATACGTTCTAGACATGAACTGATGATAGCTCTAGAGACGCCAAGATCTTTAAGTAGGTTATAGAAAGATTTCGCTGTTATATCTCTCGCTCCCACTTCTACCGCGTACAAATTAACTATATACCTTTTCCTGGTCAGTTCGTAATACTTGTTTACCTTAATTGTGTGATCTTTGGGGATGTTAGTTTTCCACGGAACAATAAGCTTCACAGGTATCACGCGCTTTAACGGTCTAGAGTACAGGAAAATGTCCGGTCTGGATGACGAGACAACAATATCCTCAGGAATTCTATACTGTCTCTCATACGTATCCATCATTATAGCCCAATCGCAAGCCGCCTCCAAGATAGAGTGAGGATTTTGTTTTGTTTTTTTAGACGAGCCTTCTTTAATGAACTCTATAAATCTTTAGGTAGTTGTTATATTGCCATTATGGTAAAATAATAACACTGACACTGTTACACTTCACCTTATATTGCACAGAATTACAAACTGAACACCCCTTCGGAAGGCCAACCTTATAATCTTTTTTATTTGCAATACCTAATCTCTCAAAAACTAAATAAATACCTTTTAACTTGTTTAAGTTATCATTTAAATAAGCTTGAAATACTCCTGTAAACCTCTGAATTATCAAATTAAATTTCTAACAATCAAAACTATCAAATTTAAAAATTAACTACTATTAATGGCCCTGTTACCACAAAAACTAGTGACAAATTATTATTGCAACCCATATCACCATCATTTCCCTCGAGTCTATCCTCCAGGTCATCTCCAGGTCACCTCCAGGTCAATATAAGACCACACGCAAATAGTCTTTTACGAGACCCAGGCGCCCACTACACCAACTGCCCATCGCACTCTGAACAACCCACAAGGGTGCAGTAATGACTGCAGTCCAGTGAATGCAGTGCGTCCAAAGAACCTTGGATGGCCTTCTATTGACTGGTCAGGGCAACCTCCTCACCATCCTCTATTTATAGTAAATTTAACTTAATCGGCACTGTACTTAGAGGGATCTTTTACAGACAATTAAGCGTACGTGTAAGTTATATTACCAGTTTTGACAAAAATAATAATTTATTATCACGCATCTTTAAAATATTTAATGGCCCTCTATTCTAAGGGTTCTATTTTTTAATTTATTTTTTTTATTTCGATTTACAATTTAATAACCAACATAAAATTTTGTAACTTTATCTTTATATTTATCAATTCAGATTTTTCATAACTTGCAGACGTCTCTTTATTCGTTGAGAGAAAACCTCTCTGGTCTGGTCAATGTCTATTTCTGATCGGTCGGTCGGTATCTCTAGTTCTTGTTTGTTTTGAATATTGAATATTTCTTGAATCAAACATGTTAATTATAAAACCATATTTTTAAATTTATGACATTGTATTTAATTCAATTATCGGGAAGTACGGGAAATAAAATGAATGACTGATTGAAATAAAAATAAAAAATGTATTATTTTACAATAGATGTTATCATTTTTGGATACGCTCATTTAAATATGTTAATTCTTTAATAATGCAATTGATATATTGAATAACGAACCATTCTAGATTGTGTTATATTTGGCTTTGTACTTGCTTAATTACGTATAACTATATTATAATATAATTACTATATCTTCATTTTGTATCTTAAAGATAAATTGGCTAATTCATATCACTTATCAGTATTCTGCGAACACAACTAATATACCAAAATACGTATTTTACATGTTATATACTCGTACAGTCACCAGAAAAAATGAAATCGTTTTTTTTACTCTTCTATGGAAGAGTCTTAAAGACACTAATGGTTTTAAAGATAGTAAAATTAATTGTATTCAAAAGGTCAATTAATACAGTAGAAGTGTTTTATTTTCTTCCTTTACTATTATTTTCATTTTAGTAAGAAATTAATCAAAGTAGCAAAGGCATTCTAATCAAAACGAACAACAGCCGTTACGGCTCGGACCCTCACTTATAATGTCTTTGTCATTGATACGTATCTTTAGTTATCTCGTACAATGAATTCGCTTTTACTACTGTATCGATGAATAAAAACAATTTTATTCTTTGCCTCACAATTATTTGAGAGAAAACTTATTTCGTTGGCTTAGCTAACCTTATGTTCGAATTAAATGAAATAAAAATGTTTCTTACATTTGTATATTATAACTAATCTAATTACAGTTAAAGAAATTAAGCACTCGCATATTTTAATAAAGACTAGCTGATATTACTGACTTTATCTGCTAATTCCTCGTGGAAGTAGGTAATATAGGATCTAGCGTCATGCATTTTTTTTTAATTTCGTACATTTTTAGTTTATTTGCGTCTTAGCCTAATACGTAAATAAACTAAATACCACCTTACTTACCTTACTTACTAGAACTAGGAATATTTTTTAGCTTTTATTATTACTAAATAAACCACTATGTATACATACCACAATTAATGAAAATACGAGTTAATCCAATATTTATTCCGTGAAGTTCGATCGATAATTCTTCGAAACTGTTGTTTTGGCCTGTTTAGACAGTTTACATTAGTGAGTCAACATGTTTCTAAGTCATACTGAATGTATCGACTTGACTATTCTATTACATGCCTACATTTTAGCCTAGATTTTCAATACAAGACAATTGTAAAAAATCGACTTATTATTGAATTAGTGCTTCATTATAAAGCAGAGAACTCACGCTGTTTCAAAATGTCTTCATTAATAGGAAAGTCTTTCCGACGCGCAGCGAGCTGAACTCTACGGGGATTTTCTTTTGAGTAGAAGATGAGAGAATTGCTTTTTAGGAACAAGGACGTGTGCTACTTGTCTCTCAAGTTCGTAACTTGGTAATGTTATGTGAGAGTTCATTCTTTAGTTCAGTAATTGTTTTTGTATATTTTCACTTATTACATAAGGTTATCTTAAAAAAAATCTATATGACATAGAAAAGAGAAAAAGTAACAAGTCCTTATTGTCTATACTAATATACTCATATAAAGCAGAAGAAATTGTTTGTTTGTTTGAACTCACTAATGTCAGGAACTACTTGACCCATTTGAAAAATTAATTCAGTATAAGATCCATTAGAGTCCATTTATCGAGGAATGCTATATAACATCACGCTAAGGATAAATAGGGGAGGAGCAGCAATAAAAATGTTAAAAAAACGGCAAAATTTACACCTTTCATGCTTGCATGCGCTGAGTAAACGGTGAAAGTTACGCAAAAATCAACTACCACGACATTGTTCCCCTATAAAAGTTCTAAAAAAAAGTCCGCCACAGTATATATCTAGCTTTTAAGATTAACCCACTATAACCATTTTTATAGTTACTAAGCTTATTTACTCGTACTTAGCTTATGTACTAAGCTTATGTATTTTGATAATACGTTTAGCTTATGTTCTCAGCTTATGTGCTATGCTTACGTTTTATGCGTATGAACTAAGCTTATGTACTTTCCTTGCCATAAAGTAACTAATATATCGGGTATAGAGTTTAAAGCCAGCACCGTATTATTTTAGTCATAAGATTTGTGGGAGTTGACGAAGTCGCTGGCATCAGCTAGTATTTAATATAATAATTATTGTATTTAATATAGTAAGTACTTTATCTAACATTTAGATTTAATCACTAAAAGTAAATTAAAGTCTCTCTTAAATCTCAGTCAGTTTAAATATGTATTTTTTTTCTATTTCGTTTATCAGTAAGACCGCATGTGGAGTAAATCTAAGCTACGTTCATTAAAAAGTTATGCTGGAGTAATACGTATTCGCTTCAATATTGAATGTAACATTAATCTTTTAGTTTCTTATTAACTAAGTTTGTAGTTATAAGTAAACCTATTTTGCATGAAAAATCTTACGAAACGTTCAGAAATACAAGTTTTTAAATATCTCATTTTTTTGCTGAAAATATGGTTTTATATAAATATAAACCTTAATTATTATTTTGTAATAACTTAATAGATATATAATAATTCATATTATTAAATAAAAACAGTGAGATGTCACGTGGTGTCATTGAATATTATTTATGAAGAATTTAACTAAATCGTCAAAGGTATCAACTAAAATTTGACACTGGCTGGTAACGCACAGCCAAATGCCTTATACTGTCTCTGGCTAAATCGATACGATTATTATTCATTTGGACAACTCTGCAAATAATAATATATTTTTTTGTTTTTTTTACAAAAATTCGAACAACTCGTTTTAACATCTCTTTCACTTACTGTTATAATTACTGGTAATTTCACTTCGGTCACTTTAACGAAAATAGTATATCAATTGACTTTCTGAGTAGACACGTATATACTTAGACATCTAAATTTTAAGTATTTCACAAATAGGATGAAAACGTTCTGAAAAATATTTGTTTTAAGTAAAAACTATGAAAATGTGTATATTATAGTTTCTGGCTGAGAATAAATAATATACGTGTGGTTTATTTTCATCAATTCTTAATGTGCTAATACGTAATAATTAATTAAAATTAAAATAGTTGATTTAGATCTCAAACAAAACATTATTTTATATTTTATTAGCAATTTTCATATGAACTCATTATTATGAATAAATTAATTATTTAGCTGTCAGCCGGACGTTACGTCTTTAGGAATACGAATCCAAAAATTTTCGCCACATTCTTAAAAATATTGATGAAAATTTGTTATCCCGAAAATGTTATTTATAAAGCCCAATAAAAGTCAGGTTCGAAGCAACAATGGTCACTTCAGAGTATTATTCTATGAGGTAAAGAGTAGCTTGCGATACTGAAAGTGTTATTACAGGGAGTTACCTGAGCTCGGGTAAGAAAGGTATCATACAATAGCTCCCACTTTATTGGCATTTCCACCTTATAAAGTCTCTTTTATCGGTTACAAGGCACTCTCTGTGGATATGAGATCTTATAATTTGTATGTTCGGACCATTTTACATAAATATTTTCATTTCAAAACTAAAAATCAATTATATTTTACGGATTTAATTTGGATAAAAAGATTGAAATATGTTTCAAAAGAATTATTAAGTTTATTTATATGCCACTTAAATAATTAAGACACTACATTAATAGATAAAAGAAATAACCACTCAGTATTAATTTATAAAATGTCAGACATACAAAAAAAATATATTATCTGTGTATGTAGATTCTTAGACAATTTTAGTTTGTATATTTATTCATTAAATTGTTATTGTACAAAAGACTTTTACAATTACGGACTTTAACGTTGAATGGCTCTCCGGTCAATAATAATTATTAGCAGAAAAATAAAGATATATAAGCTAAAGCTAAAAATATCAATGTTAGAGCAACATAAATTATAAATGAGTGAAGAAATTAATTATTGCACTGACAGGGTTTGGTCCGAGTGGTTTAAAAGTTTTTGATCTGCTCGACTTTGATAAGGCTCGACTAAGCGAAAGTACTGAATACGATATTTTTCCTTTGTGGACGTCCCAACTAAGAGTCAAATTCCTCACTGAGGCCACAAATAGTACTTAATTTATTATTATACTAGTACTTAGTAAGTTTCAATAGTAAATAAATAATTATTTCTGATATAAATATTATTGTTACTATTCTTTGTACAATATTTCAATTTACTTTGACCGTTTACGCATCAGTGATCAATAAATTTTCAAAGATGAAGTTCGAAGCTTTTGTATTAGTCTAGAGAAATTAAATTAAATATTAGATTTGGTCCGATAATGGCGGTACTTAAGTCAATATTATAGTCCAAGTTAAATATTGTACGTGAAAGCTGAGTAAGAATTATTATTTAGTTAATAGTAGGTACAATATTGTTAATTCCTCGCTATCTGAAAACAAGAATAACAAAATGTTATTTTAAATGGTATATATTTATTAATTTAAATTTTTTGCATATTTTACTGCTTAATAGTACTGCTTTTATAATAAAGTGAAATTCGTGTCAAGTGAAATCCTTTTTTTTTTCTGAAACCTTCAAAATACGATCTTCCGTTTGCAATTTTAAAATCTTTCATCATTAAAATTTATGCTATGAAATTTTGGTTGCCATCATAAATAAACCAAAAATAAAGCCATCCTAAAGTTTTTCAAAACCAACTGTTGCCACTATTTTAAAACTTTTACATTACTGTAATATTTTCAGGTTATAACTTTATGGACCATTTTAAAATTTTTCAAACATCTTAAATCTTTGATCCACCTTGTTAAATTTCATGATATAGATTTGTCATTATGAGGATGCAAATATAAGGCTACAATATTTGGAATCATAATATATTTATGTCATTTGTTAGTGTTGCTATTTGTTAAATTCTAAAATTTTAGTTGTCCTGAAAAGTCTATGTGTGATTTCAAACAACAATGTGTAAAATATTTTTTATGTAGCTTAAAACTAATGCCTTTTTTGTGTCTAGTTGAAGATATACAAATAAGATAACGTTTTATTTCTCATTTATTGAAATTAGAAGGAAAGTTAGTAGAAGATATCGATAACTAAACGGGTATTAATTATCGTCAGGGTTCCGTCAAACCCTACTCCATTGCTACGTTACGATGGAATTAAATGATTGAGTTCGTATGTTATAATGATGTAAGTTTAGACAGATTATATTTTTAAAATATGTTTTTACCATATATACTGTAAGAGCTTTTATGGTGATACATATATTTTTTAGTTTTAGTTGGATTATTTTAAACTTTCTCGAATGTCGCGCATTTAAATAAAAGTACATATTTTATGTGCGCATATGTTTAAGGATAGGGTAAATGTTAAAGAAAATGAAATTATCTATTATTGAAAATTATAATTTTTGAATCATGTGATTTGAAAATAAATATAAACATGTAGGTAAAGTAATGTTAAGCTTATTTAAATTTCATATTGCCTTTTTAGTATACCGTAGCTCAATTGCTATAGTGACGGGACGGTTTACCATTTTTTTATTATATAAAAGTATTTGTTTTTCATTTTCGAGAATCAATAATATTGATAAATTTTACAGACCCATTCCGACCCAAACACAGCTTCCAACTTTTTCAATTATTTTACCTTTTGTGTTACACGGATCATAAAACCCTTGGTTTACGTTTAGTATTATAATTATACTGTCAAATACAGTAACTGGAAAATATCAACTCATATAACATTTAAGGATACAATTACCCGTTCCTGTACGAAACAAATAATGAAAAATCTGACTAAAAACGATTTAACCTTGTGTCAAAATCAAATTAAAATCACAAAGAACTCCTGTCAAAGGTACTACTAGAACTTCATCGTAACTTCTAGGTATTACCATTTACTATGTTATACCTCCAACCTTACTTATCTTATAAAATATACCTTTAAAAGTGTGAAAATTATTTACTTTACTGTACAAATAGAAAGATTATATCAGTGTATTAAACGTGATCGACATTGACGTATGTTTTTCATTCATATACATCCTAATCTGTCATAATATATATAAACTCAAGTATTTTACCTATTTACCAGTCATATATGGGAAGTGTTATATTGTTCGAACTGCTTCCTTTTGTAAAAAAAAAGATAAAGATTCTACGTTTGTCTCTGATCTGATCCCTCGAGCAGAATGCCTCAAAATAATACTATGGAAAATGAATAATGGTAAAAGTAAATCAACCTTCCTGTGGCGATATAACTTAACAATTTAATTTTATCTCAGAATATTGTCAATGGGCTTAATTGTACACCACTTATTTTTAATTTAAAGATATACCTATCAGACACTTAGAAAAAGAAGATATACAGCAAGATGATTTATTAAACGTTGAACATTACGTTGTCATCAAATTTAAATTTATTTCTATTTAGTAATCATTAGGAAATACGCGTACGAAATTATTATTTTTTTTTGGTCATCAAATTAATATACTCTGATATAAATGCCAAGAACTAACATTTGAAGAAAAATTAAACATTTTTGATGGTTAAAATGTTATCGTCAACACAATCTTACCAACTTCAGTGAAATACCACGGCATCCTTGGAGTCATCCCAAGCCCCCAGAATTCGTAGGACCAGATTCACACCTGCATCAGTGTTAAGCCTACCTTACGTTAAGCCAAAATGTCGAACATGTATTTTTCAGTTTAAATTAAAATGTAACTATTAATTTTTAATTAATTTATTTAATAAAAATTTTATTTTAATTAAATTAAAATGTAACTGTAAATGAGTAAAGATAATATTTATTAACAAGATTATATAGAAATAAATACATACCTTAATTCATAATCACACTGAGTGCTTGTCGCAATATATTAGGTTAAGCGAGGTTTATTCTGGAGTTAGATATATAGAGAATCTACCTATGTCATAGGTATTTTGAATTTCTGCATTAGCTAAGTTCGTTTCTTTACCTTCATTGCGAAGTTTATACCTTTGAAAATATTATAGGATCATACAATTAACATACAGAGAACAATGAAACAAATATGGCTGTTTGTTGTATTATTAACTTTTAACTATTAGACTTGACCACTGATGGTAGTGGATTCGATAATAATATGGATTTTTTTGTTTGTAAAAAAATACGTTTCCTTTTTTTTTTCAAACAACATCAGTTTGTTTTGTACAACAAAAAATAATAAAACGAAGTAATAAAGTGTTTCAATCGATATTAGCAGTTCGATAATGTGAATAAATTTGATTCTATTTGTAAGAAAATCACAAAATGAATTAGTTACATAATAAGACGCTTCTTTGTTGGGTGCATATGTGATTGAAATATATATTGTACTTAGAGATATTTTGATTAATATGTACACACAAATTAGTTTCACTCCGTTGCCTCGCTCGTCTAATTGATCGTTAATTGTAAATTAATTATAAATATTGCTAAATCTAATTTGCTGCAACGTTTTATTCACTAGATGCCAAGTTTTCGTTACATTCTATTTAGATTTCTCAGGTATCTGGTGTTTGATTTTCGGTGGACGCACGTTATATGACAAATAAACCAAGTCATGATATGAAAACGCTTCTGCATGATAGCTGAACATGTATATTGATAAATACTGGTGGTACTGTGGAAACTATCATCAGACGAACAAGCCGGAGAATAAAAGTGATCACTTTCTAACTTAATTTTGTCATTTGAATTATATTTATAGTATTCATATTATAAAATAACCAAATATACTAAGAAATGAAAAGATAAACTAATAGACGATAAAGTATAATATACTGCGTGATAAAAATACAGAAACTTTATCTGTCAACAGTTTTTTTAGTTTAAGTTACCGAGTATAGAAGTACCAACGTCCAAACAAGTTTATATAATAGTTGTTCATAAAGATAAAGATGATTAAATAAAAATAATATCTTTTTAACTACAATAATGAACCGGCGAGTATAGAATTATTTAACTATGACAACCTTACTAATATATAAGGTCCTGACACGTCATGAACCTAGCGACGTGAACCTGGCATTTATATAGGAAATAAAAAATAACTATGAAATTATATATTTAATCAATCGAAGTAAATGTCATTATTATCTAAATACTTTCGCCATTTTAAAGGTAGTTCATTAATTCCATTGCTATAAAAATTGTGGTAGCGAGGGTCAATAAGCTCCTTAAAGGCGGTGGACTGCCCCATGGTGATTGAATTTTTTCCTATGTGACAAATCATCCAAATTTTGAAAAAAACTAGCCATTAGTTGGAACAAGGTCCGGAAAGTACGGTGGGTGTCGGACATTTCAGTCTAAGCTCCTCCATTTTAGCGACCTTCTAATGTGACTACGTAGGTCTAACGTTGTTCTGTAGCAGGAGTGGGTTAGAGAAATTGAGGTCAGCTTTTCCATCATTGTTTGCAATTGTTGACAATAGGATCTGCCGTAATTGTGTGACCAGATCTTATGAAGCTGTAGTATATGAAACCCGCACTAGTCCACCAAACATTTGCCAGTACCTTATTCTAAGCTAACTTTCGCTTGGGATAGGATCTGGCCGGTTCTTCTGGGAGCAACCACCGTGATGAGCGTTTTCGAGTGTCGTAGAGGATCCATTTTTCATCACAAGTCACAATAGGATTCAAGATTCCTTCATTGTAGTAACGGCTCAGTAAAGTAACACAGCACTCAATGAGAGTTTGTTTGTGGGATTCACCCACCCAATTCATGCGGTACCGGTATCTCTCTGTAGGTAGCTTTTTCAGTTTACCAATTTGTTTTAAGTGAATTAAAATGCTTTTGTCGTTCACATTGAAGCCTGCCGCTAGCTCTGACGTGGTTTGATCCTCTTCTATAATTGCCTTTAATCCTTGATTATAAACCAGTGCCTCCTGCTCCTCTTACCCATACTTAGTCCATCACTTAGATACACCAATCTACTATGGCTGCCATAAATGCTTCATGACGGTTCTTTGTTAGGAACTCAGCTAAAGTAATCGTGGTGCCTTTGAGACTTCTTTTGCCAAAAAAAATCTTGTTGCGCATTTAAAGCTCATAGAATTTTGGCAAAATAGGCCTAGGTCTATCACGACTGGACTGACCCGTACTGTCGATTATAAAGGTTGATTGGAGAACACAGGAATTTGATCATGTTGATTAAAAACATTCACAATGGTGGCCACAACCTCCTTAGTTGTGATTCACCATGAATTGTTGATGATTGTTGAGTCCATGAATCAGTAGAATTTCTCTGCAGTTTCTGGTCTCCTGCTGATAAATTTTCTGTCAAAGAATTTAAACTTGCCCCTGAATTTTTTACTGCCGATACAACAAAGATCCGGAAGTCACTAAATTGTGCAGCAATATTTGAATTAAGACTGTTTGCTGGTATAACACCCTGCAGGTTTTGTTGAAATTCAACCATTGTTTTATGAAGTGTTGTGATAAGTCGTCCGTAGTTTTTTGATGGACTCCATTATGAGCGTTAGTGAGAACCCAGTAAATAAAACATTGCTATACTATTATAGTTATTATAGATTTAGATGGTATTTTTAACAGGTATAATGTTTTAATGCATAATACTCTTAATTTTTAATTTAATACAATACAATTTTTAATATTTTGAAGCTGAATAAAATATTGTTACTTAGAATTATAGAAAAGCGAGTATACGTTCCACTAAGAAAAATATTTACTTCGTATCTCTTAAACGGTGCAAATAAATACACGGGAAATTTTAACAAGTGTTTGAAGCGTAATTTTCCTTAAGTGAAAAGAAAAAAGGTTTTCCCTAAATAAGAAATAAATATACACTGCAAATAATAAATACCACATAAAGAATTGCAAGCAAAACTGAGATTTGAAAGTATATAAAACTAATGTAAACACGAAAAGTTTTCTTTCCAGTAGAGGCAACAACTCAAGCTGGAATCACATTCGAAGTCAACTGCTTGGAAAAATTAATTCGAAGCTGCGGCGGAGACGGGGGCGAACGGCGCTCCGGCCGCTGGCGTCTGCTTTCCTTTGCTTTACCCGTACTTACAATAAACTAAATATTTCTTATATAAATTACTTTTTCAATATTAATATGAACAAATATCTGATACCAAACATTTATAATTCATATAGTATCAAAATGATATTCATTGCAACGTTTCTTATAAGAATATTTAATTTCTCGGTTAAATAGGGACTGAAAACGTTTTAAAAATATTTTTTAAAGTATATATTATAAAAATGTGTATAAAAAGTTTTTGGTCAGATATAAAAAATGTATGTGTATACTCCTTTAACTAATTCTTTAATATAATGTTCCTTTATTTGAAATAAAATCGACTGGCCGTCCGCTACCCTTCTTGGAAATGAAAATATAATAATACGAACTGATGGGATTTCCGCCACTTTTTGGGTGAGTAGTATCGGATGATATCTATTTTTAATTTGCTTGGTTTTTATCGCAAGATACTTGGAAAGACATGCGGTCCTATATTAGAAAGCGACCAAACGGCACTCGTTTTTTTAAATATTAATAAAAATTTGTTATCCATAAAATATAACAAAAATATATATAAAACCCAATAAAAAGGCTAGGCTTACTCAAAGCAATACTGATTACTTTAGAGGATTATAATATTGAATAACGTAAAGGTATATTGCGACACTCAACATTTTATTGAAGGAAGTAGTTGCCTGAGATCGGGTGAGAAAGCTCCACTAAAATAGCTCCAGTTATATTGCCATTTTGACATTATAAAGTGTCTTTTATCGTTTAATGCAGTAGATATGAGATATTATGACGTGAAGGTTTGTATCATATGATATAAATGTTTTCACTGCAATTCTTATAAAAAAAATATTTTACTATTTATATATATATATATATATATATATATATATATATATATATATATATATATATATATCGAATTTATATAGTTATTTATATTTAGGACCCTAGCTTACATCGATATAGAAGACCTCAGAAGTTCAAAAATACTAGTTTCACTATTATTTTCAGCTTCTCAGAATTTTTTACCCCATTTTTTACCCCCTTGTATAAATTTAGTCCACTACTTAAGCATGAATTGCTCGATGGCGGATAGATCGGTCTCAAGCATAACTTGTAGATAGATGACTCATCTCGATAATTTAATATGTATTTTTTTTAAACATTGTTCTATTCGACATGATATGGTTATAAATACCAGAACAAAGATGTACGGAATTATAAAATAAATTTGTCTGTTTTGTCAATATTGTTAGGTACTAATTGAATACTATTATTTGGAAGTACAGCGAAATTTTCTCGTAATTTTACACAGCACACACGCGTTAGTTTTATAACGTAAACGCTATCGGTAGTTTAAAGCCATTGCCTTTTGTTGTGTCTAGTGAAAGATACAAAATTGAGATTACTTTTCGTATCAAAACGAGATCGAAAGCTCGTATAGACATCAATAAATACAGCCAGGTAAGGACTCTTCGAACCTTACGTCATTGTTACGATTTCATAGGAAATCCATTGTCGTTATATTTAATTGATAAAATGATAATGTTATTTGTATAATATTGAGACATTATATTTTATTTTAAGCACAGTAAGTTTATATTAGTATTTTAAGATTAAATCTATTTAAGAATTAGTATAACCTTACCTTAAAAATTCTTCACAAAGGATATACAATGTATATCCTTCGAGAAACATAATTTCAAAACACAAATAGGATAGGATATAACTTTAATAGAGCAATTAGCTTTTGATATACCTCGTTGCGAATCGTATTTGCTGCAACGTTTCCTCCACTAAAGGCAACTTAGTCACATTAATGAAACGTAAATGGAGTTCTCTTTGTATGAAATACTAATATGTCTTATCAAAGCTGAAGTTTTCATATCCATTTACGTTGCAAGTAATAAATTCTATTTATAATCTATGTCAACGAATATCACTCAAGAAAAAAGCGAGTAAACTTTCCACGTAGAAAAAATATTTATTTGATATCATTTAAATGGTGCAAATATGTACACGAGGATATTTTAACAAGTGTTTGAAGTGCAATTTTCCTCGAGTGAAAAGGTAAAACGTTTTCCTTAAACAAGAAATAAATATACACTGCAAATGATAGCTCGTAAAGTATTGCAAGCAAAGCTAAGAGTTGAAAGAATTTAAAGTAATGTAAGCACGAAAAGTTTGCTTTCGAGTTGAGGCAACTCAAGCCGGAAGCACATTCGAAGTCAACTGCTTGGAAAAATTAATTCGAAGCTGCGGCGGAGACGGGGGCGAACGGCGCTCCGGCCGCTAGCGTCAACTTTACTTTGTTACACTCGTATAACTATTTTAAATATAGTTTTTTTTTTCCAATATTAAGTTAATTTAAGTTGTATATATAATAAATATTATTATTTTTGTTACAATTTATTTATTCCTTAAAGACGCAATTATATTGAATAATGAACCATAATAAATTGTGTTACATTCGGTTTTGTAGTTGCTTAAATACTATGAATTATATTATAATAGAATTCTATGCTCTACATATTGTTTGTTGAAAATAAATTGGCTAGTTTAGATAACTTCTAAGTATTCTGCGAACACAATTGATGTAGGCATATAGTTACTAAAGTTATATGTATATAGTTAAAAAGAGTCACCAAAATATATGAGATATTTATTTTATTTCTTGTAGAGCGGTATTTTAATATACAAATATTTGTTACTTTAGGAAACTAATATTCATTTGGGAATATTTTATTTAAAGAATTGTAGAGCAATCCTTTAAATAAAATATTTTCAAACATCAACGTTAGTTAAATTTGCAGAGGCTTTTCAATAAAACCTCTAACAATATATAACTTCTAATACAGTATCCAAGTTTCAAACAACTCAGAAATAACTGTTTTGTTTTTAATACCTTTGTATGGATCTTTAATTATTTCACATAACGAAGTTGCTCCTATTCTTATATTAAATAATATAAACGGTTTAATGTTTTGCTGTTAAATAATTGTTCCATCGTTCAGACTGAATATTTATGTATTATATAATGTATATATTATTTAACAAGTTTTACCTAAAAATGCATTGTAACCACTAATTAAATATTTTTTTATTATAACTAGTCTAAATATAAGCATTTGCCTATTTTTCATGACGACTAACAATAAACAATTATATTTTTGCATGCTTCTTTCCCAAGTAGGATAATGATAAAGGATTAAAAAAAAATAAAAGGATTTAAAATTAAAACAATTGTTTTCAATTTCGGTCACTTTTAGATTACTGTAATTCTAACCTAAATAAATGTTGTATTTTATTTTGGAACATTTTTTTGACCGTACTACGCTTACGTCATTTATTTCTTACGTGAAGCGAGATCGTAAATGATTCAAAACTGTGATTTTGGGTTTACTCTCACGTAGTTAAAATTTAGCAATAACTATTTCTAAGTAATATTGTATTTATCTATTTGTTTATTTTATTAAATGTCTACATTGTATTATATTAAATATAAGAATTACAAAATTAGTCGAATCCACACTAGTTGTTTAATTTGTACCTCATAAATAAACCAGAGAACTCACTATGCTTCAAAATGTCTTCATTGATAGGAAAGTCATTCCGACGCGCGAGCTGAACTCTACGGGGATTTTCTTTTGAGTAGAAGATGAGAGAATTGCTTTTTAGAACCAAGGCATGTGTTTTTGTCTTTCGACTTCGTAACTTGGTAATGTAATGCGCTATGAGAATTCATTCATTTAGTTCAATCCTTGTTTTTGAAAAAAAAAAGAAAAGTGTAATTATTAACTTTAAAAATATAAATTAATTATAATTATTATTAGTATTAATTATTATACTACTAGAAATAAATCTTGTTTTTCCCTATAAAACTTTTTCATCGTATTTTACAAATGGAATTTATCATGTAAATGTTTAAAGTTGACTTTAGTTACATTGAGCTGCAAATGAAAAAGAATAAAAGAAAGTTTTTGTTGTTATACCACTTTTTATAGTGACTGACGTTTCATGTCAAGTCACACGGGAATACTGTCGAACAGGATAAAAAGTATCCTCCGAATCCTATGTCCTTCTCCTGGCTCTAAACTACCTCCCTGCCAATTTTCATCTAAATCGGTTCAGCCGTTCTTGAGTTATAAGTGGAGTAACTAACACGACTTTCTTTTATATATATAGATATTACCAATTTGTCTAGTGATTCAATTCTTGTAGGACCGTGTAACATAAATACAAAATACAAAACTTATTGCCTTAAATTATTATTTCTGGATGAACCGATAATATTGTTTTAACCTAAGCGTTATTCGTTATGACAACTGGGCCAAGTTCGATCGGTCCTAATAAAATATTTTGTTTTAGATTCGGGTTGCCAAAGTAACAAATACTCATACAACTTGAGAAGTTTAATGTATTCTATTTAAAATAACGTGTTTATCTCTGTTCCTTTGTTTGATTCTTTCCAGATCTACCAAGTTCATGAGATAGTTGATTTTTACTTCAAGATACGGTTAGGTAAAATATAAACATAAATTCAAAATATTCCCTATAATATAATCTACAAAACCCAATAAAAATTAGGCGTACTCAATAATAGTAGAACCCTTACCGGTATGGAGGAGCTTGGCCTTTATTACTCTTTATCCATTATGCTGAAGATAAGGGTAGAAGAGACGAATAGTTATAGAAGAATAGGGCGTTAAAACAGGACACAATACAAGACCACACTGTTTAAGTACCGCTTCTGGTATGCCGACTGGCTCGTTGGACTCGGTGATGTCCAGATATTAGCTCCCACGGTACCCTCTGCGTATTGGAAACTTCTGCCATGGAGCTACCGCACCATGGGATGATAGGTGGCACGACATCTCTGTCATCAAGATTCGAGTTTGAGGCAAAGAAAATTTAGTTAATAAATTTACTTTCTTTTAACCAATTTATTAATTATTATTCTTATTCCTTAAGAATCTGATCTCGAACTCCTTTTTACTGTAATAAAATAAAATGTTACTAGATTTTTCCAAAAATAGGAAATCTTTTATTTATACAATATAAGTAACTACTTATGGATTAAACCCTCGTAGACTACAGAATGGCATTGCACGTTCAGAACTGTTAATCGAACCCCGAAAATAAAAATATATCTGCATATTTCCAGAAATTGACAACAGAAACAAATGTATAACCTGTATTATATTGCAAAAAGATTTAGAAATAAAATGAAATTGTTATATTTAATTTATTTATACACATGAATATGGGAATATAAATTGCAATGCACAGACAGATGCAGACTGGCATCCATTAGTACACGCTAATTAACGGATCATTATAGATGACAAGAATATTCAGGCCTGTCCACTGATATTTATATGAAACATATGTACAGATTGTATATCTAAGAAAAACTATTTTTTTTGTTAGTGCAATTTATATTTACCTAAGAAAGAAGAAGTTAACTTTCTTGACATAGTGTATAGCGACCATGAATATAAAAAACTTTTGCAAACATACAGACAACAAAATATTATTATTATATTAAGGCATAATCGTGTTAAAAATTCACGGTGGTAAACGTAATCGGAAGTTTATTATTACGCTGCGACGGTTATATATATATATATATATATATATATATTTTTAATGTTATTCTTTGTCATTCCTGTAAAGAGTAAAAAATGTGTTTTATAAATATTAATTATATATTGTTAATTGATTTTATATCATTATGTACCATGAACGTCTCTTGTAGTTATTTTGACGGATTTAGATTTTGTTTTTTCAAATCTTGTACAATCAGACTTGAATGTCCTCTCGTAATTATTTAACAAATTAGACAAAATTTAAAAGTATTGTACTAGTTACCATTACTTAAGAATCTCATATTATTTATCTAAAAATCAAATATCAATGAATGTATTTTGATTTATTAATTACTAAAAGTCTTTTAGAGGCAAGTCTGGGGCTTAAGAAGACAAAGGCTCTGAATAATATCTGAAATAACTATATATAGTTCCTATGTTCGGCCATAATTTTTCAATTATTCATGAATAAGTTTGGATTCAGCTAATAGAATAGCTTCTAAAATAACAACAAACTCTTCAGTGAAAACATAAGTTGGGGCATTTAAATGGAAATATAATTTTATATTTTGGAAAATAGCGACTCCGATATTACTATCATTCGGATGATTCCGAGGAAGTACAATATTCTATTCTATTTCAATAGAATAAAAATGTTTATATCTATGCTAAAAATAATAACCAAAAACCATGAAATAAAATCTCAAGACGTATTACATTATAAAAGTTACCAACTTTAGAAACAAGTAGCGCGCGTCCTTGTTTCTCAAAAGCAATTCCAGCATCTTCGGCTTTAAAGGAAAACCCTGCAGAGGCCTACTCCAGATCCACGACACAAAACTACCTCTCCCATTAATGAGAAAAAAAATAGAGTGCTTCAAATAATCATTTATAATAATACATTATTACACTTCATACATAATATTGTAGTTATTTGTTACATACAATTAACTACAATTAATATTTTGATAAGCTCGTTGTGCCATTTTATTTAATTTTAACGGCCTTAAGGGTCTGTGATTGATTGATTTAAATTTGCGGTTTGTACCTTCTAATATTAACTAAGCTATTTAATTTATAAAAGAACAGAATATAAAACAAAGAAATTATATTTCAGTTTCAGGTGAACAATAGAGTTCTTTTTAATTATGCCTGGTTTGTTGTTTTTATGTATTTTTTTTTTGGTTTAATTTTTTTCATAATTTGCCAAGAATATTGTGTCAATGTTAAGTTTCATTTTGTTAAGATATTGTTAGTTTCCAATACTTGTGCCGTAAGGTGGAGAAAACGTGAAGGATATTGGAAATTATTAAATTAAATAAATATATATATAAAACCTTAGTTATATTGTTGACTAGTACTGAAACTGATGAACAATATATATACGTATCAGATGGGGATGGCAAAAGTAAATTTGTTGACAATTTCAAGAAGATCTGTAATACCTTGATTACAAAATTTGTTATCATTTAATTCTTGCATTTTATTATTCAATTTGGTTTTACGTTATCATTTAATTTATTAGAGGATGAGTATATTTATAAAAAATATGATATAAAACGACCGCTAACGCCGTAATTGAATTGGAGGGCACATTTTTATTGTAAGGCGTTAGTGGGAGAAGATTTTTTGGCGCCTAAAATTATTCGCAAACATTTTAAATGAATTTTGTTAATTGGAGTTGAGTTGAAAACTGATTGCATTGTTTTATAATTTTTGTGCGAAGGGATGAGGACTCCAAATACCGGATAGAGATAAGACATTAGAGAAGCAGTATGTCCATTTAGCTTTGGAGTCAAAAACAATATCAAGGACTTTTATGAACGAGACGTAACAGGATAAGTCTTTTCAGACGGCGGAAGTGCGCTCGAAAAGGATCGGTTGGCAGATATTCTGGAGAAATTAGTACGAAACAAGATACCAATAAATGAAAGCATGGACGATAAAAGATCTAAAACTTCAAACGCAGAATATAGCGAAAATGACCTGGAGAACTTCAAGTATGTAAACCGACTTCAACTACGCAGTTCCAAGGCCACGTGTGCTGGTGGAGGCGGATCGATAGCGATAAATTGTGACGCGACGACTACTCACCGACAGGAAACACCAACCGGAAGCATTATTTATATAACACCTAATTTATCTCTAATTATAATATAATCAAGCAAAATAAAATATTTGAAATATTTTCTGATGGTCTCTAACTCCGAACATATAATATGAATAATAATAATTCTACTGTCAAATAAAATAAAACAAAATATATGATTAACTAACTATTTAATAAAATATTTCATTAAGCAACTGGAAATAATTTTTTCGTCGTCAAAAAATATTTACTACATTCCATCACGTTGAAATTACGAGGTATGTTGTACATTCAGTTTTATAGCCTTATTTGTTATTTAAATTTACCGAAGTGCTTATGTTTTGAGTTGATTTTATAAAGTAATTTAAATAAAATAGATATGCGTTACACAATAGCCCGTAGTGGACACTATATTTTAAAAGTCAACTTACATAATATAAATTAATTACCAGTTTAGCAAAAAAAAACATTTCATACTGAAACATCGCAGTAATCAATTATCGGTATCAGTAAACACAAATAACATACATAATTAAAATAGCCACTGTAAATAGTCTACCATTTGTTTGTCTGTTGACTGTCAGGCGGCTCCCTTGGAATCGCATTCATTAAATTGTGGCAGCCCTGCTGAAACGGTAGTCGGATATAATGGTCTTTCACAACCGGTATCGATGTTTGGGTTGCAGATTCATTCCCTAGCCGAAGTTGTTTGCAATTTGAATTATTGTTTATTTATTATATATAAGCTACAAAATTCTAAAATCAACAACTCTTTCTCAATAATAATGCAATATGCTTAGAACTAAACAAGACAAATAAGTAATTGTTACCCTTCATGTGTATTATGGTTTTACCCCTTGAAACCCGTGATTAATTTATGGAAGTGGTGCTTTGAAATGTGGCACTTGCAAGTACGATTCGATTAATTCTAAATTAGAGATGGAGTCAATAGATTTCATATTGTAATGTAGTTTATTTGTCGTTTCTAAACAGTGCAGTGTGGTCGATACGTATTTATTGAAAACATAAATTGTAATAGGAATTTCTGAAAAGCTGTCTCTTGTAGCAGTTGACAGATATATATAATGTTCTAGTCAGAAATATATGATTACTGATTATATATATATATATATATATATATATATATATATCTTAATGTGTATTTGAATACCTAATTATATTGAAAGCTTTCACAGTCTTCGGAAAGGTAGGGCGAGAAAAATAATGTACTTTAAAACGAAATTATATTTTTACGTTCTTTTTCCATTTGGAAAATCTTTTTAGTACCAAGATATTGGTTAAAAACATAAATTATATTTCATTCCCATCAAGTAATGATAAGCTCAAAATGAATAAAAGTAACAACTTAAGATATAATATATTTAAAATAATAGCCATAACCTCACCTCATATCATACTACCAAAGATAGACATTATATTTTTGTGTATATTAAAATACGTGACAAGTTTTTTTTAAGCGTAAGCGACAATGAATTAAACAAAGAGAAATCAAATGCAATGTCCATAAAAAAAAAACTGTTTTTAAGACTTTATACATTTTAAGACTAACTAACGCAATCTTCATTGTAAATAAAAAAATTACCAACGTTCCTTTGTTACTAAATAAGACGCCATAGCATCACCATGCCGTACTCAGTCATCAGGCAAGATCAATGATGAGGTGTGAACAGAGAGAATGTCTAATCAAAGGTATATTCACACTAATACCTCATATGAATACTTAGACACGACTCATTAAAAGCATTTGCGATGCTTGTTAGGAGACGAATGTATTTTGATTTCTAACGTAAAGATGATTTCCCACTTGACAATTCCTACTTCGATACGCCAACATAATATGTGGTCAGTATAAAAAAAAATGTATTAAGATATAATTAACCACAAACCTTTCATATTATGAAGTTATTATTTTCTAGAATTAATAATATTTATTGATTATTGGTATACACTTATCCTATCCTTCATAAGCTTTGTCATTTGTTTCATATTTTTGTCATATTCCAACAAAAAAAAAATATTTATTATTATTCAAATATTGTCAAATTCAAGAATGTATTTCAGTTACATATAAAATGAAAAAGTGTGTTAATGATACAATGAAGTAGAATACAGCTACTTTTACGGTATGTAGTAGAATATTTCTATATTCTATATTTCTCTCTCACACACATATAAGACCAGCGTGAAGAAGTGGCAGAGTATTTCTGCGTTTCGCTTAGGTAAGTGTAGACAGCCATCGTCCAAACACCTCCCACCCTTAATTGAATATGACATAATATCTCAAATGATATAACGGAACAGTGGTGACATCTTTTAGGCTTCTTCCAAAAATCCTAACCTCTATTTCGCAGTATAGATTAAAATTGAAAAGAGCCCACAACCGATCTTAGTGTTTGAAATTGTTTTTTATTCTATTTTTTATAAATATCTAAACACGCCTCAGTCGAATGCCAAAGTTAATTGAAATATCAAATATGTACAAAATTAGGTTCAAAAATAAATTTGGAGATATAATTATTATAAAATACGTTAAACTATCACACAATAATTACTAATGTAAGCGGCGCTTCTTCTGCTTTTACAATAGCTTATAATAACGGAATATATTTAGATGTATTCGTTATTACAATTAATGTGAGATAAAATGTATCTTATATATAATAGAAAATAATTTTATGTCAAAAAAAAAATCTGAATTACTTAAAGTTACATCTGTATAGATACAGGAGTTTCTAAGTAATAATTTCAAAAAAACCTGGTATATAAAAAAATCAATAAAAATGTTTTTAGAAATAATTTTACGTAAGAAAAAAAATATGTAATTGAAATACCACGAAGTTCTTCCAATACAAGTCACAAAGCTAGCCGCATGAGATTTTTAAACTTTATATATAACCTCAAAGGGACACCTCCAAGATTTTAGAAGAATTCCTTGTCTTCTGCATGACATTTTATTTTTTATAATCTTTCATATTTATAAAACGAGATAGCAGTATTTGAAATATGTTTAAGTACAATAACATATTCTTTAAAGATTTATTATGTA
Source organism: Dircenna loreta (assembly GCA_963555665.1). Lineage (NCBI taxonomy): Eukaryota > Metazoa > Arthropoda > Insecta > Lepidoptera > Nymphalidae > Dircenna > Dircenna loreta. Next base: position 12,394,822 of record OY743093.1, on the reverse strand, counting down.
TTTTATTTGTAAGTTTCAATTGTGGTTTTTAATTGATTGTAAATTGCAATATTGCAGAAGTTAATTATTTTAGTGAACTAATTAGCGCAGCAGGATTGTGAGTGACAGTCAGTGTACGCTCGTCCTGAGTATAATTAAGTGTTAAGTCTGCTACACTATGACCCTGGTTACTTAACTAGCCATTGATAAATGAGTTTCTTGCCGAGATAGTTTTTATGAATTCTTTGTCTATCATTAATTTTATTTGTGTGTTTTAGCGTATTTTGAGCTTTTTTTTTTGTAATTAGCAATATATAACACCCCATCGCTTGTGAAAAAATATTTAAACTTTATAATTAGTGCAATATTTGCAAAAAATATCAAACAAAATCTTGTAATTTTTTTTTTGGTCGATTGTGTTTTTTAAATTTTGGTACTAATAATTGGTATTAATATTATAAAATACTATAAAATGCATATTAAAAGTTTACTAAACCTGAATTGAAAACTGAAATGACTACTACTGAAATTTAAATAAATATTTAGTTTTGACTCGTCTACTTTTTTTTTCTTAGTTACATGATCAATATAATGACCTTTATAAAATAACCCGAAGACTACTTTAGGACCATATCAACCCGTTTGCTGAAATAGATTCCATATCAGAAAATTCCAAGCAATGGACGCCACGTAGCTATTTACCCACCGTCCTACATAGTATTGTCTGCGGTTATACCAGTTCAATTTTGTAGTAATATAAGTAAGTGGCAAATTATACCCGCGATAGTTCTTACACTGCGGTCCACTAGAATGAAACTAGAATTGAAAAAATATACACTAGTAAATTTTACACAAAATGACATTTAACTACGAGTAAAAAGAATTGATTTCATTGAACAAATATCATCAGTAAGTATTTTTTTTTCCCACTCTTATAACAGTATTTTCAATGGAAGTGGAAAAAATGAAAAAAACAAATACGTATTAATATAAGGTAAGTCATTAACAAATTGATAAGGTTAACACTGAACAGTGCGGAAGCAATCTGCGACACAAAACAAATACGCCTTAATTAATATATTCGTCGCCGATCCGACACACTACACAGGTAGCGTATTTATAAATAAAGTAAAGTAAAAATATATCCAATACGAATAATTGTGCTGATTTTATGATATTTTGTAGCTCTGGGATATATGTTTTTCCTTTACAGCTTCAAAGGCTTTATAAAGGCCTCTTAAAAACTGTTCTTGTTTTTGTGAATTCATTTACTTATAAATGTTCCCTTATCCACTAGAAAAGAAATGGTCTTCCAAACTGTTTAACAGATGTTCTTGAAATATAACTAAGGCGTAAAATAGAAATATAATCGAGTGATACATAGAAATAATGGAATTAAACTCAATAATAATAGTCTAACTTAGTTATTTGTAATCTATAATAAAATATTTTTTGTATGTGGTATAAAAATGTAAAATTTTGTTATAAAAATTACCCCTATAATGTAATGTAAGAAAATAAATAGACTAATTGATTTTTTTTATTCACATCAAAGAAACTAATATTTACAACTTATATAAATTGAGTCCTATATAAATTCCATAATAATCCACGTTTACATTAGCTCATAGATATCGTAGAGGAAGTTTTTCCTAGTAAAGACTTCTAATAGATTTATTTAATACTTACTTGAATTTAAATGCTTTTATGAACTTTACCGCTCTATATTTTGTTAGTCGAATTATATTTCATTATTATTATATAAATTACTTTACTAAAATTTTTGGATTTCCTAAATATATATCGATATAAAAATAAAATTTACTGCAGAGTCAATTAAGCAAACTTTTTTTTAAAGACTAAACAGCTTTGGTCTTTTACATATTATTCCCAGATCCAGGGTGGTATTTTAAAAGACATCATTCTACACTCAAAGAGTATCTTAAAGCATACGTAAATGAGAACCACTCTAATTGGCCTCGATACGTGGAAATTGCAATGCTAGCATAAAACATAAGAGTACACTGTACCACTGATTTGACATATCAAACTCATCACGGTAATAAAGAATTATTTCGGAGCTCAATCGTATCCAGATTATATCAGACTACAAAATTAACTTACTTACGTCAAAAGGCAGTCAAAAAATGTATGTGAATTTAATAAGAGTTTTATATTTTAAAAATTATAAAATAAAATTAAAAATAATTATAAAATTTACAAATTATAAAATTTATATATTTTTTTATTAGAATTTGTATCTTTATATTATTACATTTGGAAAAGATGTATAAAAATATATGTAACATTGAAAAAGTTAACTGAAAATCGCGTGGCCGACTTCACAACTTATAACGAAACGTAAGTTCGTCGTATTTCAATTACATGTATATATTTTCTTGCTGAAGATTGTTTTGAAACATCTTTCCATTTGCTTTTCCTTTTATCAAGTTTCTGTGAAATTAATTATAAAATGTTATCTAAGCAATTCAGTATTTTTCAGCTGTATTTAATATTATGAATTACTTTAATATACCGTTTACTGTATGTATGTATTATAGAGTAATTGTTTTTATTGTATATTTATAAATATTCTATAATGATAATGATCTAGATCCTAACTAACTAAAGCTTGTACAGTAAAAAGCTTATTTGATAAATATTAAACGTGTATAACATTTTTCGATAAATATACACGCCGCAGCTCCATTTCTAGACATATCATAGCAAGGAATATCATATGAAAATAAGTATTAGATTTTATAATATTCAATACTGATATGGGACTGAGTGTCAAACAAGCAGACGATCCACCTGATAGTAAGAGTGGCCTTCGCCATGGACTTGTGCCACAAGAATTGTCAATGTGTTGGTATATATAAGATAAGTATTTTTATATATGTTTAGATATGTATGTAAGTAGGTATATGCATTTATATTTTATTTACATTACTCAATTGTTTTATTGTTGCGTTGTAAACAAACCCAAAATACTGCTCTAGTATGCGTTCCTTCATATAATTGTCTGGAAGATATTGCTACCGACCGCCAAATTTGTACCATTTTTTTTCTTATGCCATTTTTTCGTATTTTTTTAATCAGGGTGGAAAAATAAAGAATATTTATTTTAAAATGATATTTTATTAAACATATACTTATTTGGAATATTTTAAATAAATATTTAATACACATTTATGGAAGGTCTGTTGTATTTCTAAGTGCCAAAATTATAAGTGATTGATAATCACAAAAATGACGGTCAGAATAAAAGGAAAATAATATAATAAATTTAATAATAAGATAGTTACTTAATTTTACTTTGTATGTATATATTTTTTGCTAATTTAATTCCAAGGCTGTATGTAAAAAAAATTAAGAGAATGTAAACAAATATTGAAAAATTTAAAATTCTTCTCCAGGTTTAATTCTCCATTGAAATAAATTCCAAGATAAATATTAGCTCTTTGGTTGATATATTCATGATTTGCTATTTATTTATTTATTTAAAAGTTATAACTTACCTATACATGCTAGGTCATAAGTATTGTTACAATTTAAAAAATTCTGAATTGAATTTTCTTCTGAAATTTATTGTGTTTAAAGATTACTATAGATTTAGTGCCATGGAATGAAGATTCCAAATAGTATTCTGTGACGTGTCATGAATTGTTGAGGAAACGATTTAAAGCGATCTGCACAGTTAATTTAAGAAAATCAAAACTTACTTTCTGCCTCGAAACGCAAGTGCGAGACACAGATATATTACCTTTATTTCTGAAATAGTCTTTACTATTGAAAATGAATTGAAAAATACGACACCCTCAGCAGTCTTAAAAAGCCGCGCCAGTGGTCGGAAAGTTAACTATCTGCATTAATCATTGGTGTCTGTTTGTGTGTCTGTGATTGTCTTACAGAAATACATTAAGCTTAATTATATGAAATAGATACGACATTAGTCAGTGTCTTTACAATTCTAATACTATTAATTTTGTGGTCCGGCAAAATTTAATAAAATCATGCGAGTTTTTTTTACGTAAACGTTATCTGTAGCATAAAGGTATTGCCTTTTGTGTCGAATGAAAGGTTGAGATTACTCTGCGTATTAAACCGAAAACGAATGCTTGTATACAGACATCTGTAACAAAACCGATATTAGTGACGGTTGGGACTTCGACAAACCTTACGACATTGTTACTTTTACATTGGAAATACATTGTTTCTATAATTAAATTATAAGGTTTTTATTTATATAATGACAGTAGTTGAAAATACAATTAGTGACATTTACTAATTGTATTTGAAATTATTAATCGCTTATGGATAATAAAATATATTTTATTTTTTCACTTTATTTTCTACCACCCTGTGTATGACATATATACGCGTATATATGGCATATAATAAAATATTTTTTAATATCATTTTTCCTCAACGTTTTTATTTTTCTGTTTATCTCATCGATTGACCCGTGGAATGTGCTTTAAAATTAAGTCCATCCAACTTGGATAATTCTATTGTACAATAAAGATTTCAAAATAAATAAGTAAGCTACATCTAATAATCTTAACAAAAAATAATGTATATTCTGTGTATTATTAAACAAATATAAATATAATGATAAAATACTTTATACAGAGAGAGATTTCCGGAGAAAAGGTGGAGCTATAATTTTGCATAAATGGTCGCTCGCCGTGATAACTCATTTTTCCCATCACCTATTTCAGCACGGCTACCGTCACCGATAAAGGATCTATGAAATTATATAAATAAAGCAAATATTAAATATTTATATAAATATTATGTTTGTTAGACTTTAGACTTAACTATTATATTTACTGATGACTGGCGAACTGAGTATAGTTAAGTCATTCCTCGATTTAACTATTACAATATTATATTTATTAGACTTAACTATATTTGTTAGACTTTCGAGGATAAAACTGAATTTGAACGATAAGATAGAATAAAATCATAAAAAACTGCCGGTTCTTTATTCGTCTTAATATTTCATTATATTATTAATTGAATTTATTACTTAAAGCGAAAATTCCATTAGTTATTGCGGAACTCATCAAGGAACGTAATTGAATTCAGTTAAATCAATTAATATCTGCAAGATATTTACAACTTTGCAGTTAAATCGCTTAACCAAATCTAAGTTACACGTTTACTTGACGTAGCTAAACAGAATATTTGTATATTAAAATTTACTCAAAACTTCCATATTCGTTTAATTTAATTCAAATTTGACTTACATTTCAATAACATTTGTATTTTATATTTCCATTTGTTTATTATATTATTATGTATTCTATAAACACCTTTTTATTGTTATTTCTATTTATTCTTAAGTTATTAAAATTAAAAAATAATTTGATGGGTTTGTTTAAAATAGTTTTACTGGTTCAGATATAAATAGTATAAACCCATTAGCTGTATGATATCTGAAGATCTAAAATTCCAATTGAAACCCAAAACAAATTACTAATACTTTTCCATAAACAGAAATACAAACGTTTATATTTTTGCCGCTTATAAAGCAGTAAAATATCTTAACAGTATTTCATAGTATTTTAAATATAAAGATATTTTCTTATCACGAAGTTAATATTACTTGATTCTTTATAATGATTGCCTAGCAATATTCACTATAAATTACCCCAAACTGGTCGAACCTGCTATACCTACAAAATGCAGTTGATCGCTCCGCATCTTAGTTTTACCATATTACAATTCACTAACCCGTAAAATAAAACGAATTGTCATATATTTATTAAACAATTTGAAATTAATTATAAATAATTGTTTATTAAGTCTATCAATAATGTTTATTACGAAACGTTTTAAATTAAAAAAATATGCGCTTTCCAAAAGTATTTTTTCTGATGCCAAAAAAATTGTGGCTTATTTTTAATGTGTCTTTAGTTAGTAAATTAACAAAACAGAAGATATAATTATTTTTCTAGTAACTAATATATTTTTAATTCCGTTTTCCGAAAAATAAAATATAAATAACTCAAGCATAAGTTTTTAATGAATGGAATAGTTGAGATTCAACCCACATGCCCGTTTAATGTTTGACGAAATAGAAAAAGTTGACATATTTAAACCGACCCAGTTTGTCAAATGACCTAATTCATTGACCTTAATCTTAAATAAAATACTTATACCAGAACTTATATAGTTTAATATTTATTAAATACAATAATTATATTTTTGCAATTAAAAATATATAAACAATTACTAAATTAAGAATTAAATCTGCGATATTGAGATATCACACGTCGTTCCTAAAAAGTATTTCTCAAATCTTATACTCAATAGAAAATCCCGTAGAGTTCGATCCTTTGCGCGTCAGAAACACTTATTAATGAAAATTGTTTGGAACAGCGTGAGTTTGTCACCTTATAATAAAACACTAATTGAATTTGATCCTGGATTAGATTATCCTTTTATTTTTTTTATATCATACATGTAATATAATTTTTATTAGATATATAATGAATTAAAGTAAATATGGTATATATTGAAATATTGAAACTAATAAATACTACATGGCACTGAATCCTGAAGGAAACCGATTCGTTGTATTTATAGGGTTAGATTAACGAAATGGGAATCTGGAATTGATGAAATTAGATTACAATTTAATTACTCGTACCGGCTCGCGTCCTATCAGTGTGTATAATTCTTTTAATATTTAAACTTTCCGAATGGGTTTGAAACTAGTCGGGCAAACTCCGATTTAATTCTACAGCCGGTTAAATATAAATGTATAATTCTTGTAAGCATACTCTGTATTCAGATACTATATCGGTTGGACCATGAAAATGATTTCCCATTTAATTGATTCGCAAGACGGATTTTCTTTTATTGATTAACAATTAATTTGTATTTGTTATTATTCACGAATGTGTGGCTGACAACTCTGATTTTTGTGGTTATGTAGAAGACGAGAACCCGACATTTAATGACATAATGCTATCGCTAGACCCCCTGGCTAGCACTAACCAACTAACCAAACCTCTGATTCCATATTTCAAAAAGGGTAAAAAATCCGCATTAGATCCTAAATACACCCCTTTCTTTGAAAATCTAAGATACTTTAACTAACTTTGTTTTACAATACTCCGATTATGCGAATTTAATTTGACAACTGACGCTTTTAATATCTCAGGGTCCAATATGTTCATAATTTGTTATATTTTACACCGAGTATGTCATATTTATGTATTAATTAATGAGTTTTTATTATTTTTCTTTTAGTTAATTAAAACTTTTTTTTCTACTCACCGTTTTTAGCTAACATAGTTCAATAAAGTATTATTGTTAAAAAGCGTATTTTTAAAAATATGTAACGTATAAATAAACTTACAGGTAAAGTATTGTACAATTAACAAGTTACAATATGTATTGTATGATTTAAAACCATATATCATATCACGTTGGTCACTAAATTAAATGTTTGGAATTCAAAAATAATTAACTAAAGTCTTGTATAAGGCTTTTCTGATCATCTGACTGTTAGTTTATTACAAACGGATTTAGAAGAATTATCTCAGTTCCTTAAAAAACATTTTTTTAATTATTTTCAGTTTTAAACCTAAAAGCACATATATTATTCTTCAAGTATTGCAAATTATTATTATTATTTTTTAAATAAAGATTTATATAATTATTTGATTTAATATATATTCTTATAATATCATAGTTTGAAAGATAAGCTTTAAAATCTTTAAGTATTTATCGGTATTGCTCTACAAGACGGACATTTCTAAGGAACAAAATATTTTTTAGAAAAACACTATTGTGTTATTTATTATATTATATTATAGTATATTCAATAGAATATTTATATTAATACAAACATTAAGAGCAGCTAACGGAAACGTAGGTACGTACTTAGTTATCAAATAGAAAACTGGTAAAAATTAATACAAATGGCTGATTTCTGATAAAAAGGGACACGGATCAATAAGATTCGCATCTGTATAATCAGGACAATGACGATGCAATACATTCAGGAAATAGTAGGTTAATTTAATTTAATATTTTATTTAAAAAAATACAGTCTCTCTTAAAATATTTCTTTTTAATAATTTCACAGAAACCTGATGAAAGGAAAAGCAAAACGACTAACTTTCACAAGAAAAATATAAATGTAATGAAAATACGAAGAATTTATATTTCGTCATAACTTATGAAGTCAGCCATGCGAGTTTGATTTAACTTTTTTAATGTTACAACTTTCTTATCAGTTTCTTCAAACCTTTTAATAAAATATTCATTCGTTTGTAAATAACAATCCGAAAAAATATAAAATATTTTTTAATTTATGTAACGTTATAGTGTATTTACACTTTAAACGTATTAAAAAGTGTTATTTGGGTGCTAATAAATTTTAGCGGGTTTGGCTGTCTTGTTACCCAGTCACACACAAATGATTGTGGCTTAATTTCATTACGTGATGGCGTCCTATAAATAGATGAACGCTAGCTGCACTCACGAAAAAGTATGACTCATTGAGATCACGTTCCTTCTGAGCCGAGTGTGCAAGCGAGAACGCGAAACAGTACGATAGAGAGGCACGATCGGCCTAAGCTTAGGTCTTGTGACGCATTTATCCCACTATTGTACTAGGCCTTATTTACAAAAAGTTTGCTCTATTTTAGATAGACGGGTTTTGAAACTGCAACTGGTAAGACTGTCTTTATTGTGTAATGTTTTTTAATATCACTCAACATTATTAATGATAAAAAGTTTTCTTGTTTTGATTTATTAATCCTCTCATTTTAAATCTCTTTCTACAGTTATTTTAGGTTATAAAATATATAAGGTATAGATGCGGTTTAATTTTCGTAAATCAGCAAGCTGCTTTTCTGAGCAGAGCTGGGTGACAGCATTGTATTTCTGAGCAATCATAATAATAATATCGTATTTCTGAGCAATCGTAATACATATGAAAAGAACTATGTTTCAACTATTATTAAATGAATGCTCAAATACTACATTCATATTTTATCGTTAGAAGTGATTTCGACAACAAGCTTTTATATTTATGTACTATATTCAGATAATCAGCACATTTGATTCCCTAATAACTAGGTTATATTGTAAGACTTACAATGTTAAATTGTTTTAATAGGAGCAACTGTTGGGTTTCTGTTCAGCTCTTCTCAGCAGAGGCGCATTCCGAGCTGGTGGTAGCTTACTCACGGACTGACATACCGACATACTGACATTTTTTAATGTAATGTAATGTCATTGAAGATTAAAAAGTGCATGTAAATGCCTACTTGAATAAAGATATTTTTTAATTTGAATTTTAAATATGAATTAGATTATTAATGAGGGTATATTTTATAATTTCTGTGCATACCTCGGTGCTATTGCTATTTCAAGACTTTATTATCTTTCAAAAAAATCTGTGAGAAGATCAGATCTTTTCAAGGAGGAGATATGTTTGTAAATATTTATAAATAAATGAACTAACAAGAATATAAAGAATTTTTTACGGGACCTTCAAAAACCTCAAAAATGTTCTGAGCTTTGAAAAAACACATACGCTACATATACATAAAACTTTTGTTAAGCTCAGAGCTATTTTTGGAATTGTAGGTCTTTGTATTATGTACTTTTAGTACTAATTAAATAAATATACATTATTTTAATACACTCGTATGCTTCTTGTAAGTGTTTTGAGTGAAAATAATGTGAAACGCTTATCGTTCCAGATGATAATAAAAATTCAATCTCTTAAATATTTTAACTCTTAATAATAGTAATGTTTAATATTATTTATAAATAAAACTATTGGATGACGTAACATATATCAAAAGAATAATTTACATAAGTGCAATTATTTGTGTTAGTGTTTTTAAAGGAATTTCATGACATAGCTCAGCTTCTATGAGTATCTAGTAATAATATTTATAGAAGAAAGAAAAGCTGTCTCCGTGGCTTGGGTTATATTAAATCTGATATGCCCAAAGATTTTATATTCCTCTGACCTTATTCAGATTATAAGTGTATTTAAAGGAATTTCAAGACATAGCTCAGCTTCTATGAGTATCTAGTAATTATATTTATAGAAGAAGGAAAAGCTGACTCCGTGGCTTGGGTTATATTAAATCTAAATCTAAATTTTATATCCCCTGACCTTATTCAACCTTCTCTAACACAAACATGTGAGTGATTTGTTTACATTTCATGCATATAATGAGTATGATCAACAATAAAACTACTATCAATAATTCAATTCATAAGTCCAATAATACCAAATAATATTTAAATATATAAAAAAGTGAACATCTGTACATTTAAACTAAAGAAACACGATGTATACTCTCACATATAAGCAAGATAGATTGATCGGATTGTTCGTTTGCTTGAATTAAGCTTAATTAAGACCGAATAATGATAAATTTAGCCGGGAAACCATTTGTGTACTTTACCTGTATTTAGCACGACGGCTCGGCAGCTGATATATTAATCAAGGCGTATTTGTTTTGTGTCGCAGATTGCTTAGGGACTATTCCATGTTAACCTCACACTTTACTAATTACCTACAAATATATATCTACCTATTAATCTTGTAATATTTTAAGTTATTTCTATACAAAAGTGCTTTTACGAGGGAAAATATGATTATAAATATAAATACAAAAAAATACGAATACTATCCACAATCATTTAATGATCGAATCGCTTGCTTGTGTTAACAATCAATTTTTTTTTTCTGTGGATTAAAATGACATTTTTATGAAAAACTAAATAAAAAACTTGAAAATAATTTAAAATTGATTTTAAAACATTTTTTTTTCATAGTGTTTTATTTTAAGCTAGATTATTTATTATAGAGAATGTAAGTGTAAAAATCATTGAGGGGATATTTTGCCACCATTTAATATTATATATATATATATATATATATATATATATACATGTTGTATATATATACATGTTGTTGTATGTTACTAATATATATATATATATATATATATATATTAGTAACATAGTATATATATATAATAATGCGAAAATGAACTAGTACAACCGCATACTATGTGGTATGATGAGTAAGTAGCTGTGACGGCTTTGATTCCTTATAAGCTTCCTATTTCAGCAATCGCGATGAATTGTCCCTCAAGTCCTCTTCCGATAAACTCACCCGAACTCATCTCGACACTATCAGTGCTATTTACTCACCATACCACATATTAAGTTATTATATTGTAACTTACACAGCCTTTCTTCTAAGCAAAGAATAACAATTTACATTAAGTACAATAAATTGTATTTATTAAATAAAAATGTATAAGTTATGCTCCAACAGCATGACACATTGGCAGACATCTTCCCAATGGGAGAACACAGCTGGTTGACATGATCCACCCCACTCCCATATTCTTTCATGGCGACACCATGAAAAACTCTGCAGCCCAGATCAGACTCATTTACAATCGATTTACCTCTCCGTCATGCTCCGAAAGAGTCAAGACACGACTCCTGGATATTGCGTCACCATATATGTTGCTTACGATTGGTCGTTCCTTCAGTCAAATACTCGAGGATGGGTCTGTTTAAAAATTATAAATTTATTCTTGCCTTAATATCCCAGATAGACTTATGACAGGTTAAGAACGTGATCAGGCGGATTCAAATGTATTTATGCTCAGTGTCCTGGACTTTGATTTTAACTTTTAACAGTATAATTGTTAACTTCAATCAATAAATATAAGCATTATATAATACTTATGTAAGGTAAAACTATAAAAGTGGCAATTTATTATTCAGTCGTGGTTTGGTATCAATTAGATAAAGTCAACATAGCGAACCGTACATTTTAAGTTATTCCAGAGAGTTTGATTAAATGACCACTATCCCGATAATTAATTAAATAAAAATCTTTTAGTTCTTGGTATCAGGAAAAAGAGAAAAATTGTTAAAACGTAGAAAGTTTTATGATATATTATCTAAGTGGTAAAGATATTTCTGTTATCACAAGAACGTTCTAATTGCATTAAAAATATGCTTTTTGTTGCTTTGGTATAAAAATGTTATATAATATTTATACTAAATTCGACAAAATCAGTTCCACCACTTTATTTAATCTTGCGAGCCTAGATAGTAAAATGAGAAACAATAAGAAAATAGACCAGAACAATTATGCTTTTTTAAACAAATAAGTCAATATTCCTGAACGTGAGTTTTAGAATTGATAATGGGTCTATCATTAGTCGTTAATGAACTACACTAGTCGTTAATGAACTACACTAGTCGTTAATGAACTACACTAGTCGTTAATGAACTACACTAACGGTTACGAAATCTAGGTCAGGGATACGTTTGGGACACAACGGGGGGAGTCGCAGCGGAGGATGCAAAAAATAATATTTTAATTTACATTTACATAGATGATTCTAAGCTACGCCAAATTATAATTTCATTTATTATGGAACATTCATATTTGCATTTAGGGCTTGGTTAGAAATCAAATATTTGATACAAGGGAGCATTAATATTTGTTTGAAATAACTAATCTACGGTATTCATGTTTTTTTTTATTATAACGAGGCATTATGATTTATTCATGGTTTACAAGATGGCTGAACGTAGAATACCAAGTGATGTAAGTGTAAATGAAAATAACAGAATAACGTAATTGCATTATCTTATTCATCAGCTCAAGGACTTGCATAAAATAAGAGAATTGTTTTTTACAAAATATTCGTTTTTATGTTAAGCACCTACTTGGAAATAAAAAGGAATAACAGTAAATATTTTAATTCATTTAATATTTTTTTATATTGTATTATATTAAAGTCTTTTATTCGGACATAATTTTACAATAGAAATTTCCTATAATGCTACACAATTATACATATATTATAATTTTTTAGTTATTAAATTTGTTCGCGTATTCGGTGCTTCTTTACTTTCTACAGGGTCGTTTGCCAGTTGGTAAAGGCCTCCTCCACCCTACTGACTCTGATCTCTCTCTGTCCTCTCAAATAATATATATATATATATATATTATTTTAGTGTATATATATATATATATATATATATATATATATATATATATATATATATATATATAATTCTCACATTCACTGGTTTCCACTCTTGTTCGAACCTAATGATATTATTCCCCTAGAGATCCTAACGGGAAACTGGCTCCAATCCCGGTATCGAGTTTAGGTAGTACCTATCGAAGAATAGGCTGAATTGTAACATCGATATCAAATGAACGTTGAATAAATCTGTCTTATAAAAGCAAAACCGAATTATTTTCATGTGTTTTATTTTATATTATATGTTGGACCACAAAACGTTGAATTGATTGTAAAACAATATCATATATCTTCATATTGAACGGTTATTTGTTCTAGATTCTGTATCACTTTTCTTTAACAGCAATCTATACTTTAAAATAAGGTAACTTTTTGGTTACAAGACTGACAAGGCAATTCTAAGACTATGAAAATAAAAAAGGAACAGGGATTCATATAATAAATAAAATATATCAGATAATAAATAAAAACAGGAATTCGAACCCGCGACCTCTTGGAAACCGTCCCGTCACTCTATCAATTGAGTTACCGTATCACTAGTATACTATGTTTGCATTTTTATTCTTATATTATTAAACAAAGAGCCATAGTTAAAAATTTAACAAACGTTTAATAATTAATTTCTCACCATCATATCATATCAGCTGGAAGACGACCACTGCTGGACAAAGATCCCAACGACTCCACAACGATCGGTCCCACGCAGCTCTCATCTTATAAATTAATTATCGGATTGAAATTATAATATAAATTTATTAGTATTTTCGAAGACTTTCAACAGTAGCTAAAATGTAGAGTGAATAAAATGATATGAAGACGTCTATTTAAAAAATCATATAAATAAGCTAATTATTGATTTATATTAAATAATTGTTAAGATATTGTAAATTTTGAGACTTTATTTTGGATAACCTTAATACACGGCATGAGAACCAAAACACGGTAACAACAAATTGCTTGGAAATTCAGGACGACCATCTATCTTAGTGAGTCCCGAGGGTATATCTGAAAACTGTTATTGTGAAACTTAAACACCTACCTTTTGATAAATAGTGTACGATATTCTGAAAAGATATTTTTTTGACATATTTATTGTAATTAGTCTTTGTTAAAAGACTTGTTTTAAAATTTCTTTTCTTTGTATAAGATTCTTATTTTGTATATATTTTGAGTTTTTATATTAATAAATGTGTATGAAGGGTGAATATTAAATGTTATTCAGCCTTCATACGTGGTTTTTAAAAATAAAAAAGCTACCTAGGTTTCTTTGTTACAACTAAGTAACCCATCAGCCATGGAAAAAGTACGCGCCTATCACAAGTAATATTCAGCTATAGTCTCAACTTTAAATACAATATGGATGTTATCAACTGAAAGAGTTCATTTACCTAGTTTAATTTATTATCATAAGAAAATAGATTTTACTCAACTTTACTTTAAAAAAAATATAATTCCTTTATAAGTATGCATCAAGTGAAAACGAAAAAATATTTTTGTCGTATAATAACAGTAAAATATTATAGTTCAAATATACATTAATAGGTATTTATAAAATGAAAAGTTCTGACTCAGAGCCTAATTAATAAAAAGAGCTAAAAGCTAAAAATGATAATTTTCATATTATCTCACTGTAACAAGGAATAAAAAAAGCTTACTAGCTATTAGACTATTAGCCTCGAAGTTATTATAAATTAGAGCTTATTGGCTCATTAGAAAATATTAATTACATTTCTCGTTGTTTGAATTCGAATGGTATTCGTATCCGGGTATCCGGTTTATTTGAATAATTCTGAACAATATTCATTGTTTTGTTTTTTTTTCATAGAGTATTGATGTGAAAGCCAGCCCACTTTTGTATTTTTTTTATTTATTGATAAAACAAAAATCGAAGGAATAACAAGTGTGTTAATCAACCGAAATATAATCTTAAAGTTTGGCAAATTGGTTGGTTTCCATCCGCCTCTCACAGGGTTATGCAGCCCAACCAATATCCGATGCATCTTTTGTCAAAAGGTTGCTAGTCAAAGGTCATTTGCTACAAATGTCGCAAAGTTGTGCTTGAGCGACCACTTACCTTGCTTCAGCGTTAGTAGAAGAACTTTGCCCATCGATAGGCACTTTTGACAAATATGATAATTTGTATTATTTTTATTAAGAGTAAGTCATATTGTTCTGTTTTATATAAATCGCTGAAATAAAGTCTTCAAAATATAATAGACATCTTAACAGTTCCAGTATAAATTCTATATAATTCAATTCTAGCTATCCTTGAGCCTCAATAAAAGATTATCTGCTCTCGAGTGCGATATGCTCGTAGTGAATCGACATTCTGACTCGTAGGTGTCGTTTATCAAAGACAAGTACAGGAAATAGAGTGTATGGTATTATAGTGTGCTATATTTTTAATTCTCTAAATTAGAATATACTTTATTTTTAGTAAAATTTTATGAATGTATTTTTTAAGCGTGTATGTCAGATACTTTATTAATAGCTATATTTTATGAATGTACTTTTATACACGTATGGCAGAGACTTTATTAATAGCTATATTTTATGCATGTATTTTTTTTAAACATTTATTTTTTGAGATTATTTATTTAGTTATTTAACAGCACTGCCCTTTGGCATATTATACATTCATATCATTGTAAAAGACAATTGTAGTAGCCAATTATTGGTACCAGAAAAAAACCTATAAAACATATCGTTTAGATTATTCTATTATAAATATACTATTACATTCCTATTGTAAATATACTATTTGTTCGTCTTTTGACTGACCAGCGCACCCTAAAAATGCATCCATTAAAGCGCCTGCAGCCTAGCTAATACAGGGTATAATTTTTCATTACAGCGAGTATTGATGCAGTGGTTGTAGATTCATTCTTAAGCCATAGTTGTTTTGCGATTAGAAAAAGTTTTTATTTTTTTTTTTGTGTGAAAGTATTGATTTTCCAATTGAATATAAAATTAACTACTTTATTACTTAATAATATAAATAAATGTATTTCTTATTATACTATATCATAGCCATAATGCATATTAGGCCAGTCAAGATAAATATTTGTATGTACTTTTTAAGATAGAAAAATAAAAATATAGGTATATCTTTTCAAATGTACCTACGTTTTACTATTTCATATTGAACCTTCATTTATGTAAAAGGAATTCCATGTACCTCAACGAAAACTTTTAGACAAAGAATATTAAAATGCAATATTAAAAAATTCTATGTGTTTACAACTTTATTTACGTTTAAGGAAATACAACATATTTTTTGTGTAGCGAACCTATATTTCCATTGAAAATAAATAATAATATATTTTTTTAAATAAACAAAGAATGAAAAGTAAACCGACGGACGGTTTCCTGGAAATCGCGGGTCCAAATCTCTCGCCGAAGCGGTTTGTTTTTAATTCTATATTAATTTTAAATAATATATAATTTAAAATTTAAACAAGCTTGTCATGTCTATACATGCTTAAAGATATTTTTAAATTATAATATTAAATGTTGCATAACTTAAAGCAGCCTAACTTAATCTCAGAATAAACTGCCAACGTTCGTTTGTAACCAAAGAAAGTAAACATTTTGACTCACGTACCTGTCACTCCGTCACGCAAGTTCGGTTTCAATTGAATTCAATGATGCTGAGATGTAACAACATTGAGGATGCCTAATCAAAGGTGTATTGACACAAATACTTCATGTGAATAGTTACACACGTATAATTAGAAGATTTTGAGATGATTTCTCACTTGACAATTCCTATTAATACGACGGCAGAAAAATATCAAAAAAAAAATATTAAAAAGCAATTAAGAAAAAATTAAAAAGACTCTCCAACCATTTATTGTCTTTCATTTGTCTTCGTAACTTTGTCATAGAATAATTTATTAAAATATAAAAAAAATGCATATATAAAAAAATATAGTTATATCTAAACAAAAATTTGTTGGAATTAAGTTCTGAAATATTTAATAATTTGAATGTACACATTTTGTATTATTAGTTTTTTTTTTCGCTTTCCACTTAATTTTCCATGTTCTATTTTTCCTTTTGAATACTCAGAGGTTGACTGGAAGAGATCCCATCATGGGATAAGTCGGCCATTAATATCGGAATAATATTTTAAGAAATGTACTTTTATTATAATTTGTCTATAATAAAGAACAAACCAACAAATGTTATGAGCATGTAGTAGATCTATATAGTTTTACTTTTCATGATATTTGATAATATTCCTTTATTAAATATAACCCCCCAAATATATTTGTAATTTCTCTCAATGTCTCAATAATCATATTTTACATCTACGTTATGTAATTTGTAAAAAATTTTGAAAAAATAACCATATTACGCAAAAAAAAAAATAACTTACCATTTGATTATTCATGGAAAAAGATGTCTCATTTTTATATGGTGCCCCTAAGTTAATAAAAGAAAAAAAAACCTTGAATGTTGTTCTCAATATCGAACTGGTGTTTAATAACATATTACGAAAAGATAACTTTTTAATGAACATTGTTACAAACATATAACCAAATAAAAAAAAAATATATTTAAAGAGACCGAGTATGCTAAATGATTTTATCGACTTTCTAAAATTTTAGACAAAATACATATATATAATAAATAATTTGGACTTTTTAATTATAAACTTTTCATTTTAATGTGGAATTCTTGTAAGCTAATGTAGTATAAATATAGTATAGAAATATGGAAAACAATTACTGAACTAAAGAATGAACTCTCACATCACATTACCAAGTTACGAACTTGAGAGACAAGTAGCACACGTCCTTGGTTCTAAAAAGCAATTCTCTCATCTTCTACTCAAAAGAAAATCCCCGTAGAGTTCAGCTCGCTGCGCGTCGGAAAGACTTTCCTATTAATGAAGACATTTTGAAACAGCGTGAGTTCTCTGCTTTATAATGAAGTACTAATTGAACGCTTTAGTGTATTCGAATATTTTTGAACTGTCTTATATTTTACATGAAATATAATGATAAATATATATTTAATAATGTAGTAATTGTCAAAATTTATGAAATAAAAAAAATAGGAAATGTATTATTAAAATCTTCTTTCCATATTTCGATAATACACTAACATCACTAAAATCATGCGTATGTTTTTTTTTTGTACATAACGTCTGATCATATAAATATGCAGGTATTAAATCACTTCTTTGGAGACTTCTTAATTTTGAAAAGTCCCAGACCTAATATAGCTGTATTAAATCTTAAAAGAGGTTGTAATTATTTTATGCCAATAATAAATAACCAACAACTATTTACTTTTTAGTAAAATAAAAATTAAGCTCAGAATATAAAAGGTTTTTCATTTTACATCAGCGTAATTACACAGCATTTCTGCTCAGAAAAATACGTAACTTTTGATCTTAGCAGCTTTCACCTTTATGAAAATAATGGAAAATAAATTTGTGTTCAACTTTTAAAAAAAACAATTTTAATAATATAATCATGTATCTAACATAAGTGTTGAAACCAAATAATAAAATAAAAAACGTTGTTAGCTATCACTATCGTGTAATTCTGCTGTAGAGACAGCACTAATATTTATTATACGAATATTGTAAGTTGTAGGTGTACGTGATTTAATTGCCAAATTGCTGCATAAATGAATGAATGAATGAATGAACTATACTCTCAATCTCTTTGTCATTTGCTGAAAAGCAGAATAAAAAAGCACCACTACTCTGCATGAATGAAAAATATGAACCAGATAGAGGAAAAAAAATAATATGTACGGTTTTATAACAACGTAGTATGATCTACTTTAATTTGAATACCATATTATCTCTTATTTAAATTTCTATATATTTTTTCTATTTATTTGTTAAGGAAGAAAATTAAATGGTTGCCACATCCATTAGGTATTCTAAGATCCTAACCAATACTTACTTTGCAGTATAGAGATTGGCAGAGCGAAAATATTTACACGTCGGTAACAAATAAAGCGTATATCCACCAATTGACAACAAAAAACAAAGTTGTCGGCCTTATTATATTAAACGAGAAGTTGAAACACCATTTCATAGCGCAATATAATGAATATGGATGGGTTTGGATATAATTTGCGATGCTTAGATTGACTCAGACTAGCGACATTCATCAACCCAATGCAAATTACCGAACCGTAAATCGTTATTGATGCCAATTGTCAAGAATACTCTCAACTGATATTGCTATGAAATATATATACCGTATTGTATATAAGTAGTTTTAGTTTGTGTTGTACTATCCTAGCTTATCCCATAATAAAGTATAACGTGATTTAACTAATAAAAAATAGGTTTAAATGAGACAAAAATAAAAAAATAATTATTTAGTGAAGTCGTCTTGCCCAAAATACTCAGGTAAGTTAAAAAAAAAGGGAAGTATGATGACAAAATTTTGCATATCTACGCATAGACTATACTAGTTTCAAATAATGTATCATATCACTTCCGTTACATCTGACAACCTTGATAGCTTTAGATATATTTTTTTTAAAGGGACCAAGGCGACGCTTGACTACATTCCACCTTATGGGAAGTAAAAATGTAGTCATAGATGGTATGGCGCGAGTCGTAGTTGCTTATTCACTCTACGCTTTAATTTATTTCGATATTTTATTTACGCTTTTTTTTTTGGTTGACGCTTTTAAAAAAAATTAAAGTAGTTGATCACATGATAATAATGTATTTCTTACTACGCGTCGAAATTTAGTCTCAGCGAGTGCTCGTACCTTTGACAGAGATCAAAGGGATATTAAAATACCAACCTTTGTAGCCTTAGTGAGTTTTATAAGAGATAGAATTAGAATATTACAAAGAACGTCGAATCCTTAGGCGGAGTCAATCAAAGTATTAGATTTAAGAAGGATCACAGTTAAAATCTAAAGTGACTCATTGTTATTTATCTAAAAATCATTATCAGAAAAGATATTATTTTACAAATAAAGTAAGTTGTGTAATTTAATAAAAACGCGTAATCACTTGCTTAACTTGTCAATAATGTTAAAACTTTATGAAGCAAATCTAAACAAACTCTTTTTTTGGAAAACGTATGATATTTAATATGCATAATTTTCATAATTTTATTATAAATCATATTTGCAGCGTCTTAGTTTCAAAGTAAATCACACTCGTTCATCTGAAATTGGTATTATATATATATATTATTTTAAAATTATTGTACACTCTAGAGGACAGTTAAGTAACAATCTTGCAAAGGACAGGACGTAGGACAAATATGTTAAAATTGTGTCAGGACAGTTCATCTAGTCACAAAAAGTGTCGAGACGTACTTTCTATATATGCATGTATGTATGTGTGCGAATAAAATTAAACAGTCATCGTATCATTATTTTAATAATTTATATTAATTATGAAATTATTATGATGAGCTAATAAGATATTAAATGAAGAAAAGATATTCAAATATTGTTATAATTTAAAGAAAAAACTCGATATACATTTTTAATACGGAAAGAAAAATTAATCAAATTGTTTTATTTATTAAGATTACCGTACTTTGTACGAAGCTCATTTTAGCAATCAATAACAATAAACTTGTTAAAGAGAAAAATCAACTTTAATATATTTTTTTATCTTAATACCTTTTTCTACCTTAATACATGCACAAAGAATAATTTTATTCTATGTACGAGCTTTGTGACAGTCATTTTTGTCTAAAACACAAGTTAAAGCAAATAATAATCTACGTAAAATCAATGGAGCTCTTACTAAGCACTCAAAAGAATGATTCCCTTACTGTTTAAAGTTTAATAATATTTAAACTATTAAAAATAGCATCAGTTTCAGATAATCATTTAAAATAAGAGAGTACTACTTATATATTTCATATTTAATATTTTTGTTATTCGATATTGATTATTACTTGAAAGAGGTTTTTTTTTGTTCAATGTATCATTAAAAAAAACCAATGAGAAAGGTTCTGTGGTAGATTTAAATGAGTTGTTTTTTATTTCGATAATTAATTTTCATATATATATATATATATATATATATATATATATATATATAAACAGTTACGTTTATTTTTATCTATTTCTTCTTCAGGCGTATTTGTAAAACCAAACCAAACTATTTGAACGGAACCTTCTACCTTGTCTTTGTTTGTGCTAATCAATCGTGAATATTGTAAGAGATCTATCTGTATTATTTTTCATATAACTAATTTGGTATATGACTACATTCCACCATCTGAAGGTAAGTAGTAAGCGGTAAGAGGTAAAGTAAGAAAGGCGGTAAAGCACATCAACTGAGGAGTAAAAGGTATTGGTTCCACAGTGAAACTTCTCCACACTGAAACTCCTATTTGAATTTATGCCCTATTTTCTTTTAAATCAGCGATAACTATGAGAAAGGATCGGTGGTTTGTTTTTAAATAATAGGTAGCCATTTTCGGGCTAAAATGAACCATCCTATAACGGTTTATCGATCTCTGTTCAGAAGTTCACACAGATAGCTTTAATTTTATATTTATAATATAATATAATTATTATGAATATTATAACCTAAAGTAAAACCAACTAACCTACTAATTTGATATAATAAACCTCTGGGCCTAAAATATATAAACCTTTAATTTAAAGTACTGTAAATAATAGGTATTGGGTGAAAAACAAAGCTAGTAATACAATGCTTGCTGAGTCAGTATGACTATTAATCTTAAGAGGTGACACGAGGGTATACTTTGTAAAGTCTTTCCATAAAACTTTTGCAGCGGTCGCTTGATAAATGGTCGTCTGGGCCAAAATCATCTAAATATCTTTGTTGTGAATTAATTACACGATTGTACGTCGTATTTTGTCTTGACTTTTCAATCTTTTAATAGTTATTTAAATGTAATGTTATAGAGACTTATAAGTTTATGTTTGACACAAAATAAGGTGATAATTTTTTTTTTCTTTATATATCTGTGTTCTAATTCGAAAACATTATGTCAGATGTTTGCTTTTAATTAACAAACAGTTGATATCCGTAAAAAGGAAATAATACTACTATGGATCTATTGTCATTGTTTGTCCGAGAACAATATAATACAATTATTATAATTATTATATATATTATTTATTTATTATTTTTAAGTATTTTAAGTTATATTAATTATGCCCTATGTGTAACTAGTTTATAATAACCTGTTATTTTTATAGTATTTTGTCTCAATCGCTCGATCCCGTACTTTTTTTACTTTACTCCTTTCACCTGAAGGTTGTCTGTCAGAGATTGCTCTTAGCAATAAGACCGCCTTTGCATATTTTATTTGTTTAAACTCCGCTTATATGTTTTTTTAAATGTTTATTTCTGTGTGCAATAAAGTGCTTATCTATCTATCTATCTATCTACAATTGTAACCAAACCGAATCCCACTAACTTCCTCATCATCGACCTAAATCCTTGAATCTATCTAGATGGCTATTGCCAAAATTGGGGGTATTGAACACTTAACTAACTTACTCCCCCATAAATAATTATTAATAGTTTTCCTTCTACGTTGATGGAGACTTTATCTTACAGCTAAAATATGTTAGGAAATAAATAAAACAAATCTAAGAATTTTATTATCTATTGACTTACATAAACACACAAATGAAATTCGAGAAAATGTAAAATGTTATTGTCGAATCTTCTTAATTAAGATTAGTCTATGGAATTATCTTTTAGATAAGTCTATAGAAAATTTCAAAGAAACTTGTTAAGTTTTGAGTTGAAAAAATATGTTGTGTCTTTTCAAAATACATTTAATCAACTCATAATTTTAAAATAACTTTTAAAGCAAATATAACAAGTTTCTTATCCTTGCAAAGTATAACTGTGTACGTTCTAAAGTTTGCCAATATCGACACCATACGGTAATTTGGATATCCGTCAAAAACGTAAAACTTTAGACTTCACAACCTTATTAAAATACAGGAGGGGAAAGATGGCGTATAACATTGTCTTAAAATTCTTATTAATACGAAAATAAATGAACGTTATAAGAGACGGAAAGAAAATTGGATCATCTATAAACAAAAAAATTATAGTTAAATGATGTGGCAACGATTTATTTATGAGGATTTTTTTTACTTAAACTTGAATAGGTATTGTTATTTGAATCAAAGTCTAATACAGAAACAAACAGAATTATTTGTCGAGTGTTTTGACGGGGGCAGGTAACAGACAAGCGATGCTACAGCTGTGGCCGGTTTATCCTTAATTAGCGAGCGCGCTAATGGCGACCGTTAGGTTTCAGTCAACACGCTCGACAAATCTCGTCAGATTTGCACAACTGTATTGGATGCTGTCGACTGAGAGTGCTGTGCTGGAATGTGTATTCTGATAACAAATATCGTAACATTATATTACTATGGTAATAATGTAATTTTAATGCTTTTGGTGTTTATCAATCAGTTGTTTTATTTTTAATACTTACCTAGTAGATAAAAGAAATTACGTGAATTTAATAATAATTTTCATATAAATGTCTGAATTGGAATAACGAATAAATATTTTTAAAATCAATATATTTATTATAAAAAAGTGCAATATAATATATTACCATATTTCAAAGTTGCTAAGGTAATGTCTAGTACTAATAAGATGCGAAGTTGCTCTCAAACGACAGTCTTCTCATCTGATCTAATTGCAGCGTATTTACGGTTCGTCTTCATCCTTTGTTCTGTAGCAACTTCACAGACAACTGCAAACTGTGGACATAACGGAGAAGTTGGTGGTTCTACTCCAGGCGACCCAGCTCGATTATAAGCTGCAGTTAATGACTGCAGGTATAACCTACAAAACATACATTCATATTATAACATAACAAATAGTTATATTAGATTTTTTCGGTTATTTAGAAGAAAAATAGAAAGCTGAATATTTAATAAACTAATAACTAAAGTAATATATAGTTATATTGTTTTCCGGTCTTCTAATAAATAATGACGGCCGCGTGTCTGTCCCAGAAAAACTTTATTTTTCCGGGATTTTTGCGGGATAATAAGAAACTTGGAACTTATTTATGTTACGGTCAATTCGTGTGCAAGATTTATTTTTTATACATCTAATGATCTAGAATAATCTTCCATAAAAAATAGAAAGACCACTTCAGCGAACAGTTCAGTGGTTTTTGCCCTGCCATTATCGCATTAATTTTAGCGAAATGTACTACCTATAACCCATTTGTATGGTGAGTTTTTGTGACACGGATTAAAATATGAATAATAAAGTTTTCACATACTATATTAAATAAGTATTAGATATCTTAAGTCACCAGGCATGTAGGCTATAATTATATTAAGAGTAAAGTGTTAAATAATATTATTAGCATTTTTATATATCCAAGCTTCAGTAGCTTGAAAAAGAATTTTTATTGTGAGATAAAGAAATCTTAAAAAATATATGTATATAACTTTCAGTATAGGAAAAAAAAAACGTACGTAAAGGTTTACGTTGAACTTATTATTATGTATATTCCAGATATTCCTTTTACCATAACCTTTCAGGATCTAGTAATAAACAAACTAGTTTATTTAAAAATAATTTAGCGTAGAATTGTTAACCGTTGAGACGACCGTCAGGAATAATATCCCGGGTTCAAAAACGGAATGGATTTCGCAAATGTTTGGTGCAAGAGGACATTTTGAATAAAAATACGTAATGGCCGGGCATCAGGTAACAAGAACACGAACGAACACGAAGTTTGAAACCTCTTTGTGTATGCGAATGTATAGTATAGGACCAACCACACAAAGGAAGTACACAGCAGACATCAAATAGCCCGGGAATTTGACTAGTCACATGAGAAAGCGTCGAGAAGTGCTTTGAATGCCGCTTGCCTCAATATCATTTGTTTGTTCTTGATCATACAGGTGATCTATTACCGTATATTTACATTGACACACTTTTTCAGGATGTATTTAAAATATGATTTATTTGTTATATTTGATTTGAGTATGATTATAAATATATTGTAAATTAATTTAACCAAAAAAATTGTATTCCACATTTTATGTAATATTTTAGTGGGAAAACAAAAGCAATAAAATGCATATTCGTAAAATTATTAACATGAATACTTTTATGATACCAAATATATATTGTGCATTTTGTTTTTTGTCACTTTCTTATGGCTATTTTAATCAAATTTTATCGGAATGAGTTAACTGATTTTGTAAGTATATTAATTACATTACTTTTGAGTTACCTCAGATTTATACACATAAATTATGATAAATAATTCTCTATTTATGGGCATAGTACAAGTTGAGACTTTGCCTAAAATTGTGATTTTTTGGGAATATACATAATACGTTCCTGTAATAAATGAATACATACTTTTTAAAGAAACATTATTGTAAGTACTTTAGTTTTTCTGAGATACAAAAATCTGAATGCAACAAACAAGGCGATATCGTACAACTGTAATTATTTCGACGTATTTTCTTGCAGAGTGATGCAAAGGCCAAAGGCAAGGCCAAATTTAGGGTTATCTGGCTTCGAGTGAGATATGTTTCACTCATCAGCTCGTTGTTTATTGAAGATCTGACATAAGGTGTCTTCTGTCCCAGACAGGAAGCAGCATGTATGGATGTACGGCTTGATGGTCTTCAGCTGTGATTTATAAAAAAATATATTAAATACCTTTATTAGAAAAAAACTTTAATTTTGCTTTATTTTCCAAACAATGTATTTATTTTACTAAAGCATATACATTTTCAAGGATATTGTAAATATTTAAAATAAATCCTTTATTTATTTAGTTATTTGCATGTAAAAAATATTCGACCATTTGTCTGTCTGTGGACTGTCAGGCGGCTCTCTTGGAATGGCATGGAACAGGTGACGGCTATATTAATATATTAGAGTGAGTATTGATGCAGGGATGTTAGATAACCCCCCCCCCTCCCCTCCCCGCCGGAGTTGCTTGATATTAGATAAAGTTTTTTAATTTTATAAAATTATGTATTGTGTGAAGACAAAATGATATGATTGTCTTTATAACCTGAGTAGAGATTTTTATATTTTATATGTAAAAGCTACATGTCATGCCAGGTCTTTCACGTTCCAAGTTATGGAATGGAATGCCTCCTAAAGTTATAACGAACATTGATGTTTATTGTATTAAGTTTATTTTTCATATATTATAAGTAGGTAAAGTTATAATAGTAGAAATTTGAAATTCCACTTTGTATTATTGGTTACTTTTTTTTTTTTTGTTTTTTCACCTTATCTATCATTTAATATTGTTACTTTCGAATGTATATAATCAACAATGATATTTATTCATCTTAATTTGAATACCTAATCTAATTTAAAGCTTTCAACACAGCTTTCTGAAAGGCAAGGCGACAAAAATAATGTACTTTACAACAAAATTAGCATTTCACTTTCTTTTTTCCTTTTAGAAAAAGTCGTCTCAGTACCAAAATATAATACAAAACATAAAATATATTTCTTTACCGTCATGTAGTGCCAAGTTTCAACTTGTACCGTAATAACAGTAAAAAAAATAACTTAACTAATAATAAGTTTCAAATAAAAACCATACGGTATAAGTCCATGAAATATAAATATTTTATCTGTACATAATACAGTAACTAACAAACTCCTTTTTATAAAGACAAGTAAATTGAAATGTATTTTTTGAAAATGTATGTTTTAACATTGAATATTGACAATTTGAATGAAGAGATGTAAAATGTAATGTCTTTTAAAATAAAATGTAAATATGTAAAGATGGAGAATGCCGAATTGAGGTTTGTTCATACAAATATCTTATGTAAATACTTGGACACAAATAATTAGAAATATTCCAGATGCGTAGAAGAAACCGAATGACGGTTGATTTCTAACATAAGGGTGATTTCACACTTGACAATTCCTACTACTCCACCGACTGTATAATATAAAGTATTTCAAATAAAAGGTGTTATAAGGTATAAATAAATATATATAGCCGGCTTCAAATGAATTGTATCAGAATATGCCCGACTAGTTTCGAACACATTCGGGGTTCTTATTCATGAGCTCGAAGCATGGCAGACTCCTGGCGTGGACTGCGTGCGCCGTGAAGGCGGTGGCGCTGGGTGAGAAGATCTGGGTGTCTTCAGTGGTTTCATCCTGTTCTTTATCACTGGTCATTATAAAACGTTATGTGAACTGAACTTACCGTATACAAAGTATAAATAATGATATTTACAATCTTATTGAAAATCATAAAAATATCATAACATTCTAATTCAAGAACCCCTCTTAGGCGAAGGATTCTTTGGATTGCTTCGTTTAGAAATTCCTTGGATTGCTTTGCTTAGTGCGATTAAACGTTGAGTAGATAAAAATCTGACGTTATAAATTCTGTGCAGAGTTTATTTTTTATCTTTTTCGTAAGGGTTTATTTCTTCTTCAAACCTTTTTGGTCTTGATCTTCCACGATGACCAGTTTAGAAAATGAGGTTTCGTTTTTAGTGCTGTCTTTTTCATGTTATTAAAGTGTGAGGGAGTAAGTGATAAGAATGCTTGGTTCCATGATGCCTTCAGACAGGCTAGTGATTCTTCTTATTTTGTGTTAATTTCTCTTGTTGATGTGTGAAATGTAAAGGCACAGTTATCAAAAAACACTGTCCCTGTAATTATATATAGTGATAGAAACAAAAAATCACCTCACTAAATGATTAGACCGACAGACCGTCAATGTTTACGTGAAGGTAGATTGAATTATTGAGTTAAAGATATTTAGAAACTAATTATTTTATATTACCGGTACGTTTTTACATTTAATTATGATGTTAATAAAATAAAATATATGGAACTACCTTCAAATACTCCAGTACCCTTTACTGTGTGGCTAAAAGGTAAGTTGTCGTGACCAAAGTGTATAACTCATTGTAACCTGCGGTTGCTATCTCGCTCCACTTGATAACACAGTACAAATCCTGACCATTGTACAATTATATATATTCAACTTCATTCGAAATTTAAAGCTGGCATTTTAAGGAGCTTTAAGGTTCAAATAAGGTTGAAATTGATTATTGATTACGAGTAGACTCTAAATTTCACTTTTATCGGGAGTTTTTTTTTACTATAATAATTTATTTATCATTTTGTGGATTAGTTATTTTTATTAAAAAATATTTTATCTAGAAATTTTCTTAAATTGGTTTTTTTAAATAATATATCATATTTTATGAACTTTCCTCAGTATTGCAATACATTTTTTTTATTAGGATAAGATAAGACTGAATATAAAACTGTATGCTCTATTTTAAGGTAAAATAATAAATTTAAGGTAAAATATCATACATTACATTTCAAAGTTAGTAATGTAATGTCTAATTATATATATGTAAGATGCGAGGGTGCTATCAAACAAGTCTCCTCATCTAAACAAATTCCAGTTTGTTTACGGTTCGTCCTCATCCTTTGTTCTGTAACAACTTTACAGATAACTGGTAACTGCGGACAGGAGGACAGGAGGCTTTGTGTAAATGTTATTTGCATTTATGACTCCAACAAGCGAATTGTCATCTTACAAGATCACTAATTTAATCCTCCGGCACTAATAACTAAATTTTATATAAAATATTACAATAACATATAAAATACCTGTTTTTATTTAACTTTTTTTTATGAAAATTTTTTTTCACGCCTTAGTTTGAATTATTGCTTTTTTAGGAGGGATTTTTTTTTAATTATTAAAAAATAACCTTTATAAATTATCGTCACTAAAAGTCAACTTATAATACTAAGTTAATAGTTCTTGTACATTTAAGTATTCCTTGCAGCAGGTCAGTCAAGAAATTGGTGGTGGGGGGGGGGGGGGAACGATGAAGTGTCATCTTCGCAGGACTTTTATGCATGTCTATCGTCATTTGTCGTTGTAATAAGTTGTGTATAGAGCATTCCTTGTCACTTTTTAATTAGTCTAAGTTATTGTCATTCTACTTTCATGTATAAATAACTGGTTTTATCTATCTGTATTGAAATTGGGTAGATTTGATTTCGATAGCTTCAAATACTCTAGGTACCAAAAACATTTCTCTAGCTAATAGGGACAATTAATTAATTAGCTGTCAAAACGTATGTAATTAGCCATTCCTGAATAAAAGACGGGTTCATAATCAGTGGTCTTTATTTTGAAATTTCTTCGAGTTTTCCCCTACACCATAACGTTACAAAAGCTTTTCGATTGCACCAACCAAAAACTTAAGAGATACAGGGCTTCACCATAACGTTACAAAAGCTTTTCGATTGCACCAATCAAAAACTTAAGAGATACAGGGCTTCACCATAACGTTACAAAAGCTTTTCGATTGCACCAACCAAAAACATCAAAGATACAGGGCTTCACCATAACACTAGAAAAGCTTTTCGATTGCACCTTCCAAAA
This sequence comes from Dircenna loreta, assembly GCA_963555665.1. Classification (NCBI taxonomy): domain Eukaryota; kingdom Metazoa; phylum Arthropoda; class Insecta; order Lepidoptera; family Nymphalidae; genus Dircenna; species Dircenna loreta. The sequence continues at coordinate 12,365,364 of OY743093.1, read as the reverse complement.
ACTTAAGAGATACAGGGCTTCCCCAAAACATTAGAAAAGCTTTTCGATTGCACCAACCAAAAACATCAAAGATACAGGGCTTCACCATAACATTAGAAAAGCTTTTCGATTGCACCTTCCAAAAACTTAAGAGATACAGGGCTTCCCCAAAACATTAGAAAAGCTTTTCGATTGCACCAACCAAAAACATCAAAGATACAGGGCTTCACCATAACATTAGAAAAGCTTTTCGATTGCACCTACCAAAAACTTTAAAGATACAGGACCTATACAATTTATCACACATGTAATGTTTCACACCCAAACCCAATCACACCCAAAGACACACACAAAGATAAATATTTATCAGGCTTTTGATCATCATGAATAAAAAAACTTCCTCAAGGTTTCGAACCCACGTTAATATAATACGAGCTCGCAGAACATTTGAAGTAATATATTATATATTCAAAATATAAAGCTGCTTCGATTACTTTGAGATCAAAAGATGTATTTTTTATAAATTTGAAATGAAAAATGAATCGATACGATGAACAATTCGAGCCTGATCTCTAGAAAACAATCGTAATGATTATAAAATTAATTAAAATTGATATACAGTGTATAGTGTGAATGAATATTTGGATTAGACTTATTGACTTGTACAAATTAATTTTGACAGTATGTCATTAAAAATTAGCTTTATAAGTATAAAGCTAATTTTTAATTTATAAGTATAAAGCATGCAAAATTTTAAAGTAAAAGTAAGCAGAATAAGTGAATATTAAATCTATGACAGTTGTATCTAACCTTATTCAGTGCAGATAAAAAATATTATTATCTTTATAATTCCATTCCATTTGACTTTATATAACTACGAGAATTCTTTGAATAATTTTCAGGTCAGCCTTCGAATTCGTCTTAAGCTTAGCAAATGGCCTACCATCTAACGAAAAAATTACCAGCTTAGTGAAAAAGTTTTTTTAACACAAAAATTACAGATTAACTAAACAATATATATTAATTTATTATTTACTAAACAGATTTTAAATCTTTACTTTTTATTTAAAAAAAACTAGTACGCTCGCTCGGATCGCCTCCTCTTGCAACAAGTTCTTTAGCATTAAGTTATATATCTTTAAAAAAATAGAAAAGCTTGCAAAGGCGATTGCTATGAAACTAAGCGGAAAAGTTTTTCTAATTTGTTTATCAGTATACATATATATATATATACTCGAGTAAAGATTGCATTTTTCAACCAATTTTGATGAAACTTCTAATGCGTGTATCATAATTGCTGTGACTTGGACATAGCGAGCTACGTGGGGTCAATGGAACAACCCCCAAACTCAACATAAAAGTTAAAAAATCGTAGCTTGAGAAAGGACAAATATATTTTAAAAAAATATTCTGTTTCTTTTTGTTAACGCTAATCTAATTTTTGTCAAAAAAAATATTTGATGGAAGAACTTTCAGAGAGAGGACAGAACTAGTATGATAAGATTTTTATAAAATTATATATATACTTGTATATATTGTTATTATATATATTTTTGTAGTTATATATAAGTATTATTTATATATAAGTACTATTATAATCACCTATCATCATCATCAGCTCATAAGCTGATCTAAGTTTCTAATTGTGGTACATTAAATAAATGAAATGAATTATAATTTTAATATAAGATAATGCGTCGAGACACACAGTTAACGGCTTGCAAAAGTCACTTTATCCATTGAACTGAAAATTGTAGTAGACACTTCATTTACATTTCAAAGAGAAAAGTGTCATTGTTCCGCCTATATGACATTCATATTGAATACTGAATATATATATATATATATATATTCATATATATATATATATATATATATATGAATATATATGATGCTAAAACCGGTTTAGGACGGTTGGAGCAAATAACAGCTATGGTAAAAGAACAGCGAGATTCATAGTACCGCGTCTCATTAACAACTTACCCTCAGAACTAAAAAGTGTCATAACCCAGCAAAATATTAAACCAAAATTAAAAGTATACCTCTCTAAAATGATAACAAAGAGAGATAATGTTTAATTCAAATTTATATATATGTATGCGTGTGTATGTATGTATGCATGTATATGAAATGTATGTATGTGTGTGTGTGTGTATGTATGTATATATATATGTATGTATATATATGAATATATATATGTACATATATATATATGTATATGTGTATGTATATATATATATATATTTTATATCTATTTTAATTGTTTCCTTTTATAAATAGTAGTTTTGTTTTATGTTTTGATTATTTTTAAGTCTCATTAAAATAACTATATCTAGATTAAGTCGTAACATATTTATTTGATTACCACATCTTTTGTATGTTAATGTTTAAAATATTATGTTCTTCAACTGTGGTAATAATGTTTGTGTTCGTTTTATGTGTTAAGTAAACTTATCAGCACGATTAGATTCCCCTTAGCATTTAAGTTAAACCTCTGTGGTTTTTATAATGCTATGTAAAAGTTTTATATATTGAAGCTATTGTAAATGTGAAATAAAATAAAAAAAAAAAATATATATATATATATATATATATATATATATATATATATATATTGTTTAAATGTAATTAAAATCCAGTAATTAATTTTTCATACTATTCAGGCTTTTTATTACAAATTGTTTTTGTATGATATTGTAGCAAGATTAATTAAAGATTGTAAAAAACCGCAAAATTTTACTTTGGTCTGTTTAAAAAAAACAAACACATGGCGTTGAAGAGTTTTACAATGTTTAAAAGAATAACTGTATATCTTGATACATTTTTTACATTACTTTTATACTGACATTAATATTTGTAGTCGTGTCCTTTAATATATGTATTTCTTTATAACTGCTAAGTATTATAGCTTCGAAGAACTATAGTGTTTTATATTTATATATAACTCATTATAAATTTAAAATCAATAGTACTGTAAATGATAATTTTAATTAATATTTTCTCACAAGAGCTATTTACAATAAAATGTTTTATTCTCAATTCTTTTTTTATTTACAACATGGCGACAGCCAAAAACTGTTATGTCGTCATTACAGATAATATATTCACGTAAAACGACTTCTCTGTATGATCTATCAGTGCACAGCCTAAGCCCTAGAATTATAAACTTTGGGCTCTCACTAAGATAGGATCTTAAAAATGTCTTACACGGTCAAATAGGGGTTATAAGTTGTACGAGGCTCCGTTATTTTGAATACCTTATATTTAAAAAAAATGATTTCGTTAACCATATAAAAATACGTTTTTCAGATTCTTAAAATCATCCTTGGCGAAATAATAATAGCACTCGTATTAAATAGTCAGCGTATCAAAGAATGGATCAGTTATTGTTGAATAGTTTTTTATAGTAATTCTAGTATTTAAAAACGCCTAAATTGAATCTTGAAGTTCATGAATTGAAATATAAATTATATGAAAAATTAAAATATAAACTTATTACTGTCTTTTTTATTATTCTGTAATATTATAATTTGAAATATCTTATTTGTAATTATTTATATTAACAGCTATTTTTGTTTTACAGCCTCTAGCTATAGCGCAAACTATTTCAATGTACTAGTTACGATAATTTATATTTTACATATAATAAATATGTATTTTATATGTCAAAGTTCAAAAAATATATAATTTATTAAGAATAAAAACAATTTTACATTTGTATACAGATACAAGAATTTCTTAATAACAATCTCAAGAAAAATTGATAAAATGAAAAGCCAATACAAAGTTATTTGGAAAGAATGTTACACAAGAAAAATGTTTATATAATTGAAATGTAAAGAAATTATTCCGTTACAAAGTACGGCTGCCACGAGATTAATTTTTAACTTTTAAATATGTTACTGGATAAGACAGCTACGTCCTAGCATTCATAGGTGTATTTAAAATATTCATGGTTTCAAACTGTTTTATAAATATGAAACGATGTAAAATACGAGTATATTATTAATCGAATATAAATTAGGATACAAATTTGATTGCTAGGTACCAACTAGCAATCAAAGGACTATTTGATTATTATAACCAGGTAAAACATTTAGTGTAATAACTTTCTTCGTCCCAAAATTAAAAGAAATGATTTCTTAGCAAGACACATAACCCTAGACTCGTCAGATATAAGAATCAAGTGAAAAAACTTAACTTAGCTGTCAACTCAAGTGGATGGCTATTTGATTTAGCCGGCATATACAATTTTCTCTTCTGCTCAATTTATTTATTCTTATAAGTCTTCAAAATTATTAGGACTTTCAAAACATATTATAAATAGAGAAACAACTGTATACAGATACAAAACAGTTAAAGTCAATAATTGTTTTATGTTCGTCTGAAATTCGTTGTAATATTTGTAGAGGTAAATTAATTAGCTCAGCAGTAATGCAAGCGATGACGTCCGTGTACGTCTGCATCTCACTATAATAAATTATAAACTCTGCCACACAACACGAACCTGGCTACCTATAAATCTATAAATTAGTTTCTTTCGCAGATGGCTTTGTCTATCGTTAGTACTATTGGGGTATATTTAATGCTAGAAATCCTCAGCGCACTTCCCTAGCCTTATAAACGGCTGTCGTAACTCATGTAATGTTTCCAAATGCTGTCAGCCACATACCCGCCAAATAATAAAACGGTTGATGTGACGCCGGCATAACGTGTTAAGCGTTTCTAATTATTGTAACGTTACAGTTATTAATAAATGTAGCCTCCATTACATCACTATTACTATAACATTGTGAGCAAAATATTATAATACTATGCAAAATATTATAATGATCCAAGTTGCCTTTCTATAATGCTTTTCGTTAATCGCTGCAAGTATGAAGATGTTAAAAAGAAATCATTGTCAATAAGTCTCGTGATGAAAACAAACTAGTTGAAGAGTATTAAAAATGTTACACGTTTGACAAACGCTAATAAAACACTTAAAAATATTGTATTGTAATTTTCAATCGATATCAACAGTAAAATATTTTCTCCAACTCAATAGATTATATATTTTAAAATGTTATATAACACATTTATTTCAGGGAATGAAAGTATCACATTTGTTATACTTATTAGTGTAAATATTATTTCAGTGGGCTACAAAAAGAGCTTACACACTAGTAAATTTTTTTTAATATTAATTCGAAAGGTATCAGAATAAACTACAGTTTCATTTGGAAAGACTATTAAACTATTTAATGGTCGAAGAGCTTGAAGTAGCATCAAAGGTGTAGTTACTCATCTTTGTTTGTATTATTCTGTTATTTTACTTAGTAACAATTTTTTTTACTCATTTACCGAATACACAATGTATTGAGAGACATTGTTTTGGACAGGATTGGTTCTTACGTCTTGAAATCTTTTGTCTCTTTATATTTTTAAGTATTTTTTTATAAATAATTTATTCTTCTCCTAATTAAGATTCCAAAAATATATATTCCTTTTCCTCCTGAGATTTTTTTCCACATTATATTTTCGATCCCTCAAACTTAAGTAACATTTGATCTTTAATTATTCTTCCATTTCATTTCCCTATATTTGATTTAACTATTTTTAGTATTTTAACCGCAGTAACTTAACTCTTAATCTGGATGATGCTGCGTCCGTGGGGAATAGGAGCTAATGAAGTAGCATTTATAGAGCAAGTAAAATAGTAAGCATTGCTGGATAATTAATATTATGTAATGCTGGCTAGTTATAAAATACATTTTTTTAAATCAAACAATTCATTTGAATATAAGTAATTTTAATCAATTGATCGTCTTCATTCATTTCAAAAAGTTTTCACGAGTATACATATAAATAAAAATATTTTTAGTGGATTGAGCTCGCGTATAATTAGATTTACATATTTAAATTTACATTTAACCAATAAATAATAGTCGTGTTCACGGAAAGACGAGACAAGATGTCCGTTTCATACATCTGGTCTAGGATTTTTATTTTTTAATATCCCGAGAAGTGTTTTCCTAACACCACTGCAGCATACTGTTTTACTTATTTTTTCATGATATAATTTTATACAGAATATACCAGGTGTTTAAATAACAAACCACCAGACCTCTGCCTTATATTTCGGTATACAAAATATATAAAACAGGGTGTATAGAAAATAGGGTGTATACAAAATAGAGTGTATACAAAATAGGGTGTTATGACGATGTGAATAATCAAGATTCTCTAAAACGAATTAATTTTTGGTAAAATAAAACCTTAGCTGCGTGGTTACTCCGCTTTCTACCTAAACACCATTATGTTTAAGTATATATTTTAATTTGTAAAATAGATGTTTATTGGTTATAAATTAACTAATTACTTACTTTACTAATTGGTTTGCCAAAATAAACGCCAAAGTAATAAATAATAAAACAAATGTCAAAACCCATGACACTAAATATTATAACTCACTAAAGTTTTACCAATTGCGAGAGTTATGAATTCTGCGTAAATATAAAGACAAGGAATTTGCGCTTTTTTATTTAACAATAATATATTTTCCTCGTTTTGTGTAGATTTCCAGTAATAGTCATAGATGACCTGTGACACATAGCTCATATAAGTCCATGGATTTCAGACAAAAATAGCTTCTCAATTTAGATTACACTTAAAATAATAAAACTTCATAAGTGTCGTAAAAAATGTGTTTAAACAAATAACATTTCTCTCTTTTTACATTAAACATTTATTATATTCTATTATTTTATTCTAATATAACATTATTATACGAATATTAGAATATTGTGAGTTTATAAGTCGTGGGCGATGAAAGTGGACCAAATTAAACGCATCAGTGATAGCGCCGATGGACTATACACGTAATGCCTTTGTCATTTTCTAAACAGCAGAGCAAAAATATCCATCACTTTGATGCGTCAAACTAGAACAAGATAAAGAAAACTATAATACTTACGGCCATATAACAAAGTAGTATGATAGATTTGTATGTAAATACCATCTAGTCTCTTATTCTAATTAATATTTTTTTAGAAAACTGTTATAAATGTTAGATGATATCTTAAAAGACTGCTCGCTTTCTATTTTTTTATAACTATGCAAAGTGTCCGGTATTAACATAACATGCTTACAGACATTTTCAAATATTCATATTTACTAAATTAATAATCAGGGATCTATAATATATTTTTTTATACAAACTAGAACTAATAATCAAAGCTAACATTAAATGTATAAATACATAATATATACAATTAATAATGATATATATTATGTCAATGTCATATTTACAAACCTTTTATGCATGAAGTGCGTGATTTTATTAGTACTTCAAATAATTATATTTTAGGTAATAAACACTTAGACGTTGAGTCGTTAATGTAAATAGCATTTACTCATAGCGTCATCACAGTGCTTAAAGAACAAAGATTGCAGAATAGGGTACTTAATTACCTACAATTAGTTTAGGTAAGAAGTCTGTAGTCTGTCTGAGTGCATCAACCGTAATAGACGCTGTAATTTGTAACTAAGCAAATTTGCTGTGATTTATTAACGTGTAATTTATTATAAGTAAGCGACAACACGATGTAAACATACAATGAAATAATAGAACATAAATAATACTAAATTATATTGGAAGAATAACATAGAATAACTTCCGTGAACCATGATGTATAATTGTACTGTCACTAGTTCACGCCGCGAGTCCGCCATGCTTTGAGCTCATGAGTAAGAACCCCGAATCCAATCGAAACAAGTCGAGTAAATTCCGATACAATTAGCGTGAATACTGCCACAATATATTATGATAAAGAAAAAGTCAAACAAGACATATACGAAATTTCATATAAATAAATAAGAATAATAATTTGACATCGCGACTTCCATCAACCACCCCAGGCAAATTAAGAAATCGTGAATCGTACTCTGATGTTTATATGAAACATATATACAAGGTTGTATTATAAGTTTGTATGTTTGTATACTAAGATACGTATTTTTTTAATTATCCTTACCTGGTTTATTTCTAAAATCATATATTGTAACAATGGTTATAAAAAATACTTCGGTACATTTGTTTAAACACACAAACAACAATAATTCATTATTTAAACGCTCAAATGGAGAAAAAATGTTTAATTTCCAAAATGGTCTATTGAATCAAATCAAACCATCAAACCGAAAACTTATGGTATTTGTAGTACCTGGTTCATCGTGTATGATATAAGACGTGTGTGCCACAACGTATTTCCTATTCGAAAATAATGCCCTATTTTGATATTATCCAGCAATATCAATGAATGAAAGGTTATTTTTTAGGTCGCGTATCCACTTCTCCGGGGTATCATGAATCGCCTTATTAATATTTATCGAATTCTGATCAATAGTATAGAGTCTAGAGCAATGTCTACCTTTACGCAAAGCGGTGGAAAAAAAAGAGGCCAAAAAGGTTTTAATTCGCGTTCTTATTCATAAGTTATGTAAATGATTGCCTACTTCCAGATAAGATTGAAAGCTGAAATTCGGTGGGCAAGTTCCTTATATGTTCAAACCACCAGAAAAATAAAAATAAAAAAAAACCTATTTTTATAGACCTCAAGACCAAAAATGCAGACTTGTGAATTTCGCATCAAGTTGCATGCCAATCGATGCGTCTTGTCAAGTACAATAAAAATGATAAGCAACGCATTTTGATAATGTTATTCGTTAAATCAGAAATTGGTAATAAAATTTGGGATCGCGTATCAAGTGTACGTATAGTATTCATATGTGAATAACTATGAAAAAAAAAATTAAAAATCAATATTCAATATTTTTTTAATTATAACAAGCAAAATCATCCCTGATGTTATCTTAAATATTTAGTCCTTACAATAACTTTGAGTATGAATGTCTACGGGCCACGTCAGGACCGTGACACGATCACACCACATCACGACCAGGACACAACTACATCACGACACCCCGCACACACCCCGCAAGAATCCCCGCAAGCACAACGCACACATTCCGCACACACACCGCAGACACGTCACGACCACATCACAACCACGACACGACTATATCAGGGTCATATCACGACCACGACACGACCACATCACGACTACATATATATATATAAAATTGTCGTCAAACGTTATGGACTATTGGTGCATTTCCCAAAATGATTGATTTTTACACCGGGCGACCTTATTTTTCGTAAGTAGAATAAAGGCAAGTGATTAAATTACTCAAATTGACTACTTATTATAAAATTTAGTATAGCGTATTAAGTGCCCTAAAGTATTCATCTGGAATTTAGATTTTATTGCTCAAGGCTTTAGACAGATAGCTTTAATTTCACATTTATAATATATTCATTTAAAATTATTATAAATATTCAACCATACATACAGTGTAGAGAGCGCCCTGGATATGTATTTTAATGAAATATAACCCCTTAAGCTCTAGCCAAAAAAAAAATCATTTTCAATTAAAAAAAACTTTAATAATTCAAACACCAGACATTTTAAATGAAAAAATTTATTTCCTTTGAGACATTTCCATGCAACAGATCTATTAAATCTGTGAAGAAAAAACAATTGGCTTAAGGAAGTGAAAGACTTTTATAGTTTTAAATTATCGTTTCAAAAATGGTTGATATATATTTTTTGTAAAAAGCAAACGGTTATCTTTTGCTGTATCTAATGATATTTAAAGACAAAAACTCGTATGACCGTATGATCGATTTAAAATACTTTTTGATCTAATAAGTTTTATACATAATTTTTACATTATAAAATAACTATACTTAAAGTAACATAAACAAACCTTAAAATTGAATGTAAGGTGCTATAAGTGCTATGTAGAAAAAAAGTAGCAATGCAATGCTTGATGATTCAGGATGAACAATTAATCTAAGAGTGACACGAGGGTATACTTTGGAAACTCCATAAAACTTTTACAACGGTCGCTTGATAAATGGACTATTGTACGAAAATCATCTAAAAAATGTCTTTTAAATTAGTCATACAATGGTACTAAACCAATTGCATGTTTTATTTTGTCTCGACTTTCAATTTTCCAATTGATAGTTGTAGTATAATTTTAAAAAGACTTATTATTTTATAATGGTTTATATTGTATGGAATAATTTAAATAAATGTATCATAATTATTATAGCGAAATTAAAAAAACGAGTAGTAATGGCCTGCAATAAGATTTTAACCTCAGTTTTACTTCCACGTAAAACATATTTAAGTAAACAATAAAAATATGTAAAATGAATGTATCGAGTATTATATTTAAAAAAGTAAATAACCTTTTGGAAAGCCATTAAAAGTTCGTATCGGATATTCTTAATGAATTAGCTGCCTTACGTCATAATACCTCAGTATAATAAGTCTTAAAAACTTTTTAACTTACTTCGAAGCGAAATGGAACTGGTACGTTTTGAGTTGTTAAATAAGATACTGTTTCTGTAGACTGTATTATGATTATATTTTTTAATATAATCATAATACGTTAAAATAGGAATCTGCCAAAAAAGGAAAACTTTAGACTTCACTTTTAACACATACAACCTTAATTTAGAGCATTACATGAATATTTATTTATTTTATTTATTTTTAAGAATATATCAGGAAATCTTTTTACGTTAATTTGAATCAAAATGATCTATTCCTAGACCCACTAACAGAATTATTTGTCGAGTGTTTTGACGGAGGCAGGTAACAGACAAGCGATGCTACAGCTGTGGCCGGTTGATCCTTAATTAGCGAGCGCGCTAATGGCGACCGTTAGATTTCAGTCAAAACGCTCGACAAATCTCGTCAGATTTGCACAACTGTATTGGATGCTGTCGACTGAGGGTGCTGTGTTGGAATGTGTATTCTGATAAAAAATATCGTAACAAATACTTTTAGGTGCGTTTGGTGTTTGTTTTATTAAGCTGGTTTTGTATTTTAAATGTATATATAATATTCTTTTTACTGTATACGTGGTGTCAATAATAATTGTCATAAAGATATGTAAAAAGGTACTTGTTACAATTTAAATTCAAATATACCATTTTATGAAATATTTTAAAGTTACTACGGTAGTGTCTCTAACTAGTAAGATGCGAAGCTGCTGTACGGCCTCCTCAACTACACTAATAGTAGTTTATTGATAAGAGGTTTTTTGTGTTGCCTTATGATGCCTTGTGTGTTACAACTCAAAAAAGACGCTTAGCATTTCACAAGATGGCTTATGCCATCTCCCGGAATTATCGATTTTTTTTATTTACATAAATGTATTACTATCACATTTAAAATACATAATTTTTATTTACCTCCTTAAATGAATTACAACCTTTAAAAGGAAGATAAAATGAAATAGAGTTTAGTGAGATTGAAAATGGGTTAAAGCCTTCCTTGGTCCTCGTGTATATGACAATATGGGAAGGATACAGGAGACTAAAACTAGAAGAGACTAAGTGTTAGAATATGACTCTACCCAGTCAAAGGAGCCCGTGTACGAGCTGCAGCTAATTGACTAGAAACTAGATATACCTAGAAACCTACCTTCATTGTTTATTTGTAAAATATACAACATTACATGTAACCTTAGTTTTATCCGTAGTTTCACTAAGAAGGAGGATAGGAAAAAGAAGACTTCTTAAAACAAAAATATACAAAGGACCAGATAATGACATTGCCTTCCTGTCTCCTGGTGAAGAACGATGTCTGCGTGTTTGCCTCATAGCAACTTTTCTTTTTCCGGGATATAAATAGCCTGTATCCTTTTTCACTTTATGGAAGATCTGTGTATCCTTGGAATAATTTAAATTTTAATAAACGATGAAAATAGTATAAATACTTAAACTACTATAGTATAAAAAATTCTTCACTAATGTACTTTTCACAAGCAATGTTTTTTTCATAGCGGGTATTTGTTAAACGGTTAAAATATTAATAATAAAATTTATTTTCACTTATTATATTAAATAAATATTGATATGCTCAGGTCGATAAATATATATATATACGAGTATATCTACGAGTGACTTGAAAAGGATATTTAGTGTAAAGAAAAATTTGTAAAAATATTTTTATAACTTCTATATAGGAAAGAAATGCTTGTTTTAGATTGAATAATCCATAAAGGTCGTTTCCGTCGTACCTTCGTTTGATGTTTCCTGTTATAAAAAATCCTCAGGATCTCTTTAATAAAACACCGTATCGTGGTATTATCTGTGAATATTTGCATACTTATTAAAAATTTTTTTTTAATATTTTGACTGTAGACATTGTATTCAAATTAAGTACTTACTTAATAACTTAGACAGAATTCCAAGAACTAGTTGAAATAAGTATTTATCGTAGATTTATGTAGCCTTAAGACAACCGTCTGGAACAGCCTTTGAAGTGACATCGTCTCGGGTTGAAATATCGAATATTTACTATATATACTCGTATTTCTTTTCATCGGTGAAAGAGGACATCATGAGGAATCCCATGTAATTTCCAGGGATTAAGTATCAAGTACGAACTAAGTTTAAAACTTCGGTATATGTGAAAGTCCTGTTAAGAGACAACCACACAAAGGACCCACAGAAAGCATGAAATTGCCCCGGAATTTAACTAGTCACATGAGAAAGCGTCGAGAAATGCTTTGTCATGCAAATGCAAATGCTGGCTGCTTCAATATCACTTGTTTGTTTTTGATATTACAGGTGAAGTATACGATATAATACCATTAATTTAAAGAGTTGAATGTAATGAAGGAATTAATACAACAAACGAAACGATTTAGTTTAGCAAGCCAAACTGTTTAGTTATATTTGAGTGATAAATAATTATTTCATGTAACCAAAATATAGTTATTTATATTCAAATTTACTAAGAGTATAAATATTTTAGCTGGCAAAGATAAACAATAATAAGTATATGTTAATGAAGATATGTTTTTTGCCAGTGTTAATTCAATGTTAATTGGATATCGGTGTGTATTTTTTTTAGAAGGCTTTTATTCGTTTTTACGCTATTGACTTTTCATATAAGAAAACATTGTCAAGGTTTATTTGAGTGAGTTATCCGATTTTCGTAAATTTAATATAATACTAACGTCAGAATTTTTATTTGATTGAATTAATTGCAATTGTATTGAATTGAAATTTATGAACATTTTTCAAGTTGAAAGAAAACAACCAGTATTTGTTAAATAGCTCTCCCTCATTCAAATTTAATTGATTTAATTAATTAATTTTATTCTTTCCTGTATGTTCTTGACTTTTTTAAAGTTTTTTAATGTTAAATTTACTATTTTCGTCTTTAGTTTATATATTTGCTATGTGTCAATGCTATGTATTTATTAAGTTATGTATTTAATTTATTATGTACTTATTTTGTTATGTATTTATTTAGTTATGTACTTATTTAGCTATGTTCTTATTTTACTTATTTATTATATTGTTTAAAAATAAAGAAGTAAGTCATTCAACAACTCTTTTTAGCCTTAAATATTAAAATTGACAGGAATCTAAATAATTATAAATAAAAATACCTTCATTTCAGATTTAGTTGTAAGTGAAAATACGCAATCCTATCACGGCCATCTTTTCATAAAATAAATGCCTTAGAATTCCACTAACAGTATTAAAGCGGGAGTTTTATGTTTCCCTTTAACAAGGCAAAATCCTCATTTTTTTTACAATTTGTTTAATAAGGATTGAATTCTTTGGTTACTTGTAGTAACGTAGTTATTTACGAGATCTTAACTACGGGCAGGAAGTGTAACTGTTCATAAAAAAATATATTTATTTGGTAACCAAAGTTTAGATATACACTACCTCATAATATAGAGCTATTTATTGTAAGTTTGTTACTATAAACCTTAGAAAACTTAGTATTTATTTTTCTAATTAAATCAACGAATACATTCACATGAGGGTTTGAATATTTGAATTCAATTTGAATTATAAGCAGTGAATGGCCATACAATTTGAATGAATGAAAATTAATATATTTTCGGCACAGCGTGTTGACTGAATCTGGCGTTAAGCTTTAATATATGTGTATGTTATCAGATAATAACAGTTAAAATTATCATACAAGTGGTTATCTAACATTTTTTTGTTGAAATTGTTTTGAAAATGCAAACACTACGTTACATTTTACATTAGTCATAAGTCAATGCCCTAGTTGGAATACGTCTATGAAGTTTTTACACAGCATGAAGACGAACTATTTTTAATGGACAATGCAAGTGAAATTCAATGCTACGGAAACCTAAAGCCAGAAGCAACCTAGACGTCCAAGGTGTACACAATGTTCCTTGTTATGTGGTTAGTATAACAATTATATATCTTAGCAACTCTTCTAAATATATACTTTCATATAAAAGTAAATAGTAATATATAAAAGTATGTTTGAAAAGTGGGGTTACTTTTTAGATGTGTTGTTTTTTGAATCACAGACTAAGAGATATTGTTATTCACTTTAGTACTTTAAAAGTAAATATTATATGACTTGATATTTATCTTTCTGTTTTGAGATAAGAATAGAAATGTAATAATGTTCTTAGAGACCCAAACTTTAAAGAATTACCACAAGGGTAGAGATTGTATTTACAAAGTGGTAAAGTTCTGAGGAAACACTTTGAAAATTTGTATATTAGTATCTGGTCAGAAATGAAGAAAACTACGTCGTTTAATAAATTAATTTCCTAACCCAAAGATATAAATAATTATAATTATTTGTATAATAATAATTATTAATGCGCAGTTGATATATTAAACGTGTAAGTTAGACTTGTTAAGCGATTTATTTACAAAGTTATGAATATCTTTTACATCCGAACCAATCAGCGCACCCATACCAGCTTTGATAAAAAATCCACTCGTAGAACTCTTAAAACTCGTAGAACTTGTAGAACTCGTATAACGGAATAGTTCCTGATTCATGTTATAGCAAAAAATATAAGAGTACCGTGATGTGACTGACTGATTGTGAAATAAAACGTCCAGCTAGGAGTGAAGCGGGTTATGAGTTTTCTGCAAAGAAACGTTCGCCCAGAAGTGGCACTAAAATACTTACGTAGTATCAATAATCTAATAATGTACTTACACATCTGTGAGAGAAATCAGTCAATCAATCAATCAATCTTTTGATTAATATCTTAAATGCGGGGTTTGTTATTATTGCGTTTTAAAAAAGAAAATAATAAACTAGTTTCTTCTAAAAATAAATATTGTAAGATCCCTTAAATAGTTACACAAAACATGCTAAAATGAGGTTACTCCGTGTGGAGTAAAGGGTAGATTGTGACCCTCGAAATTTTATTGCAGGGGGTAGGTAATCTGAGTTCGGACAGATAAGTTTCACACAATATCTGCTACTGTGTTGACGTTTTGTTATATATTTATATAAAGGGTCCCTTATCGGTAACAGTTACTGCTGGAGATATGAGATCTTAAGACGTGTACATTACACATTGCACCATTTTATAAATGTTTTATCTTTATTGGATATATATATATTATACTAGTTATACAAATGTGATAAAAAACTTTAACTATTTTATTATTGCCTGTTAGAGAGCAACAGGCAATAATAAAAAAGATAAATATTTTATTTATTTTTAAGTATTTTATTTATTAGTGACCTTGAGTTAGTGACGCTTAATTAAGAACGCCATATTGATATTTCTATTATAAATATTCACAAACCTTGAATTTGTCGAATAAACTCCTTTCATCAGACGAGTGATGCAGATGATACACCTCACAACCTTGTAAAGTATAACACCAAGATGGCCATAAAAGACAGGAACTTGGCAGCCATGGAAGCTTCGCTAGAGAGGATAAAATTATCAAACGCCAAAACAAACTTATAAAAATGGGAGGTTACATATTACTTATAACATAATGTAAACAAAATATAACAACAGTGTCTTTAAGTAATAATGTAGAGAAAATATATTTAGTCGTAATTATTACTGCAAATATAACTAAATAAAAATGATAAAATAAGTTTAAACAAGAACTTCTAGAAACAGATTTTATACGTGTTAATAGTTTTATTGAATTTGAGATTACAAAATTAAATTGCTTTTATAGCGGTAGAATAATAATATTTACAGTGAAAGGCGAGATTAGAAAAACATTTATTTCGATTTGATTATATATTTATACAAATTCAAAAACTTAATGATTTTATTCTTACAACAAACTTACTTAAAGCAAACTGGAGATATAATTTGCATGCAAGTCGTCATCCCTCCTGGAATTTCAAACATCATTAAAACTTATAACGTTGAAGTTTTCTCAATAAACTGATGAAGCTTTTTTGTAAGAATTACAAATTTAAAACGTTCCATTTTATGCTGTTTTCTAATCAGAAAAATAAACGTTTTAGTATTTTTTATTTGTTTTTTTTTTATTTTTTATAATATTTGCTTATTTATTGATATATAAATATATATATATATTATAAATAAGATAAATAATGTAAAAAAAAATATTCCAAGAACGTAGTACGGTACAAGATGAGCTTCCTTTTAAAACAAATTATATTTTATAGTTTTAGATTAGAATAGAAAAAATATTTGATAAGGAACTTTCGCTTTAACACGACTTGCACAGTGCTTGAACTTAACTATATATATATTAATTGGTTTTTTTTATCAATCCCTGTATTTTCTTTTAGTTCTTAGCTATCCTGATATTTTTTCTCTACATCTAAAACCACAACTTCCATTTTTCTATTCAAAATCAGTACTGAACACTTTTTGATTTGATTTCCTTTGTTTATTTTCGGGCTGCATTGTTTGATTATGTTAATTTTAATCGAATTCTGTTCAGTAGCTTAAACAGATAACTATTTTATTGCAATAAATTATCAGAAAAAAAAATACGAAAAGACATCTTGAAACAAATGATATTTAGGATTGATGTAAATGTTCAGTCCTGCATTATAAATAACTTTTTCTGAAATAATACCCTTAAGTACTATAACTAAAAACATAACTTTTTAGTACTGTAACTGAAAACATAACCATACATATGGATTACAAATATAATTTAAGATTGACTTGAAACCAACAATGATGCATCAGACACCAGAAATTCGTTTTCTCTCCTTTGAGACCGTTTCATGCAACGCTTTCTCTGAATTATTCATACATTTCAACAGATCTATTACATGGAACGTGGAGAAATAACACTGGGTATGAAATCGTGAAAGTGTTAATATACCTTTATATTTTACTTCGTAGCTTTATTTTACAAATTTCAAACTGAATATCGACACCATATGTTCCTTACCTGCACTTTGCACGTTGAATTATGACACTAACAATCCGCTCTTGAAAGATTAGTGATCATTAGAGAACCAATGTTGTTTTTTTAACTTTAATATTTTTTTACGAGAATTCCTTGAAAATTATTTTATTTAAATTATTGGGAACAATTACCTTATTTTAATCAAAAAAGATTCGTTCTTAAGTTAAAATATATTGTTTTATTACATTTCATCTGCCCTTTAACTTAATAGTTGGAGTACAACACTCAATAAATTCAATAATGTTATTTACTTTAATGCATTTTTTCATACATTATTGAATTAAAAGTTTTCTACACAGCTTACTGAAAGACAGGACAGAAAAATTATGTATTTTATTTATGGCGAATTTATATAGTAGGTGGAAAAGTAATAAAAATGACAATTTTATTTATAAGATATTTCATAGCCTATATATATATAGTAAGTAGTAGTGTAAGTTATATAACTAACAGAAATAAATAATTTGGATGTCCACAATATAGCAATTGTATAGTAATTGTATATTTATTTAGATTCACGTGCTTATAGACGATTTATAAATGGCAACGTCTTATAAATACAGTTATAATGAACAGTGTCCGGTTTACTCTTAATTACCCAGCTCACTGATGTCTTCTTTAAAACTGTTTCACAAATCTCTTTAGCACAGCTGCAACAGGGATTACGAGCTCCGAGTACGGACAGTATGTTCTTAGTAAAATTTGACTTTACTGCGCTTTAAACTTTGTAGTAATACGGAAATAGTTTCGTTTTAATACAGATAATATTCTCTTTATGTGCAGTTAATCGTTTTTGTAAAAAGGTTTTCCCTGAAATACTCAATACCATGGATAATTGTATTTTAATTAATAAGTTACAAGAGTATCCATGGAGTTTCTTGCCGTTTCGTCTCCATGGACACATCGGAACAGTGCATCTAGAATCTGATGTTTTATAAGTCTTATCTTGTTAGTCTAGTTTTTGTTTTATCTTGGCCTCTCTAGAACTATGATCAGTTCATTTCTAGAACGTACTTCAAAGTTGGCATTGGTAGGCTAATTCCAAATTTGGTTAGTTAGGGAGAGGAGCGGATAAATTATTAAATTTTGCACTTAAATCTAATTTTGTTCTAAAAAACATGAATTATATAAATATATTATCACGTGTGTTGGTGATTCTGACTGAAAAGATCCTATAGAAGGTAACGCAATGGCCTACTGGTCTACGATATTAATGACCCAAGGGAAATTATACGAGAGTATTTCTTAGAAGGTTTTTGTATCTCGTTCTATGTATTACTATTTATTATATTATTATCATTGAACTCTGGATACAACAAGATTTCTTGGCGGTGAAGTGCTATTTGAGAAGTCAATTTTCTTTTAGATCAAAAAAATATGTTGTATGATTTTGTTTTGGTACCTCTGAAATGTGCCTTTTTGTCAACATAAATAAATATGATACATGCAATTGATATAAAAAATACATAAACAGAGATCCTTTCAGACTAATGTTATAGCTCGCTTTTCAGAGGGACGAGCCCTGAATTACGGAGGTTACCGGTTCGAGTTCTACTATTTTCCAATTAAGTCTGCCTTTTATCTCTTCTTATAATTAACCTTTGATCATTCTGATATCCAATGCCTATTTCACTTTATTTCTCTTCTTAGATTTATTTAATAAAACAACTACATTTACTTTTTATTTATATTACCCTATGCAATAACAGACAGATACTCTATTTATATTATAACCATTAAAATGTACAAAAAAGTACCGTAGTTCTACAATACTAATTAAATTGTAATAACGGAATAACCGACTTCAGCCGTTATCGGATGTATTATATTCAAGCGAGCTGTAAAACAAAGGCACTATAATTCAATTTAATGCCACGCTAAACGCCTGTACCGAAAATCTAATAATGTTCAAATGATATGGTCATCCACTGTATCAAAACCAAATCGGAATTAAATTTTCAAACCCTTACATGAATAGAATGAATGAAATGAATCTAAATTAGAAAAGATTGCCTTAATTGAACGGATAAGCTACAGTAAATGTTATCTTAATATTGAATTTTTAATATCTACGTGGTAACATTTTTATATAAAGCAAATATACATATTTTTGTGTTATAAAGTTCTTTCAGTTTTGACTATACAATTGACTTATTTAAGTTCGACAATCTTATTTATATTTTAAGAGAATTGGCAGGTCCTTCGTTTTTAACAATTTAAAGGATTCCTCTTGTATTTTACCTAGTTTCACAAAAATGCATAAAAACTTTCGCTTTTCCAGAAGAAAATACTTTTCTTGTATTTTTGTGGAATTTGGTGAAAGACAAAACTGGCAATTTTGTACAGTGTTATTCACGAAGACTTAAAAAATTGCTTAATTTTTCTTTCAAATCAAATCAAATCTAATCAAATGTGTCTGGAGTTATAAAATCTCTACTGAAATTGAGAATATTTAGAGTAACAATATTTTTTTTTTAATAAATTAAAATCTAATTATATTAAAGTTTTTTTACAACAGATAATAGGTCTTTGAAATTTTAGGGTTTTATTTATAAAATATATCTATCTTCACGTTTAAATTTATAAATTTCATGGTTTCAAAACGTTTCGTCATTTTATTGGTTATTATTAAATGAATCAATGTTTAATTGGAACTACCTTCATATATTTCAGTAAACACTATTCTGTGGCTACAAGGTGAGTTGTGGAGATTAAAAGTAATAATTAATTGTTAGCTGCGGCCGCCATTCCTCTTGCTGGCAACACAGTACAGACCCGACCGACTATTGCATCATTACGTAAATTGTACTTAGTTCTGCGTTTTATATCTTGCATTTATATAATTTTTAGAAAGTAATTTGTAACTACGCGATTAGAAAGTAATTTGTAACTATTGCGACTAACCAGCATCCTAATCAAAGGAGAACCGTTTGACAGTTTGTCAAATGGAAAAATAGGGATGTGTTAATTAAATCGAGTAATATAATATAACATCATAATGAGATATCGATTCCATTTCTTTGTTTTTCTAATTGATTACAGTTGAAGAGATTTTTTTCAAGAACATTTTATTCATGCAAATTGAAAAAAATTCGATATCAAAATAAACTTTTCTAAAACTTCCATTTGACGTACACAAGGGAACACAGGTATTGATTCAAAGTGGAAAAGATATAAATTATAATATTCTTCATTGAAATACTGATAGGACGGCTATAAAGTTATTTCGTTCTTCTAGGTATCTTTTTAAAACAAATCAAAGTTGTTTATTTTAACTATGTATCTTTTTAAAACAAATATCTATTATTTATTGCTAATTGAAAAATAACCTCCATTCCATTAACAGCAAAGGGAAAATTGTAAAAACAACCATTTAATAAATAAAATATATATATAATACCTATATTTTTATATAACACGTCCAACGCTCTTATCACAAGTAAAGCTATATCAACTCAATTAACTTTTCTATATGAAAACAATATTCATTTAAAATAAATAAACTAAACTGAAACTAAAATATCTATTGAACTAACTACTTAATTGTAACTTGAAACGTTACATGTCGTAGTTACATCATCAATACTTAAACTTTTATATAATTACCATGTCTGACATGAAAAATACTTACTCTTATATTGTTGAAAATTTATTTCATAATTTCTGTGTTCCTCAATACTATTGTTATTTTCTGACCTTCCTTAACTTCATTATGACTATACAGTTGGATTAAATGAACATTTGTTACATACAAAGAATTTTAGGAGCGAGTTATATTGCTTATTCGATTAATTATCTTTTCTCTTATAACAGTACTTTTATTATATATTTGTTATTATTTGTTTGACGTATTATTAAATCCAGAATCTTTGCAATAGTTCTCTTTACGACATTAACAAGGATAAACGCCAGATTTTTAAAGATTTTACAGCTTAAATAAGAGCTTTGTTGTTATGAGAGCGCTGTAATCAATTAAAGGTTTCTATGTAAATTTGTATATTTTTAAATAAAGGAATAAATAAAAGTAGGATCTAACTGGCTTATATATACTAATTAATATATCCTTGCAAAGGCACAGCTACTGGTTCTAGAAATTTATTATTATTAGAAATTATAAGCATAAATTAAAAGGAATGTTGTGATGATTTAATACATAAGGTGTCGTTTATATATTTTTTAACTTATTAAAAATTAAAGATATGAGAAAATAAATCGTTGTTACAAATTAGTCAATAATTTGCTGCAGCGCTGAAAAAAAATAACGGATAGCATTTTAGCTATTGTACAGCTTTTATTTTAAAGCTTTGCTAGCTTTTGGTACCTGTTAGCGATGCAACGTTAACTTGGCAGACCAGTCTAGGGAGTTGAGTTAATCTGCATCTGTCATATCAACTAAGAGATTGGGAACGTCCTTAAATTTGAATTATCAAACTGTACTCTGCCATTACATGAATAATTTACAAATTTGGTTCATCGGTAAAGTTAATAATAACACTGAGACAGCGAACAGTAAATTTGAGACTAAGAATATATAAAGAATTAATTATTTAAATAAAATATACAAATTAACTAAGGATCTATAATATAATATTATATTTCAAGTATTTTAATGTGTACTATATATTGAATTTGTTATATAATGATTGAAATAAACTTTTATTTTATTTTTGCATATTACGTAGAGCTTATTTATTACATACGGACTTAAAGAAATGTAAACTTATTTTGATTATACAGAACACAGTACCAAAAAAATAATAATAATATATGTCTTATAAATATTACGAAATCTATTGTGGACCTTCATTTTAAGACTGTCTCATACGTTCGCAGTCTCATCTTGTGTCACTTTTAGAATTCCGACTTATTTCTACACATCGGACATATTTGTGAACTATACATTTATCTAAATATAATTACCAGAAGAATTATTAACAGTATATTTACAAATAGTTTCTCATTTCCTTAATTATTATATTTAAAACATTAAACGATCAAATTACATATATATTAAAATAATAATTAATTTTAAATTATGCTACTGCTTTATGGGATTTTTTTATGGCACAGATTAGATTCACTCAACAATAATATTTTTAGAAAACCAAAAACGGACTGCCAGTGATATATTAAATATTATATTCCCGAGAATTTCATATTCCCTTAAGCTTATTCAGATACACACAAATAAGTCAAATTGATTGGATTCTATTTCTTGTATGAAACAGTAAACTAATCTTAAGAAATGTTGTTACAAAATTGGTAAGAAACTTAGAATTATCTTGCATGGTACCTTTATTTACTCTCAGGAACATTGTAACCGATTTTCCGATATGGTTCCGTTACGGGGGTTATCTCCGGCGTGAAGGGGTCTTTGAAACGAACTTAGGGACACACAGACTTAACACGCGGTGAAAGAACGATGTAAGGGTTACGACACACTGACTTCCGGCACATAATCTTCACCGAGTTAGTGCTGAAGTGTACAGTCAATGCCGCACTGATCACTAGCACTTCACTGGGTCAACTCACTTTTCCACTATTTCTTCTCGCTTCCAATACTAGCACTGAACTGAACTGCCTTAGTCTAATTTTGCTCGCCTTATATACTGCCGGATCTGTTCTCAATTCAAATGTTATTGTATTTTTTTTCATTTAACATTTTGATCTTTTTCGTGCTATAACCAGCTTGTAATGTTTATTTATTAATACCAATATACACAAAAAAGGATATTTTTTCTTCCCTAGACGTATAAACTTAAGAGACTAGTCTGGAGGCTTGGAATAAGGTTCAAAAGACAAATAATAATCACTTTACCGTCTTACTACCAAATTAGCCAATAAACCATTTATGTACGCTACCTGTGTGTGGTATGTGGGCTCGAGTACTGATATATCAAGGCTTGTTTGTTTATGTCGCAGATTGATTCCTCACTATTCTATACAAACTTCATCACTTCACTAATTACCCTCGTTATATAACTATTTCCATGTGGTTCCAAATGTATGTAAAAATGTAACTCACAATTTCAAT
The DNA here is from genome assembly GCA_963555665.1 of Dircenna loreta. NCBI lineage: Eukaryota > Metazoa > Arthropoda > Insecta > Lepidoptera > Nymphalidae > Dircenna > Dircenna loreta. The sequence continues at coordinate 12,342,049 of OY743093.1, read as the reverse complement.
AATATTTTTTAGCTAGATGGCGTTGTGTGGCTATGACCGAATATGTATTATAAGTACCCGCAATTTTTAATACGTTAGCAAAAATATAATCAATAACATAAAAATATACAACAAAAGGTGAAATATTATCTGAATGTAGAGTCAAATAACAAATTACAAAAGCATAACAAGACACTCTCTCTTCTCATCGTTAAGATATAAATATATGTAATATACAAAAGAAATTCCAACGATCTACGCCATGACAACAAGTGGTATTCATTAAGAAAGTTTGACTCAACACTCGGATGCGAGTTTTCCATAAGATTATTTGCTTGAGAATGTCATCTAGAATGTAATATTATATACAATTATGCTGTTAAAAAAATGCTATGGTATTCAATCATTCATATTGCATTGTAGTATTATGTAAATAGATTATATATTTGTGCAAGAAGTGGCACTAATTAAGAGTGATATGCATTTGAAAGAATTAACAACATATATAAATAATAATACATATAAACAAGATGTCGTTACGTCTTTAGTCTGCTAAGTTGTTTGCTTATCAAAGGCAGAAGGTTAATATATTACTTACCGTTTGTAAGTGGCGACTAGTTTAGTTGTTAGCATTCGCTGAATTATTGTATCTCATGTTTAAAACGTTCCTATTTTTATCTTAAATTCATTATTACTAAAGTAAACCTGAAAACGTACAGTTTGTAGTTTGAATACAGTTACCGCGTCGCGAGAATTTTCAACACGAATTTCTTATTCAACTCGAATGCTATTGATCAATTGATATCAGATTCATTTTGTAATTGTTGCTCATGTAAGGAGATTAATTTCTTATATTTCATTAAAAGGTACCTATAAAAGCTCTAGTATTCAAACTAAAGTCATTATATTAATATATTTAGTGAGAATCGACCTCAGTCAACATCCTACCGTCTACCTTTTACGAGTTGCAAAAACAACAAATTGTATCAAATCTTTATTTTAACCATTACGAGCTAAGATCAACGTAAAGTAACAAAAAAGTGTTCATAATGGTCCGTATCGTGTTCAAAACAAGTATACATTATTTTATTTCAAACATATTTAATTTATACATTGGAGTCAATATTATTTTATTATATATGTAGATAAATCATTGTTTTTATTTACCAGATAAGTTATAAAGAGTATTTTGTAAAAAGTATTGCATCAAAACCAAAATTAATATACATTGTTTTTGAACTCATCGACGACATTACGGACACAATATCTCAGTTTACGGAGTGAAAGAATCGGTATTATAGACGGTGTGGATTCGATTCCTGCTCGTTATGATGAAATATTTATTCAAAAAACACTAAAAATATACATTCAACAACGCTATTTAGCGATAAGTATTAATCTTATTAGAAATAAAAATATTGTAGAAATGAAAATAGCTTTTTGATAATAATTTTTGTCCGGAACTTCATAACAGACCCAGTCTGTAATGAAGTTCCGGAGAAAATACGCAATTCTATTAAGGCCACCATGAGTTTCATTCGTTTTGTGTTCAAATCATAAAGAGAAATGAAAATGTACATTAATTTTTAATAATGTATAAATGTAAATTGTACGTTATACTCAAAGTAAGTGCATTAAATCCAACTTATATTACAAAAGTGTAACTTTTTGAATTTTATCTAATAAGGTGTAAGTCTGTAGATTTTTTCTATATAATTATAAATTATTTGATTAAAATTTAATACTATTTTTATTTGTAATCACGTGTCCGATCGTTTTTTACCGGAATGAAATGTTTACATTTAAATTTGTACCGGAATAAATACTCGTAAACTGTATGTCTATATGCTATAAGTAAAAATATTTCTACGTATCATATAAACGATAAAGAGCATTTTATTAAATTTACTACGAAAACTTAATACGGAAAATCTTACGTAATTTTGATATTCTTAGAATAGTGATGATTATTATTTTGAAAAATATTTTTTTTCTTAAAAATATCGCAAACCATTTGACTTCTTATTTATGAAAGAATTTTTTTTTGGTAAATCAAGTAACGTGTTTTTACATACAAACATTTAAGCATCATTCATTTATATGAAGACTGGATAAAAAACAACAAGACATCAAAACATTTTTATATTTATTTATTGTCATATTCAAGTTTTTCATAAAGACGTTTTTAAAGTGTAAACAAATTTCAATCTCTTTTATCTGTTTGGTAAATGATTATAAAAAAAATATTTTTTTTTATTGGAAGTTTTGAAAAAATATAGTAAAAATTAGAAGGAAGTGATATTAAAAAAGTTAGGTTAGTGCGACGGACTTCATAGAAGCTTAAACGTATCGTTCGTCGTATTTCAAGTACATGAAGGTATATTGGTTAAGTTTTTTTCGTACCAACTTTCGTTTTGGTTTTGATGACAAGATTTTTGTGAAGTAATTAAAAAAAACATTATTTTAATTTGAGTCTAAATTCTTAATACATATATTTTTAAATATAATAAAACACTAATATTATTTAAAAATGGATTTATATCATGTCTCAATTTAGTTTTAATATGATACACAGCTCGTCCCAGTGGGTACACGGCTCGTCCCAGTGGGTACACGGCCCGTCCCAGTGGGTAGACGGCTCGTCCCAGTGGGTACACGGCTCGTCCCAGGGAAGGAGGATGAGGTTATGTGAGATTTCTATCAGCACATCTAAAAGGAAAGGATTCTATAGTTAGATTTAATAAACGTGTTTTGGATATTCAAATTAACAACGTACAACGACGTACTAAATTAATAAGTGAAATTTAATATATTATTTACGTACAATTTATTCTTCATATAAATCACATATTAAAAAATAAATATACCACATAAAAAAAATAAAAAAATTCGCTAAAATAGTTTCTAAGATTCTTACTAATAATCTCTTCTGATATGCATGTTTTTAAAATCGAATATTATAAATAATTTTAAATAACTTAAATTGTAAAACGTCAAAAAGAGCACGGACGACGTGTCAGTGGGTAATAAATATAATATAAAAAAAATATACTTTGACATATTTTTTTACCATAAAACTTACTATATACTTTAAAACTTATGCTTTTCATATAAAATACTCTTTAAGCTATTCTGAAATATATCAATACACATAGGTCTCCAGAATATAGTTGTGGTATTATTAGAATAGCCGTGTATGAAGTAAACTCGCCGAGCGCGTCTCGACATTCGAGTCTCACGGGATTTCGTACGATCTCTCAATGCCACTTCCGAATATTAGCTTTCTTTGTACACCATACAACCCTTTTGTACAGTTTTATAAAGTTATCGTTGCAGAGTAGCCCTCGCTTCTATATGTTTGAGATGTAATATCACAGGTATATTGACAAATTCATTTACATTATTGGGCCAAAAAGGCAGATATGGTAAAATGTATTTTTAAAATGCCATGAAGTGGTAAGTAAAGGTGGAAGTGAACGCTATAACGCTAATTCACTTGGGTCTAACACTATCTTGGCCATTTTGTTATGACAGCTAAAAAAATTACCTGCGATTACAACTTATTGCAATGTTACATTTTTTAAGGATAAGAATTTTTACTTGCGCTGACCTAGCTTTAATTTTCTTTTAAAATATTTTTCATTAATAACTGATAATAAACCCGTCATCAATTTTTAAAACTCGCTAAGAGGAACAAAGATCTCATCATTGTGAAAAATCACTAATGTGGAGTTTTATTTGCGCCTAGCGTCCAACGAATAGATAAAATAGATCAACTGACTTAGGTTAAGCTTTAAATCTAGGGTGCCTAATAAGCCTATATCGTTAAGCTCATCATACTATAGATTATATTATATATAATAAAAAAATAGCTGCTCAAATTCAGTAGATTATTTGTTCACCGCCAAAATAAAAAAACTCTAAAAACGAAATGAACAGTTTCAAAAGTTTTAAGAAATAGTCCAAAATATATATATATATATATATATATATATATATATATATATATATATATATATGTATATAATTGATAACAAAAAAATCAAATATCCTTAAAAATGATTATTCTTAACAAAAATATTTTTTTTAGCACGAAGAAACGTAAAATAGTATTATTATTTTGATAAATACCTAACCAATGACCGTGGGGCGCTTTGTGCCATACTTTCCGTATGTTATTAATTTTTTTTTTTTCTAAGTATATCCTCAAACTCCACCGTAGCTTACACACTCTTAGAAATATACCAACAGTAACCAAGAACAACAAACTCATAAATCCACATACAGCTAATAAAGGCGTGTTAAAATACCGTTCGACATTTTTTTTCAGACGGAACATATGTCAGTATCTGATTACTAAGAGATATCAATTATTTTTTTATTTATTAACTAAACGTTTAGAGTTAGTTAGTAATACTTACTTTAGTTTACCTGTGATCAACGTTGTAGTTTATGTATTATATTATTGTATTATTGTATTATAGTAGTACTTTAATTACGTATTTTATTTTATTTTATATATGTTATATTTATGTATATTATTATAAATATATTATATTTATGTATATTATTATATTATGGCCATTATTTATATATTTTGGTTTTATGCACCACTCTTCTGTTTACCTTACTTCAATGTTATCCAAATAAGGTTGTCTGGAGGAGATCGCTATTTAGCGATAAGACCGCCTTATTGTATACCCAAAATGTATTTTTTTTTTCTCTTTTACTTTATTGTTTTTTTTTACTTTTTATTTCTTATTTTTATTTTTATATCTTTTTTTTTGTTTGCTTGTCTTGTACTTTACATATTTGTGGTGTGCAATATAGAATATATATATATATATATATATATATATATATATATTTTATTAAAATGAGACAAAAACCATTAGGACAGACAGACATACAGGCAGATAGACAGGTAAAAAAATGGTTCGTACGAGTAAATTGTATTACACAATACTGTGCGAGTAAGATAATGACATTATGATATTAGCTGAAAGTTGGGTTTAAATCAAAACTTAAAGACGACTGAATTGAAAATGGCTCTATTATTCACAGTCTCACCGATATTTCGTTGTGTAAGTTATAAAAGTCATTAGATGTCCTTCGTCGTAGGGTAAAGGACATAATTTGATAACATTGTAATGACGTATAAAAAACTGTATACCGTTTTAAATAATCATATATATTATTTCAATTCAATCAAGAATGTACATCTTATGACAAAACTAAAATTGATTCATATTTCTACGTTTTTTCCCTAAATGTTATTTAAATTGTGAGCCTACAAAAACTTATTACGACTTGAAAAATATGAAACGTCAAAACGTACCTTAGATTACACATAGACTATAAAAAAGAATATAGAGTAAATTGCAAGTAGGATTGGAAAGGATCCTACCTACCTACTTGGTGAAAAAATTCCCAATTCAGCTTTGTTGTCAGTGTAAAGGGGGGTTAGAAGTAAAAGAATGAGAGAAAAGATTTATTTTAATTTGCTCAGACTAAACGACTTTAAGACGATTATTGGATATCTGCATCTTCTTTTTACACACACACAAACTTAACCTTTTTTTTGACACACCAAAATCACTGTTCCCATTTGGTTACCGGCAGCTAACCTTAAAAATCACCATTCATATTCTATTTAGTTTTTTTTTATAGAGACAATATTACGTCTATCCTAGATTTATTTTCTGATATACAGAAGCTAATATTGTAAGTTTTTAATTCTTGTATCGAAGCAACAATCTCCGCTACGAACATAACAACTTGACCGAGCTAAGCGTCGCCTCAATGTAGAGCACAGGGGCAAGTATGAAGACGCCACCTTGTTAATGCAGAAACACGTAGATAATTAACAAACGCAATATCCTTTGTATTAAATTTTATTTTTTATTTTTATTTATTTTAAAATATTTGATAGCAACAATTACAATGTATCTAGATTTCCTAAAAATCTCATAAATTTATATGGACACTGCACTTTCCTCGAAATGTTAACTAAAATTGATATATATATATATAAAGGCAAAAATCACATAAAACAAAGAAATGTTTTTGTAATACAAAATAATGTCCAACATTCTTAACTGAAATAATAAAAACAAAAATAATAAATAAGTATACTCGTTTATATATATATTTTTCTATTACTTGTTTTATATATATATATATATATAAAACAAGTAATAGAAAACTATTTTACTATATATATATATATATATATATATATATATATATATATATATATATATATATATATATATATATATATATATATATATATAATATAATAGTTTTCTATTACTTGTTTTTATAAAATGGAAACAAATTTAGATTTACGTATTATTTTCCACATAGTTTCTAAGTCATGTTAATATTATGTGAGTACTGAGAATATTTAATGTTAAGGACATTATTAAGATAATATATCAGCTGAGTATACTTTAAGATCAAAGGATGGGAGAACCACTTTTATAAAAATACTTAAATACGTGTATAGAATACCTCTCAAAGTATTCCATATGAGTCAAAATAGGTATGAATTATGTATTTTTTATAACTTTAATAAATATATTTTCTCATATGCATCCGCATAGTTTCTAAGTGGTGATGGACATTGGTGGACTCTCTTTCATCTAAAAGATTTTTATTCATTTTCTGAAAATTGAGATACTTGAATTTTTCACTAATTTCAGTATCTTTTTATTTAGATGCCTTGTTTATTCTACTGCAATACAGGTTTCTTAGTGTAGCAACAGATGCTTCAAATATATTTTTATTGTTTAGTCTATGTTAAATATATAACATTACATGTAATGGTTAATTTGGCAAACAAAAAAAATAAGTTAATTAATTAATTATTATCATAAATTTAAGATTAATTTGGCTTTACATTTTTATTATTTGTTTAATAATAGTATTTTTAAAAGTATTTTCTGATCTACTTGCGAAGTAGTTTTGATAATGGCCTGTAAACTAGCTTATTGCTTTAAATTTTGTTACCCAAACTACCGTACATATTAAATATATTTTTTAAATGGAATCAGCTTATTATTTTACCATTAATAAACTGTGTTTGTCTGATATAATTGAATATTGACTAAAAAACCTGTTTTATACCTATTTACCCAGGTTTAAAAAAATTAAGATATACATTTTTAGTTAGGTTTAAAAATTATAAAATTATAAGCTCAGATCTAACATGAAACATCTAGGTTTACAATGTTAATTGCGTGACAGTTAAAATTTGTGACACAGCAAAATTAAATTAACTACGAATGTCACAGTTACAGTGAACTGAAAATTCATGAACTTCATTTACAGGAATTCAAATTGAAAAGCGCCACTATATCGTACCTCTGATTGAATATACCTGTTAAATTGTAACCAAATAAACAAAATTCATACTTTTAATCTTAGTGTAAGCTTACGTACGGACTGACTGCACTGATATTATTAAAATTTAATAATTAATGATTCAAAAGTGCGTATAAATGCTAACTTGAATAAAGATATTTTGAATTTTTGAATTCATTATTATTATTACTGCATAGTATTTATTTATGAAATTATTTACAAGTTTCACATTATTTTGAACTTATAACTTTGTTTGTGTAAAAGTAGACAGTTAATATATATATATATATATATATATATATATATACAGTCGCGTGCAAGTAAATCGACTCAAGCCTCAAGTGCGCATAAAAAGTGATATAACTAAAAAATTACTTATTTTACCTCTATATAATGTTTTACATAATTAAAGCCTAGTAATTAGGCTTTCAAATGGTAGCATAATATCAGTAATTTAAATAAACACTTGTACTTAGAATGCAACTGAACGCAACCTCCCGTAAACTGCTCTGCGCTCTATACACAACTTGCGCGACACAACCCCCTATAAAAACCCTCTGTAATCGTTTTTTCTTATCAGTCGCTCATTAGACGTTGACCTGAACACATCTCTGCAAATTAAAGCCGTCATTTGAAGAAAATTATGGATACAACACCTGAGGAAGCCGCTCAAGTCGTTGCCCTATTGCAAGAAGGGTTGAACCAGCGAGAAGTCGCTCGTCGTTTGAATATGAGTCAGTCCGCTGTCTCGAGAGTATACAGAAAGTTTCAAGAGACTGGTGCCTTCACTCGGAGGCCTAATACCAGCCGACGCCGGTGCACCTCAGAGCGTGACGACCGGTTTTTGGTCTCGACCTCTCTCCGAAATCGACACCTTACCGGCGTAGATGTGCAGCAGGAGCTACGTCAAGTTCGCGGGGTGACTGTCAGTCAGTGGACAGTTAGAAGAAGGTTGAAAGAAGCTAACCTTTCTCCGAAAAGACCCGCTACAGGCCCGAAGTTGACCACAGCTCATCGTCAAGCACGGCTTCACTTTGCTCGAGAGCATTTGGATTGGAGCATAGAGCAATGGCAGTCAGTCCTGTTCACAGATGAGACGAGGATGTGTCTCCATGGCAGCGACAGGAGAGGTCGGGTATACCGTCGTCCCGGTGAACGGTTTTCACAGTGCTGCTTTGTGGAAACCGTTGCATATGGTGGCGGATCTTGCATGATGTGGGCCGGAATTTCCTTAGAAGGCAAAACGGAGCTTGTTTTCGTTCCTGGGGGAGGCCGGGGAGGAGGTCTGACCAGTGATCGTTACATTGAAAATGTTCTACTGGATCAAGTTGTCCCTTATCAAGGCTTTATTGGAGAAAATTTCATCTTGATGCATGACAATGCCCGATGTCACACTGCTCGGGCCACACGTGATTTCCTGAACGAAGTTGGAATTCACACTATGCATTGGCCACCGCTCAGCCCCGATTTAAATCCCATTGAGCACATATGGGACGAGCTCAAAAGGAAAGTTAGAGCGAGGAAATCAGCTCCGACAAACATCAATGAGCTCAAGACTGCGTTGGTAGAAGAGTGGGGTCGAATACCACAATCATCCATTAAAAAGTTGATAAGGTCGATGAAGAATCGCATGAGAACAGTGATCAGAGCTAGAGGAGGAAATACCAAATATTGACACGAATAAATTTTTTATCTTACGCGCATTTTGTTTCATTTAAACACAATAGCCCCATACTGTGAAATTGTATGAATTTTCAACATTTTTTACATTATCATTGGCATTAACCTTTTTTACTAAACTACTGAATCGATTTTCATGCAACTTGCACCATTTTAAAGCTCAATTACTAGGCTTTAATTATGTAAAACATTATATAGAGGTATATTAAGGCATTTTTAAGTTATATCACTTTTTATGCGCACTTGAGGCTTGAGTCGATTTACTTGCACGCGACTGTATATATATATATAAACTTTACTCATATTAAACATTAAACTATTCCATTAATAACGCTAATGAAGTGGCTGTATGTTTATTAGAAGCACAGTGAAATTTAATTAATCCCAAATGTCAGTTACAGTGAACTGAAAATTGCACTTTATTTACAGAATTGCAAATTAAGCGCCACTATTCCGTTGTTCTGATTCCGACTCGTTAAAATGTTACTGAAATAAAAAAATCATACGTTTAATATTATTATACATTTCTACGTTATCATTACTGCATAATATTTTTTAATGAAATAATATGGTTAATTGCTAACAAGTTCTTAATGAGTGAATTTTTTTATTTTCATATTAATGTATTGACTTTCTTTGAAATTGCTCAACGATTTTATTGAACTTGGCATAATAACCCAAAAAAATATAAGGAGCTTGAAAAAATATAAAAATGATATTTTGGCTAAATGAATATATTTACATATAAAATAAATATCCTTCGCAGAAATAATATAATTTAATATACTGTATTATTTAATATACTGAATTTATAAATACTGTATTGAAATTATTATTCCCTTCTATAACATTTTTAAAATGTACCATTAAATAATGAAAAAAAAATCATAGATATTAAACTGTTTAAGGTCCTTAAATCATTTAAAATATCTGTTGATACCTGTAAAGGTGAAAGGCTCAATAGTAAATCTCGTTGGGACCTACTTAGCGGTCAAATTTATTGACTGTATTTCTTCAGGGATGTATCTTGTGTGTCTTGCAAAGTAATAAAATAAACAAATACTCGTAATACAAGTAAGTTTTTAGTAAATGATAATGTAATATCTTTAATATTTTAAGTAAAATATTTATATAGTTTTCATATAAAATTTGTGGTATCGTTCAGTTAATCCCATCCCTTATAAATGTTTCCCTATTTTATCTTTATTGTACCCCTTGTTTGTATTTTTACGTAAATTTTATCAATGGACTATTAGAGCTTGCTTCAGCGTTATATCCGGCACTTGTATACATTTTTGGGTAGAATAAAAAATAAATATATGACGCAATGATGACATTTATTATTTATAAACACAAAAACAGTTTAAAACACATATCATTACATAAATATTATATTATATATAGACACGTGTATGCCAATTATATGTCAAAATAACTTTTATACACATAAGTTACAGTAACAATTACAATAATAAAACCGTGAAAACTAATACAAAAAATGAAAAATCAAGAAGTAACATTGAAATTAAGAATATGGACGTGGAAAACCTTACAGCAAATGAGATACAGCTAACAAGAGAGACAACCACTTATGTAGGTTTAGGAGGACAATTTTAGGAGTTAAATTGTTATTAGTTGAATAATCTCTGTATCAAATTTTTAAATAAATATCTGTATATTTTTAAAATCGAAATAACGTTTTAGTAAGTTATACAGTAAAATATTAATAAATCTTATAAATGCCCCAGTATTTCATCCGACGTAATCTTACTAAGAATTAATTATTAAGAAAATGAAAATTCTGCTGTAAGCATTAAAATTTAATTACATTATAATTTTAAATAGAAAAGAAAAAAGAGCACGTCTGACATTCTTGTGAGTACGGGGGTGCGCTATAAAAAGTCAAAAGCGAAAATTACTTATTTAAAGACATATTGTGCCATGTCGATTAAATGTCAGCATTTATAATTTTTACTAATTTCATATTTGTTAGAGAAAATATACTCCAACATTCCAGGGAATGGGATAAAATTAAAGTAGAATTAAAGTTCAGTTAAAGTAATATACAGTTAGTTTCAGTGTATCTAACGAAAATAAATTAAACTGTTTTAAACGAATTAAAATCGCGCGTAACTAGATTTACATTTTTAATTTCAATTTTGACCCGACGTTTTGATTACCGATAAAGTTCAAAAACAAACTACTGACCCTATAAATAAATATATATAATAACATAATAATTTCAATACCAGGATTGTTTAATGCTTGTATTTTAAAAGTAATAAATAAACTCGTAACATCACAAAAAATACTAAATGAACAAGGAATCAAGTCAAACAATACCTCATTGAGTAAGAATTCGTGATGAAGGGTGATGCGGTTAGTATTCGAAAACTCTTCAAACTTTTGCGTTGGTCGCTTGAGAAACGTTTTTGAATGAATGAATGAATGAAATAATAAATGTACTATAGGTTTATTATTATTCATTATGAATAACAGAAATCATTATCACTGTTAATAACGCAGAATTTTATGGTACGATTTAGTCTAGTCTTCTATAAATATTTAAAAAAAAGAATAATTATAACGGTTTTACATTTACTATAACACTAATATTTTTTTAAATTAAGGTACGAATGTTTTGAATATATGAGATGTAGGGACGTCAAGAGGACAGACTAGACAACTAAATTTTACAGACTGCGGACAATTCATAGCGACATGTTGTTTAGATGTTATATATAACTCATTCCAAAGTTTCAAATGTCTGTCTTTATGTTTTTTATAACTCCTAATTAACTCTCCCTTCTCACAGAATATTTTATTTTATTAATTAAATACTACCCTGTAATATGTTTCATATCGAGTTTGCAATTTCGTTTATCTCAATTAAATATTTTTCTAAAACATTTTACACATTGATATTATAATAAATGTATATATTATTAGTTTATAATGTAAATAACACTCTAAAGTGGTAAATAATCTTAAGGAACGAGTGCGGCGTCGAATTTTCTAATTGAACATCGCTAGTTTTTAGGACGCTTTGAGGCTGTTTTTATTTAATATTATAGTTGTATTTTTTTTTACAATTTAGTTCCATGAACTTATATATTTTTTAAAGAGTCGTTACTACGTAATCTATTGTAGGTAATTACTTTAGATTTGCTAAAATCTAACGCCTACGACGAAATTTAACGAATGATGTCATTGTGCTTAAAAAGTTTTTCCAGTAAGTTATCAATAACGTTATAAGCTTCTGTCTTTTCTCTTTTCTTCTTCTTTCTCTTTTACTTTAAAATATCACCTCCGTAACCAAAACATATTTTGAATTATTGTCAGTATGCTCAAACAAATAAAATTTCATACAAAAAGAGACGATACAAATGAAAGAAAAAACACATATATATATATGTGTGTAATAAATAGACACCAAAAATCAAATATACATTTAAACGTCTTTATAGGCACGGAGACATTTATTAGGCTTCTTTTGAAAGTCCTGAAAAATGTATCTGATTTTTCAGTATAGAATAATATAAAATTATTTGAAAGAGCCACGGGGTCATTGAAACAATTATTTCTCTTTATCTGTGACTAGTTTTTAAAAGCGGTCCTGCTGCTATTTAGACCCAAAGGTTGTGACTGAAACGTGGTTTTAATGGCGGCATATAAATTTATAATACTAATTGAGTACGCAAAAAAATAAAAAAAATAATATTTTTCTCTTAAATGTTTATATTAAAAATTAAAAACAGTTTTCATTTAGAACCACATGAAAATTGTAATATTAGATAATAGTAAGATAATAGTAAATTGATAAAATTCATATGGAATAGTACCGAAGCATTTAGTAAAACCAATACATATTTTTTTATTCATTTGTTACTACAAAGTAGACGAATCTTGTATATTTTATTTTTTAAATAAGTATAAAATAAGAGATTCACCAATCTTGGCAGAACTTGCGACCTTGAGACCGAAAGCGTCCCATCGCTCTGTCTTACCGTGTCGCATCCCGCCTTGTCGAATCAAGCATTCCATTTAATAAAAGTTTTATTACCTAAATACTATGATTTTCCTATTAACAATATATTTTCTATGCGTTGATATGTAATTTCAAAAGACATAAGACTAATGATGTAAACGATTATTGTAAAATCATAGGTAAATAATATAAATTAATTTAAAAATAAAAATCTGAATGAAATGCTAATGAGAATGATTGAGATAGAGGCGAGCAGTTTTCAATTTCCAAAGGCATGATAAATACCCATTGATTTCGGTGGTGCCTTTAAACCAAAATTATAAATGTAAATACTTAATTTAATATGAGTCACTGTATTATATATAAATATTCACTAATTAATGCATTGTCGGACGTTTCGTAGATACGTAATAGTTTATCGTCAGTGCTACATTAGCTATATATTTTTTACTCCATTCTAAACCACGGTTATCTGTCTTGAAAAACAAATAAGGAAAGACGATAAAAAATATCTTTTATAAACTCACGTAGTTATACTTAGCCATATATAAATTTAATCTTTGTCTCTTGAAAAACGTGTAAGTACAATAATGCAGCCGATTCACAACATCAATTGTTTAATTATTTATAATTATAAGTAAATTATTAATTTACATTATTAAGAGACAAACTGAAGTCTCCAGTAATTTCTCATTAATGAGAGAGGTTGTCTCGTCTCTCCGCGGACGTGGAACAGCACACTGCAGAGACTTCCTTTTGAGTCGAAGATACGAGAGTTGATGAGAAACGTGAACGCCTGTTATTTGTCTCTTCAGTTACGGACTTGAATTTGTATTTATCAAAAAGTTGTAACAATATTTATTTATATAACCTCAAAAATGAATTGTGTCATTAAGAAAATATAATATCACATGTCAATGAATATATTCGGTGAAAATTGCATGTATATAAATTACTATTCTAAACAAAAAACATATAATAAGTTATCATACATAATTAATTTCATACACTTATTAATAGAGTTTAAATATTTTGACAAAATCTTCGACTATCAACCACAGCAATCTATCTAACTTCAGTGGTACGTCTTTATTCAGAACAACAAAGTGAAGAGCTTTCATACAAGTTTTCATACTATTGTATGTAGACAGTATTTCGGCGGTAGTAATCTTTCACGTCTCACTGAATTACAAAGATAGCTTGATGGATGTTGGAAGTCTCTATTAAGAATCTCATAAATAATACTGCGAGTTAAATAGTCACCAATACTGACATTTTCATATCTGTGAAAATAGGTTACCACTGGAATATTTGTCATTCGTTGGTTCCTTACATCACTTCATGTAGTAAGTTATAAATAATATTAACTAAAGCTAAAGGGTTTATTTTTTGTTGAGATAAAAGATTCATTTCATTAATGATCATATATAAAAGATAATAAATAAAAGATTCATTCAGCTCGCCATTATGTCTCGATTGAAATGAAAGTTACGTGTTGAAAATATATATTCAAGATTGAATTTATATTCCTATCAATACATTTTTTTTTGTTTTTCAATGACACCTTTATTAAAATAAAAAAAACTTTTTTTGTTTGTTCTTTATTGTACACAAATAATATAAAAAAGTACATTCCTTAAAATTGTACATAAAGATGCAATTAACGCACAAAGGCGGACTTATCCCATGAAAGGATCTCTTCCAGTCGAAAAATATTATATGGTAGATCAAAGTGAAAAAACAAAAAAATATAAAGTAAAAAATAATAATAAATTAAAAAATAAAGAAAAAAAATGTTTACATTCATATTACTAAATATAGCAGAAGTTTTTTTGGAAATAATAAAAAAAATCGTTTTGCTTACAAAAGCTTAGCTTGATGTTAATAAAATTTCGTCAACCGTGTTTTCGAAAATAAATTGATGACAAATTTACGAACATAATATTGCGACGGTCACACGGTAAATTTAATATAGCACCTTTCATTATAATCTGATATTAAAACGTCATCATAAATTCAAAACTTTATATATAATTCCAAAAATATCAGTAATGTTAGTAGAGAGGATTTTATAACGATGGATAAAGAAAACGCATTGCTAGATAAAAGGTCACTTCATCTTTATTCAGTGAGCTTTTACAGTAAAGGTAATTTGCAGAAATTCTTTCAAACGTGGGTATAATTGTTACTTGATATTCTTCTGTAGGATATTGTTTTTTATAGATCAATCTTACCTAGGTTATATCTAATTTTATCTAACTCTACAGCTGGTCTATATACAGTGTGTAATGCTTTGAGATGGTTTTTAATTATATTGAAATTAAAAGTTAAGACTTATAATTGTTGTTGCCTTGTGTAAATGTAAATTATATTTTTGAATGTTTGAAACTATCCATAAACAGGTATAGCCATATTCACTCATCAATTATTCGTTTCTTATTCAGTAAGTCAGTCATTTTATTTTTCATAAAAATTTACAAATCTATACAAATATTGGGAAATCTACTGTTAATTTATTCAAATATTTTAAAAGAGAAAGATATAAATTAATTAATATGTAAAAAATACTACTATTATTTGGTTTCGACTAACGTACTTCCTGGCTCAGAATGGCCTAGATAGATAGAAAGAGCAATATCATAACCATTCCACGTGATAAACTCTTAAAGCTCTCTCGAAAAGGACTTGAGAACCAATTCAACCCGTTTGCTGAAATAGACATGATATAAGGATTTTCTAAGAAATCGACGCCATAACAGAACTATTTACCCCTCATCCTACGTAATATGTAATATTTGCGGTTATTACAATTGAATTTTAGCCATACTTTAGTATACAAGAGGCAAAGAATACTCGCAATTGAATTAACTGATCCGCTATAATAAGTCATAATCAAATAAAATGTCAGCTAGCTGCAGCTAATTTTAATTTAAACAGTAAAAAAGCATTTATTTATTGATAAAAAAAAACACCAATAACGCTAATATTTCAGATTTCTAGTCTGGAAATTTAAATAGTACAAATTTGAACTGACTTCTAGTTCAAGAGTAAGACGATACCTACCATGCGAAAACAATATTTGGTTGTTGCTCTCTTCTAAATATACCATAGATGGTCCCACCTTTACTATAACCTGTCCTCTTTAATCTATCGCTATTTAAAAAAAAATATATAAATATAACAGCTCTAAAATTGATGCATGCTTAAGAACAACTGAAATATTATTATTTTCACTTTATATTACATTGCCGTTTTAGTTCTTCATAAAACAAATATATATAAGCAAATTTATATTGTGGAACCTTTGATTGCCAATACCCACAATGGTCAACAAAAAATCTATATACGGACATCTCTTGTTTCAAGAGAGCTTCGAAAAGCGTTAAAAGATTTCAGGTGATAAGATTGAAATGTTTTTTTCTTTTATTGTGACTTTACAGTTTAGATTTCTTAAAAAAAAAGTCATGCGTACTATTTGAACTCGACACCGGAGCTGTGTGATACATTTATTTTCTTTCTTTCATAACATTCTAACTTTAGGGGATTAAAATTTGTATATACCCACAAGAGCGAAAATTTGTTCACGTTACAATTTATAATTAATATACTTTTTCAAGAAATGTTTTATTTAATTTATTTAATTTCTGTACACATCTGGACAAAATGGTCTTATATCGTATCAAAGTTTGTTTCATTTCATATGTTCGTTTTGATGATTTTTTTTTGTTGAATTAATAAAATATTTATTTTTAATCTTTCTTTCCTTGTTCCTACCAGAAACGATCTTATATTATGTAAATGCATTCTGTATTTTTTCTGCAAATCTTTACTGGGCAATTCCTAAATAATGGCAAATTATCTGGGCAATAGCTATAAAAAAATAATATTTAATCTGTGCAAACTTGTTACTTCTGTTTTAGCTTCCGTTTCCGTCAATGTAGTTCATTAAGGGCTGACAATAGACTCGTCGTCGATTCTAAAACTCGCGATGAGGAACAAAGGTTTTATCATTGCGAAAGAGCACTAATGCAGAGATTGTTCTGTATTAGAGTCGCGGGATTAGATAAAGGAGATAAAATGACTTCGGCTTCATTTTATATTCATTAGTGTGACTTTGGATTCATTTTTTCTGACTCTATAACAGCTAAGTATATATGTAAAAGAAATAATAGTAAATATAGGACCGCTGTCATAATTCACCGCATACATTTTCATGACTTTAAAACCAAGAGATATATCATAGATTCAAATACATTAAATTAAATAATCCTAGATTTTAAAAGCGTCAACGCTTAAAAAAAATTGTTATAGTATAAGTATTATTCGAGATTAACGATTATTTTCTTATATAAACTAATATGTTTTTGTCATTTATTCAATGAACGGTCATTTATTTAGATGATATTTAAGGAAAATTTATTTATGTTCGTTTTGATGACGTTTCTTACGGTATTTATCAATTTATTTGTTACAGATCATAAATTTAATCATTTTAACACCCGTAAACTTACATTAATACTGTTTGTTTAAATAATGTTGTCAATAAGTGATGTCGTTTTCAGCTTTCTGTTTATAAACATCGAGTAAAAAAAACTCGTCGTTAGCAAAATTATATAGTAAAAATGTCGTAGATTTTTAAATACCGTGTTAAATATACAATAATAATGTATTTAATTCCTAAAGCGATTTTTGATTTCGTTGTATTGTCTTCTTCTTTGAGTTGATAACATTACAAAATTTTAATAAATAAAATATATAATGTCACATAAATTGAAGGCATTACATCATAAAAGACACAAACTAAATTGTTTATACAGAAGTATTAACGACGCTATGGAATTCCAGGAGCTGGAGCAGGAGGATGATTTTACATTATACAGTAAGTAAAAGACCGCCACGTACTCCTTTTAAAAGACTACTCCTCAGCCTACTTTGCAAACATAGAAGTACCTGGTCAAGAGGGTTTGTTCCTCGAACCAAATACGCCCAAGCTAACTTTTTAATGACGGAGGCCGCAGGAAAGCGACTCCACCTCCGCAGGCAGGCAAACCTAAAAGGTAACCCATTGCACATCCTGTCCCTTCCAGCCATGACCCGAGCACAAACTGTAATGGCTGATCCCGAACTCATAAACTGTTGGGGCCCAAGGAGCACCGGAAAAATGCGAAGGATATTGACAGTAGTCGGACAAATGGGGAGGTTCCAGGAGAAATACGTTAAACCTTTATGCTTGCTAACTATTTATGCTTAAAATAAAAAACAGGTTTTAATCTTTTTTTAATAAATCATTAAAACGCGTGTCAGTATTTTTAATAAAACTCTTGAAAAAATGTAAAATACCTCCGCAATGATATGGTCAGCTAAAAGAACTCACTTTGTCAATTTGTTTTCTTTATTTTTTTACACTTTGGTCACTTTGTTACAAATATAGAGTATTTGTATCTTATATTAATTAAAGTTCCAGGTTATAATATATGAGATAAATTCTTAATTCGTTGTTAAATCAAGAATAATATTGAATATATGTTTATTATAAAATTTTAATGTTGTTTTTTTACATAGCTTACAAAAAAATAATAAATTCAAGAAGCTGCTTCCTAATATGAAAAACTTATAAAAGCTAATAAAATAAGAAATTATTTACTAATAGTACTGATTATGTATATTATTTTATTTTCTCTTATCACATAAGAGATTCATTTCTGTTATAAAAGATTTTTTTATTTAATTCTCTGGAAAGAATCTTACGTCAGTAAAATTTATATGTAATGGAAATACGACAAAGTTGTTTCGTTCGAGTTATGAAGTCAGCACGAGAGTAAAGTAGCGAATATTACTTTTAAATACGTCACTGAATAAGTCAGCTACGTCCTATTTTGGCTTGTGTCTTACTCACAGCTTTGCTTAAAAAAAATGTGGTACTACACCGTTATCATTACTTTAATAAAAACGTATATTTTGTGAAATAATATAATGGTACCAGATAAAACATTGATTAAGAATAAATAATTTACCTTATCCATCAATTTCTTGCCAAAAGTTGCTTTTTTGACTAAGACAAAAAATATTGTTGACTCATTTTCGCATTTAACTCAAGTTATTGCTGACACAGCTTTTCTCTTCTGTACTATGTTTTTTAAATATTGTATTACCATCAAGTTCAAATGAATATTTCGCAAAATTATAGATTTTAATCTAATTTGTTGTTTAATAAATTATACCTTTTAATCCATTATTTAGCTATTTTTATTCACCAAGAGAGCTCAGATACGAGATGATCTTTATTTTTATAATACCATAAATATATTTATGATAAATTATTAAAATATTCGTCACTAGTTATTATTAATAAATAAAAAGTTAAAGTATTAATCAAACATATCCACTAATTTATAAAATATTTGTAATACAATTTATAAAAGTTTATATTATTTATTTCAAAGCAACTGGTAATTATTCTATCTGTCCATATAATGCCAAAATAATACGCAAAGCGAATACAATAAGAGAAACTCTTTAGACGCTTTCGAAAACAACAATTGTAACAATTGAACTAGTTTACTGGTAAAGTGTCAATATCCCACATATTAAGACATGTTTGAGGAATGATATTTAGTCTATAGATGTGGCAAAATAAAAAAAAAACAAAATCTTTATCGTAAATCACTTTTACACAAAACATTTTTACTTTGTAAAAGCTCCATTATCAGGCATAAAGTAAATTAATAAACCTCGAAACTTGAACTCTAATTATAATAATTACAATTTTCTATGAAAAAATCATTAAAAAGAAGACTATATTTAATAATATAACTTAGACTTATAAGGATGCATTTTGTAGGAGATATATTTTTCATACAAAGTCTTGTTAAAAATACACAGCGCATCGTAAGATCCCGACCAAAAGATTTCTTAAATTTAAGTTTAATTTCTGGTCTAAAAATCATTCCTACAACATCTTAATTAAAGTTTAAATTAATTAGTATATATTATAAGTACAGACTCTTCAAAATATTTATTATATAATGTGTATATAATAATAGAGTATCATTTAACCGTAGACTATAAATTGAAACGTCACAGCAGAAATTCGTTGAATTGTTTACTTAACTAAACAATCTAATTAGCTCAGCAGCATTGTTAAGGATGACGACGGTGTACGCCAACGACTGACTATAGCTATAAAGTCTGCTACACACTACGATCCCGGCTATATAACTCGTTTAAATAATGACTGGGAAGCTGTCGACATACCTGCCAGGTAATATAAGGTAATATAGGTAAATGTGCCGCCGGCATTACCTGTGAAAGCGTTAAATATAACAATTATAAGGTAATGCAGCTCACGTTATTTCCCTGTTTCTTATATTTTTCATTAAAAATAAAAAGTTATTTAAGTAATAATAGTGCAAAAAGATAACTTTTATAATAATTTGGATGAATTTAATATACAAAATATTACTCTTATAATATATATTTGTACAAGCTTTTAAAATATGACACACGGATTCTTTTATATGAAACTGTAAATAACCATATAGATATATATATTTTGTTACAACCAGTAACTATTTTTTAATTAAAAGCTTTGACCTTCATTTTGTTTTTCACATAGTCTATCACGACGAGGCAATATTGATAGCAAGACTCTACATAGATATTTGCTATTTATTAGTGGAAATTAATTAATTTAACTCTATTATGTATATTGAAATTTATAATTGATAATACGTTCTATTTTGTTTCACATCCATTTGCAACAGATATTATAGATTTCTGAGTGATCAAAATTATATATTTAAGACGAGAAAAATGATCTGAAAGTATTCATACGTGGATAGTTCTAATGTAAAGTATGAATCCAGATGTTATTTAAGAGTCATGTGGAAATCCTTTTTCTTTATTTGAAGCCCTTCGATATTTATTTATTTAATCTTTATTGATTTTTTTACAAAAAGCCAACTTAAATGCCAAATAGCATTCTCTACGAGTGGACATTTCAGAAATGCGTCATAAGTAATAATTAAGGAAAGTTAAATCATTGATATTTTTAAACTTTCGTGAACCATGACTATTATATTTTTATTTACCCGGCTGTATTCACGTATGATATCGGAATGTGCTCGACTAGTTTCGAATCCATTCGAGGTTCTTATAAGCTCTAAGCGTGGCTGACTCGCGACGTGAGTCCTACGTGAATACAGCCGGGTAAATATAAATATAGTAATAACTTATTAATATTAATACACATATTTGTAAACAACACAAATATTCTATAATATAATAAATCAAATATAAAATACTATACACATATAACACATAATTCCTGGTGACATATATTAAGAAGATTGTAAGAAGTGTTTTCTAAAAAGCTGTTTGAAAGAGCTCTTTGTGGGTAGTTTTCTTATTTTTTCAGGTCGAGCGTTCCAAACCAGTGAAGCCTGAACAGTTAAAAGGAAGGAAAAGTCACTGTTAGTGCCGTAGATTGGTAGGTTTCAGCGGTTTAACACCGGTTTAAAGTAAAGCTGTTGATTTTATTTTGAAACGGTGACACTTCTTCGTTTTGAAAACCCTTGAATCAATACTGTTTGAAATAGTTATACGTTCCGGATATCATTACATTGAATGTGGAGGTACAACGTTTAATAGTTTTTTGCTTTAATTTAAGTTTTGCATTGATTTATATAATATATAGATTAAATCATATTAAATATTTTATATACTTATATAAACAGTAAATTTAAAATAAAATAAACCAATTACTTAATTTTGAAAATAATTGTAGCTATAGATATCATTAAAAAATATATTCTTCTACTTTCAAGAGTATATCTTTTGAGGATTGAAACCGTAACCGTTTATTTAAAATACAAGCATTGCAGGTTACACGAATTTTTAATAATATAAAATATATAACATATATATAGTTTACTATATTATACTGTATTAAATAAATATATTTCATAACTATGACGTGGCACATGCCACAGAAAGCACAAACACGTGTTTGAGTCTCATCCCGTCGTCTCATCTCCGTGATCTGAGCGGACCAACATAGGCATAACTGTATATTATCAAAATATTTCATGACATTTATCATTCTCGGTAGTCTGGCTAATATATAATGTTGGCTTGAAACCACGTAGATATTTATCTGTTTATATACCTTATTATATAAACTGATAAATAAGATTCTTAAATCTTATTCACTGACCACTTTTTTTGATTAAATTTTCTCGTGTATTTTTCCTAAGTCTTATTTAGTATAATATTTTAAGTATTTATAAGCTTTAAAGCCCTTTGTATTATTATTTTTGTTACGCTCAATAAAATAAAAATATTCAAAAAAAATACTGCTTTTGTATACTACATTTGCATGAAAAAATACACGGAGCAACGAAAGCGAATCGATTAGTATTTCGACTTAACAGATACGGCCGTTATTAAATATAAAAATATTAAATATATTAAATATAAAAGTTTTTATATGAAAATGTATTTTTGGGGACAAAATGTATTTTTGGTAGAATTGATTTTTTTATCTATACCTAGATCTAATATTAACAAAGCTATTATATTTTGAATTAATTTACAAAGAAAATAGAATAGCGTTTCAGTTGACTCTTATCTATTCCATTTTAAGTAAAGATGAATAGTAAAGGTTTTTGATTCAAGCGAAAACAATTGCTTCGTAATTAGGTATGTTTTTGTAATTTATATGTTATATATAAATTACAAATGCTTTCTACCAAATGTTTTTATGGGTAATTTATATCTGTACTCGAGTGGAGATCGCATTTTTCAACCAATTCAAAACCTTGAATTCGTATTTTACACATGCGGCGGTACGATGGTAAACAGGACCGTGCAAAAACTTAAAAATTTAATGAAAAACCCTTAGATTTTCCTCAAGGGATGATCCGATAGGGACGCAAGGGGTGTCAAAATATGCGCATCTATTAGTTCAGGATATTATACGAAGAAAGCAAATCTGTAGGTTATACTATAAAAAAGTTATGGAATTAAAACAACAATTATTTAAGTAAATAAAAACAAAATGGCGTCAGATAGAATTATACGCTTCGCTTCGCTTCGCTTATACGAAGAAATTGTAACTTGAGAACAGTCAAACTTATTGCAAATTCGTATATACTTTTTAGTAGTTCTTAATGTTGTTATAGCGTAGTTATATGTCTTTAGCCCGCTGCACTACACTTTGAAACTGCACTACACTTTGAAAGTTACTATAATGAAGAAGTGGGTAACTATTTTATAGTTATTTATATAAGAGTATATATATATATATAAATTCAGATTCATTCTCCTTTTTTCCAGCTCAACTAATTTTCACTATCTGATTGTACAATAGTGATGCCGATTTTGTAAACTAGTTGATTAAATATATGTATGTAAAGTTACCAGCATGTCGATTTACGTTTTATTCCTGATTTATTCCTGTTGTGATATGAGCATGTGGTTTTATATCGCTCTCTGAATAATTTGTAACACAGACACAGACCGTTCCAAGTCATTGATTTTCCGAATTCGTGATGATTTTATTGTTCAACGCTCCTCTGACTCTTCTGACTGAGATTTTTTTTATTTAATTTTTATCTTTTTAGTATTGTTTTTCGATTATGTAGCTCGTATTACCAACGCTCGCAATGCTTAGTTTTGAGCACTTAAATTGATCCGCAATCTTGTTCTGACGGCCATCTTAGATTTGAGTTTTTTATAATGTGTTGTATTCTACAAATTAAGCCCTTTCATTTGATGCTCATATTGGGTGGATTATCTTGAAATATGTACGCCGCCATTATGTAACGGCGGCCATATTTATATAAAATGCCACGCGTAATTAATATACGTGCCAAATTTCAGCTCAATCGAACACTGGGAAGTTAGTGGAATTTAGCTTGCAAGATTTGATTAATAACCGGGTTACAACCGGGGATTAAATACCGGGGCAGGTGAAACTAAATAAAAGCTTGTAATAATATCGTTATCCAAGGTACATTAGGTCATAGTAACTTGCTTTTAGCATCTGAATAAGCTAAATAATATACAATACAATAAAGATGAGCTCGTAATAACTTTTATAATATCTACTTATTTTCATGCAGAGTGACGCAAAGACCAGTAACGATCTTGAGGTTTTACTCAGGATTATCGTGCCTGGAGCTAAACATGCGACACACAAGAGTCCCTACTGTATTGCTATTCTCATTAACCTATAGAGTTATTTTATTGCACGTAAGTAAAATAAACAATAAGTGCTTTCTTATTATTTAAAAAAAAAGAAAAAAAGAAAATACTATTTCTAAGAACCTGTTATTTCCCAACAATGTATGAATTGTACATCATAATGTTTTAATTGTAGAATATATTTTCAATAAATACATTTTAGTAATCGCTTATTTATTTAGTTATATAAGAGCACTGCCATAAATATCTTAAAGAAAGAAAGAGAGAGGAAATAATATATCAGTAATGAAATTATCAATACCAGAAAAACAAATGACACATCATTAACAATGCCACTGTAAATATTCGAGCGTTTGTTTGTTTGTTGTCTGTCCGGCGGCTCCCTTGAAATTACAATAAATACCGCATTCAGGCAACTGTTTCAGCAGGGCAGCCCTGCTGAAACAGTTGCCTGGACAACGGTTTATCACGCGGCTAGTATTGTTGTCGGGCCTGTTGGCTCATCCTCCCGTTCAGAATTTATTTTTTTCGTTTTATATAATTGTTTAAAAAGAATAGGTGTTACGACTGCATTTTGTAATCTTTTTTTTAAATCACACAGACGATTCTATTTTTGTCGCTATCGTGGTATAGACTTACACACTTTTGTGTACACTTAACACTTTTGTGTGTTATAGGATAAAATCAAATTAACTTTACACTTAATTCTACATCA
Organism: Dircenna loreta; assembly: GCA_963555665.1. NCBI lineage: Eukaryota > Metazoa > Arthropoda > Insecta > Lepidoptera > Nymphalidae > Dircenna > Dircenna loreta. The sequence goes on along the minus strand of OY743093.1, from coordinate 12,317,114 downwards.
TATTCTTCATCGGTACCAAATCTCTCAAATCATGTGGTTAGTAATTTTATTTTCTTAGAATAAAAAGTCTCAAACTTTTAAAGTCTTAAACACCTAATTTTCTGTTATATTTATATTTACCCGGCTGTATTCACGTAGAAATTAAATCGGAATGTGCCCGACTAGTTTCGAACCCGTTCGGGGTCCTTAATCATGAGCTCTGAGCGTGGCGGACTCTTTTTAGTACCGCGTAAAGTACGGGAGGCTATCGAAATTAGTCGTATACCGAACTTCAATAGGGATAGTGGTTGGACCTTACCATCGGCATGGAAACCGGTTATCAATACAATGAAGAGCAAGTTCTATTCAGAAGATTTTAATAGTGACACAGTGAGTTCAGTGTGTATACAACGGGTGACAACGACGAGTGACGAAGACCTGCAAGAGCCCTCCGATGACATCACTACATCTTCCCCCCCGCCGCCGCCGCCACCTTCGCGTCGGGCCCAGAGAGCTGAGGCACGCAGTTCTCGCCGCGAGTCCGCCACGCTCAGAGCTCATGATTAAGGACCCCGAACGGGTTCGAAACTAGTCGGGCACATTCCGATTTAATTTCTACGTGAATACAGCCGGGTAAATATAAATATAATAATCATGATTCACGAAAGTTTAAATATAAAAACCTAATTTTCTGTTCCCAATACTGTATTTATTGGAAAAATAATGCGTATTTGGAATTTTAATTTGGATTCCAGTCGACAAATTCATGTGTTTACCAGTCGACAAAGTCAACCATCACGCAAGATCAGCGATGCAGAGATAGAACCATTGAAAATGCCTATCCAAGGGTTTATTTATACAAGCACGTCACTAGATAATTAAACATAGTTAAATCTTATTTCACATATCAACATGATTCTAGAATTGCCATAAGTTAAATATAAATTAAAATGTGTAGTAACGACATGATGGAGTTAGAACGCTGGAAATTAGTAAAGGTAAGGTTTCTCTCATTCAATGAAAGAAATTCAATAGCAGTTTATAATACGAGTAAGATATAATAGAAATAAACTTTAAGAGATATAACAGCTAAATTATATCGTTCATACAATGTTTGAAATATTTTCACAATATTGAGTAGCAGAGATTCATTGATTACGGCTTAAAGTAACGCAACGCGGGAAAGCAATCGCATTCATAGCTTATCGTCAAACGGTCAAACATGTCTTTAGATTTCCTCTCTGCCACCAAGGTGAGAGGCGAGTACGAACACTCAAATTTGAAATATAACTTCTGTCTTTTTTTTAATTAAAATGATTTTGTTATTAGCATAGACTTTAGTTTATGCTTAAACAGCCAAATAAAATAAATATATTAAATAGGTTGTTAAAAAGGCATTAATTACAAATTTTACAATTATGAATTGGATGGTTGGATTAGTGGAATTGAAACGTTTCTAGTTTATTCGTCTACAGTTGGCATACCTTATACATAATTGATGGATTGAATCCTAGTTTCGCTCGTAGCGCCATTCATTCTGATTCATGATACTCATTATATATTTTCTTACGAGCTGAATATTGTAATAAATAAATAGTTGCATTAATAAAAAAAACATATAAAATAGATATACAAAAAGATATACTATACATTTAAATTTTTAATGACAAATTGGGCTGGCTGAGCTGATATGACAAATGATAGCTACGTCATCTACTGACAAAATAGTGAATTACGTTAATCAGTGTCACCACCCTTAATCAATTGCGGTGATATTGAAATGTCAACATTTCTGGGATCAAATCGATTTTACAATATGGCAGCACTGCGTTCATTTTAGTTTTGTTTTCGAGGAATTGTTCAGAATGACCGCACGTGTAAGATCGCGTCCAAGGAAATATGATATGTGTTCGCATCTTGCTGATTGTTAAAATTATTGTTGTATTTGTAACCCGTAATACTTAATAATTGCAAATGCAAAGCTACTATACTAATATTTTATTTTTGCGACTACGTCATGGATAACGTATGCCAATGTAAGGCAAATGCCAAGAAGTTAGGGGTCATCCATTAATCACGTGAGGCTTGATAGGGGGGAGGGGGGCAGGGGGTTCGGCAAAAAGGGTTTAGGGGGGTTGCAGTAAGATATCACGTGTATTTATTTTGCCGTCAAACGCGCGATTTCTAAGCACAAAAGTTGCTTTCAGGGCCAACATACGTGGCGATTAAAGGTGGCAATGATTTGGCTTCGACAGCTTGAATTCTAGCTGTGGACTTCATTAAGCTTGCTTTTCTCTTCAATTTCAAGGAAATGCAGGATGAAAAAAGACACCTAAAACCAGTTGTTATTATATCATCTGATGGAGGACTCAACAAAAACGATAGATATCCAAAGATTATTTCCCATATATATATATATATATATATATATATATATATATATCCCATATATATATATATATATATATATATATATATATCCATATGCAATATTTATCTTTAAGAATGCACCACCATTGTTCTAATAATCATAATAAGGTACTAAAAAATACAACGTCACTTTGAGTAGGAAGGGGGGAGGGGTTCTTAAACCTCGTATCACCAAAGGGGAGATAAGGGGGCGGGGGGGGAGGGGGTTAAACATGCAAAAAAAAAAAAACATCACGTGAATAATGGACGACCCCTTACAATAACTTTCTTTGAGTATGAATGTCTACGGCCCACATCACGATCGCGACACGACCACATCACGACTATCTTCGATTCGATCTTATCACGACCACGAGACGATCACATGACGACCACATATTTATAAAATTGTCGTCAAACGTGATGGACTAATAGTGCATTTCCCAAAATTGATTGATTGATTTCTACACCGGGCGACCTTATTTTTTGTAAGTAGAATAAAGGCAAGTGAATAAATTGCTCAAATTGACGACTCATCATAAAATTTGGGATCGCGTATTAAGTGCACCTAAAGTATTAATCTGGAATTTAGATTTTATTGATCAAGAGCATGTCTACCTTTACGCTAAGTGGTGAAAAAAGAGGCCAAAAAGGTCTTAATTCGCGTTCTTTATCATAAGTTATGTAATGATTGCTTACTTCCAGATAAGATAGGAAGCTGAAACTCGGTGGGCAGGTTCCTTATATGTTCAAACACCCAGAAAAATCAAAATTTTAAAAATCCTATTTTTAGACCTCAAGACCAAAAATGTAGACCTGCGAATTTCGTTTTAAGTTGCATACCAATCGATTCGCTTTAAATATTTATGATTTTTATAACACACAGCTATGACCGACGACTCATTTGTACATGGATCGACAAACAGTACGGTGCTCTCAAAAAAAGACAAGAATATTTTCAAGAATTTAAGAAGTTTCATTTCTTTCAATTATGGACCCTATAAGAGTTTGTGACGTCAGTAATGAAGACGTCACCCTTTCATTTCACGAAATAGTCATGCCGTCGTCATATTTTCGTCTTATACAAATAGAACTTATAATGGTTGTAATTTTTATACTAATATATACTATATAAATATATCTATCTATATTAATATAATCACAAGTGACGTAACCTCTTCGCATGTCCCGACTAAAGCTAGTTTGGCGCACGATACGATCACTTCAATCGGTCAAGCTACTATCTACATGGAATCGCTTTAGCGCGTTCTTCTGCTTATTTAGCTTTTTAAGACGCATTGTCTTACAAGCTCAAATACTCACGATAATGTCCACAAATACTTTTAATAATAAAATGCTCTGTTACGTAGGTTTTCCTTGTGATGTAAATTATAAACATATATGTAGTTTTGAAGTCTTCCATTAACATAATTAATTATTATTATTCAAAATTATACGTTAATTTTACTCTCTTAGATGAGAAAGCATAAAAATACGGCCATATTCCTTGCTTACATTATAAAGAAAACCTATGCATAATGTATTGGGGCCAAGGTTTACTACATAAATATTCTACAAGAATATTTATTACAAGCTTTTTTTTGTAATAAGTTTATAACACGTCGATGAAGAAATCTTTTTATATTGCTAATACTCAAAATACCCTAATAAAAGAAAGATACCCAAATAAACAATTTAACTAGCATTCATATTCATTGCGTCTAATAATATATAAATAATTTAAGCAAATATTGAGATCCTATATTTTAATAATGTAGTTAAAGTAAGGATTAAAATAACAAAAGATTTGAGGAACGCAATAATTAAATAAAGGCTCAATAATATAAGTCTAACCCAGTTATTTTGGGTTTCAAATACGGTAATTAAGTGTCAGTACAAATTAGCCAATAAACCATTTATGTACGCTACCTGTGTGTAGTATGTGGGCTCGAGTACTGATATATCACGGCTTGTTTGTTTATGTCGCAGATTGCTTCGTCACTATTCTATACAAACTTCATGACTTCACTAATCACCCTCGTTATATAATTATTTTTATGTGGTTCTTAAAGCATTTAGTATATATTTTGTATAAGCAGCATGAATGTTTAACTGACAAATATTATTTAAAAATAGCTTTTTAACTAATATTACCTCTAACCATGCCCAAGTAAGGGCGTTAATATTTTAAGATTACAGTTCATATAAACCACGAGGTTGTTCTACTACTAACTAATTTTAATACCTTGCTACTTTATTTTTATGGTTCAAAGACACCATTTAAAGGCCATGGTCAGATCGGCCATGTTCTCTGAGTGCTCTGTCCGAGTGGACTTAGCTGCTCTGAATCATTAAAAAAACATATTTTATTTTATTTAAGGGTAATCTTGTATCCAGTAAAAAGAAAAACGTAATAAAAAAAAAACGATATCCAAGATGCATTAAATTCCAGGCACATTTATAAGTACACTCGTGACAGGTTAAGATAGATTCCAGAAAATTAAAGTATAAGTGATCGATCGAGTTGATCAATAATCCAAAATTCATACCAACGATACCAACTTAGAGGTTTCATTGCCAAAACAATTAAACAAAACAAATCATTATATTACCATAGTGATTGGTTGAACAGTTATAGTTCGAGCTCAAATAACGGACCTCACAATCCTGAAGGGATGGCCCTTGTAACTCCTAAATTGGATCAAGTATAGAAATAAAAGTATAAATAGTTAAGATAAATTTATTAAAAGAATACACCTTGTACTATAAAATACAAACCAAAATGTGCTAGCTATCTCAGCGGTAAACCTACCGCTACCTTTACATTACTTAATTACTACATTACCTCAAGTAACCACTTGAGGTAATTATAATAAAGTTATAAACTAATAATTGAAATTTTAGAAACGAAATATGCACTTTGGCCGTAAGACGCCGCTTCCACCCTCGTTGTGGCAACTGACAGCCCACCGCAGTCCTGCGGGCGTCGTCATCCTCGCGTCACTTACTGCATATATCGGAATAATTAATATATAATTTTGAATAGTACAATCTCAATTTCAATCTCAATCAATATAATTTCACCAAAAAACGATAGTTTATTAAGATTCATGGAGAATTAAAATGTAACGTCCACAAAGCCATGCCAGGTGCCAGGACCATTCAAAGCTAAGTGTCCGTTTTTCCAAAATGGCCGCCACACTAACGCTTATTGCTCGATGTGGGCTGGCTGGCATTCAACATAAAGGTATTCGAAAAGTGGATGCGCCGACAAGTTAAATATTTTAACTGTGTAAAACAGGGAGTTTATGAAATATTTTTATTATTTTTTATACATAATAATGGTTGCACAACGGTTTTCCTAGAATCAATGTAATTGAACCCTGACATGCTTTCTATTCACTAACGTTTCTTTTAAACCTTTAACTCACAGCAATTATGAACACTCATCCAAAGGAGACGCAAATTAGGACATTTTAAACTCAAAACGTGAGTTCTTAGAAACTTCTCAATAACTAATATCTACTCCACTGTTCATAAAGTAGAAAATTCAAAATATAAAATACAAAACTTTAAAGTCTAGAGAATTTAGCAAACTTCTAATTTAGCGAACTAAAATGATAAAGTGTCCTCAAAAATAAGTTAGTTTTTTCCCCTATGAAGATCAATCATGATTATATTACATTTTATGTTTTATATACCTTTGGACGTGTTATCAGACTGTCTGTCTGTCTGTTCGGATTAATTAAATGTGATGCTGAATATTGTATTAAAAATTGATAATCATTAAATTAAAAAAATCATAACTTCAAATAAGTTAAACCTGTAGCAAATAATTTTTAGAAAAAAATTAATTTTCGGCATATATTTTATCTAAAAAGTATATTATTTACAATGATTTTGAGAGTTACATGGAATTTATGTGCATCCACGTAGACTCTGGGACACAGCACAACTCGTAGTGCTATTCTTATAACGGAGCTCCGTGGAACTTCAAATGTTATAAAAATTGCTGTGATATGCTTGATTGGTATCGGTGGTTTTGCAAAGAACATTCATTTTTTATGAGAATAAATATATAATTAGTAATGTCCAGAATAAAAATTGACTTATTCAAGATTTTGACTTTGAGACTCTGTAAAAAGAAATAACATAAGTGACATAACTAAAATAACATTCTTGAAATCTTTAACCTATTTTTTTCAAAACAAAAGCACTAATAAGTTGACAGAAATGTATCTACGGCGCAGCTGCTTTCAACAGTTTAGTTTCATTATATTGGCTAAACTACGACTTTTACTATAATGATTTGCAAACACTAGAATAGTTTTATTATAATAATATATTTTGTATAATTATACAAAATATACAATTCTATATTTGTTTACCAGCAGATTCATCAATGTTATTAAAAATACGAAACAGGAAATAAAAAAACAAATATAATTTATAAAAACAAAGGGTACTGTGATGTGAGATTTTTTGATAAAATAACGATATAAATATTTAAATAAAATCTTATTAAACTTATAAGCTTGAATTTGTTTCAAATATACACCGTGAAGTTGCTACGAGTCTACGACGCGAAGTCGCTACAGAAGGCTTTAAAATATCTCTTAATAAGGTCGCCGAAACTTTACTCATATTCATACTATAATCTAGATTTTGTTTCTTCAAGTACTAAATTGCTCGGTAAATCAATTTATTATGAAATGTAATGCTTCCAAATGCTAAAATTCAAACATCAGCGTTTATATTATATTAAAAAAATATTATTGAATATTATTTAATGTAAGTATACAATATTATGTAGCTTGCCGATACGTATAATAAAAAGATCTTAATATAATTCCAGATATTATATTTAAATACAAGATAACGTTGCATTTAACGTCCAGTGTTTTTATTTCGGAACTAAAAAATAAAAAGTACTTTTTTTTATTTAAACCGTAGTTTTTTTAGTTTGTTCTATCTAAAGCTTTATGCAAATGTTATTGCTTCATAACATATAATTTTACAAAAATTAAGTTTGTTTTTAAAATTAATGTGGCATTGAGAAAAAATAAAAAGTTTTCAAATTCATGGAAAAAGCATCAACATATAACCACTTGGGATAAGAAAAAAAATCAGAAAAGTGGTCGTATTTGAAGTCTCTCTGAAGCAGAGGAAATATTGCGAATAATCGTATCAACAAAAATTGAGACGAACTAGTGATAGCACGCCTCTTGTTAAAAAGTACAAGAATTTATTGTTAATAAATTCTAGGAAACCTGATTAAAAACAGCAAAAATCTGTTTAAAACTAATTTTACATAAGAAAAATATAAAATACGAGGACAGTCGTTCCTTTACAAGTTATGAAGTCAGCTGCACGAGAGCCATTATTTACTTTATAATATGTCACTGTGGAAATGTCTGGTGCGTTTTATATTATTTTTCTTCTGTCTTTACTTGTATATTTTACTTAACTTGTACTTAAAATATTCAAAATACTATGCTCTTAGAATTACATAAATGAAATTCCTGATTATAATTCTAAAAAGCAATTTAATTTGCAATTGCTTCGAAACTAGGCGAAAATCCTTTTGTAATTGCATATTAATACAATGCATATTATATTGGAATTCTGTAGTACTGTGTTTTAAACATCTTTTTTTGTGTAAAAAGTCTCAGTTAATAAACTTCCAGGTGTCTGGTTAGAACAATTAATGTTAAAAACATTTACATAAGGCGTTACTAAAGGCCAGTCTACAGTTGCCTTTGTTTGCAAGTTGTTACAGAACAAACGATGTAGAGAAACTGTAAATATATTATAGTTTGAAAGACGTCCGAAAGTATTATTTTATCTCGCTTATAATTGACATTACAACCCATCAACAAATTGCTATCTATTATTGGTGTAAATTGGGTTGTTATAGGCAAATTTATCTTAATGAAATTACTTTTGCTTAAAAGTTAATCTTGACAAGTTTTATTATATACAATATACATGTACAGCAATATATATATGTATATATATTAAATTATAATATACATTTAAATTTGAGTAATTTTTTTATATATCAAAATATAATCGTTTAAAAATAATTAAATAACTTTTTGTTATCTGAGCCCGTAAGCTACCAGACACAAAGGGCTGCCAAAAGTGAAGCGTTCATTAAAAAGTTATGCTTGGATAAAGTATAAAGTTCAGAGAAGAATCAATTTACGAATTTGCTAAATATTATACCATAGAAAAGGTCTTCTGATATACTACTTTTTTTTTCATAATTTGCTACCGCAGATCAATTGTAGCTCGACGCACGTTTCCTCGAATTTGGCGATCCAAGTCAGATCATTTACTTCTTGGCATCTTAAAACAATAACCGTACATAAAATTTCCGCAGACTGACAAATTGATGATAATTTTTAATATCATTTTTGTCATGCCTATTTCATGTTGATTCCTTAATAACGAAATCGATATATTGAATTAATTAATTAATTAATTAAATAATAGATCTTAATGAATTGTGTTACATTAAGTACTGTAGTTATTTTTTTTTTTACACTTAAACTAAGTTGACTAAGACAAAGTTAATTTTATTACGATGAGTTATATTATAATGATATGTGCTCTGGATATTGTCTGCTTAAGATTTTTTTTTTGGATTCCTTCTCTTTACACAAAATATATTCATGGTTCCAGAGATTCAATTATTTTACTTCGTTCTGGAATACATTTTAAGTAACTGATGGTTTTTAAAGAAAATACAGAGATATATAGAGCACTTTAGTTTCAAACAAGTTTGCTGTGCCAGATATTTTACATTTATAGCACTGTACGAAATAATAAAAACAATTTTGAACTTTACTTCCTTACATTTCAGACGGTTCCCTTAAAACAGACTTTTTATGGGAGTTAGTAGCTTTGCTAAAAGAAGTAATGGGAACGATAACTTTTTACAGCGATCGAATATTGATACAGGGGCTATAGATAGATATTGTCTCTATGTTCAATATTTTGGTTTAATCAGCTAGTAATGTATAACAATACGACAAATGATTTTGAATGTTCTTTTTTAAGTTTTGATCTTGTATTAAAATATCTTTAATGTGATATAGTAATTTAAAGGTATTATATTTCACAATCATACTGTCACTCTCTCACACAATGACAAGCTTGGTCTGTTAGTATATCACTATCTCTGTCTACGGTCCTCATTATATATTTCATTATATATTATCTCATTATATATTATATATAGTTATGTTTTTAGAGACTATATTTTAAGTAAATATATAAATGATGTAAGAGCTTTTATAAAGTTTTAATAAATCTGCCATAAATCTATACTTTTAAAACAAAATTATTTCTCCGACGACTACATTTTTTTTGGTCTATCTGACACACGTCGTATGACGCTCGGTGCAAGGTAGGGGAAAAGTAAAAGGCGCTCCACAGAGCAAGCTAAGACCAATATGGCTGAGCCCATCACTCGCCTCAGCTGGTTTTAGAGTCTGCTGTGTTATTGTGTAGTGCTTTATTTGTGAATTATTTTTTAAAATCATTTAGCGATTTAAAAGAAATTATATACCTAGCGTTGTGTATGGAAAAAGTAAAATACAAAAAAAATAAGAAAAATATATATTTAATTAATCAAATCGTACGTACCAATATTAACTTTACACTTTCTTCTTTACGCTTGAGACATGGTACCCATGTCTCAAGCTTTTTCACTTTATCAATCTGTTTTAAGTGAATTAAAATGGTTTTATTACTCATACTCAAGCCTGCCGCTCGCTTCGCTTAAATCTGCTTGCACAATAGCGTTTAATTCTTTATCAACTAGAATCTACGGCCGTCCACGCGTTTTGTTTTCTTGAGATCAAAATTTCCAGAACGGAAACGTTGAAACCAGCCACGTCCCGTGCTTACTTTTATAGATTCCTCCCCGTACGCTGGATGTCTAGTCTAAAGTAATATACATTGTACTAGTAAAGGAAAAGGTAACATTTTCTCTAAATATATATTCCAAACATGATTTAAGAGTAAACTAAAAAACTGCGTTAGATACCAGCGTGTCGGCAATTTTAAAACAGAAATTTGTTTTCTCTCCTTTGAGACCGTTTCACACAACACTTTCTTTGAATTATTCATACGTTTCAACAGATCTATTAAATCGAACGTAAAGAAATAACACTGGGCTAAACCTTGTTATTATTTAATATAACTTCTTATTTTTTTTAAGTGATATTTATTTTTTACAAATAATAAACGAAAACTTATCTACACGTCTCCGTTTTTAAAAGATGAATAAATATTCGTGTATGATCCACCATTGATTATAAATTTATTTTAACGCAGAAATATCGTCTTCAAAAAGTTAAGAATTCCTTTATGGGCTTGAGTGTACGCATATATAATAAAGTTCTACAAGATATTCCTATTATTACCTTTAAATCTAAAACTAATAATATTCTGTTAAATAAATAGAGCTTATCATATTGTACAAGAGCTTTTAGTTCGATCAATTAAAAGGTGAGGTTGTTGAGCTTTGTTTGTTGACTCATTCTAATGTATACGTCAAACATTGTTAAATTATTTTAAAAAGAGCATATGAATTTCTGGCCAGCTCCTCCGAGCAGAGCAGCGTTCTAAATGTTTATGTTGTCAATTTTTATGTAATAAAATATATTTCCATTCCTTACTAAAAGGAAACAATTTAACATACTCCAAATTGAAACCCGGGAGTTTTATAGATCTTGTATCGTAAATGTTTTTTGACAATATATATTGGTCAGGGGATAGGACCTTTGAATTTCAAAGACTGATGCTCAAAATTTTTAAAATTATTACAAAAATCTGAGAAGTACGTATTAATTTCAATATTTAAACATGTAAATAACCTTTTGGAAAGTAGTTGAAACTTATTTTTGAGTTTTTTTAAACAAATTAATTAGTTATGGACATAACGCTGAATTAAAATAATTCTAATAAGCTTTATAACTTATTTCGATAAGAGACAGAACATTGTACGTTTTATATATTTACATTATATAATATTTGTTTTATATTTTCTTAAATAAAAAAATATACAGTATATAATGTTCTCATCTTTACGACATTATATATCAACTGTATTTTCGGTTTAATTTCGTCTGAAGTTTGCCAATATTCACACCATATGTTCCTTACCTGCCATTTGGAAATACGCCAGAAACATTAAACTGTTTGCCTTCACAACATTTTTAAAATATAGGTGAGGTCATGTATTATTGACTTAAATAAATATATATATATATATATATAAATTCTTATAGTAAAAGAAATCACATACACATACACAGACAGGGGCTAAGATCTCAAAAAAATATGTAGTATCTATATAGTATGCTTTTATTTATTAAAATATTATTAAATATAAATAAATAAAAATACAGTAATGAAAAATAATATTAAAATATCCATTGCATTTTATTTTTTTAAAGTATTAAATAGTAAATATATTACGTTAACTTGACTACGTATTTCTATTTGAATCCAGTTCTATAATGAATGAATCGAAATGAATGAATTGAATGAATGAATTGATCCAGTTCTACAGACACTGACAGAATAACCAGTGGTTTTTTGACGACGATTAACAGACGGTTGAAACGACAACTATGGCTAATTTATATTTTATTATCGAGAGCTTTTTTGAAATTAATTAAGATTCTAATTCGAACCAATGTACAAAGAACAAAATTCTTTGTATTGATTGTTTTAAGAATTACAATTTAAAGTTCTTTATAGGTAAAAATAAGGTTGGTTATTATAGCGTCTGCTGCTACTAAAATGAGCTCTGATGTTCTTTCAGAAATTCGCTTCTCACTTTAATATATTTTAATATACTTATAGTACAAATTACGTCTTGATCTTCTTGTTTTGTAACAACTTCACAGCCGAGGACATTTTCGACAACTTTTGTAAATGCAAATTGCATTATTTGCTTACTCAATCCAGACTCTAATATTTTTTTAGGCAAAAGAAAAAAATGTTAATTCCTTTATAAATACACTTATTTTACGACGGTCTTTAAAAAAGTAATGTTCTTAAACGGTTTTATTGTGATCCAACAACTTTTCATTTTGATTTATTTATTTCTAATACTATATAAATATTATAAAAAACTTTTCCGTAACGGTTAACTTAATAGATTTAATAGGTGACTGACCTTTGACTTGTTAACAAAAAAATATATAGCAAAAGTAGCAGTTCTAACATAATATTATCAAAATAGAATATGCGTATTGATAAAGGAACAAAAAGGGATAATTATTTTGCAAAATATATGTGTTGTGTACTTTTTAAAATATTCTAGAACAGTGAATTGAAAACCAGCTCCATTTTTTTTCTTTGCAATTCACACGAATCCGACAAGTCGACAATTTTGAAGCGTAACAAAAGTTCACTCTCCCTCCCCTTAAGATGGTTTTCTAGAACAATATATTTGCATTATTAATACTTTTTAACTTATCTTTGTATCGAAAGTGAAGTAATAGAATATGGATTCTACGAAGTGAAAATATCCAGTCTTGTGCCACCTGCAAAACAGTCTCAGTTGCTCTACCAACTGAGCTAGAGTGACCTCTGATGAATTTACTATTTTATATATAATCCACCAATGTTTTTATACTTTTACAAATATCCAACGTTTCTCAGGTTCACTTCCTTTCCATGTTGATGAATTACTCCTTCTGTATTTAGAAATAAACCAACATTCTTTATTCAAAACATATTTTCTAAGCCTGCTTACGCTATTGTTAATGGCCTTTCCATTTGAACCTCATACAAAAGGGTAAGGGATGCTCTTAGTCTATTATACAACCCATACATAACACTGAATTACACAACTGTTAATATGATGCGTAGAATATAACAGATTGATCTGGATCTTGGAAATATCCTTAAATATTAAATTTATACATTTTGAGCTCCCCATAGTATTAAATGTAAGTTTCTCCTTTTTTAATTATTTTATATTTATTATGTTAACTACATTGGTTTCGAAATTAAAATTTTGCGAAGTGAAATTCAAATGAATAATAATATCAGGTATTGTTTTTTACTGAACTCAAAAACTAAAGCTAAAATAAATTATATCAAAAATGAAAGAAATAATGCCTTTCATTTATTATAGAAAAGCTAAAATGTATGTCTTCTCCTCAAACAAAGTGAAATCTTTTCGAATTTCTACATACTTTTTAAATTTTAGTTTATTATATATATTATATTTAAAAATAAACCGATGCGAGCACGAGTCGAACCCGCGATCTATGGGAAGCCGTCCCGTCATTCTTCCAATTGAGCTACTTTTTCACTGCCAAAGTTAGTGAATTAAGCATTCTTTACATATTCGTCTTTATCGGGACGGTGGTGACATCTATTAGGCTTTTTTCAATAATCGTAACAAATGCTTCTACCTTTGCTGTATAGATTAACATTGAAAAGTTGCCACAACCAATATGAATGTTAAAAATATTTAAAAACAGATATATAGCCCTGTTAAGCTTATTTTAAATAAACTAATAAAGGCAGATATAAAGAACGGTCATATATATGTAGAATAATAAATTCACCGAGTCTGTCAGTTAACGATACGGTAGCTCAAATGGTAGAGCGAGGAGACGGGTTCCCAGAGGTTCGAACCCGCGACCTGCCCGTATCAGCTTATTTTTCATTCTGTATATATTTGAAGAAGTTTAAGATGACTATAATAAACGTTTATTACTTACTTTACTTATAATCACGTGTCCTACATACTGTTTACGAGACTACCAACGACGAACAAACGAATGAACGAACTACGAACTACGGGAATGAAGTAATTGTAAATATTCGACCAACCACTTGCTTAAATAATTTTTTATATAATTCTTATACATTTCATGTTTATACATAATACAGCATTTCCATACAGTATGCGTAATATACAGCTCTTCACTGTAGATTCATTGCATTTACTTAGGGTCATTATTTCATAATTTATTTGAACGAAAACAATTATATGAACTCTTAATTCCATTTAAATTAGACACAGCAGATGACTTTATCATTTGAAAATCAAATTGTTTTCGACATGTTGGGTTAACGTGGCGTATAATTTGATATAGCCTTTCTGTGGCTTCTTGCTTCAAACTGCTGATGTTCATTATACAGTTGATTAATAACATAGAGAAGAACATTAAAAAATATTGTCAAAATTGTATTAAAAGAATACTTTCAAAAAAGAAAAATTATTACAAGCAAAGAATAGCCTTTTCTTGTAATAATTTGACTTGGTTAGATTTTCCGACTCCCGAATGAATAGTCATACCAACTTAAAAACTAAAAAAACATTACTAACCTAAAACGCTACATATTCTTCCATTATGTTAAAAACTGTATGTGTTACCTAAATAACTAAAAATACTATTTAATTATCGACTTACTCAAAAAATAAAAAAAACAAGGAATTGAGATTGAATTGGAATGCAATATTTTATAAAGTACAATATCATATTTTTCGATTAAAACTATCTAAGATTTTGACTTTGAATTAATTTGGTAATAAATGTTAAACGTTTTAATAAACTTACGCGTGTCAAGTAATAAATAATTATAGTTTGAAATGAAATAATACGTCTTATATTTGTATGGAAAATAATTATAAAACAAATGAATCTTTTTGTGAAAGCTTTTACAAAAATCATAAAGTAGTAACATTATAAAAGTTGAGTAAAATCGAATGCAAATGACTTCATAACTTGAAATACTCACGTTTGCCGGTTAGTAAATTTTTAAGTCTTAAATATGTACATAAGAATACTGATAATTTTATTAAGCATAATGATAAACACGAGGAAAAATCACAAATTGTCGTTCCCTTTTACTCGACTCAAAAAGTGAGTAAATGTTTTATGGGGCAATGTTAAAAAAGAAATCAAAAAACTCCCGGCAAGCGTTCAAGTTGTGTGCTAACGGATATACAATATTTCCGAATATTTATAGAACGACGCACCGTAGGTGTGAAGCGAATACTGCCAAAATATTTTATGATTCATTTAGAGATTATTATAAACAGTGTATTTATGTAACTTAGGATATAAGTTTGACTTAAGTTTGAAGATTTAATACATACATATGCCAAGCCCGCTCAGTTTCTATCGCCAGCCTTTCCTAGGTCAGTGGTAATTAATTTTCTCATTTGGTGCATTGGCAATGAAAAAAAAACAAGCTTTGTATAAAACTGTCATTCCTGAGGCGGTTAAATAGCAGTTATTACTTTTATAAACTAAGGATTAACTTAGTGTGTTTAAGTCGTTTTAGTAGTTTTTTTGTTTCTTTCTCTGTAATGAAAACTAAACTTATTAGAGACAAATTAAAAAAAACATTGCTGACCAATTAAAAAATCTCTTCGTAACAATATAAGGAGGTAAAAATTTAAAATTAAAACTATGATTTTCCTAATTTCAGTTACATTGCAACAGACATATTGCATGAGCGAAGCGCATTTCCATTCACACATACATGCTTTTCTTTTTATAACTACTCAAAATTTTAATTAACATTGTAAATGTGATCAGATAATTCAAAAAATAAGCTCACTTGATATTTTTTAATATAAATCATGCTTTATAGATACAAATATTCAAAAATACAAAACTATACTGTTTCTTGATAACAAAACAATAAGTTAATTTCCTTTAAATGTATATTTAATAATTAATTTACTTTAGGTAAAAAAAAATAAAACATTTACATAATCTGTATGTGTGTATAATATTAACGTTGAACGGCAGCCCATTAGCTGTGTTCAGGTGAACTTTGTAAGTGAATTAAGAATATTCGTAGTCAAAAAAGTATAAACAATGGAAATGAATGAACAGTAAAACGAATTTCAATTAAAGATAATACGGAATAAGTCAACAAATAAAGCGTTCGCAATGGCTCTCTATACAGCTCCCAAAAGTATAACAAAGATCTATTTGATCAAAATTATATCTTTAATATGGTTAATTCTCCAATGTCAACCCATAGCCTCTCTTATTATAGCCAGAACGTACTTCTTTCAAAGGTGTTGGTAAGAATATGTAAATTGGAATTTTAAATGTATATGTAATGTGTCATTATAATTATAATTATAATTATAACTCTTCAATCAACTTTAATAAGCTTAAAGCTTGCATCACAAACTAATATTGCAATACCTATCACTAATTTTTGCTTAAAAACTCTCACGATTTTTTTCAGATTCATTAAAATAACATTAAATTACTTTCAATGTTTAATTATATTCACTACAAAAAAATGGAAAGCTTTTAAGAAATAAGTCTTGAAACTCAGTCATCCAAGAACAAAAATGGTCCCATCTAACAAGATTCGAAAGATAAGAAGCTGAGCCGAGCAGCTGCGCCGTTGTAACGTTAGCTCTCATTTTAATGATAAGCTGGCCAAAGCTTTCAAGCACTTTGTTTACAGAACTTTTAGTGGTTTGGTTTGTACAATGCCACAACGATTTTTATCATAAACATGTTTTGAAATTGAAATAGAGATTAATGGTTTTGTTGTTGTATTTTTTTATTTATTTATTATATATGTTATTACGAATATATTATTTTTATTGCTTTACTACCAATTTTAACACAAAGATATAATAACGTTTAAATTTTTTAATGTTTAAAACAGCCTTTGGAAAAAGCTTTTTTTATTGAAATTAATACTCATTTCAATAAAAAAAGCTTTTCATTTTTTTTAAATAAAACTGATTCAGCAAGGACAATTATCGTGTCTCTTTATTAGCTTTGAATACAAAATCAGGGATATTCTAGAAATGGATGTAATAAATATGAAACCATAATAGATAATTTAAAATGAGATTTTTTTTTCAAAACTTATAACCAACAATAATAAAATAAATGATAGATATGTATGAATTCTGAGATCTTTTTTTCATGTAAAGACTACGTCGACCACACGACCACATCGCAAACACTTTTTTTTTAAATTAAGGCCATAAAACAATACCTGATAATTCGTATATAGCTCTCATGTTTTAAAATTTAGAAGTACCCGTTTTCAAATCAAGTCTAAAATATATATTATATAATAGAATCGAATTCGGACTGAAGCCATATCGGCATAAACTGGAAATAATTGGATGAAAATTAATTTTACGATATATTTTTATATATAATAAAATTTAACAAATCATAAACCGCAGGATATCAAACATACATTGAATAAACATTAATTAACAAAATTAGATGTTTGCATACAATACTTATTGAACACAAAAGCGGTCTCTGTAAAAATGTCGGTCAGTAACAGAACCAGGAAATTTTTATTTTATCCGACCAAGATTTTTTTATGTAGATCATTAACGACGGATGTTGTCGCTGTGACACTTTCGCTAATTACTAGACCCCGCTGTCGGAACACATTTTACATGAAGGTTGATAAAAAACACATACCTTTTGTAGTGAGTAGTTTTATGTCCTACAACGAACTTATACTGAACTAGCCATTGCAAACTCCGATTTTATAGTATTAGTCTAAACCTGAATATATTAAAATACTAAAATAATAACAAAGACAATTTTTTTAAAACAGTAGTCCCTTCATATTACTTATTTTATTGTGATATTAGAATGTAGCCTGGGTAAGAGTCTTTACTTTTTTTTTTATTTCTGGGATTTCAAAAAAACTGTTTTCGGTTAGTTTTTATAAGTAAAAAGGTGAGGAATAAGCAAGGCAGATGACAGCATTTAGTTTGACGAAAAAATAATTCAACATAAAAAAATATACACTTACAAATAAGTGACATGATATGAAAAGAAAATAGTGTTAGATAGACCAATATCTTATTGTTGATATCAAAACTTATTTTGAGAATATTTATGGTGAGAAAATAAATTATGATGACCAATAAACATCCAATAAAAAAAAATACTAATAAAAATGTACAGTTTTCACATATTTATTTAAGTCAAAATGTGATTTAATGGAAGTCTAATCAAAGAAAACAATTACGAGTAGTTTTTAGAAACCATAACTTTTAGTTTTAACTGAACTAATATCTTTAGTTTTCCTCTTAGATCAGCTCGACGTTTGGGTTTTGGTTACGTCGTATCTTTCTTTCTTTTTTTTTTTTTGTATATAACTATTATAAAATCAGTCATATATACGCTAAGGCAAAGTAAAGGCAGTCAGTTGTATGTAAGTTGTTAGATATAGTGCTGTACTGTACTGTACTGTACTGTACTGTACTATAGTACTGTACTGTACTATAGTATGTATATACTTTAAATGTATAAAGTCAGGAAATGTTTTTGATATTATACAACCAACATGGTCTTAGGAGGACTGTTTCGAGGATGGTGCCTCAGCGCTGCTCAAATGCAGATGCATGTGGAATTGTGCTCATAAAAAATCAAGAATTTGAAACACGTTCTTACCATTTTTTAAATGTCACTACAGGTAATAAATTTTGACAATTGTGGAAGTAACTTTTTGTAGACTGGAAATCTGGCATAAAAAATATTTCTTGGCACGAAATTTGCATTGACGATGATGGACCGTTCTTTGAAAAGTTTTAATAATAAACATCTAACCTATAGAGCTCTTCTATTTTTTTGTTATTTGTTTGAGTGGCCCGTATATACAGATATACGCCTGCATGTTTTGAGGGTCCTGGATCCAAGAAGTAGTTGCAACTGAAATCTCTTTATCTCCGGTTGTTTTCACATGTCACTAGATAACCACGTCTATTTAGAAAATACTACAGTCTAGTATTTCATTTCATTGTTAATAAATAATTATTTATAGTTACGTTCTTATTGATTTGGTACACATATTATACAAGAATATGAATAGTGACATTTAGAAAAAACTCCCTTCAATGAAAAGAAATGAAAATGAAATTTTTATTATTGGCAAGATTAAAAATGAGTGAGAATCTCAATAAAACAACCGTATTGACTCAATCCTGGCAGTATTGACTTTGAAGCTAAAATAGCCCTCATAGCACCCCAAGTGCCAGGTTGGCAATAAAATAAGTTAGGGGCTGGACCCTTGCTATGTAATCTGTATAATGCTTAAATTCTGTAGATGCGAGCAGTTTATAATTGCTGTCTTGACTTGTGTCGAAATATTTTTTTAAGCACTTCAGTGCTATTTAAAGTTTCAAAACAAGCTTAATTTTTTTTTTTTGGTTTGAGGAGTTTTTACGGAACTTTAATACAAGTGGCATTGATAATGACAGGTAAATAAAAATATTAATTCCAGATGCAATCAAAGCTGTTAGTACGTAACACTAACTAACTGTTGCGCTACACGTAAATAGAAAAGGTACAGGAAAAAGGTAAATAAAAAAATGTGAAGGAGTCTGATCGCAATGAGTTTAAGATTTTTTAATGTTATTTTTCCTTCTGTAGTTCAAAGACATATGCGTTAAATATTGTTTGTATATTATATGTTACGTTTATTCTAATCTTAAATTAAAAAAAAAAGAAATTGAAGTCTACCAATTTTTTATATACTTTTAATTAAATTTTGTACTGTTTTTCTTTTGTTAAACTAAGGTCCTAAAAAAAGAATTCTGTATCTGCTTTCCACTATATGTCAATTATTGTTAAAAAAAAACAATTTAATCACCGGATTAAATTTAGTTCGGTACAAAGACAAAACCTACTTTTAAACTAGATTTGATCACTGTACATTACATATAATTAAAAATAGTATATATTTTATTCTGGCTCTTGCCCAGTTTATGGATTTTATCCAAATTAACACGCACAGGTGATTTCAATTCAAAATTATTATTTTGTTAAATTAAAACAGCGTAGTGAAATAAAGTACGTTAACAATAAATAATAACTTTATAACCGAAGTACGAACAATAAGAGCAACCGTTACATGTGGGTGATTCACTGTTATAATGGTTAGCTTGGCGCCATCTGTTCCATCTCTTCTCTATATAATGTGATAAGTAGTGATAGGCCCTATTATTTGCTAACTGGCATCACAGAGTATCTTTTGGTGCCATGTTACAAAATGTATCATGTGTGTATCACGAAAAATTCGGGTGGAGAGAAAAAAAACAGCTTTAAAAAATAGGATAGAGACAATTATTATCAATTATAAATATGTAGAGCACTTCTGAGAACATTTGTTATATTTTAATATTTCTTTGTACATAAGTCCTTCATAGTTTAAGTTGTGTAAGTATGTAAAAGTGTTGTGGAATGAATAATATTTTAAACTACGTCTATTTCTTTTTAAAATGCCTCTACAGATTTTGTAATCAAAGCTACTAACGATGAAATAACTTTCATATTCATTTTAACTAATTTTCAAATCATTTGTAGTATTTTCGAATGAAGCCTAAGATGTTACCACCGTCCAAATAAATATGAATATATATAGAAAGTAAATTTACCAAGGCACGTAGCGTTATGGTAGCTCAATTTCTAGAGTAACGAGACTGTTTCCCAGAGGTCTCAGGCTAGAATCCCTGCTTGTATCGATTTATTTTTCATTTCATAAATATTTACAATTAAAAAAAATATTAAAAAGATTATTTTCTCAAAAGTATTTTTAAAAAATGTATTAGCAAGCGTTTATATGAAAAACTTTGCACTTGGAAGTGAGTAAAAAAGTGAAGCATTTTGGTTTGGTATTTTTTCAATGCCATTCTATATAGCCAAGTTAGAAACATTGATAAGGATTTTCAAAAGAAGTCTGATAGATGTAGCCTTTTATAAAGAAATCTAGATTTATCGAGGTGGCTAGCGACATAGCAGCTCAATTGGTAGAGATATAGGATCCCACAGAGCGCAGGTAAAGGCTGACTTGCCGACACGGTAATACTTATACAAAAATCTATTTCTAAAGGGCTATTTAAATACATTATTAAAATGATACTAATTTAATTAAAGAATGTATCTATGACGTAAAACTATTTTAAAGTTTTTCATGAATTAGGGATGTATGGTATATACCATAATATTATCGAGAGAGTATATTCTACCTGTTTCAAAGAGTATGAAATTTATTTGTAGGCTTAGAAGCAAGTAGAAATAATATCGATATAAAATATTTAAAATCTCGAATTTGTTAAATTTCATTCCCATTAAAGCTATATTTAATAACAACAGCGGGAATTTTTCAATTTGTAATTCTGTGAATTGAGTGTAATTATTTTCAGTTCCTTATCGTAATGAAATACGTAATAAAATAAATTTAGCTAAATTAATGTTTGCAGGAAGTTAATTAACTTTTTTTTTATAATATTTAACGTTAAAATATGAAATAGTTTATTCATTTTCGTATTTTTAATATTGCATATCTTCAATTGCAAAAATAAGGTTAATAATTTTATATTATGTTTTAAAGTTTGAAATATATTCAAAGTTATAAAATAATGTTGTTTTTTGATATTGTTAATGATTAAATAATAACCTACTTCCGTTCAAATACATAATTTGTGACTTCAAGTAATGAAATTAAAATCGATATTTCTTGTAAATTTAAAAAATATATTTTAACTTTAAAAAGAAAAAAAGAAAGAAATAGGCTTAAATAATAATCATTTTTATTGTTTATACGTCTTATGTTGATATTTACTTTTTATACGTATAAGGTTTGCCAATGTCGACTCTATGACGAAATGTGTCAAAAACGTTAAGCGGTAAAATTCACGAAATTATTAAAATACAAAAGAAACGAAGTGACGTGTTATTTATTTTTGAATTTTTGTATGGGAATTTGAATGACGTTGGTAAAATAGGAACAAAATTGGATTTATTTAATTTTAGGATTTTTAATTTATGTGGCGATATGCACTTTGATTATATTTTGATTGTATTTATTAGATAATCTTTTTATTGCAATATTGTCTACGAGAATTTCAATCAAGGTGATTTAGTTCTAAAGCGGTGGCTTATTGTGTGATTGGTCAATTAGCCAGCGCGCTAATACTTCTGCGGGTATTTTCAATATTTTTAATTGAAAAATACCGGATATAGTCGACAAATCTCGTCAGTTTTGCACAGCTATACTAAGTAGTCTATTTACTGTAGGTTTTTTATTTATTAAGCTGCAGCATTTTGAATACCTAAGTACCTACTTATGCGTTGTTATTTATAAAAAAATTAAGTTGCATACACACGATATAATAATTCATTTCAAGGTTGCAAATATTAATGTCTATTAATAGTGTTTTGTAGATGTATATAGAATAGCCGCCTCATTGAAACTAAACGTAATAAAGTTGCGGTTGGTCTTTACTCTTTGTTCTGTAACAACTTCATAAATGAATGCAGACTAAGGACTGGACCAATGCCTTGTTTAAATGCTATTTACATTTATTACACCGCGTTTTCGGATGGTGGCGCGACGCTGGCTCACCGCCCCGACCAAAATCCTGCTGCAAATAAAAGAAGAAGTTATGAAACATTGTGATCAGAGGAGCAGTGAGGGAATTAATATTGAGTTTCTTCCAGGATTCTCCCTTATCTGTACAAGTATTATAAAGAAATAACATTTTAGTTTGTGCTTTTGTATACATTTGTATTGTGTTCACACAAAAGCTACTGAAACGATTTAAAAAATTCTTTCACCATTAGAAAGCTGCATCTTCACTTAGTAACATAGGTTATATGATATTTAAAAAAAAATAGGGATACCTAATAAAAATGCAATCATGTAACCCAAAGTGTAAATAAATCGTCATAAAAAAAATTGTCATCGCGTGCGTGCGAAACTTTGGATGAAGACGTTTAGGGACGAAGACATCGATACTTTATATGTTTTTTTATTGGAGGTAATCTCCAAAGTAACTCATACAAAATTAAAAATATTTTAACCAATATTTAGATCTAACGTTCACGTTAGATCTAAATATTATATCCTTGAAATAAAAATAGGGCTTTTCGTGGAGAAAAATTTTAAAAGTAGGCGCGCATACGCCGACAGAAAAAATCAACCGTTTGAATCATCATGAAGCTTAAAAAAGTCCAAATAATAATAAGTTTATCGTGTCATCACTAACAATTCGGCCAGGAAGTTATTTGTGTACGCTACCCGTATGTGATATGTCGGCTAGGCGGCTGCTATATCAATCAAGGCGTATTTAATTTATGTCGTAGATAACTTTACCAACGATATTAACTTCGTCAACCTAGTTATTAACAACCATATTTACGTACTTTATTATGATTAAATATTAAATTTCAATGAGTTTATTAGTAAATATAATTTTAAAATATTTTTCGAATTATATTTACCTCACATTTTTAGGGTTTAGATAAAAGAATGTGTAGCCTGCTTACGTAAAGCTGTAAAACTCTTAAATATATCCATTGTTTTATATCCTTATTGTTACAGATAGCTGAATAGCCTCATGAAAATAAATGCCATGATATTGGACGTTAGGTTGTCTAGAAATGCTGTCTAGGCAGCAACGTCCAAACACTTTATTTTCATGCTCATATTTAATGATTACTTTGGACTCTAAATAGCTGCGGCAGTGCTATTACGATCAAATGACAATTAAAACTTTTTCTTTTTTTTGTGCATTGATTATTTTTTTTAATACTTAATTCCCTCAAACATTTTTTAATTGGCTTTTTTATCTTTTTACCTAATCTTTCTTTTATTCATGATATTTCTTCATAAATAAAAGAAAGCAATAGTGCCAAAACCGATGAACTGTACACATAAGTCTGTCTTATTCACTAAAATACAGAGAAAAATAAGGGCCTTTGTATATTATAAAAAACGTTAACCGGAAAAACTAAGATGAATATTCAGTAACTTATATACTATAATATAATATTTATTTCATTCGACATCGTTTTGATTTTTACTCGCTGACCATCAAATTAACTATATTCTAGTTAGCACATAGCTGATCCCTTTAAGATGAAAACAAAACAAAAATACAATATTATGAGATGTATAGGTTTTCAGCACAATAAGTCTTAATTTCTTTCTCTCTTAATAACTCTTAATTTCTCTCTCTCTCTTAATAACACTTAATTTCTCTCTCTCTCTTAATAACTCTTAATTTCTCTCTCTCTTAATAACTCTTAATTTCTCTCTCTCTTAATAACTCTTAATTGCTCTCTCTCTTAATAACTCTTAATTTCTCTCTCTCTCTTAATAACT
Source organism: Dircenna loreta (assembly GCA_963555665.1). Lineage (NCBI taxonomy): Eukaryota > Metazoa > Arthropoda > Insecta > Lepidoptera > Nymphalidae > Dircenna > Dircenna loreta. The sequence goes on along the minus strand of OY743093.1, from coordinate 12,292,553 downwards.
CTTAATTTCTCTCTCTCTTAATAACTCTTAATTTCTCTCTCTCTTAATAACTCTCAAATTGGTTATAATTTTTATCACAACTACAAGTCGGACTTTGATGGTATTGCAATGGAAATATAAAACTAAATCGTAAAATATTTTATCACTAAATTATTGTACAAATTGTAAAGTAAAATTACCAATACACGTTAAGTGGCAGAAAGTTTCACTCTGAAACTGATGTAGACTACAATGAAATATTCACTCCAGTGGTTAGATATTCAAATTTAAGATTATTGTTTGCCTTGAATATAAAATTTGATATTGAAATAGCAAAAATGGCTGTTTTTAAATGGTCGTCTTTAAGAAGATATTTTTTACAAAAACCGAATTATTTTGACGATTTAAATCATGAATAAATTTTAAAGTCAAAAAGGGCCATTAGACAAAGATAGGACCGACTTGAGACCAAGAGGGTTATTTAGACCAGTTATTAGATAAATTTAATATATTGGATTGTCACACATCAAATACACCAATGGAATGTAAATTGAGTCTCAATGTTGGTAAAGAATGTGATAGCATACCGTATATCGATACGGTATACATTTATTCATTATACATTTATTCGTTTTAACTCGTCCTGATATATCATATTCAGTAAGTTATATGAGCAAATTTAATAATTCTTTATCTAAAGAACATCGGCGATATGCAAGAAGTATTTTAGGAAAAGAAAAAACATTATGAATTATTTTAGGATAAGACCAAACATTATACTTTAAAATATGACTTATAACTAACTAACGGAAACAATGTAGGTTTTATTAAATAATATTGTTTCCCTTTCCGATTTGTTAGTTATTATTTTTCAATTTAAATATGGGGAATTAGTTTTATTATTCGTCCGCTCTAGAATTTTATGGATAGATTACAATAATAGCCTGTATAACCATAATATTACGTGACTACCAAGTTTTTTGTTGTTAAGGAAAATATTTACAGAGTACACCTGCTAGGTTCACATTTTTAAGATCGAAAGATACTCAGAAAATCCTCCAGAAATCAGAAAAAAAGATCAAAAGACAGATTGAGGCCAATTCATATTTTATATAAATACCTACTAAAACTGAAACGTCCAACTCTCTTTATCTGAAAGGATTCTTATATTTTAATGTGAACCTTTCTTAATTGAGAGATATACTTTGTCTGGACTAAAAACTTGTATTAATGAACTAACTATGAAAAACGCAAGGTCTGAAAAAAAACAAAATCTTTTTTAAAAAAAATCTATTAATAAAAACGTATTTATTAATATATACATATATGACCTACTCGATGTAAGTTAATGAGTATTAATTGTTTACAAAATATGTATTATTACTAAACTGCATACCGTCGTGATGATAAAATCTTTTTTTTTATACTGTAGTATGTGAACGTAAATCCTACAATCAGATCACCTATTGAGATAAAATTTGCCAGCTTCTTGCGCGGTGCTGATGTTTCATTTTCATCCAATTATTCATTTACGATTATATTATCATTTAAAGTAGAAATAGTAATTTCGTCAGGATATTTGTTCTTTTGTAATTTGTATCATTAACATCCGAAAGCAATAATGTTGATCATCTAGTTTGTCTATGGACATTCCATTCTTCTAAGACTTGATGAACAATAAGTGTACAATAATTGTACGCAGTCATATCTATCAACCAATGTGCTATCAATGTCAAATTCAATGTAAAAAAAATATGTTCAAATTGTCATTGTCAAAAATTACAATGAATGTCATTGTCATTGTCAAAAATGTCCTGTCATTGTCAAAATATTCACTGTTTTGATAAGTCACATCACTAGAGCAAATTCTCGTAATTATAATCGTAGAAATATGTGGTTAGGTTGTTAAAAATTGAATAATCATTAGATACTATTTATATTTCTGTATAATAGCTGCTGGTTTTATAATATCGTAGAATACTTTTAATATTAAAAGTATAATTTGTTCCACATTATATATATAACTTAACTCATCTATCAATAGCTTTGAAACACTGATCCCTATCATGGAGTGGTGTTGTTAATTTGGGTGGATCAGGTTTTTGGTTAAATAAAGCGCTTGAAAAACAATCGACGGATTGTTGCACACTATTTTACAAAAAAACATGATACAACTTTTTATAACACGTTTTTGACGATTCCATTTTTGGTTCGCTTTTTTTTATTTTTTTATTTTTCTTTAACACAATGTAGTTGGCCAGTTTTTAAAATCAATAGATTCAACACCAAACAGAACTACCGACATGTTATGAATTAATTTAATATCTAGTGAACGGTAAAAACGAAATTTATATATTCTGTTGTTATTTTAGCTGTCAGTTCAATTCTCAATAAAATATATCTGAATAATATTAAAGTCTGAATGAGAGCTTATACATTTCCTATCCTAATTAACTCAGCCATTATATCTTTTATACTTTTTGTTCCGTATCTTGTCAATATTCCGATAACGGAACTAGCTTTGTAGGAACAAGAAATCAATTTTAGGAATTCATATTTATCTATCATTTTCATACACAGTGAAAAATTATTCCACCCCGCGCTCTACACTTCGGAAATGGGTAAAAATTATAGGCTTTCAACTTATTACTTATGAGTAAATGCTGGCGGTTCTTACTCAAATTGAGGACGTACTTAATTCTAGCACATTTCATTATTCACCTTTAACTTTTATCCTTTCATGACATTTCAGAAACTGGAATTCTTTGAGTTAATTTTACATTATTTAAAAGTTAGATAGAATAAATTGAATAATATGGCTGCTACTAAAATAGGTTCTATTGTTCTCATTTACCTCTACCGGACTGGCCTTCAGGCGTAATAACTCAGTTGTATCTGGCCAAAGACGACGACTTGCGTCGTTTTCGTTAAGCGCACCAATGGATCTTCTCCACCTTCTCAATATTTGAAGTCCACATCTTCACATACTATTATAATTATCGATTGTCAACATATTCATTTTCTTTATTTCTTTCGAGAATCCCATAAAAAAGCAGAAACGAGGAGAACGTCAGCTAAGTCGACCCTTGTCCTCATCCCCGCTACGTTGCTTTCATCTTTCTTCCACCAGCTCACAATATCTAAAAATTTGGAAATTACTTTCACCACCACTTTCACTCGTCATTTAACTGCTGCTTAAACTAGTATATTTCATTTATTTTGATATTTATAAATGTAGACATCGCATCGCGTTACGTTAAACATTTTAAACAGTTTAAATTAATAATGAGTTTAAATTGCGAAATTTTAGACATTATATTTTTGTACAAAGCATGTATGTATTCGTGATTATGCTTTCGACAAGCGACCATTCCGATTCATATAGTAATAAATTTATATCTGGTACTATATTAATACTGCAATAGCTATCATTAATTATTCTTTATTTCAAAAGTTAATGTTTGATAACTTATTTGTTATCAATATTGACTAAAACAAGATTTATTAGACTCACTTGCTTTCCGTTTTACTTCTTTAAGTACGAGTATTTTTAAACCTTTTATTTTATCTGTTTAAGAATCTTCTTGTACTCATCTTAAGCCCTATCATAGACTGCAAATTTTATATTATAAGCTCAGCTGGTAAAGTAATTTAAAAGTTACTACGATTTAAAGCTTTCAATGCTTTTGTTATTTAACAAAAATTGGTACAATTAGACGAATTAACATATTACCATTTAAAATAAAATGTAACACTTATTTAAGGCTTTGTTTCATGAGAGACCCAAATTAAATGCATTACGAATGTCACTGTGACTGAAGCTGAAAATGTAGGTGCTTCATTTACTGAAGTGCAGAGTGAAAAGCTCCGCACTACAGCTCTTCGTATTCAATATATGTGTAATTAAATCCAGAAATGTATACTGCCTGCTATTATTACTATATAATATTTTCATATAGTTTCAAAGAGTTTTATTTTTAATTCGATTTTAGTTTTAAATTATTAACTCTGCTATGAAACCACTTCAAGAGTTTTCTTGACAAGGAAAATAAAAATTTCGTAAAAGACGAAAATAATAATTTTCTGTTTAACTTATTATTTTTTTTGTTTCATAAATATATTATAATGGCAACATTGCATAGAAATAATATTACACAGATGATTTATATCACTATGAATAATTTTAAAATAAATAATAATATATTATATTTTTATTAAAAGCTTCGTACAGACAAGTGAAACAGTCTGCTAAAGACGTAATAATTAAATTGATTATCCAGTGTGGTTTGTATCTTATCATCTATTTAAGATTTATATTTGTTATATTTAAACATTATAAAGACAGATGGTAATATCAGCTGACCTTAACAAAACATTTAATGATTAATTTAATTATTTTTTTTTATTTGGATTATTTTATAGCGTTTTATTATCTATAATTGAGACTTGTCCTTAGTGACTGATCTACGACGAACAGTCTGAGTCAGTAGGGTCTGGTACTATAGCACTCTAATATAAGACCGTGGATAAAACTAAAGATTGCTGAAGAGAGATTGAAAGTTGGTATAAAACTCTATTATTCTTTAAAATGCATTCTTAAAAATGTATTCTATAATTTTATCTAATAATATACTTGAGAATTGGGACAGAGAGAAGAATCTAATTGGTTGTTAAATAAATTTAAAAAGAGCAACTGTTGAGTTTCTGGGCAGCTCTTCTCAGCAGAGCAGCATCATCAGAGAGCAGCTCGGACGCTGGTGGTAGCTTACTCACGGACTGAATACACTGACATTTTTATAACGAAATAATTGACGATTAAAAAGTGAAGAAAGATATTTAGAATAAGGATTTTGAATAATTGAATACGCCTTAAATTAATATTAAAAACCGTTAATTCAAATAAATTGAACAATTCAGTTAAAAAAAATAATAATAACATAGTATTATTCTTTTAACATAGGGCTATGGTAAAAAAATAATTATTGCACATAGCTACTAGCGTAAACTAACAAGAATTATATTCAACGTGTAAAATTATATTTACGTAAGATGTAATCTTTTATCGTTATCAAAAAGAATATAAATTATTTTCTCTTAGCACATAAAGTTACATTTCTATACAAGTACGAGAATTTCTCGTAAATAATTTCACGGGAACTTGACAAAAAGGATAAATTACAGGAACTTGATAAAAAGGAAAGCCAATAAGATGTTCTTTAGAAATAGTAATAAGAGATTATATATGTATAATTGAAATACGTCGGCCTTTATTTTTATATATTTTAAAGTCAGCCATATCACATTATTAAAAATGTCACTGGTGAGTCCGTTACATTCTATTTTAATTGTATCGTTTTTATAGATTTTATTATGTTATTACTTTGACAAATTATAATAATATAATTAATTCCTCTTAGAAATTATGATTTTGAATTTTTGTAGTCTTCATATTACAAAAGATAAATTTACTTTTTCGCTTATGTATTTTCCTGAAAATGTTAAGTTATAATCTAAAAGTGTTTCTAAAAAGTGACAATGTCCATTAGGAGTAAGACGAGAGACTCTCAGACGACGAACTTCCCAACAATACAAATTTAAGCCTATTAATTACGGTTCGTCTTCCGTCATCCTTTGTTCGGTAACAACTTCACAGACGACTGCGCATTGCGGACAGGGGCGACGTCTTGTGTAAATATGTTTTTCATTAATTATTTCAACAAGACACCTGACAATATATTTTATATGACAAATTTTATTTACCAATATAATATATTATACAAAATTCGTCAAGATCTCTACCATAGAAATTATAAAGATTTTTTATATTCCTTTATTTATTATTCCTTTTTATATTTAATGTTGTTTTAATGAAAGGTCGTTTACAAATTATTTAAGTTTCAAGATCTACGGAGTATTCAGGACAGTCGAAACGTTTGCGAAATAAAAACTTAAGTTTTTATTCAGTTGGTATTTTGATGTCTATATTATAATAATAAAAATATAATAATACAGTTTTTATTCAAAAATTATATGATCCAATAATAAGGTTTGTTTAAAATAATTTAATTTAATTTTAATGATAATAAAACTTTATCGCACGCACTTTTGACAATTAAATATATTCAGATCATATAAAATATATAATTATAAATCAAATATTATAATACATAATTAAATCGTTTAAAAACAAGAATATTTTTTTAATTTCATTTCTATTCCATTCTAATTCATTCTTATAATTATTAATTGTTAATTCAGACTTCACTACTCATGAATTATTTTATTATAATATATTTTTTCAGTATTCTTATTTTATGAATTCTGATAGAATTATATAATTAATTTAAAGATTTTAAATTATTAAATTATGTATTATTCGTAACATTTAATATTTAAATTCCTTAATTAATATATTATTCTGATATTTATACAGTAAATATTCTAATTTAACTTTAATATAAGTTAATAATTATTATTTCAGAGAAATTGCTACAATATATCATATTTGTGAAATTACTTATACATTTCTGAAATAAAAAACCGTCTATATTATTTCATATGATAACGTAAGCTATTTCAATTTGAGATGTCCTCTAGACGTTCTCGGAGAGAATTCAAGGGCCAGTTACCGATATAGGGATAGAAGCTATAGGGATATAAGGATACGTAAAGTCGACCTTAAACAATGTCATGTTACAGGCATTATATGGTTTCATTATAATGAGGTCTGTAACATTAAGTAAAATAAAAATTACACCCGTAGGTTTCATCTAGCTTCAATCCAAATTAATAAATTTAAGTCATAATATTTAATTAAATATTATTTTTAATTTAAGTTATAATATTCATTTAAATATTATGACTTAAATTTATTAATTTTTAGCATCTTAGAGAAAAAACAAGTGTTTCTTCCCGCCCTACGAAAGAACAATATTTCGTAGATATTTCTGACCCCAGTGTAGAGAAAAAATTAAAATACCGATACTCAAAATTCTAAAATTCATATTTTGAACGAATAAAACAAAATTAATTTATTCATTTATTCTAATAATCAAATAAAAATGTTTTAACTAAACAAACATTAATATTACTTAGCTAGTATAGCATAAAATTGTCTATATTTAACAATAATTTACATATTTTTTCTGAAGGCTCTACTTTTTTAATTAAATTAATGATCGGTGTGACCACACTTAATGGAACTCCCTGGAGTATTTCAATAAAGTACTCTTCGCTATTCATGTTGACTTTGCCTAATTGAAATCTTCGATTCGACTTGGACTGCATAATGAATTGCTTATTTTTTTAATATTTTTATATCAATAGATTGTAGCTTTTATAATATTATTATAAAATTTGATTAATCCATAAAATGAAATCATAAACAGGTACTTAATTGAATTGATTGAATTTCACCATTTCACTTTCAATAAGTTAAAAGCAGAGCAGACATTTATCGCAATGCTTCTATTCACCTGTCTATTCGTTTATATAATACCAGCTGTTGCCCGCGACTCTGTCCGCGAGGACTTCAGAATACAGGGCTCGTAAGAAACTCTTTTGCTCGATCTTTTTTTGGTCAACATTATTTCAAAATTATTTTCCGCGAAAAGCCCAAACTATATTAAATTATTCAAGGGAATAATATAATATAGTTTAGATTTTTAAATATTGTTTAAGACATTTTTAGATTCGGATAACTTACTTTGAATTACCTCTAACAGATAAAGTTATAAAATATAAACCCACAAACATATAAACTTTACCCCTTTATAATATTAGTATAGACTAAGACCTAAATATGAGATTTGTTAAACTTAATATCGAAAAGGAGTACTGAAAGCTGAAAATCGATTATAAATTCGTTATGAATAAGTTATTTGTTTACTTTCACACTTATCAATACTAATTATATATTAATCTGACGTCTAATAGTCACTAAATACTCATAGATTGTCACCTGGCGCAATAGAATAAAAAATAATATATATATATATTGAATTTACAGTATTATGTTTACTATAATATAAATTTAACTTATACTTTACCCTCAGCAACACGTGGTCGGTTATCCTATTAAGTTTTACGAGTAGCTTATATAAACGTTTGTATTTTAGCAGAGCGCCATCTCTTGGATAGATGTTTACTCAACCCAGTCAACAAATACACTTATACCGTCATCTATTAGAATAGTATGGAACTAACAGATAATTGTGACTATCGGATAGTATATAAATAATGATCAATAAAATAAATACATAAACGTGATGGAACTGGATAAAAAGTATACTATGTCCGTCTCCCGACTCTAAGCTACCTTCCCACCAAATTTCAGCCAAATTTCACCAAATTTCAGCCGTTCTTGGGTTATAAATAGTTGAACTCACACCACTTTCGTTTATATATATATATATATATATATATATGCTTGGTAGTGGGGAAGCCGCGTGACGTCATTTATAATGGCGGCACGTGGACAGAGTCGTGTTGGAAAGTATGGATAGTCCGAGGATCGCTTCACTTGGAGTCTAAAGATACGAAGATACTTATTGAAATTTATAAATATATTAACTATATTTATTTCAGAAAATCATAATTTCCAATTACTCTTACTATTTATTCTTCTGAACCGTAATATTAAACAAATATTACATGTCACGTTTTATATTTAACAGGTGTGCTCGGGATTCTATTATTTAAATAAAATATGATATCCGTGTTGAGTTGCCATTTAAATGGAATTCGTTTTGCAAACGTTCGCTCGTTATTTTAAACTTATACACAATTATTGCCCCAATGAACGCTTAACACAAGCAATGAGCTTTAAAATTTATTTAAATATAAACATTAAAATATACAAATTGTTCAATTGAATGTAAAATATATATTAAGCACAGAATAAAGGTATTTATTTATCTATTTGTTTTTTATAACTTTTATCTTTATATTAATAAATGTTACCTACAATCATATTTATATGTTAAGCTGAGTTAATACTCGAATGCCTACTATTATTTGAAATATATATTTGACGATATGTAAAATATAATTTAAAGATAAATTATTATAAAATAAGCGTATTGTATTAAATGCTTATTCTAAAATCATAAGCAAATTGTATACAATACTCTGAATGAAATAAAGCTAATAAGTGAACGAAGAAAAGGATGTATAGGGACTTAAATTTAAAAATAACTATTTATAACATAACGACAAAGTTATTTTAGTAAAATTAAGCGAAATTTTGCTTTGAACAACATACAAATAGTTTATGAAAGCAGTAGATATAAGTAAATATAAGTACTGAAAGAAACTCTTTTGAAGGCAACACTTAGCTTTGGGAAAAGGTTCGTATATAGGATACATTTTTCAAGTGGGCTTCTAGGGCTAAACCCGAAACTTTAGAGAATATAAAATGTTCAAAGGAGTAAAGAGGCCAAAAATTATAAAAACTTAATCCCCATTTTTAGTTTGACTGTTAAGTGTATAATTTGGCCAAAAATCGAACCTAAACTCTTTACAAAATTCATTTTACTCACCATTCCTCTACCACTTTCACCATTATTTTATAACATGTAAGATATAATAATATAATATAAATGTGTCTTTTTAATAAAAGTAGATATAAGATAACTAACAATACAAAATATTTTACAAGTAGAAGAAATTATATTGATACAAGTAGAAGAAATTATTCTTAAATATTTAAGAGAACCTGATAAAAAGGAAAACCAATAAAAAGTTACTTTAGAAAGAATCTCACGTAAGAAATATATAAATGTGATTGAAATACGACGAAGTTTTCGAGTTAATAGTTACGAAGTCAGTCGCACGAGAGTTATTTTTCTGGATCATTCAATTTCATTCTATTTAATTTTTATTATTTTTAAAGTTTTGTTTTAAATCATGATGTTTGATTTGATTTGATTTGATTGATGATTATGTTTGAATATTATTCCTTAATATACTCATATATCTGTAATTGCAATCTAATTTTATTATTGTAATGACATACTAAATATGAAAACTAATTTTAATACACGTTCAAATAAAACTTACCAGGCATTTTTGAGTACCTAAATGTTTTATATATGGCAGATTAAACTTTCACCACAAATATTTTCTTTGTCTAAAAATTCAATACAACTGGTTGGTAAAGGCCGTTGTTAGAAAATTGCTTAAAGTATAACAAAACATTTATTTATTTATTTAATAGGAAGCTAACGTGATATAAAATTCATAACATTCCTTTAAAAAAAACAATTTATATAAGTTACAAAGTATATACCAGGATAACTTAACATGCAATTGTAGAATGGTTGCTGGCTATATCTTTAGACAATTACAAAAATATAAAACACATTAATGTATGTGTGCTTGTTAGACCTAATTGGTATTTTATGTTATAGAAATTACAATTAAAAATGTATATAAATTATACTACCACCATAAAATATACATATACATATATAAAAAACAGGATCAATAAACTAAATCGAAGAACAATATATAAAGGAAAGTAAAATAAACATAACAAACAAAAAATTAAACTAAACCATATTAAAGCTAAATTAATTGTAAGGGGTATAAATATATTCCTGGAGACATCAGATTCTTGCTCTGGGTAAGAAAACTCAATTTGGCAGTAAACTATCTCACTTGCCCATCCGAATTCGGTTGAACCTACACGCTTTTTCCCTTTTTGTGCACTGTTTTATTGTAGCCCTACAAATTTGAAAGATAAATATAATCTCGCTTCTATTTATTTCTGAAAATTATAACCTTAAACCATTCCTTGAAACAAAAAATGAAATATTCTTACGAGTAAGATGCGGAGACGCTTATAAGCAACAGACTTCTCACCTAAACCAATTTACGACTACGATTCGTCGTCATCCTTTGTTCTGTAACAACTTCACAGACGACTGCAGACTGCGGACAGTAGCGACGCCTCGTCTAAATGTTATTTACATTTATTATTCCAACCAGACTCTAAAGTAGATTAACATCATACTACAAAATAAATCAAATAGAATAAATATTTCTTGCATTTATTTATTACTTTCTTTATTATACAAATATGAAATATCTTAATTAGGATTAAATTATAGTTATGCGACCATCATTCCTTTTTAAATTAAATGTTTATTTTAATTAAACGACATGTAAAGGTTGTTTGTGACATAAAAAAACATTTTTAAATAGATATGTTTGTTAACGATACGGTCATAATGATAAAAATATTACAAGAATCCTTTATATATATATATATATACGTTATAATAAGTAAATTAAATATCTATAATCAAACTTTATCAGCTGCACTTTAAGAAAATAATTGTCAATATTGAAGAACTTAGTAGAATTAGAACTTGTATAGTTTTAGTAATTCTTATTCAAATATTTAATAAATATAATTAAATCTTTTATCATTTATTATTTAAAAAAAAGTTAGCATCTATGAGCTTACGATATGTACCTATAGAATAAATACAAAAAGTATATTTTCATGTATTTTAGTGATGTGACATAAATGATTCACTATGCTTTATTCATATTATTTACTATACAATAACAAAATATACAAAGGCAATGATATAACAGAATACACATTGAAGAACAACTAAGTGGTATTATTGCTTCAAACCGTTTTCTTCCAGACAACCTTTGAGACTGGAGACTGCGTGTACAAATTAGGGCAATATGTAATAATATCACAAATATACATTATATACACCTTCTTACTAATATAAACATAAAATACTTATTTTATTAATTAAATTATGATTTAAGTAAGCTATAATTATTAATTGTTCATTATTTAATTAAACCCGAATGGGTTGTAAGCTAGTCTTAGAGCTCATGAGTAAGAACCCCGAATGGGTACGAAACTAGTCAGGCACATTCCGGTATAATTCCACGTGAACAAACCCTAATAAATATAAATATAATAGTCATGGTTAAGAACCGTATAAATATAAAAAAATAAATGTATTTATAGCTTTATTCTCATCTATGAATTTCAAGTTTAAAAACTCTTAAAGCACTACCATAGCATAGTAAATACTTTTATTCAAACAACGAGTTAAAATATAAACAATTCTCTCAGATTTATATACGAGTAGATAAACAATGAAGAGCCATGTAACAATAATATAATACATCCGATAATGTACAATAAGATTAAAAGTATATTTTATCCTGTTTCAGTTTAATTTTAACGCGTATATTGGATGAGAAAAGCGGGATGGCGACGCTTTTGAATTTGCACTTCTGTAAATGAAAGAAATGAATTTCCAGTTCGTTGGCTACCGTGACATTCGTAATGAATATATGTTTCTGTGCTTCTTTTCCAAAAAAAACGCAACAAACCCTCCAAAATATTTTATAATAACTATTTATCTCGATTATTCCGCAAAGTAACTTTGCGGAATAATCGAAATAACCTTTGTAGCAGCCAAACAAAGCGGGAAATAAAATTTGTAAGTTAAATTTATTTTTATATCTAATGTAAGACTTTTACAAAAACGTAAAAAAATATTTGTGAGTTTCAAATTTTATTTTAATATCTAATGCGTACTTTTTTTTTTAATCATGAAAATCCCTCGTAGACAGAATCATTATTTAATTACCGTAATCTAAATCTTATCGATCTAAATACTCGTATAGTATACAAAATTCTAATATTAAATAAAAATACTTATTTCCCATAACGAAGATATAATAATATAATTAACACCTATGTATAAGAAGTAAATTTTAAGAAATTGTTATATTCTCTAAATTAATTTCCCCTGGGTCGTTAGTATATTAGAATACTTCCGTTGCTTCCAATGTTTTAAAAGAACATTAATTAATTTATACATTTAGCTATATTCTATACAAATTGTTTCTCAAAATAAATTAACTTTCAAACAATTAAGGTAAAAAAAATATAATTCATACTTACTTCTTTGACATATGTATGACGAACTATGTATTATTATACTCAAAAGTATTGTAAAACCCATATGGGTTATACTAATAAAACTATTTAGTTTTAATATTACACAAGAAAACGATGGATTATATTTAATTATTATAAAGTGAATTCTAATTATATTAGCAGCGGGATAAATATCTCAAATTATTTACTTAAAAGAAGATATTCAATTTAATCTTGATTTATATTTACTGCTAGAATACGTTCATATTTCTAACATAATTCTATGTCGAGCAAGGCTCATATAACCAAGTAAAAAATATACTTAAACAAATGAAATTTGAGAGTCAAGAATCCGATCAAAACAGCTGAGTCTTTCCAACGTCGTAATGTAATTTACGTAGCTTTGTTTTAAAAAATATTGTAATTTTATTTGAAACTATATCTACAAGTTTTGTTTCACAAATAGTCAAACATTTTTATATATGTGTATTTTCTCTTATTACATATTTATAATACATTTCCACACAAGTACATGAGGCATCAATGATTTTATTCATTACCCCCAAAGACACCTTACAAAAACAAACTCTATTGACAATTAATTGAAATATTGATTGCGTTAAATTGCTTTTGCGTCATTACGGACGCCTGTCCACAGCGGTGTCAAATATAATAACATTTTGTTATTTTTTAATATTAAATCCATGATCGTATGAAAAAACGAACTTATAATAATAAAAGATAAAATAAGAGAAGTTGCATAAGTCGTATTAAAGAAAATAATGGAATTATTTGTGGTTAATGTTACAAAATGATACTTTTAAAACAGACTTAAGATAAAAACTAAAGAGACAGGTATTCCTCATATTTTTAAATTATATCTGTTTAATTATTTAATGTGATTTCTTGCAAATGGTATTTAATACACAATAATATTAAACGAATAATAAATAAACAATTTAAATATACTGTGTTTGTTTTATTCCCTTGCCAATTTTACGTAACTTTGTAACGTCAAACGTGTTTTTTTTTAAATGTTTTTGTAATTTTATACTCAGGGTGTACAATAGAGAATATTTATTATTATTATGTATAGTTCAGTAAATTATCACTTTATCAATAAATTATGACTATATATATATATATATATAAATATATATTTGGTTATCTGAACTTTATAAAAAAACGTTTGAATCACATTCATTGAAACAAAATAATGTACCCAAAAGTAATCTTGATTCCGAGATTGTTTAGTTTAATTTTGAAATAGATAATATTTACAAAATTCAGTACAAGATGGACTGAATAATTTTAAATTGAGCGTAACTCTACTGATAGAGCTCGTAAAAGGTTATTATTGTATAAAAAAAGTATACTTTAAGCTTTAGAAAGATTAATATGAATGTACTTATTTGAATAATTCAATAAATAAGAAAATAAAAAAATCTGAGATTTATTATCATATTCACTTATTTCACTAACCTATCAATCATTCAAAAAAATTGCATTAATTAGATACTTTTTCAATATAGCGCAGGGGCGTCTTTATACTACATTTATGCCAAGTATATACATTAAAAGAAGATTTAAACCATACTATTAGTTCGTCGAATCGTCAGTGTCGTGATAGCTCTATAAAATTATTTAAAGAATTAAGTAACATTTCGTACATATTTTTAAGAGAAACAGATTTGTTTTTTTTTTTTCATTTTTTAATATTAAAGCGGTTAAAAATTATTTTATAATTGAGTATATCAGATCTGACAGGCATATAAATATAATGTCAGTTATTCTACTTTATCTAGCGACACAAATAACAAATCAAGTTAGGAATTTTGCTTTACTGCTTTTTAAATGATTCATCCTTTGTTCCTCATCATATATTTCCAAAACTGATGACGGATCTAATGTCAGCCGTCATTATCCGATATTTAGGGAACATTAAAGCTAGGAAAGATCAAGTTGTAACATCACTTTGACTTCTTTCTTTCTTATCTCTCTCTTGTTGACTCTATTAATGCCATGGAAAATGGTCAAGATAGAGTGTAGAATATATCCACCTTTACTTACTTCATGGTTGGGAATAGAGCGACACGTGTTGCACGAAAAATAAAAATTGTTTCATTATACTTAGCTATTGATGATAATAACGAATAAATGAGATGATCGGTGATGATAATGCTGTGTGTGTTTTTATATAATATTATAAGGCTATAAATGGGATGCTTACTTCCGCGTGTAGCTGCGTGAAGCTGAAACATTTTAATTTTGTTTATTATTTTTGGTATATTTTACAGATTATCAAGGACTAGGTGACCCGTTAGCTCACTTGTGTCTCTCTTACATAACAAAAAAAAATCTATAACTCTACTACTATAACTTTATAAAACTTCACAAAAGGTAAATAAGGTATATAAGACGAGTTAATATTTGGAATTGGCACTGAAAGATCGTGCCAAATCCCGTGAGACTTGAGTATCGAGACGTGCTCAGCATGTTTTCATTTAAGATTTATCCAGACTTTTTAAAAGATTTCCTTCAAACTCTACGCTGGAAACTTATGAGTATTGATATGTTTTAGAATAACGTAAAATTATTAGATAATGATGGCATATGTTTTAGTACACCAACACTGACGCCATACTTATATCAACATTGAATGTTGCAACGTATAACGTTGTGCCATTGAATATCCAAAACCCATTCACGAAAACCGTTGAAACCGAAATTGAAAGCCGTCTCGTAATCAAATCTGATTCGAACCAGAAAGTAACAAGTCCCGATATAAGTCCAGTTCTTTGCAAAAAATATAAAAGTTTATGCCTTTCAATACATGGCTTGAATCATTCATTGCAAAAATACATTTTAGATTTCTTTTAAAACAGGTGAAATCATAACATTTTTACTTTTTGATTTCAGTATCATAACGAAGTATTATGATTCATTCATGGTTCTGGAAATGTCGTTAAATAAATAATAAAAATAACGAACAACTAACCGTAGCAAATCACTGCTTTACCTCGTTTACAAAATTTAGTATTTGTGAATAAGTAATATGGAACAGATTTTTATAACATTATTCCTCCATATTTAATTGTTTGTATTATCAAATAAGAAGGAATAAAATAAAACATTGATTCGAAAATTTAATACAATTAATAAAGGCGGAATAAAACTAACTCGCATAAAATTAATTACCTAAGATTAACATTAAATTCTATTAACATTAATATCTAATAGGTCTAATTTATCAGTGCTCCCGTTGTAATTTTAATTTTTTTTTAGTCGAATAGTTTTGAAAAATATTATATGTATATTTTAGTTCCGCCCCAAACACATATCATTTAGGGAAAAAATCCTTGATAAATATTTTCTGTATCAAAACAAAAAAATGGTGAAAATGAATTACGAGTATTAATATATTGGTCTGGTTTTAATATATAGGCAAGAAAAAAAAGTATCTCCCAGCATATTAAAAGAAGTTAAATATTACGTCGAAATAAATTAATTTGCGTAAACCGGCAAGTTGTTTACCTTTGCTTTACTTTAGAGCAAGAGTGCTGTTATAAATATAAAAAACTGATTTAAGCCAATATTAAATTAATTTTAAAGACTACAATACAATGAACAAACTCCTGGCTGTAAATAAAGTTGGTAAAACCAATTAATTTTCAATAATTAAACATGTTGATCAAGCTGTTTAAAAAACCTAAATTGCAACTACATTATTAAACTAAACTAATATTGAACTACATTTCATCACATGCGTAAATAAATAATTAATATTTTATCGATAGAAGTGATATCGACAACAAGCTTTAACTTTCACACATACATATATACATTCAAACATACATATGTACACATAATTACCCTATATCAGATAACAAACAACTAGAATCTTAGACTAATATTATTGGCCCCAAATTAGACCATTTTTGCAACCCTCGATGCTATTTCCTTTTCACGAGTTTATTATCACAATATAGGACTTTTTGTTGATTTCAATGAGTGCAGTGCAGTATGAGAGTATATAAGTCGTGAGTAAATTGTTTACTTGACTCTTGAGTATGATATTATAGCAAAAACGGAGAATATATAACTGTTACCAGATATTTTTAGCCCTCAACCAAAAATAATCCAAAAATTAGCCGTATGAATGTTATCGGCATATAAAATACAAACTACAAATAATTAAAGATTGAAATCACCATTTTGTAGATAATTAATCTTCAAAATATACCAAAAATATAGCTTTTTTGGTACATTTTGAAATTATTTTTATTTATAATTACAAGAAGAGATTCTTGGAAAAGAAAAATAATATTGTTTATCTCTCCGACTATTTCAATCAATCTCTAACAATATTCTTTTTCATTTTTACAATAAGAATTTTAAATATCTGGAAATATTTTCAAAAAAACAAAACAGCACATACATGGCATATTTAATGCGGCAAAGGTCAGCTTCTCTTAGTAATAATATATTTATAAAAATGAGATGTCCGATTTATATAAAATATTATAAGCCATGGAATTTCATATAAACCTAATATTATTCAGACTTTCCGAACACATATATTTGAAACAGATTTCATTTACATTTTATATGTTAAATGAGTAAAATAATCATCCCATGTAATGTACTAAATTAAATAACAATTCTGTTAAAATTTATTAACATGGATGGAGTCACTAAATTAACACAAGCAATATTATATGAAAAACTTAACATCTCCAAAATAAATAAACACATGTATATGGCTGCTTAGTTTCTGGAAGAAATCTCTTGTAAGAGATAAGTCATCTTTTGTATAAATTGTCCTTAATGTTATGTTACTTGTAAACGTTTTATGGTACAAAAATAAATCAATAAATTAACACGATGTGTAATCAAATATGTTTCTTATAAATTACTTTAAAGGTTTGCTTGGAAAGAAGCCTAAATAAGGCCTTACAATAATAAGTTTACCGTGTTACAAATTAGCCGATAAGCCATTTATATTACGCTACCTCTATGTAGTGTATCGGCTCGGGAACTAAAATATTTATCAAGGCGTATTTGTTTTGTGTCGCAGATTGATTCCGCACTATTCTATTCTATTAACTCTATCATACAAACGTTCTGTTTAATTTCTATTTTTACATAAATGCCAATATCATTATTTTGGTAAAAATCACAAAAAAAAACATTTTTTTTTAATATATTAAATGTATGAAGATAATATGTTCACAGCGTCAATTCTTATTAAATATATATGGGCTGTATCAAATACGTAATTCAAAGACATTGTTCCAGAAAGCATACATAATTCCATATTAAAGGAAGGAATAAATGTTTACAACTAAAATTTTTTACAAGTGCCTTTTCGTCTGTGAAGTTTTTTAGGAATTAATGGACGAGGACGTAGTACAGCGACATTTTAAGGTGCGGAGCAGAAGACTTCACCTTTAGACTCAGCAAATATTGTAATAAATAATTTATTATGAGGTTTTTCATTACAATATTGTTAACTTTATATTATAATCACAAAAAAATCTTCAAAAGTCGTCATCATACGTTGATTGATAAGTTTAAACTGGAAATGCATTGCATTGTCAACTCAGTTAATTAATCCCTTATTAATTATATATTAATAATTATTAATTTTATATTAAAAGCATTATTATATATTGAAACATCGTATTGTGAATTAAGACAACCGTTAGATTTAATCAATTTACAATTTACTGGGCTGACTCATTTACATTTAAATGTTGTATTTTTGCGGCTGAGTTTTGGTAGGCATTTTCTAAAGCGCCTATTGAATCATGGCTATAGGAAGCGAATTTATCATTTCAGTTTCCAGTAAATTCATATTTATTAATCAAAAAGGTCAAGGGAGTGCGAGCGAACCTATTTTTAAATTACTTTCACTGCTATCCCTATTGAGTGAGTTCTCATTGGGAACCTTGAAATCCAGGTTAGTGAGAAAATACTGAAATAAAATTAGACGGTACACATAAAAAATGAAAAGCGCCAAGAAATGGAAGTTATATAGGCAATGGGTGCGGACAGCGTGGCCATTGAGAGTAATTCAATTTGAAGTGTAAAAGCTATACAGTAAAATACGAATACTAGCCAGCTCTATTGCTCTCAGTGTTTGAATTCCTAACTATATGATATTTGACCATATTAAAACCATCGACGTACAAAAACACTTAGGTATGTCATGCCCGTCCGTGGTTTGGGTAAAATTTTATTCACTCAGAAATTTACAGTTGCCTAAAAATCCAATAGTATTGGTTTTATAAAAATATATAATTATAAAAATTTAAGAAATATGGTACCAGATTGAAAATACAATTCACCTGATATGTATACTTTGATTTCATTCCACAAATATTTTTTAGTAAACTAATGGCTTAATATGTTATAGAAATGGCTACAGTCCCAAGATGTCAGGTTTTCCATTTTCTTTTCTACCGTTTCAAGTCAAGTGTTTGAAAAATAGAAAACGATGGTTCATTGTAATTTTTTTGCGTATAAAAACCTAAAGTTATTTAAAATAAAATAAACATAGTTTTGGTTTTTAAGCTTTTTTTTACCCAAAATACTCCTGAAGAAACTAAGCACGTTAGATCTTAGATATTTATTTTCAACACGTAACTTTCCTTTTAATCGAGACGCGAAGGCGAGCTGATCTATACAATTCTTTTATCTCGACAATAAATAAACCTTTTTGCTTTTGTAAAGCTTTGGTATAATAATACTTTAAAAAGGTGTAAAGTAACTAATAATAAATATGCAAGTGAGAACTTATTTTGAAAGATATAAGAATACTCATAGTATTGTCGAAAATACTAATAATCTGCTGTATCATCTCTCATACCCTCATATAATGTGATGTAAATTATTACTGATGCCGAGAACACTGTTTCTATACATTTTCTGTTTCTATACATGTCGTTTAAACTCTTAAAGTCTGCCTTTAATTTAATTATATCAATAATTGCATTATATACAGGTTTATAGGGTTTTTAAAATAAATCAAACATATATATATATATATATATATATATATATATATATATATATATATATATATACATATTTGATTTATAACCTTAATATACAAGCAAAGTTACGTAACTTGTGGGACGAGTTCCACGCGTCCTTGTTCCTCAAAGCAATTCTCAAATCTTTGGCTCAAAAGGAAATTCCTGTACTGTTCGCCTTGCGACGTAACAACCTCTCCCATTAATGAGAAAATGTAAATATTGCTAACGTATTTTTTTTAACTGTCTCTCTCAGGCTGAATATTTACAATTATAACCGCGTCAAATTATAATAATAACCTTGCAAAATATATGTGATTGTTGTTTTTCACATTTTCAACTTTGTAAATAATATTTTATTGTTATATGCAAAATGTTTATTGTGCGTAAATAAATAAAGGTAATTTATTAAGCAAAAAAAGCTTTTAAGAAATAAAACTTAAATGTAATGAGAAATTATGTCAATAATAAACCCTCCCGGATGTCTCAGCTATCATAAGAACTACGATGATTTCTATATCTTTATATTTAGATACAAACACATAAATACATTAAATATAAAAGTCAATAAATATTTAAAAAGTTACAAGTCAGTCCCCGTTGCTTTGGAAAGCTAGCTGCTCGTTTATAATAATTATTTTATTATAATTTCAAATATCACATACAATTACGCTGAAAGAAATGAAAGTACATAATTCAACTAACCGAAAATTGCAATCAAAGCCTAGAATACTAAAACAAACGGAGAAATACAGCTGCCTAATTTCTCTAAGGTCATTTATATTGCAGAGCAGTAGGCTACTCTCATATATAATAAACACTAGTTGATGCCAGCGACTTCGTCAGCTCCCACAAATCTCATGACTTAAACAATACGGCTTTAAACTCTATACCCGATATATTAGTTACTTTATGGCAAGGAGACATTGATAAACGCAACGCTTGCGCCTGTCCAGAATTTTTTTCGTGGAAGCTGCACCACATACATGTAGACAAAAATTTCCATCTAATATTCCGATATCCCGAAGGGCTTAGTACATAATCTCAGTATATAAGCTAAGAACAAAAAATACTTTCTTTTAGAGCTTTTAGAGTAGAAAGCTCTAAATTTTGCCGTTTTCGCAACATTTCTTATTGCTGCTCCTCCACTATTTATATTAGCGTTATGTTATATAGCCTATAGCGTTCCTCTATAAATAGACTATCTTATACTGAAAGAATTTTTCAAATCGGTTTAGTAGTTCCTGAGATTAGCGCGTTAAAACAAACAAACTCTTTTGCTTTATAAATAAGTATAGATTATTTACTACGTATTTATGTCTCAGTGTCTCACAATAATATAATAATATTTTTTACACGTTTTATATTTAGCTCTGGACGTGTGTGTTATATCATATGAGTATTTTACTGTTACAGAGACTTCATACAACAACGTCCCAAGAGAATCCACAAACCAAGCTTGTAACATTTGTACAAGCTTGGTTTGTTGATACGTGTATCCCGAATGATCTAGTAGGCGTCAACACCTGTGTACGCAAACTTAGCTCTCGAATAACGCACTTCAGTTGTTTGGAAACTTAAAATTATACGTTAACCGCTTATATTCTAAATTATTATTTATATTTTTTTATAAAAACAATCTTTTAAATGTAATGATTCATATTATTGTTATATATGAGCTTCAGGGGTAAATATAGCTTATCCATAGCTGTTTAAAACTATTGTATTATATTTTGTTTGAAAAATAAATAATTAAAAAAAACAAACCAAATTGAGTCTTAAGAAGTAAAATAACCGTAGATGTTGTCTCTTTGGCGAATCTTTGTTTCTTATTTATTACTTTACTTTAGTTTAAAAAAAATAGTAATTCAAAGTAATTTGTAATTTTTAAAAATCAGTTTTAAAATTGTATAGAACTCAAAGATGTCGAATGCATCTGTGCTCTATCAATTTCTTTTGTGCTATAATTCCCCATAATTTATTTTTTAAAACTTATTGTACTAGAAATACTAGCATTGGTATTTTATTCAATATATCTTGACAGTTAGAGGTAAACTTTAATTAGAGCTTTTTTCGGTTATTAACTAAACAAATCAGTTTTTCGTCATAATTGACCTATTTAAGCGCATTCAGAAGATTAAAATCAGTTTTTAATAAGAGGTTCAACATATATTTTATTTTAATACTTACTTTTTTTGTTATAAAATTCGAAAACTTTTAAGAATGGTTTGAGTAATTAATGTAAATGATATTCAAACAAGAGGTCGCAAGTGTCTTTGTCTGTCAAATTGTTACAAAACAAAGTATGAAGACACAGTACTGTAAATAAGTTGCGATTTATTCAAGCAAACAAGTTTCTGACGCGACGTCAGAGTGCATCTTCCTCTTTTAGCGGCAGCAGATAGTGTAATTAGTAACTGTTTTTACTTGCAACATAAATAAATATAATCAATAAAATAATCGTTGAACTCTCAACTTATTCTCTCGAGGAATTGGATTTTTTACTACTTTAATTCGATTTCGCAAAAATCGCATTACCTTTATAAATGTGTAATTGACATGAACCATCAATTATTATGATATAATAAGTTTTTTTATACATTCTAAACATCTTTAAAGGTCTTCGTGCAATCATGAAATCTGTCAATTTATAGTATCGTTGGACTAAAAGCCATGGATGGGTGGCGTCCATTAGTGCGCTAACTAATTAGGAATAAAATCAACATTATTCTGACATATCACGCACTACTTTATTGGCTTTTACTAAATTCTCTTATAACACTAAATTACCATGTAGATTTGACTTAATAGTTTATTTATTGTAATATAATAAATATTGTAATATAATAATCTTGTTTATTTTTATTTTTGCTAAAATTATCACGATGAAAACAATTTTTTTTTTAATAATATTTGATAGGGTTTATTAAAGTTAAAGAGTAAGGTAAGTCGTGATTTCACTAATTACTTTTGTATTTGTTTACAATTAATATTCACATAAAATTCATGCCACGCCCTGCCTTATATGCTTGCAATTTCCTTAAGGTTTCCCGGGCTCAATCCTTAAATCACGAGCACCCTTTAAAAAAAACTTTTTTTCAATGGATTTGAGTTTTATCTTTAACTATTAATGACTTATTTTTAACATGTAATTAGAAAAAAAAAAGTATTTTAAGACTAGATATTTAATTTTCCGAAACATATTTCATATATTTTAAGCTAAGAAAATATTTATTGTTTCAGCAAATAAGGAGAAGGGAGAAAAAGTCTTCCTTCTCCTTATTTGTATTCGAATTTTACTTCCAAAAATACAATTTGAGGGGTTTTTTTTTCCTTCCGTGGCGAATATCTGAATTTAGAATTACAGGTGTCATTATCAGGTTATTGTTTCAAAATACTTATTAATAATTTTACCCATGTTAAGCTTACAATAATTTAAATAAATATAGAATGAAAAATAAACCGATACGGGTAGGGACTCAAAGTTAGAAACATTGGTTAGGATTTCCGAAAGAATCCCAATAGATGTCACCACTGCCCCGATAAAGATAAATATGTATAGGATGCTTAATTCACCGAATTTTGCAGCGATACGGTAGCTCAATTGGTAGAGCGACCGGACGGCACGCAGAGTTCGCGGGTTGGATTCCCTGCCCGTTTCGATTTATTTTTGATTCTATATTGATTTAAATTATTAGGTTAGGTTGCGAAGACCAAAAATATGAATATATTTGCTATATTAAATATTAATTTAAAAAAGTAATATGTAAAGATACATTTACCAAATTTAACAAGTTTTCTCCAACCAATGACGATATTTACATTGATTTCAATCGTGTCAGAATAATGTATTTTAGTAAATTATATCTGAATGCGTTATATATCAATACATTTTCAACATGGTTTTTTATCTTTTTCTTTGGCATCGATGCGAAGTGTATGACAAGTAAAAAACATTTATTACCAAAAGACTAAAGAAAAAAAGAGTAAAAAAAAAACTCGCCACCGTGATATTCGTGAAATTTATTGGATTTCTTTTGTAAGACAGCATTTCATTAATATTGTTTTTTTTTTAAATTAATCTAAGCTTATAAAAATGGAAAAGTTTCAGTTTCGTTATTTTTAAAAAGCTAGTAGTATTTAAACACAGTTTAAAAAAAGATTTGGTTTTAAGGGTTTTTTTCCAAAAAGATTGGTGTGAAATTTCTAACAAAGAACATTCGATCTTGAATATATATTTTCAACACGTAACGTTCATTTCAATTGAGTCATAAAGGCTGAACTATACGTTTCCTTTATCTTGACAGTAAATATCTGAACCCTTTTGCTTTTGTGTCGATTCTTTATAAAAATCCTACACATAATGGTGCATCTGCAAATTATAAAAGAATTCAAGTGTTAACATATTTTGATAAATATAGGATTACTATGATTTTTAGTACTTATATAATCTGGCATATTAATTATGAATTTCTTGTTACGGTAGGCATACTGGGTACTAAATTATTATTTAAAGGTCATCTGTTTGTTTTTCTGTATAAATATATTATACGGGAATCCAATCACTATGGCTCAATGGTTTGTCCGTTTTTGTATATTATTATATCATAGGCATGAGACATAGACATTTCATTTAATATGATACTAAGTGTTCAGGTTTAATTGTTTAATAATTCTTTTTAGAGGGGCTTATAAACTAATAAACTATAAATAAACTATATAGATATAAGTTTTAATAAACATACAAAGTTACGCCACTTAAGTGATAAGTAACACGCGTCCTTTTTTTTCTACAAGCAATTCACGCATCTTTGACTCTAAAGGCAGTCCCTGCAGTTTGCTGGTTCCTGTCCGCTGCGCTACCTCTCATTCATATTCATATTTTATTTTCTCATTAATGAGAAAATAAAATATAATAGACGTCTGCTCTCCTCTTCATAATAGAGTATTTTTACTTTCATAATAAATATTTCATATTTTTTAATTAATAATAAGATAACTTAAAAACAACGACTTAAATATAGATTTTTATTTTGCTATTTAAAAAAATAGCTACCTAACGTTTAATCTACTCTTTAAAATAATATGTACGTCTATATATTTTATGTTGTTTTGTATAAAAATATGAAACCGTACTTTATTTTAATTTAGATTCATTTTATAGATCTAATTATAACTGCTTATACAATTTTAATCTTTTTTCACAAAACAATGAAAAGTTACGTCTTATTTATTACCAAATTACTGAAGCTAAAATTAATCTTGACAGCAAAATATTTAATTAGAAGAGAAGTTTGTGATCGGATAAAAATTCGAATACTCGTGGCTGCTATTGAATTCTTATTTACGTCTACAAAAATACTTCAAAACGACAATAAATAATATTAAATTCTTTAAGATCAGTTCAGAATAATAATATTATTCTGAATATAATATAATAATATTATCAGTATTAGTAAATAAATGTGTATTATATATTTTGGATTGTTACTGAAATCAGAGGTTAGTAAAAATGTTACCCTTAACCGAATAATTTAGATGCATTGCTTCTCTCATGAGGCGATTGATCTCGCAATATATTGCAAATTTAGCATTCTATATATAATTGTCTTTATCGGGACGGTGGTGACATCTTTTAGACTTCTTCCCGATAAGACAAATATGTATAGAGTGCTAAATTCACCGAGTCTGGCAGCGACACGGTAGCTCAATTGGTAGAGTGCCGGAATGATTTCCCAAAGGTCGTAGATTCGGATCCCAGCCCGTATTTTATTTCTTATTGTATAATTATTTAAAATGTCTTGGTAAAATATATAAAACAGTAAATATGGCGAAACAATATATAAAGGTGCTACAGAAAGAATTACAAAGTTCTAAGTAAAAATCTTTATCTTATCTTTCTAATACTCTTGATATATTTCTTTACAACCACAGGTTATTCCTTTTTATAAATTAAAAACGACAAATGTCGAAATTTATTATCAATAAAGTAAAAGATAAAGCCTGAATTCTAATTCCTTATCTCAATAATCGTATTTATATCATGTATAATTAGGAATTAAATTATACAGTATGAATTTAGTATAGGAATAACTTTTAACGATAATATTCATGAAGTTTGAACATGTAGCGTTTCTAGCATAATTATAAGTTTATTAGTTAAAATAGTGGAGTTCATACAGTTTATCTTTCACGACTGAATCAATATTATTTTCAAATAGAAAGTTAATAAGATGTAAGTATGATATAATATATGTACTTTTATATGTCGCATACAAAATATCTATGTATAAATTTATCAGCGCTAATACAGTACTTTTCTTTAAAAATATCATGTTAAGAGGAAAATTGAAATCGTCATCTTCAATAAGGAAAATGCTTTATAAAATGTGGATCATATATTTTTTTATTTAGTTTATAATACAAGATCGTGGGTGTCAAATTTATGGGATATTTATATTTATATGATTCGTGCGGTAGTTCTGAAAAAGCGTATAACGTCCTTCTGTTATCAAAGCTTCGACAAGCCAATTGAAAGTTACAATTTTACTTATCTGACATCTGCACAAAGCTTTAAATATTGAAATAAATCAACCCTCAATAACAAATTTTGATGAAAAGTCGTGATCCAAGCAGCGTATAAATGAAAAGCTAAGTAGAATATATGTAATATATTAGGTGTATTGCCAGGAATTGTATTCTGTTATCCGCTAGGGAGATGGCGACCGCAGTTTACAATTACATACTTTGGTCTAACCAAATCACCTTGTAACCGCACGTTACAGAACTACTCGAAGGTATGGAAATAATTTCATATTCATTCTTAGAATAATGAACAATCAATGGTGATGATGATGAAATATTTGTATAAAATTCTTAATCTCAGTTCTTTCATTTATAAAACAGTGATGAATATTTAAGATTATTTTTTTATGTAATAACGGTTGCTTTCAAATTACATTAAGGTCAATTTTAAAAGTGGTTCTATAATTCCAGACACCACTG
This sequence comes from Dircenna loreta, assembly GCA_963555665.1. NCBI lineage: Eukaryota > Metazoa > Arthropoda > Insecta > Lepidoptera > Nymphalidae > Dircenna > Dircenna loreta. Next base: position 12,265,607 of record OY743093.1, on the reverse strand, counting down.
AAATAGAAAATATCAAATTCTTTTAACTTCCTTTGAATAATATGAGTGTTGGTTTGAAAAGTAAAAGACAAATGAAATTAAATGTTTTAATACCTAATTCCAAATTACACTAATAGAGCAATGCGAAATTCTTTACGCATCTTCCTTTAACTAGATTATATCCCACAAGGCTTCTTTAAAATAAATATATTTTAATATTAATACATACCGTTCTAGAAATCCTGTTTTCATTTTCTAGTACTTTGAGCGTACTATTTATTTTAGGGATTTTTTCAATTATTTAGCTTTGATTAACATTAATATGAAGGTTTGAATAATTCACTGTTATAAATGTACAAAGTCTATGATAATGTAATAAAGATAAAAGATAAAGACCATTAAGGGTAGGTATAAGACGTCAATCAATATTAATCATTAAAGAAAACTTCATATTATATTTTGCATACACTTGATAAATAAGGACCATATATGATTTTATACCATAATGAATTTTCAAGTGTGAAACCATCTTTATGTTTGAAATTATTAGGTAGAGGATTTATGTTCTAACGAGAACCTTTGTGAATAAACCTTTGATTAGGCATTCTCAATGCTCACACGAAGGTACGACTCGAGTAGATATGACGTGACAAGTCCTTGAATCTAAATCTTTGCCATAATTAATAATAAATAAACAACGGTAGATTAATCTAAGGTGAAGTCAAATAGCTTTAAAATAATAAAAAAATAAATGTTGGAAATTATCAACATATTAAGCAATGCTAAGCTTATTTAAATCTTAAATAAATATAGAAAGAAAAATTTCATCGACAATTCGAAAATTTTACTGGTTTTTATTGTCTTTCTACAAAGTTTTGTCGTTAAAGAGGTTCCTTTTCCATTGATTCACATTCAATATTCAAAACCAAAACGTAATTAAGAAAAAATAAATATTGTGTCTGTCTTTTTACAAATTATTTGTTATAGCAATACGTACAAAAAACATATCATTGTATTGTTCATCAACAATACACGTACAAAAATATATCATCAACATCTAAAAAGACATAAGACCATGTAGATAAATTCAAAATGGAATAAAGACTTTAATGGTTATTTGAATTTTCTAATATTATTATATATTTCGCAAACTCACAATACTCGTACAACTACTGAATACTCTTGGAGATTCTAAATATGGACAATAATTAAAAACAAAATTATTTGGCTCAACTCTGCTATAGTCCTCGTAATAAAAATGATCTCTTTAATTTGTTTGGTTTATATTATGGTACTGCCAACATGATAAAAATATTTAACGCTGTCCACGGTGAGTGAACGCAAATGGAGTGGTTAGCGTCAAATGTAACTGGAACTGACTGCTTGATCGTTCTCGATGTTAAAGTTATTAGAATTTTTTGCCACTCGCACTAGGAACACAGGTTAAAAAGGTCGTAATATTTCTCTCACAAAATACATAGTTAAATTTAATTTTAAAAAAATCTCAATTATAAATATGTATTTTTTAAAATGATATATGTAATGTTTATTTAAACTTATTAAATTGACAAACAAAATGGATGGATGGTCGCTCTACCAATTAAGCTACCGTATAGTTACAGGGTTCGATAAATTAAAATTATGTATATTATTGACTTTGTATGGACGATTTTGTAATATATTACACATATTTCGACTTCCATGTTCCTTGTAATTCTTCATAATTCACTTCTACGATGATTATTCCAACAAATGAGTCGAATTATCTTTTATTTCAATTTAATGCATGCTAAGTACTTCTTGTTAAAAACGTTTTTTTTTATTGACCATAAAGTGAAAGTATAATAATCAAAGTTTTTCCATTCTTATCTTAAATCAAATTTTGGTATTTTGGTGTCAGATATACGCTTCCTATTAAACAAGGCTCACCCTGTAGCAAACGATCTAATTTGAAATATATATATATACATTAATTATTCTAATATATAAATATAAATAAAATATGTAATATATAAATGTAAATATATAATCTATTTCATTAAGTACAATTCAACATAATTGAAATAAAACAACAGTTTTAATTTCTGAAAAGAAATCGCCATAAAGTGACACGTTTTAAATTCGGACTTCTTACAGAAAGGCTTCATTTAGATTATTAAGAAAACTTCAACGTTATAAGTTTTAACGATGTCTGAAATTTCAGGAGGGATGACGACTTGCATGCAAATTATATCTCCCCTTTGCTTTACAGATACAGAAACACTTGGATATTTTTTTAATAGCACTCGAATTTCTTTAAACGTACGTTAACTTAAAAGAATTTCTTATTTTTCTATAGCTTTTAATTAATAATTCTAAAATGCTTTCATGCATGCATATCTGTCTATGCACTGCTTTCCGTATAGTAATAATATATTCAATAAAACTTTAACTCTTTTATTTATTAAATACTAGTTTTTGAATTATTTGTGATATGTGAATACTGAAAGGTTATAACACTTAATATATATTATATTCTGTGGTCTATCAAATCACAGATTATCACTTAATAATACATTGGTATAATAATCTACTTACCCATAATCAACTCCTCGGGAGTCACTTATCTGTAACAAAGACGCCATATTGATGCCGCCATCTTAGAAAATATAATGTACGTCCGGAAATATAAAATTGCAAACATTTCAATGAAATATAATTACTAGATATAATGAAAAAATAATAATTCCTAAATTTAAACTCATTGAAACAATTCATTTTTAGATAATGGAATTCGTTTTTACAATAAATTACCAAAATTTGTCACCTTATAAGCGATAAGGTAGGAATTAACAGACTTTATAATAATATATTTTATGCCATAAATATAATGATTTTCCATGTAACAGTATTTGGCAACACTAAGTTGTGATCATAAGTCACAATAGAAGCTGTACAATTACAATTTAATCAGCAAATATATTAATTAAAAACCTATATGACTAATTTAAGCACAGAGGAAATATTTATTCTTTGTTTCATCAAAGCGCATCGAAATGTCACTTGCTGAAAAGGTTTTATTCAAGAATTTTGAAACTGATATTTAAATATATTTTTAATAGCCTGTAATTAACGGCGTTAAATAAATTGGTTTGAAAATCGGCATGAAAACTGATCACACCTTCTGCTGTTTCGCCGGTCATTTTAATTTTGAACTAATAGTGGTAGATAGTGCTGTGTCTGCTCCAACTTTCCATACAAATAGATCGAACTGTTGAACTGTCAATTCTTTAAAATATATTATTTATTTCGACGCATATATTTACATATATGTTTTTAAGATATGTATTTATATGTCATTGTATTATTCATTACTTATATGTAAGTTCTTTTTAGTGTCATTTCATATATTTATTTTATTTTATTTTATTTTATTTTATTTTACATATTGTATTTATTTGTCATCGTTGTTGTTACTTTATGTTGTGTTTTAAGTTTAATGTAACTAAAGACCTACTGTCTCCGTGAATTGTATTTATTTGAATCTTCGTGTAACTGGAAGAGATAAGTTTTCAAATATACAAAATTTATATTTAAATGCTTATTCTAAACATGTGTTCATAAATAAGTAAAGTAAAATAAGTATGTAACAGACAAACAAACATCTACAAAAAAAATAGCTCAATTAAAACACATGCTGCTGAAATGCAAACCTTGAGATAAGTATGTGACGTGACAAGAACGGATAAAGTGAGAAATGTGTATGTAAGTAGTACTTTGAAAGTAGCAAGGTTGATAAAAAATATGTCGATAACCGGGTTATGGTTTTACAATTGCGGGGACGAATGAATGGAAACCAGGACCAAAAAATAATTCAATAACATATTTATTATAAACTAAAACTCTTTTAAACATTTATTAAAATCTTGGCAGGTTTTTAAAATAGTAATAATTTTTTTATAAAACAAATATTTATTCGCTTTTATTTTACAAATTATAATATCAGTTTATATTAGGTAAAAAGAAATAAATTTGCAAATCACTGAATATGATAATGTAATCTCGGAACTCGTAATGAAGTTTCTCATTTATTATAATTCACTTGATTTATTATCTGTATATAATTATATGATTTTATTATTACTAATACAAATTTTCTTTCTTAATTTTAATAATATAAACCATATTTAATCTTCCTAAGCTTCGAAAACAAAGTAATATTCCAACTAACTTTAGGTAATTTTGTATTTTATAACCTTCGCATGTATTTCAATTTAGAAACGTAACCACCGGAGATGAACCTATGAAAATTGTTTTTAATCAATCAATCAATCAATTGCTTTTATTTTCATCTTTCTGTTTGATAACTCTAACCGATGAATAACGGGCTCTTTTAAATTCAATTTATGATAGGTACCATTCGTACAGACAATAATTTTATAAATTTATATTATACTTGTCATCGTTCATTTATATATTATATAAGGTATTATTATGTATCTTGCAATGAATCGTAAGTATTTATATATATACGTTATGGTAACTGCAAATTCGCTTTCATAATGTCGCCGTAGAGTTTGTAATAAAAATATCAAAAAATAAAACATTTTAAATTAAAAAACCAAACAAATTGCTTCAAAATATGTTGAAATGTCAGAAGAATATTAGTAGCATTAGAAACTTGCAATAAGACAAGCAGGTAGTGAAGGCCGACAATTCAATTTCACATCTCATCAAGCTATCACGCCTGTTTCAAAACCCTTTTCATTTTCAAATGATACGGTCATCTACAGTTTTAAATTAAATTTAAATATTGAACCCTCACATTTATGTATTTATCCAAATTGAAACTATTTTCTATAGTAAACCGAAATAAACTAAATAAACATTATTTTGAAGTAAAACCAATAAGTAAATAATACTTATATTGGTAGGGCTTATAATTAATACATAATTAAGTATATAAGGCAAACACATGCATCATCGTTTGTAATTATATTTTCAACATAAAATGTATGTTATTACTGGTGGCCTTAATAGAATATTTTCTCTTTCAACTCTGTAAGAAATGAAGTTATTTTTATCTCATACTTTTATTTCTGTAACTGGTAATATTAAATGCTAAAACGAGGATGTTGAATGAATAAAGCAATTTAACTTGTAAGCAAACTATCAACGTTGGTTTATTCGTAAATATAGCAGATAAAGTTCTCGTCACGTCATAAGGTCATTCGGTAAAGATCAACGATGTCGTGTAAACATTTAAAATGTCTAATCTAATGTTTATTAACACGTACACCTCATAAATATTTTGAATTAATTGATCAATAAAATAATTAGTTAGCATCTTCGGTGCTTGTTCCTTTTTGGTTTCAAACAAAAATGTGTTCTCACCATAGACAATTCCTGAGGTTTTAATAAAATAAGTTTTTAATAAATAAGGTTTAATTAAGGTCATAACAAATAGTAATAGGTATAATAATAAATATATTCCGGGAAATTATGAGCCTTTCTCAGTTGTTTTTGTATTTATTACACTGTGAATATTACTGGATCTCTTAAAAAAATAACTCTATTTATTTTAAATATATTTTTCTCTATATATTCAATTTATATAACCTATTATATTGTATTTATTACTTATAAAATTTAACAGCTCTACGAGTATTGCGAAGTATGAACAATTATCTTTCCTTTTATTAGTGGAATTTTGAAATAAGCATTAAAATAATATTTCGTTTTTATTTTGGCTTCCTACAAAAACTGATGATATTCGTATCGATATTCGTATCGTTTATAATTCACGTCGAATAACAAATATATCAACTGGAATTGTGAAACCACTATGGAAAGCGAGTAAATATTAAAAGTAATTTAAAAACCATTACATTTCTTATAAATAATGATCTGAAACAAACGCAAATGTTTCATAAAATAAACGTCCATTATAAAATAAAGAAATAAAAACTTAATGTATTTCTATTTGAAATATTTATTTTGTCAATTAATTCAAATTTTAATAAAATAATTAATAATGTACTTACTACCTTTAAGTAGTTAAGTAATCATTAAATGTGCAGATACAAGGTGAGCTGTTTACCAAGTTGTACAATTAATTCTAAACTGCGGTCGCCATCTCTCTCCACCTGACAATACAATAGAAATCCTAACCATTACATATATTCTACTCAGCCATTGCATTTATATCGAAACTATTTAGAAGCTTTAAATTAATATCGACTTGATTCTTGACTTAGCTCACGATTCACTATTATTTGTATGTATTAAATTAAAAAAAATAGACGTAACGTAAAACGTACTTTGACACACGATACGATCACTCGAACCGATCAGACTTTTGAATTGAATCTCGTTTTTCCAATTGACTTTGAGGCCAAGTTTACAAACTTAATACCCATAATATATATTCCGTTTATCATGGTTTTACCTGTATAGTATATTAAATATATTATTGATATATGCTCTCACATAACATTTTTTTCGGATGAGGTTTTCCTTAAAATTATATATTTTATGAAAACGAATGTGTTAGTGCCTGGAAACCATGTATATTTATAACTTTATTGAATATAATATACAATAAAGTACATTGAGCGTAAATAAAGCAACGTGAAATAAATTAATTTTCTTTTACAACAGAATATTTATATAAATTACACCTAACTGCATTATCAATGAATAATTAAACTAGAAACGCTACAAATTGAATATTTAAGTGTTATTGATTCGCGTTATTTCTGTGCTAAACTTTTACATTTTTATTTTAATATATGGTATATGATATAATTAGCATATTAGTGATCCGAAATAACTGGGTTAGACTAATATTATTGGACCCTTATTTGAACATTTCTATGCGTCCCACGACTCTATCGTTATTAAACGACTTGCCTTTACTTTATTATCACAATATAAGATCTGAATGGATTGAATGAGTTCGTCCAGTGAATATTAGGTGCTATTTAAATTGTTTATTTGAGTATACTTTTCTTATTAGAATAGAATACTTTGGCAATATTATTTTTAAAAGATTAGCTTACCGAATTCTTATAAACATACCTCCTAAAATATTTAGCTTAAGTTTAAAAACTCCTTGTACTAGTTCTACTTGATTAGAAAATGGAACGAATGAGGTTGTGGTATTTTTAGTGTTTTTTTTTATTATTATAAATATTTTTATATTCTTTTATAGAATATTAAAAAAAACATAACCTACAAAAATTTTAAAAAACATAATAAAAAATAATATAATGAAGTTCTGTTATGGATTTCGATTTCTAAGAATTTTCTGTCATCCAGCCTATTAGAGTTAAACGGGTTGAATTGGTTCTTAGATGCTCTTCAGATAAATTTAACGAGGTTCACAAATGTAATGGCTTTTGTTGTTATATATTAATTTTTGATTACACTCAATATATAATTTAAAGTTGTTTTTACTTTTATTCATCATCGCGAGTAAAAAATTTACTGAGCCATGTTCTGGATGCTCTTTTGGTGTATCCTACTTGCGTGGACTGCCCCGAAGCAGTCTTCTACTTGCAAACTATCTAAAATCACCGAACATATTTACACTTAAATGGAATGCGTTTATTTATTCATTAATAATAACTATGATTTTGAATCCTAATTAAAATAAAGGAAAGTTAGATTAAATTAATTACAAACGTAACGTACCAATAAACTGAATTCAAGCACTTCATAAACAGAAGAGTTAATTAAACAGCGCCACGACCTCGCTCTACTCATTTAATATACTTGTTGAAATGTAACTGAAATTCGTACTTCGTACTTTTAACATCATTCAAATTATCATTACTCTACATTATTTATATATTAGCATTTCATTACATAATATGGTTAAAAATGGTATTATATTACTGATAGATATTTCGTTTTCAATTTTTTTTTTGTGTGAATAAAAGTATTCATTGTGTTATGAAATTGATCTAGGAGTTTTTGTTTTTCTAGGAAGAAAAAGTAGCCTATAGTAAAAATTATGCTACTTTTTAATATATACTATATGTTTTTACTTTTCACTCCCTTCTTAGACTAAAAATATATTTTTGAACCTTAAACAAAGTACTTTATTTGGTAGTTACTTAACGTATTATCCTGATTTATTCTGACACATAGACACCCCTTTTAGTCTAAAAAGTATTAATAACTCTTATATAATATAGTCTTAACATCAGAGTAGGAATAATATAAAAAAATAATTTATAATTCTGTGGCAACTTTAATTTATTTATGAAATGATTTTAATTTATACATACATTGATTTGAATAGAAAATAATTAGTTTAATATAACGATACGAATAATTAATTTAAATAAAAACAAGAATTAATTAGAGCAGGAGCTTTTAAAGTTTTCAAACAAAACTTCCTTTTTCTTTTTCTTTTAACCCTCTACTACTGACTGGCCTCTTCTGACTGCGCAGATAATTCACCTTAAATGTTCATAGACAATTTCAATCTAGACTTACTTTGTTTTGGATTCAAGAAGTAATTGAAATTGTTTGTATATTATTAATAAAATAAGGAAAAAAGTATCTATTTTACTGTCTTTTCTTTTTTCTAGTATTACGTCAAATTTTATTGTTTTTAATTAATTTCTAATTTTTTAATAATTATAATGTATTCATACATACGTATGAATGTATTTTTAAATTATATTCACATTACAAAAAGCTAATCAATGAATTCCGATAAACGAATACCTAATCGATACATTAAATTTTATTAAATATATAAATTCAATACGTCTTTAAAATACCTTCATGGAAATTTCTAATCGTAAAGTTTTTTCCAATGACTGTATTAAATATTACGTCACCACTTTTTAGGGTGGTTTGCAATAAAAATCTGTGCTACTACCATTCATTCAACGGTCAGGTTGTCTAACCACTTAAAAATCCATTCGGGAAGCCATTAAGTGCAAATGAGATATAAATTTATCATTATTTTGACGCTTGCACTTGTCTTTGGACCATCATTAAATCCTGTCTTGTTTCAGTCTGGTTTAGTGTTAGCAAGTTACACAATGCATTCATTGATGTGTACATAATACCGTATAACCTTCTTATAAAATAAGGGTTCCGTCTATAAAATGTTGTATTAAAGGCGCCGAAATTAAAAGGGCATTATTCGGCTTTTTGACATTTTAAACCACGCCTATCTTTCCTGACATTATCATAAGATTCATTTCATTCAGACTTTATTTGTAATGTTATGTTTAGTTTATATTATCATTGTTATTAGGAATTACATCAAATAATGTAGAATATAGCTTTGTATTATAAATAAGAGTTACTCAAAACTTATATTTATAGACTTAATATTTATATTCGAAAAATAGTCCATTAACGGAATATTTATAATCTGTGCATTAAAACAGTTAACACTCAACATGATTTTGATATTTTATATGTTTCAATGTTTATATTGTACAAAATTTAAAAGCTTTTTGCTTTCATTAAGCGTTCATCGAACTTGAAATTGTGTGTCACTTTAAAATAAGGCTGGAAAAAAAATGCAATACGAATCCCATTTTATTGGAAATGGCCACGCGAAGCGTATTATTGTATTTTATTTCAATAGGCTTTTTGCAAGCAGAAGTACAAATTATATTTATTCGTAAAATTTTTATAAGGCTTATAACAAAAGTTATTCAAAAGGATTCAAAAGAATTTTGGTTTATTTTGGCATATCTGAATAATCTGAAATAAATCTGAGATAACCTCAGGCATACAAGGCATATCACTTCAATATATATATATACATATATATATATATATATATATATATATATATATATGGCGTCATGTTGATGATAACTCCTAAAATATTTACTTATCCTAATAAATATATTTGTTAAATTTTATCGATAAATAGCATTGTTATTTCCAACGATGTCTTGTTACTATTATATTTTAAGTTTTTTCTACGTCTCTATATTTGAATATAAGTTTGGTAAGGTAGTTAAAAATATTTATCAAAAGTTAGTAAGAGTATTAAAATTAACAAAACTGAATGAATAAAAATGAATTTGATGCAATAAGATCCCTGCTCTCGTAAACCAATTGATTTATTTTTATTAGTGGCAATACCGTTATTAGAAAACTGGTACGTGAATTGAAACGTTATTATAAAATTATGCAGAGTATGGATTTTGTTATAACGTATGGATGGTAAATAAAAATAAAATGTATAAAAATATATAATACCTTATTTATTAATGATTACCTGTGATGGACAAATAATATAAAACCTGTAATCTGCTAATATTAGAATAAAGATAAATTAATAATAATTCATTATGCAGTCGCAGTTTAGTTTCAATTAGACAGAGCCAATATGAATAGCGAAGAGAACTTTATTGAGTTATTCTAAAAGGTTTGAGTTAGTAACATTACTCCGATGATAAATTAAATTTAAAAAAAATATTGCGTTAGATAAAGCACCAGAAAGAACGTGGACAGCTTTAAGATATTCTAATTTTCATTATAATTTGTGTAAAAAAAATAACTTTGGTGATATATATCAATCATTTAATGGTTAAAATGATTTAATTATAAAAGCAAGAAGCTAATCATATTTTCTAAATAATTATATTACATAATTAAACGATACCAAACTGCAACTTCATATAATGAAGTAATATATACACTAGAAGATATATTACACGAACATACAGTTTTTTCTTACGATAAACCTTTAAACATGCTTGGATCAAAGTACAAACTTATTACCTGTTAATGAGAATATAGAACATTTCAATAATTTTATATTTCAAACTAGTATGAGTCTTTTGAATTAAGTACCAAGTGAATAATAATCTTAACACATTAATAAAATCCTATAATCCAGTATTTCATACGAATGAATTCCCGGAATCACATTCGCCGAGGAAAACTTTATTTCCATATATTTCATTTTTATTCCATTTCTAAACTAAAAGAAAAAAACTATAAGATACAATGGCTAGAAATGTTCAAATCATTGCTAGATACATTTATATTTTATAAAAAATATTATGAATTTATGACAAACGATGAAAGCGACAGTTTATAAGCCATTCGCCTCTTTCATTTATAACTATCTAAACTCCAAATTTCTGTCTAGGTATCTTGGCAACAGCACTAGTACTGCGTTATTTAAGGAAGATATTCGCAATGCAATGAACAACGATCAAGCTATTATGTATTGATTTTGATTTCTCGAACGCCTTTAAAACGGTTGATCATAACATGCTCTCTTTTTCCACCTTAATATTATTTACAAGGAATTATACCAATACTGTGTTACTATTTAAGACGTATCTTTATGGTCAACTGTAAGCTATGCACATAGATATATATATGTCCAGGTAATGCTTCGTGACTCCTGGTGTTTCACAAGGCAGTATACTTTCTCCTCTTTTGTTGTTGTTACTTATCTACCCCATAACTATTATTATTTTAAGTGATTTTATCATTCGTAAGCCTCTAAACATCTATGTTACTAACTCTAACATTAACAAAGACTTGAAACACTTCTATGAAGTCTGCCTCAAGTTTGGAATAAATTAATTAAAAAATAAATTGGTTGATAATAATCTTCAATCTGTAAAATTTAATAACTGACCTTTTTCTTATACGCAGTCAGTCAAAAACCGTAGGCCTTTTTATTTTATTTTATTTTTATGGCACTATTCACGTTGCTGAACTTTACCACTATGTCAATAATATGCTTCGTTCTTCATATCGATAACACCACGAAATTGCTAGTACAATTAGAAATTATGCCTTTAAGACTTTGCATGTTCTTTTATTCTCTTAATATTTGTAAAAAAAAAAGCTATCAATTTTAATATTTTGATTTTGATATTTTGCTGATCTTTGTTTTCAATCTTCGTCAATTGTTATAAATCGACGAAAAAATTAAATACATGTTAATAATTGTAAATTCATTTAATATTCTTTACATAGTATAAGAACTTCTATTCTTATACTATGTATTGCTTTTATGTATGCTATTATGCTTGTATGGGAAACATTAATAAAACTCTTTTGATAAAAGATAATCTTACATTGTTGGATGGAGCCAAAGTCGTGAATTTTATGTGTTTAAAAATATACAATACCAACTAATATACAACCACGACATGATATTTATAATTTAAGGTATTGTTTTTAAAAGTCATTAAAATTCTAGTCTTTAAAATTCTTATTATAATTAAGGTCTTTAAAATTCTTTAAAAGTCTATTGAAATAAAAATAACTTAATTTCTGACCCTTACATAAATGGCTCAATAGCAAAATATCATACTACTTTCATTGCTTCCATTAATTTTTTTGAATACATATAATACAACCCACTACTTACTCAGTATAGTTTGGACTAAATTATTGGTCAAAATAAATTGAAATATTGAAGAGTCATACGGTATGGGAATACAAACACGGTTTTAATTAGATACTTATATAACAGTTGGTCTACTTTGATCTCCAGGTTAACTTATGAGGTAAATATTTTACTTGCCAATATTCTCAGGAGTTAGATTATAGTAACAAACATTTGATACATTTTATTCGAAAACAACCGAACTTCCCTATCTATCTGAGCACTTATTACATTATTGTTTTTACATTTTTTTCGTCTGAATTCTAATCAAACATAATATCTTGGTTCCTAAAAAGTTTTATACTTCTTTATCGTATTATAATCTTAAAGATGACTTCTTGATATATCTATGAAATGATCATAGAAATATAGAAGCATAACACTTTTCGATAAATATATTTCCCAAAGCACTCAAGATATTAGAAAATCCAAGTCCAGAATGAATATGACTGGAGTTGCCCCGGCTTCGAAGCGAAGACTCCAGTTGCTTATTAAAAATGGTATAAAAGCCGTCTGTGGCAACCTACGTAGTCGAATCTTAGGGGTTTCAATTTGGTTATTTTGAATCAACTTCAAATGTATAAGTTTCAACGCTTTCAAATTTAATATTCCGTTTAAGCGTTGATTTGGTAATTTGAATGTATATTTTTTTATTTTTTGCTAACTAAATGGCATCGATTATTCGACAGTATTATTTTAGTAAGCGTATGATATATTTCGAACAAACTTTTTAAAATAAAATAATAAATAATAAATTCTATTATTTTTAAATGCACAGTAAGAAGAGATTTGTGGATCAAGAAATCGATTGTTAATTTAATTGTATTAACTCCTTAGAAGAGTACTGCATATAATATTCTTGCCCCACCAGTTACTTGCAGGGTACGTCCTATCTCCATTCGCACACTTGGTTCTTTTAAACATATTTCAAAGGAGTAGCAAAAAATTTTTTTTGGACCAGCCACCTGACCACTGCCTGACGTCATCCTTCCTTAGGAAAGGGTGTTGGTGTAATTTTCGCCACCTTAAGGCTAGAATACACTTCTATTTTAATCCCCTAATAGGCTCTTACGGGACCCTCAAGAAGATAAAGGGTGGTCTTGTTCTACCGTGTGATAGAAAGTAAACAGAACGAAGTAAGCAGAACAGAATAAATATAAAAATGTTATATTTGTTTAATTTTATTTTTTTGAACTGCATAAGATTATCAATAAAAAAAAACTATCAATATAAGTCAATTAATTTACTTCACCCTGAAACTATCACTTATAATGGATTTCAAAAATGTACATTTTAGTCCGCAACACATATCTTTGTGATGTATGTACTTGTCTGCAAAAAGATATATTTTGTTATTCAATAACATTTTCGTAATTAATATTAATTATGTTTTATATGAAGTTTACTTCAAACAGATGATCAAATAGAAATTAACACAATTATGAAAGTAAATTCATTAAAATTAAATGTGAGACAAACTAATGGACCTACCTTTATCGGACTCCCAAGTCCTTCAAGGAAACTTGGGAGTAAGGGCGTTGTTGTCGAACTTCTAACGATAAATGCTATCCAATGTAGCGCTAAGCCAGATTGTCATTTTGTCTGCGGGGCCCGGTATGACTTCAGACGTGTACGTTACAAATCTAAGTTTATTTTTCTCCATTGATCTTGTCTTTGGCACCGTGAAATTTTGGTTTAATCACCATGTGGTAACGTATCTACATCTTATTATTTTTTAAATCCATAAGTTAAATATCTTCTTTTTAGATAAATAAAAAAGCAGCTTTTTAAAAAAATATATTATATGTTCCTTATTAAAAAGTAAATCACTTGATTGCACACAGTGCTGTGTGTGAGATACTTGTAAAATTTTCCTTATCCGATTTTTTTTTTCATATACATTTATTTCAATAAGAATCATATATTTCATCGTCAGTGTTGTTAGTAGAGGGGAATTGATGACGACGGATTACAGGCACAAAATACGAGATCATCAGTCATTTTATCCTTAATTAGTTAGCTCTTATTGTTTGCAAATCGAGCTCTACTAATAACTTACTAAATGATATTTACTGAGGACTAAAACATATTGCGTTAACAATAATTTTAAATAACTATTTAACAAAGGTTAGTTAACAATTAGTTGTATTTAAACAGTTACTGATAAATTATTTTTATCTTATTATGTTACATTTTTATGACGGTTTGGTGAACGTCACACCGTCTACCGCATAGTAGATGAGAACCGCCATTCATCGATATCTTGAAGTTGCTTTACCAACCTTGAGGAAAGTTAATGGGGGGAAGGGGAATAAGACTCACGTATGGAATGGGAGGTATTTAGGCGTTACAAGTGGCAAGGTCTGTTACAAGTTAGATGTTAAGATTTACCAAAATAACAAGCGTTTCCTTAACCTATTAGTTGTTTATAGTTTAAAAACTACTATAGTAGCACGTTCGACTTCATGCTTTGTTTTGTGACGACAGAGAGAGAATAAACGTCATAGCTCCTTACTTGGACGTTTGATGATAAAATACCAATAAAATTCAAACTGAACCTATTTAATAAATGACTACTATTTGACTAAGCTACTTCCTATCCCAGACTTCTACAATGGAGAATATCATAAGGAAAGCCATTCCATTTCGGAAATTCTTTACACTTTACCCGGATTTGAGAATATACGCAACCCGTTTGCTGGAATGGGCTCGATATTTGATTTTTTTTGGAAATCGACGCAATAACAGAGCGATTTATCCAACATTCACTTTAATATTATGTCCTTCAATATCCTACACAAAATTAAACTCGTATATAAAAATGAAAGCGTACATTTGGGACGTTTTCATTCTTTGCATATAATTCAGTAAACATCATCACAAAGCAAAATATCAATTTTATCTACATTGTGATGTAAACATATCTTGAATTTAATGGTTCATTCATTCATTCAATGTACACTACATTACATTTAAAATACACAGAATTACATTTACGCAAAGTACTATAAGAGGGCTTATCGCTAAGTAGCGATTTCTTCAATACCACCTTATTCGAGTAAAGAAACGAGATATCGTGAAATGAGAAGTTTTACTTTAAATAATAAATACTAAACATACATATCTATAAATAATTTCAAGCGTGAAGATAGTATATAAGCTAAATAGTCCGTTCAAGATTTTT
Source organism: Dircenna loreta (assembly GCA_963555665.1). Classification (NCBI taxonomy): domain Eukaryota; kingdom Metazoa; phylum Arthropoda; class Insecta; order Lepidoptera; family Nymphalidae; genus Dircenna; species Dircenna loreta. The sequence goes on along the minus strand of OY743093.1, from coordinate 12,250,062 downwards.
TTTAAAATATATAAAAATAATAAGGGTTGAAAATTATATTATGCTTTTGAATTGTGTGATGTAATTTTGAACGCTAAACTACGAGATAACCACGACTCTGTTATTATATTCAGTGAAAAAGTCTCTTAAATTGAAAATACACGCACAGTACAAAACAAAAGAGTGTGAAGATTCCGGCGAAGTCAGAAAGGTAACCAAGTGGCTGGGTGCGATATTGATAAAGATGGGCATATTACCGTAACCCAAATATGAACCGGATTAAATTATTTTTGATTATCTCAATTTTATTTAATTGTTATTCAGATAGATTAAGACAACTTGTGTAGGCGTAGTCAGGTATAGGAATTGTCGTAAACATAATTTTGGTTCGAACTGATAGAAATGAGTGAAGACGTTTCAAGTAACCAATAGGAGATTTTTTTTTTACATACTTCTTTAACCAAGATAAAGTACTGTTTAAATAATGAACCAATGTTATATGACCATTAATGAAAATGAATGATTTGCCTTCATCATCATCAACTCTTGGTATTAAATTTGTTTGCTTTCAAATTCGTTTGAGACTGTTCGTAAAGATTTTAAAATTACTTTAATTTATGATCAACATTTTATGATTTTTTTAAAATTGAGATTGAAACAAATACTTTAAACGTAACATACCTTATTTTACAACAAAAGAAAAGTGTTTAAAATATCTTCTTTTATTTTTCGCCGAACAGGTATCTAAGAAAGGAGGTACGTACCTCCTCGAATAAAAGTGTTAAATGTGTTAAATCTTACATATCGATATAATATATAAATATTCCATTTAATATTGTATATGTAGTTTATTATATATGTTCAAATATTAATTTATTATATTATTCCCTGAAATTATCTGTTATATATGTTTTAGTTTTTGTAACGTGTCAGTTTTAAGCATTATTTTGTTTTATTTTGTGTTTTGCCGAAACACTAAACCAGTCGAAATTCCTTTAGTATTAAGATCGCTAACTGTATAATTTTATTGTACAAATAAGTTTTATTTACTAAATAAAGGACAAAAGTAACTGCTAAATACAAAACGTTTTAACACTCAGCTCTTGCCGGAGCATATGACTTCAGCGCTTTTTTTAGAGCACGACCCATGACCTAACCAACACAAGTGACAGTTGACCTTATGAAATGAAGAAAACAATATAACGTTTAACAATGAACAAATATATAAAGAAAGAAAAAGCAACTAATAAACCCAAAGTAATGATAAAACAATTATTCCAATTGACTGACCTTTAACCTTTTGGGAGAAAAAAGGGATGAGTGACGTGGCCTTGCAGAGTGGCACAATCACAGCCTTACACGTGACTGAAGCAAACTTTAATGGAGTTTGTAAAATAGAAGATATTTTTAAATCCAAATTCAGTTAATTAGTTTATATAATTTTAAAATTAATGTAAATATCAGTTGGAAGCAAATATAAAAACTACTTAATTGTAAGTTGACTAAGAAAATATTTGATTGGTATTTAAATATACAACTGTATGCGAAGCATTACATATATATTATAAAAACGATTTCTATTCATTTTGTGAATATTTTTGAAATTAATTACAAATTATACAACATTACTAAATAATACATATTTATATATATATTTTTTTTTAAGGTCAATGGGTATTTTATAAAACAAAAAAGCTTTTTATATTTTATCATTATAAGTCAAATAACAGAATTTCCTTTATCTGAATAGTGTCCATAAAGAGGTTACGTTTTTATTCTAGTTCATGACCTTCGACCCAGCTAGAGAGGGGGCACTTTGGAAACTTTATTACAACCACACAGAATGAGCAAAAGATAAGTTTGTTTAGGTAAAAAATATTGTAAAAATATGATAACGATATTTCTTGTGAATGATAATTTTGTGAGCTGAGAACACAACAACAAATTGTATCTGATCATTAGTTTTGGTGTTATGAGCGAATAAACAAACAGATAACCAGAAATATATATATTGTTTAGGGGTCGGTTTGGTGGACATATCATGACCAATTATTACTTTTTTGTCGTCTTTATTATTTCATTATATACATATATTACACAATATAAGTGAATATAAAATATATTATTATTATCTAACATATTTATTTATATAATTAAAATTATGTTTAAATATTTTGCAGTATATATTTACTAATGATCGAGAATCAAGTATTAAGAATACAAACAAAGTTTGAAGCCTCCTTGTATATGACGTCCAGTTAAGGAACAATCTTCGAAAGTTAGCACACAGCAAACATCAAACTGTGCCCGGGAATTTAACCAGGTACATGAAAGAGCGTTGGGGCGTGTCCCGCATGCCGCTTGCTGACTGAATATCAATTTTTTTAATAACCTAATATTTGTTATTAACATTATATTCCACTGAGGTCAAAGTACTTAGTAATGAATTTCAAGCAAAAATACATATGAATAAATACTATTAAAATACGTGTTTGTGATTCATATATAAATATTTATAAGGAACGAAATATGAATCATTATTAGAAACTTATAAGCTAGCGACAGTGGCCTACTGGCCTACGACGTTAATAACCCAAGGGAAATTATCCGAGAGTACTTACTACTCAGACCGTTTTTGTATCTTGTTCTTTGTCTGTTTTACATAGTGAATATTACAGGATATCTTGGCGGAGACGTGTTATTTGTGGAATCACTTTTTGTTTTGAACAGAATATATATTCCAAGCATTTGTTTTTTGAGTTAGCCGGAAATGTATTCTTCGAAAATTAAACAGTACACAGACTGTTTAATTTTCGAAGAAAAAACCTAATGTACAGAATTCTTAATCCTTAAATTATAATAATAATGCAATAGAGACAAAGACTTGTCTGACAAGGTAGCATGCTTTTGAGCAATTGGGACTGCCCGGTGACTGGGGCGCGAGTCCTGCTCAAGTTGATAATTTGCTTCTAACTGATATTTATTTAAAAAATTACATGCATTTATCTATAACTTAAATAAATATTATCTGTTTTGTTTAATTAAGTCTTATGTCTCCTTTATAGTCTATATTAAACGAGATTTCTAGGGGCACTTCCAGTTTACTTGAATTCACATGTTCTTATTTTAAGGAACCCTTTAGACTCAGTTGACTCCATTTCATATCTTACATATATTTTTGTATAATAGAAAGATAATATCATACGCATTTTTGTTATTAAATAAATTTATTGCATAAAAAAAAAGAAAATTACAGTACAGTAAATAAAAGAACATACAATGCTAAGCAAACATTTTAATTACCACCACACTGAACTTATACATATAATAAATATTATTTATTATTTTTATTTGTGATACTCTTTAAACTTATCCAAAAAGGATATAAGGATGTATTCAATCCGTTAACTATAATAGGCTTGATAATAGAAAATTCTTAAGAGTCGACGCCATACCCGAGCGATTTTCCCATCATCCTACATAACATTATATTTGGGAATAGCTAGTTCAATTTTGTCATACAGTAAACAAGTGGCAAAATAAACCCACGATTCAACTAACGCATTTTATGGAATAATATATTATTATTAAATAGAGAGAATTACTACAATTTATAGTTTTCATTTAATATTTGTCAAAAAAAATTGTGAAAAATAAGTAAAAAAATGTTAAATGTAAAAATTATAAAACAACTACGTTGTTATTAATGTAGGTAGTAAATAAAGTTTATACAAAAAAGTGCAAAAGCAATCTGCGACAAAAACTAACACCCCCTTGAAACGTATTATCAGTAACCAAGCGGGCTGATTCCAACTCTAGCGCGCGGCTCTAGGTACCAGAGGGTGATTCCAAAAAGTATTTACATTTGTCTAATGGGTGTGTAAAAAATGTGTCAGGGGTATGTGGGCTTAATAGTTTAATTTTGATCTATCCTTATAATAAAATCAGGTCAGCACTAGATTTAACTTGCCGGTTTAATTATTAGTACAAACATTGTAAAGTTATTATTTTTGGGCCTTTATTAAGATTAATTCCATGTAAACCTTTAACTTCATCTGTGAGATTCATGTGAAGGTAAAATATGTTTCTATGTTTTTAAAAATCTTATATATATTTATTGAGGTAATTTATGGGTTTCATCCGTCTGTCTTGTTAAATACAGAAACATGGATATTTAGATTACATTATTTTTCATACATGTCAGAGAATCAAATCAATTTCATTTGATTTTTTTGGGAAGTCTGAATAAACATAGGGGAAATGTGAAATCCCTTCGCATGTAATATATCACGCTGGTCACAGCTTTTCAGGTTTTTCTTTTTTATAAACATCGTTATTACTACAATTAAAAATAATATTTTATGAGGTTGATTTATTATAAAGTGAAACGTTAACGGATAAATTACTTTTAAAATTATGATAATAAATTACTTTTAACAAAAAGAAAATCTTCTAAAATATACTTAATTATAAAAAAAATAAATAGTGTACAAAAATATATCTTACAGTGGAACGCAGTGCTTATTAAATATTTTGTAGAAATAGCGTATTTATTTTTATCTTAATGGTAGAAAGTCCATTTAAAAAATATATAAGAAGTCCGTCATTGACTCGAAAAGAGCCGATAAGCTTAAAAGAGCTGTACGGATTTTCTTAAAAGATATCTAAACCACTTTGAAACAAAATAATCCAAAATTAGAAACAAGTCGTTCACCTCTTTCTGACCCTTTATCAAAGGAGTCAATTGTTATGATAGACTCATTAAGTCTTTATTATACAAGGTGTCCAGAAAGGGTATCGGGTATTTGTAAGTTCAATGAAACATAAATTATTTGTACGCAATAAAAAAGTTTATTGTTTATTATTAGCATATGAATTGGAGAATTATTTGGAAAAGATGATGTTATCCAAATGATGACCGTTACGTTGCTGGCACTCTTCTAAACGGAAACGAAGATTGGCGATAACACTTTGACACATAGCTATCGATATTGCTGCCATTTCTGACTTGATGTTTTGCTTTAACTGGGTTAGATTCGTCGGATTGTTTTGATAAATCTTACATTTAAGGTATCCCCATGCAAATTGTCAAGCGGGCTAAGGTCGGGGCTTTTGGGAGGCCAGTTGATGTTACCCCTTCGCGAAATGACTTTATTAGGGAATAATTCGTTAACAACTTCCATTGAGTCATTTGAGGTATGGCTAGTGGGCCCATCTTGCTAGAACCACGTTCTTGAGTTGAAACCTGCAAACTCCTGCAACTCTGGGACCAAAAAGATTCGCAACATATCGCAATAACGGTCACTATTCACATTAATTGCTCGGACTCGTTGATCTTCGTGAAAATAAGGACCAATTATGCCTTTAGCAGACATAGCGGCCCAAACATAGACTTTTGGGCTATGCAGGGGTCGTTCATGCTTTCGTCTCGGATTCTCCACTGCTCAGTACCGACAATTCTGCTTATTCACCTGACCATTCAGGTGAAAATTTGCTTCGTCACTGCACAGTATGTTGTTAAACTTGTTAAATCGCTGCAGCATTTCATTCGCAAAATTCAATCGATTAGCATAGTCCATATCCTTCAATTCTTGAACCAATTGAATTTTATAGGCTCTTAGATGTAGGTCTTTCTTTAAAATCGAATGTTTAGACGTTTTTTTGATCTTCAACGCTTGGCTTCGCTTTCGGCTGGGTAAAGACGGATTTTGACGAACCGGACGTCTCAACTTCTTCAATTGTTTCTTTATCGCGAACTGAACGAGGACGACCAGAGTTTTGAATTTTAACTGTCACACCTGTATTCTCAAACATCCTGATTCGTTTCCTAATGCTATCGTCACTTGGCGCGTGGCGTGTACGATATTCCGCACGATAGAGACGTTGAGCAGTCACTATTGAATCACCATTACGATAATACGCTCGTACGCAAAATGGTCATTTGGAAAACATCATCTTTTCCTACTAATTCTCCAATTCATATGCTAATAATAAACAATAAGCTTTTTTATTGCGTACAAATAATTTTTGTTTCATTGAACTTACAAATACCCGATACCCTTTCTGGACACCTTGTAGATATAAGATAGATAGATAGATAAAATCTTTATTACACACACTAAATCAAGACAATAAATATACAGAACAGTGAAATAGAAAAAAGATACACAAAAAGGGTGCAAAGACGGTCTTATTGCTAAAGCAATCTCTTATAGACAACCTTTTGGAGAAAAGAATAGTTTATGAGAACGCGGTATAGTGCCAAAAAAAACAAATAAATAATTAGAATAATATTGCTAATACTTTATAGTATTAGTATTATAATATTAAGACTAGCCTTCTTGCACACTGCAAGATACGCTCAACGGTACTATCTAGAAAAATATTTACAGTTTTATAATTTAACTTTAACTGAAGAACATTAAATATGTAACTTAAAACATTACTTAATCTAAACTCTCGTTTAAATTTGACGAACCACCCATTGACATTCTTCATAGTTACTGTCATACGACCTTCGGTTCGGTTTGGGTTTTTGGTCTTCGGTTGTCTTCTTTCGATTATGACTTATTTTTCAATCATATACTTAACTAGACTAGAAAAGGATTCTGAAGCACTAAGCCCAATGTTGCCTTTTCTAGTCAAAAGAAAAACACAAACCTAAAAAGAAGTCTTAGTTACTTGTATTTTATTGTTACACCATACTTTTCGATCCGAATCCTGTCAATGACTTCCATTATCGCATGCCTTCCACTGGCTAATAATACTAATTTCACCATCAGAGTGGCGTTTTCTTACAGTTCTCGAGAAACTTTGTTCCACCACCAAAATTTGGTATGAACTTCCGTCGGGAGTATTTCAAGGTCGATACTTTAGTACCTTCAAAAAAAAACTACTTTTACCTGAAAGACCGGCAAAACTCTTTTGATGCCACTCGTATTGAAAGATATAGTGGGCGATGGAGATCACTTGTGACCTTTGCTCCTTTGCCCTCTTTTAACATACAAAAAAAAAAACTTCATGCTATATTCCGCTGAGTATCGACATAGTAAAGGATGGAATCTTCGATTTATATACTATACTAAAAATGTATTAATATGTAAAGACGAATTTCTCAATTCGTCTAGCACCTTCAAGTTTTTATGGCAGACATTTAATCCTTGAAAAAGGTGTTATTTCTGGCAATAGCACTTGATACTTGCCAATTAATATAATTTAATTTAAGTGAAAAAATGAATTATTGAATGCAAATAAATGATAATTTAGCAAAAGAATTTTTATTTTCAATTAAGTCCCTGTTTGTACAAAATTATATAAAATAATTCTAATTCAGTGATAATAATTAAATTCAATTCATAAAAGTTTGCGATTTTTCATCAATGTTTTCTTATTATACTTTTTCCTTGTTATCACGTAAAATTATCGTCCGTAAACCGATTTTACAGATTATTAATTTTTTTGTTGAAATATTATTTATAATCAAGTTATTTTCATTTGAAAATTTTTATGGCTTACGAGAATTCACAGGCACTCTAATTAAAATAAAGTAAAAAGTCGATACAGGGTTTCAAATAACCCATGCATTAAATTTATTAAAGAAAATTGTTCCAACAAGTTCTATATTATTAGTTCGTCTACTCAGCAACCTGATGCCGAACATCTATAATCAATAAACTCTACTGTAATATAAATAAAATTGTAATAAGTCGATCAAATAACAACCAATCACAGCCGTTTCGTGACTACTAAAACTATCAACGTTTCGTAACGTCAAAACTCGTATTAGGGGTACTGTTCTATTCTTATTTGGCTTCTTTCTAGTAAAAGTATTATTTTATTTTTTGTCTTAGTAATAATTTAAGGAAAATATAACAAAATAGTTTGAAATGGCTAATTTTAAGAAACCGTAAGACTTATATTTCATTTTATTTTCAGTTAGGTATTATAAATATCATGATGTATTACAACTTATAAAAATCATGATTTATTATAATTAGAATAACTTAAAATTTATATAGAATATTATTAATAATTGACAATATTTTTACATTATTTTGATATATATATTGTATAATCTGATATAATTGTATCTTTAAAAAACAACACGAAGTACAACGAGTAAAGCACTCGAGATCTCAGTAAGTTAAACAGGTGACAAACACACAAACAACCAATACTAGGTGCTTATAGTAACTGTATCTATGTCAATAATTTCATAAATGGAAGCCAGTTCTAAATTCTCAGAAAAGAATGTTCATCATATCATTTATTTATCATTATATACATTAAAATGGTATATTATTTCAGCAGCAGTATTGCTAGTACAGAGAATTTGATAGTGATGGATTAAAGATACGCAGTGCGAGCCCATCACTCAATTTATCTTTAATTAGTGGGCTCATATTGTAACTGCTGTCCGTAGGAATTCCGTCACGTAAAACCTTTCATGATATGGACCAAGGATAGAAACGTTTTGAAGCTATGAAAATAATATTAATGAAGGTAAATTACCATACCACATTGGAAGCTAAAAGGTTAAATTTATATTATAGTAAAAGCAATACTGTGAAAATCAATGTATATAATATTTTTTATTTATATTGTGTCTTTACAGAAAATTTATGCAAGCCCTAGATTTTGTGTAATATCTGTACACTTCTTTTCCTTTTTCTCTTTCTATCTATCTTCTGATTCACTCTTAATTTGAAGAATAATAACGAATAAACCAGACAAAAGTGCATATATGCATAAACTGTTTGTTTGTTTGTGCGTGTAACGGTTACACCATATGCTCTTACTACCATATCTCTTCCGAACCACTACAGACCAACCACTACGCAGTTCCTGAAGGATTACTAGCAGCCTCGCAATTATCAAGAACCTCAGACACAATGTGTTCTTCCTTTACCTAACCCCCATCGATACACTAATAATTTACGTAACTTACTTCATGTATATGATATTAATTAACAAGCTTCCAAAAAAAACTCAAATAAATAATGAGAGAACCAAATTCAAACCGTTTGCTAAACAGGTTCGATGTTAGTAAACTAGCTAACAAAGTTATTTATTCATCGTACGTAATTATGGATTATTATTACGAATTCACTAGTGCCCTTTTGAATTAAAGATAAAATTGAAATGTAATATCTAGTTTTTCATTAAAATATGATTTTTATTCATACTAAAAATAGTAGAATATTGACATAAACAATACATTTCATAATTAAATGGTTGTTGTATTGATATTTTTATTCTGTTTGCTAAAAACTCTTATGTTATTATAATTCAATAAACACAAAATGAGGGCAATTATATAACATAAGTGATTTATAAAGTGATATTATAGTTTCAAAGTTTGCCGGCAGAAAACAAACACGTCTTGATTTATATATGAGTTGCAGCGCTGACATACTAAATACAAGAAGCGAACACGCATGGCTTCCCGGCTCATTTATTTATATGGTGGCGCAGTAAACGAATGATTATTTGGCTTTATTTAAGATAAATTCCAAGTAAACCTCCGAATCAATCTATTAAAACTGCGTAGGAAAATAGTTTTTTTTTTATTTTAAAATGTTAAGGTTTAAGGTAAAATGTTAAGATTAGGGGAATATGAAATCCTTTATTTACTATTTACTAATCGTAGTATATATTAATATGTCTAGTCCACATCTGTCATATTATAGTAAACACCAATTCGACGGTATTCATACAATTTCAATTGTATTGTAATTTCTTATCAAATTTTTATATTATAATTTTTATTCACAGCAATAAGAATCTTGTATAATATTGTAAATCACTAACTTCAGCCTTAAATTGTTGTTGAAGTAAAAATATCCATCTGTTATTTGAGTTATCTTAAATAATATACATATATATAATTATGGTACTCATATAAAAATAGAGAACAAAAAAATATTTATATAATAAAGTAAATAGATATATATATAATAGATTAAAATAGTACTGAAGCAATCTGCGAACAAAACAAATACGCCTTGATTAATATTTCAGTTACCGAGCAGGCATACTTAAGACATAGGTACAGATGTCGTAATAAAACGTAGCAAAATGGCTAACCGGCTAATTTGTTAGTGACACCGTAAAGGTATTAATTATTATTATAAGGCCTTATTTAAGTTTAATTCCAAACAAACCTTCAAGTAATCTATTACGTTCTTATGTGTCGGTAAACGTTGTGTTTCCTTAACTAATTTTAGTATTCTAATAGAATCTTGATTTTATTTAATATATTACATGTCTTCATTTCATATGTGTTCGGGAAGTCTGAATAAGTTCATGAATACCCACGGCATATCATATTTTATATAAGGTCTGTACTGTACTGTCAGCTAAAATATTTCTGAGAGAAGCTGATCTCTGCTGAGAACTCCATTAAATACCCGTATAATTGTTCTCAATTCGATATTAAGTCAAGTAAACCACTTAACACACCGAATATTCCTCACTTGCACCCATTTAAACCCACTGAAAGATTTTATATTTCGATAATGAAGTCGTCAACAAATATCATTAATACAGATAAATAATCAAATTTAGTTATTTGGGATTTTAAATATATTAAGAAATGTAAGAATATAATAGTTTAAACCTCCAACTAAAGAGAGTGTTGTTATTATTTTGGGTATGTATGTATGTATGTATGTATGTATGTATGTATGTATGTACCTGTGAATCTGAATATGGCATCCCAATTTCCAAACGAATGAAGGGTGACTTGATCGAGGGTTGATTTAGCAATATTTCAACAAAATCTGTTTAGACGTTTGAATTTTATCAGCTCTTTTTACATGGTTGATGGGTTTTTTACAAATATTATTAGTAAATGAAATCGTGAGCGTTGAGAAGAAATTTTGGAGATGCAACCGACAAAGATTTAAAAAGTAATCGCCGTCCCGTAGATAATGCAAAATATAACAAAATCAAAACCTTCTTACGTTTTTAGTATTTTTTTGTACCACATATTTAATAATATTGCAAGAAATGTTTCTCGGTCTTAAAATATAGAGATTGGAATTCGTATAGCATTTAGATATTTCAAAATAGAATATGTCTTGAAATTAAACTGACATATCTTTTAGGTTCTAATTTTGATTTTATTATAGATGATAGTACGGAAACCTTCGTGCGGGAGTCCGGCTCGGACTTGGCCGGTTTTTTTTAAATATTTATGACAAATCGGTTTCACTTACAATACATACATAATTTCAATGTTTATCTTTTGTCATAGCTAAAATTTGTCATAGAAATAGCCCTTATAATATTAATATTTAATCAAATATCTTCAAGGAACTCATCAATCGCAACAGAAACTTACAGAACTTTCTATTGTAAGATTAAATCTTCCCTTTATGAATTCCTGAAATTCTAAACCCTTTTGCTTTCCGACTATATACAATAAAATAGTTATATATAATAACCATTTTATAATAATATGCGAATATGCTTGCGGGGTGTATCCGCATACACCCCGCAAGCATAAGCATAAGCATCAGCCCGCGGTGATTGCGAGGTATATGCGAGGTGCGTGCCTGTGCGTGTGCCTGTGCGTGCGTGTGCCTGTGCATGCCTGTGGGGTGTGTGCGGAGAGTATGCGACATGCATGTGGACACCCCGGTGAGTGTGTGCGGGGTATGCAGCGTGTTTGCGGAGTGTGTGCGGGATGCGTTGCTAGTAATATATAAAAATGTTTTCAAAGTAACCTAAATAAACATGAATTTAAATAACAGTTTGGTGGTCAAAAACAAGGTAACAATACAATGCTCCCTGAGTCAGGATAACGATCAGTCTGAAGAGGGTGACACGAGGGTATACTTTGCAAACTCTTTCCATAAAACTTTTGAAGCGGTCGCTTGATAAATGATCTATTGTAAGAAAATCATTTAATTCTCGTATTTAATTAATTATTCTAAAACATATAAAGTTTTTTATTTTACTTTGACTTGTATTTTTTTAATAATAAATAGATGAAGTGATATTAAAAATACTTCTTTATATATATTGACGTTGTACGAAATAATGTAAAAAAATATATTTCTTGTCGTCAACAAAATTTTTGTTCTTATTCGAAAATACTGTAACAGAAGCTTACTTACAACTGACAAACCTACTCTTGATTGAAACCCCATTGGTTGAAGTATTTATACGAATTTCACGTAAATTGTCATTCTTAAAAATATATTGTATAAAACTTATTGCGGATCCTGACTAACTTAAATGTGTTTTTGGAGAGTCGTTGTAAGTTCTGGTCGATTAACTATTTCAAGTCAGAATGCTTTACTGTAATAATTTCTCAAACTCTATAACTTCCCTCTAAGAGAAACAGAACACGGTAGAGTTTTAAGTTATAAGTTAAGATACTGTTTCTGACTAGAATATAATATATAAAATTATTGTTCATTATGATTATAGAAAACTTAATACGTGTCTGTGTGTGTGTAGTCATGACATGATGATGGTGATGATGATGGTGATGGTGATGATGATGACAACGGTGATGATGATGATGAGAAATGAGAGACTGTGACTCGGACTCAGTGTGACAGTCGGAACCGCCTAGGATGCCACTTATTGCCTTAATAACAGTTTTGTGCTCTGGAGAGTACAGATGATCTGTTATCTTATGTTTTAATTTATATCAACAACAGTTTTTTCTTATCAGAAAATTATAACTTCCATTTAACTTAATTTAAAATATCTTCGTAGGCGAATATGAGGCGTATATATTTTGTTTATACAAATATATACTCTTCAAATTGCAATATATACTTTGTTATTACGAATTCATGGCTTATTAGATATCGAACTATTTGGAACAGGAAAACGTTTTTCATCCATTTGACCAGACTTCGTTCGAACAGATTTATATTGAATTTAGATTACTTTTAAAGCAGACAAATTTTAACTCCGAGCTGGTGACGAAAATATCAAAATATGAGTTTATAGATTACCTCCCCTTATTTCCAAAATAAGAACATCAATTAAATTTCTTTGAAATCACCAATACTACGATTGATTGAATATTAACGTTTATTAAAATGCATATAAAACGCCAATGACATAACCAAGGGATATCTAAACTCGGTAGTAGCAACCAAACACATGGGAAAAATGATCTTTACGTTTATAATATAAATTCATAATCATAGCTAACGCAAAATAAGCATTAATTATTGAATCTTTGTATTCAAATCGACCTCTTTTTTATGGACTTCCAAATGGCGTACAATTAGAGTCGGACGTTTCGGAACTGCAAGGTATCCTTTATTAAAAAAAAATAGACTCTGAGTTTAAATAATGTTTAAGGTACATTGAAAAGCTTGAAAGCTGCGTGAATTAGAAATGTGTCATCTGACCTTGGTGAACCAGGTATCTAATTAATGCTACTGATTTCAGAAGTAAACAAAGAAACAGAATAAAATCTCAATATTTCAACCAACTTATAACTAGTTACAATAAACTGCTGAACTTTGGTAATTATTTCTTACATTAGCAAACTCGAGTCGAAAACAAAATGGTTTTATTAGGACGTTAATTCGCAAAGTTGCCCAAATGAACAAGCATTAGGTTGAAATAAATAGTTTCTGATAAGCTATATCTGATAGCAGAAAATATCTGTTGTATGTTACCAGTCGCCCTCGAAATTATAGTTGAAACCTAGACAATTTACTAAGATTTTTCTATAAATAGTTAGAAATGAAAACGTCTATATTTAACTGTTTATAACATATTGTACTAGCATATTGTACTTCATCTTTTAAAATCTGTTAATCTTAAGATATTTCAAAGAATTTAAATATAACAGTATAATGTCTCAATTCTAATAGTTCAAAGTTAATGGCGGCAACGCATGCGTCGCACTCACCCTGGAGATGCCCTTCTAAAAATCTAAAACTAGTCTGAAGTTCCGACTCATTTACCTGAATCACCCAATTTCTAAACTACTGGCTAATTTCTTAAAAATAAAATAATCTCATCTCACGTTAGTTTTAATATAATAACTATAAGTTCTTTCAAAATAATTTTCTTATTATCTATACAATTTTAATCCTTATTAACAACCCGTGTCTGTATCCGTGATTACACAATTTATTAATGGCTTATAATTTTGATTTCTTGTTGCTAATAACTTTATAAGAATTTCTTCATGATAATCTAAATAATTGTATATGAAAAATGGTTTGAGCTAGCACAATCGATCATGAAAACCGGTTCGGGTTTATTTGAGATGAAGGAACCACAGATGCCACGATTGTTCATTGTAAATTGTATAAAAATACAAGATAGACGTACGTAAAAAAAATATACACATTGTGTTTGTGTGTCAATGTAATAAAAGAACTCGTTGATATCTTTATATTGGTTTAATATTATTATAATGTTATATGTTTTTCTTCGAGATAATAAGCCAGTCATTGCATCATTACATAACAATTCATTGTTAGAAGTATGAAAGATGTAATTTTTAATTAATTATTTTAGATAATTTTATTTAGATTCCTAGCCATCGAAAAAAAACACTTGTACATTGTTTTACATATATATTCGGGTTTTATTGAAATTTGAATATCTTTAAGCATATTTGAAATTAAATTTATAAACGTTAGGATGTCGAAAGGCTAACACTACGCTTTTCTCTTCATTTTGCTGTTTGAGAGCTCTAACCATTGAGCACCGCGCACTTTTAAATTCGTTAGTTTATGATACCACTCGTACGGATATTCAATTTACACATTTCTAAAAATCTTATTTGAAAAATCCTACTGCACTGAATTTTATACCTTTTATTTTCTATTTATAATAACATAAATGAGAATTTGTTACGGGTCAGTGTTTGAATTTTATCCTTTACCCTTTTGGGGTGGGATAATCTGTTTCAATAAATACGTTTCATAATTGTTTTTAGTGAACATACATAAACTTATGTTTACTTGTTTATTTTAGTTAATAACATTTAAAATATTTGATATTTTAAAAAACATAACACACTATCCTAACCCTTATAAATGTATATTTAATATTATTTTTAAACTGGACACACCAGAATGAGTCATAATCATATTTTTAATAAAATATTTGCCTTATTGATTCTCAACGTATTACGCTCTCATTGTATATTATTTTATTATAAATACTATTAACTGTTTCTTATTCGTTTAAAAGGTTCTTATATTTCATCACTATAAACGCGAAAAATCTCTTAGAATTATTGATAATACTGACTTCATTTATTCGTTCTGAGCGTTCAAATCTTGAAATCAATATGTAAAGTCCATGTCGTATAAAATATCGTGCTCGAATATAATTGGATATTCTTACTGATGAGCTTTCTAACAATCATTCATTTATATGTTACATGAAGGGTTAGTACGTGTCTTGCAACGAATTTTATTTATAGTTTCACATTTTATGCTAATGCTGGATCAGGTTTAGTAAATATAATATAGATATAGTAAGGTTTGGATTACGGAAGGCAGTTAAAAAATTGAGTTTGCAAAAAATAATACAATTACAGCGCGATACGTGAACTATGGTTTAATCAGAAATGGAAAGGATTATGGTTTAATTAGAAATGGAATCATTAATAGGCTAAACAACGAGTGGACTAGATGTAGTCAATGATTCTGCAACGGAGAGTGGGTGACTCTCTATTCTTACTATTTAGGAGGCATTTTTTCAAATACAAAATAAATTATGTAAAATATATCGTCCGAACCGGCGGTTTAGGGTTGAGCGCCGGATGGAGGGTTGCAAACTCTAAAAAAAATGTTTTCGCTCCACCAATATTTTTTTGCATAAATGTTTCCAGGAATCAGGAAAATAATACAATTTTCAATGATATACGATTTTGTGTCAGAATACTATATCCTTACTATATACTTTTGTTAGTTCGCTTGACGTAGGCCTTCTTTTTTTCCCTTTTTCATACTAGGTCATGAAATATATATTTTTTTAATTAGTCACGATTATTTATAATTTTTCATCGGTATGGAGGAAAGCTATCTTACAGAACATATTATTGTAATTTAATTGATACAAGTAACAAAATCATCAATTTAAATTTTAATAAACAATCTTTAAAAAATATTTCGTAAATTTTATAGACAGCATTACAAAATACAAAGACCGGACTGTAAATAAAACTAGAGAAATCAATTACTATTTAATTAGATAAACATGTTAACTTGGTGAAAAACATAAAATGAAATTTAAAAAAAACAATAAAACGAAAATGCTATGTTGCTAATTTTCTTTTAATATCTTATATCACCATATCATCTTTTATATTACTACATTTCCCTAAATATGTTTTCTCGAAGTTTCATATTTTGAAAAATTATCTTTAAGAAATCCAAACAGGTCAATAACACTATGGCTGGACAAGTTATAGCCCAAATAGGGCTCATGGTAGGCTTGGAGCAGGACAATTGAATGTCGGAGTATCAAGTGACTGCTGGCTGGCCTGCTCTTATTAACATGCACGGTATTCTTATAGCCATTCATTTATCGTCGATAATTGAGCTGCTATAAGAATTCATGGTAAGTCCTGACGCAATAGTAACTTGCAATATAAATGTGCTAATAATAATAGGTAATTATATATTATTACCATTTTTTAATATCTTTTAAAGACGTTTCCAAAAAGGAGAACATATTTATGAAACAACTTAATGATAATATTTTTGCTGTCAACATAATATTGGATGGTTTTTACTGAGGATAAAATTATCACACATGTTTATAAATTTCTCATAAAAAATGAATAAATTGAATAAAAAATACAAAACCCGTACGATTTATTTCCAACCATAACAGTATCGATAAAATTGGGGGAATACATTGCCTCATGCGGATGTTTATTGAATAATATTACATAATTTAACCAGTATACCCGCATTCATAATATTATTAGAATGGTGGGTAAATATCTCTGTTATGGCGTTGATTTATCAGACTTTTCCTACATCGATCCCATCCCAGCGAACGGCTTGAAATATTCCTTAAGTCCTTTTCGGATAAGCCTCAGGAATTTCTCAAATAGAAGGGCTTTCATATTGCCAATTGCATATAGATGTCTGGGGTATAAAGTAGCTTAGTCAAAACGAAAGAGAAGTCACTTATATAATTTAGTACGAAATTTATTAACATTTATCATATTGGCCTATGTTTAATTGTTGAGTCAGCTTTATTTTAAATTTTATAATAGATAACTAAAAAAATACTTAGTTTTTATTAAGTTTTCAGGAAAGATAATTAATTTTTTAAATGAACTACATATCAACCATTAGGAGGAAATTAAAAATTAATTTTAATAACCTGTACTAAAAATGGCTATTGGTGCAATAAATATTATAGTACATTTAAAATAAATACTAATATTTATGATGATTTGCTGATGATTATTATCTCGAGACTGCTTTACTGTTCTTAACCGGCTTTACTCTTCTTAATGGAGACAAACATGTCGACCAACACACACACACCCACACATTTTTTACACAGCGTACAAACACCACCATTCTAATATATAGTGTTAACACTTTTATGTTTTCATATTTTCGATTATTTCATACAGAGAATGC
Source organism: Dircenna loreta (assembly GCA_963555665.1). Taxonomy (NCBI): domain Eukaryota; kingdom Metazoa; phylum Arthropoda; class Insecta; order Lepidoptera; family Nymphalidae; genus Dircenna; species Dircenna loreta. Next base: position 12,232,474 of record OY743093.1, on the reverse strand, counting down.
AAATTCATACATTTAGATTCAATAAAAAACATTGGTGTACAGTTGAATTTGTTTTAACAATTATTTAGGTCTTATACTATTAAATTTACAGTTAACGTCGTCTTGTAACCAATAATATTTATTAGAAAACTAAGGACTATATTGATGATAGAGCAGGCTGAAAATACTCCGAACCTTAATTCACTGTAACCAAGGAATTTTCCAATGAGACCCACTCCTTAAACAGAGAACAAATTTAAAAATTGGTTTCCTCGCATCGACTTGCCCCCTCTCCCCGTTCTCCCTCAAAATTTATTTCACAACACCCTATATACAATAAAGTCTTAAGGTTTCTGCCAAATATAAAAGAAATAGGCTGGTAAATGGCACCACAGCTATCTTCCTTATATTTTTCTGTTCTGTCTTCCTTAATTTGTCTGTGTTTCTTAATCTTTAATTTTTTTGTTGTCCTTATGACATTTGTCATTGGGATCCCAAACAATTGTCTCTGTTTGCAGTATTTCTAGGAACAACATAATTCACTCCTGTGACCACTGTATATTACTCATATTACTACATACTACTTTTAACCTAAATCAAGTACCGGCACACACTACTTCTTGATGAGTACTGAAATCAACCGAGTAGTGTAGAGAGGTACTTCGTGACCGCGCTTCGTGCTTTGGGCCCTTTGACTCGAGCGTAAAAACCGATATCAAATGGAAGCCGCCCCAAGCGAGGTAAAGTTTGCCGAGGTAAGCCGAAGTGCTTCTCTACACTATTGTATTCGTCTAACATCATCCAACTTCGCGAGTAGTGTGAAGGTGGCATAAAAAAATAAATGCACTTTAGAACTATCTGCGAAACAATGATATTTTTAATTGGGTTAGACTAAATATAACCATGATAAGTTTGGTGTTTGTGCTAATCAAAAAAGTGAATAAAAAAGCTTTTTAAAATATAGATTCTTTTACATATAAAAAATATTTCGTAAATACTATATACTGTTACGCAAGTAATCAAATATTACGCGTTTATCGAAGGTTAAATAATACATTCATGTGATAATTAAAACATAGTATTACCTTCTATTAAATAAAGTGTCCGTATTGAAAATAGTTGGTTTAATTACACCACCAAAATTAAAAGGTACTTATGCAGCCTTTTGAAATTGAAATTGAAATACCGCGCGTATCTTTCTCGATGTTCTCATTATTTTCATTTCATTCAGACTTTATTTTTCAAGTTATTTTAGAGAATTTGTTTATACAATTTTATAGTTGTATATAATAATAAATTGTTTTTCCCTAAACATATATAACATTTATCAAAAAATATACGAAGATATGTGAATTGGAAAATTTTAAAATATTGTGTCCAGTAATATTAATTATGTTAAAGTTAATGTCGATGAATTCCAAAAATTAAATATGTAAACCGAATTCATAATTTAACTATGGAATAATCATTGAATAGTAAACTTTTTTAAGTAACAGGGTTATACTATAAACAAAAAATATTTAATAATAAATAATAAATATAATACAGTTCAATCTATGTAGTATGTGAGGGTAGTTTAAAAACAATTAAGATATATGTGGTAAATTTACTTACACCCATATCCCTTTTTTTTCATAGACCCAACGATAGGGATGCATCTATATTGCTTGCATATTTAATGTATACACCATACTTAGGAACACATTAACTATGTAAACCGTACATAGTTAATGTGTTCCTAGTTTCCTAATTTGATTGCATTATTTATGCAATCAAAAGTCAGAATAATTGAGATAAAAGTTATCCAAAATCTGTTGCTCTACTTTATTTAATAGTACGACGCTATATGCAGAGCCATCTACATTAGTGCTCCTTTACAATTATAAAACCTTTGTTCCTCATCGCGACTTTTAGAATTGATGACGGGTCTATTGTCAGCCCTTAATGAACTACATTTACAGAAATGGAAGTTAGGAGATAATTGCACAAATTAAAATAAAATGTATTTTGGTTGACAACATTTAAAATTATTTCATTGCAAAAGATAGGAGGACCATATTTTTAATCTTTAATTTTTTTTAATAATTTAACATAGATGATTTAAAAACTCTTTGAAACCATGTTCCAATATACCTACATATCATTACAATTATAATAATAAACGGTATAAATTTCCGGATTAAATTACAGGTAAAATAAATACGAAAAACGCTACAGGCGTGCTTTTCACTTCGCATTTCATAAATGAAGTAGCTCTATATTCAGTTCATTACCTACAGTGACATTTTCAATGCGTTTAATTTGTCTCTCTATTTACGCAATGCTTTAACTTACTGTGATATAAGAATTGAGTTGATTTATTAAGAAATATTTAATAACCTAAAAACCAAATCCAAAGAAGCCAAATAGTTAACTAAAAGTCTATTTAAGTAATGATATTAAATACCTTATTATTAAATAGTAATTGTATATTTATTTATTTTTTTTTATAAAAAAACCATAGCATCAAAACTATATAACATTAAAATAAAAATAAATAACATGCCTTTTGTACATAAAAAAAAATATTTTTTTGTAATATTTTATACATAATTTATATTCTTCTTGTGAAAAAAAAATATTATATAATAAGGTTTTATGCAAAACTTATGATTAATAATTTGTTATTCTAGATCTTCGTGTTTCCGGTAGTTTTACATCGAACTGATAAATCTCATCAGTAAAATGACAAAATACACAAGGATTATAACATATAATTGTTCAATCAAAATCAAGAAAAATAATCTTACCGAAAGAGAAAACAAAAATTAACGAACCATTTGTATGAGTAGAGTATGAAAAAAGAGCAACAGATTGGAAGAAAAGAATTTTAAGGCAAGGGCTACTGAATATAATTTAAACAAACAATATGAATTTATTGTTAACTGTACATTATGAAAAAGTTTTTTTACATGTATTTAACAAACTGATATACAAATACTATGTGGATAGTAAATATATATTTATATCGTAAAAAACAAATGACCCCAGAGTGGCAGACGACAATAGATGAAACCGAGAAGATCAGATATTTTCTCTGAGCTTTATCTCCAAGTTATAGTCCAAATATATAAGATTTCTAAAAACACAGACAAAAAAGCATTTATGTACGTAAGAGTAAATTCGCAACAAACAAAACATTAGAACAATGTTTTAAGTTTTGGAAACATTTGATCCCAGGTAGGACTGCTGGAACGTTCAGAAAAATGGTCAAAAACTAACCAAATAAAATATCCAACCTATTAGCTTTAGTTATAGCCTACAAAGAAATTATGACAGAATTAGATTTTATCTCACTGACTATTCTACCTATGCGACATAATATAATTTTAAAGTTTTTCCAAAAAAGTCGATATAGTATTTTATACCTTGTCTTTGTAACATGCAATACGCTTCCATCACTTAATGTTTGTGCAAATATGTATAAAAAAAATAAATATAAATGATTTTATTTTAAACTGAGACGTGATAAATAATACGAGTAATATCTTATAATTGTCTCTTTTCTAAGAATAAACTGTCGAAACCAATCACGGGTCTATCAGACAGTTGAAGGCCACAAAGAAATAATAAAGCGTTGAGACCAGTTCCAGTTAACTGTGGATGTAGTTATTGAACAATAATAAGATATATAAAACGAATAACTTTTTCAATTACTGTTAAGTATTCAATAATGAAAAACTTACCTTTTATATTCAAATTACATACTTCATGTGAAATAAAATAAAATAATGTAACAGTAAGGTTTTATGCAACACCTATATTTTATCTATGATTAATAATTTGTTATTCTAGATCTTTGTGTTTTCTGTAGTTTTTCATCGAGAAGATAAAATTCTCTAAAAAGTTTAATAAGGTTGAAAACCCTGAACGCTTGCGGTAAAATATCATTAATTTGGTTACTTAGGTTATTAATTGTTTGTATTTAAACAGTAATAAATAAACTCGTTATCTCCATGCGGATTAACAATTGAACAAGGAAACAAAAGAACAATACAATACACTTTGAGTAAGGAATTCGTGATGAAGGGTGACGCGGGTACAATTTGAAAACTCTTTAAACATTGCAGTGACTGATTCAATTGAATTTAAAATGGAATGGAACATAATTAAAATAGCAAGAACAAAATGCTTTGAAATCAATAAATATTTTTAAAAAGTAATACTTTAAAACCTCACATTTAAGCATTGACATTAATGTAATGCAGTTAATTTTAAATAAACAATGTGACGCCTCTACGAGTCTACGGGAGGTAGCTACAGACGGCAGTAAGGTAAGGTAAAACATACATATATATATGAGCAGAGCTTTAGAACACGAGGCTCGTAAGGAACTCCTTTATTTTTTTTTTTGGTCAACATTTTTTTTTTAAATTATTTTATACGAAAAGCCCTATTAATATTTCAAAAGAATAATATAATATAGCCTAGATCCAACATGAAAGTTATTTCTAAATATTGATTAAGGCATATTTAGATACGTATATCTTACTTTGATGATTACCTCCAATATAATAATAATATTAATTCTATAAAAATAAGAACATACAACTGGAATTCAGGCAGCAAGCGGCATGCGAGGCACGTCTCGACGCTCTCTCATGTTACTAGGAAGATTCCCGAGCACAATTTCATGTTTGCTGTGTACGTTCTTCGTGAGATTGTTCCTTAACTGGACGTCCGTATATACAAAGAGGTTCAAACTTTGTTCGTTTTCTCGATACTTGATCCTCAATCATTTCGTAGTTTTTCTCAGGATTAATTTTTCACCAATCATGCGAAGAAATAATAATAATACACCGAAACTGTTAATTCAAAGATTATTCCGTGCGTTCCACAAAGTTATACAAAAATTTATGGATCCATTGTGTAATTATTTATCTCAAAACAAAGGATAAAGTATTAGTTTAGTCTTTTTAAGATAATGGTCGCTTATTTCATTTATAATCGGGACGCTATTCGGATAATTAGGGATGTAATTTGAATACAATACACTTTATATACTTTATTTATGTTTAAATTTATATAACCGACATTAATTATAGCTCCTATTTCTTTCTTCTACCATCTAGATAAGAATTTCTATAAATAAACACCTTCTAACAATGTCTAAGCCAATCCTAAGTCAATATAACGTATACTACACTATTCGTATTCAGTACTCATATCTTCAATGACAGTAAGCCAAAAATGTTAATAAATTATTAATTAACTATAAATATAAATGTCAATAATATAATCAATAATATTATGTATTTAAGCTAAGAAGAAATCCAGAAAGTGAAAATATAAATTATTATTTATTATTATTAAAAAATATATTATTTTATAAAATATATAATGTTTTTTTTTATAAATATGAAACGACTGTTCACTAATATTACATTATTTATTCATATTTTCATGGCAACTTTATTTCTAATAAATTTATTTATACAAGAGCGATTACGTACTGATGTTGTTTTAGATGGAGAGATCCCGCGGATGTATTGTAAAAAGAACATTAAGTAGAGTTATAAATAGAAAATGTAGGATTTAAGTCTCTATGTATTATTTGCTTTAAGACAAACCTTTTGTTCCGACAATTGAAAATAACTATAAATATAACATATGTTTTTTAATACCTACATACTATAATTGGGAATAGATGGACGTAATTCGTATATATTTAAAACTTATTTATAATCGTTATATATTTAATACATATGGAGGCCAATATTGCTCTAACTAAAAATAATAAAAAATATAACTTGTAAAAGCATTAAAAAAAAATCAATCCATGTAGTTTTTACTACTACCCACCAAGTACATAACTATTAAAAAAGTAGTAGCTATAAAAAAAATGAAACTCAAATAAAAACATGTGATATAATATTTGTTATCAGCTTACATGCCATGCGTCCTCAGTGCACAAAGACTTTGTTACAGTTGTGCAAATCTGATGAGATTTCTCGTGCATTTGGACTGAAAACTACCAGTAGCCATTAAGCACACTGTGATTAAAGAAAAACCAGATAAGGTTTTCTCATTATTTGTTTGTTAGACACCGCAATTAAAACACTCTACCTTGTAGCGGCAGTCCAAAACTGTTAGTGGATCTAGTACTATTTAAATTATTTTTATTCATGCAGCTATACAATATTAAATTAATATAAATAGATATTAAAAACGTCCAAATGTATATTGTCACCAAATAAATTGGAAACAAAAAAATAAAAACTTTATTTATTTGGATGACCCAATTTTGTTTGATTTTGTTAGTTGATATATTTTTTTAAAATAAATCTTAAACTAACTATGACGTCACCTTTCCTCTGTTGTATTTATAATGTTCTAAAGTTTTTCGTTTTTGAAGTATTTCTAAACGTCAAATAAGGAACGCGCGTCCATATTAGCATTTTTTTGACGTTTACGCATTTGACATATCCTGTTACAATAATAAATTTTCTATATTGGTTGTAGTATTCGAAAGGTTTCGAATTATTTTAAAATAACCAACCATAGACGGTATCCTGATTTGAAATTCAAAACTTTTGCTGTTCTGCTTCTTTTCGAAATAAGTAAAAAAGTTTTATGAACGATTATAGTATAACACTCTGATTTAAAGCAATCTGCGTTAAAAAGATGGACGAAAACTTTTTATCATTTTCCAGAACTTTATTTGAACTTAAGATTATTTTACCCTTATAGAATATAATTTAAAAAATAATTTACGATTGAGATAAATAAAATATTTTTTCAAGTTATTCGTGAACATACTACAATTGACACCGCTTTAGGTTTATTGATGTACCTATCCATAAATAAATTTTATGAATTATATTGTACAAAAATAAATAAATAACATGGTCTCATGGGAAAGAAAACGATTTTTGATTTGAAATTGCTGTCTGTATCTGATGCATCATCGTGGCTAAAAACTTATACTAAAATCATACTTTAAATATGTATATGTTTAGACAAAATCTGATCATTTACTTAACTAATGGCCATAAAACTTAAGCTCCATGTTATTTCAGAATAGATAATCAGGCCAATCGTTGTACTGTAGGTTGTTTGTTTAATAATAATATTATTTAAAAGTAAACTATTGATACAGGAAGATTTAATAAATATCAGTATTAAATTTAAGTTTTAAAACAATAGTTACATTACTATTAAAAATAGGTAATTGTCGTTGTATGTTTTCTAACTGTACCTAATTGCTTAACAGAATTTGATAAAATTTTGCTAGGCAAGAATTTCAGACCTATATTGTATTTCCTTTTCTGGGACATCTTTCCCGAGGAACGAAAATAAAAAAACATCATTTCCAAATAAGACCTTTTAAAAACTCTTAAAAGTGCATCCCAAACCCAATATCATAACGAATAAAATTGAAAATTATCAGGAATAAATAATAAACGAATAAATCGTTGAAATTATTAGCAATCCAAATTGGATGGAGATATTTTTTGGTCTTGGTCTTTATTTTCTTTGGTCGAATAATTGAATAAATGTTAATCTATCAATGTTACCTTTTGCATTTCAAAAGAACAACATTTAATAAATGTTATATATTTACCTTTATATATATATATATATATTTTTCAAATCAATATTTTTGTTTTCTTGGTGTGTGGAGCTGCCCTGTCGCAGCGTAAAATAATACCGCCATTTATGTTGTTGATGGAAAACGCAAGAAAGACACCAAAATATTTCATGCGGTAGAGTCAGTGAAAGAACTACCTCCAATTAAATTTAAAAAACAACTGACCTCTTCCCTAAGTGCTAATATTATATTTCCGAGTTCCTAGTCGATAAGTTTTAATTTTAAGTTGTTTGTTACGTAACTTTATATTTTTTAAAATTTGTGAATATTCATTTTTTTATTATTATTATAAACAATTAAAAAAAATAGATTCCTTGAGCTACAAAACTCTAAATGTAAATTTCAAAATCATATAATTTTTAATATTATATTGTTATTTAATAAAGTTAATTAGAAATAATGATTACAATTACTACGACAAAAACCAATAAAATCCATTAAAAAAGTAATAATAGAGACGTATTAAATACATTCTTACATTGAAAGCGTTGAAACTTATAAAGTTTAAGTTAATTCAAAATAAGCAATGTAAATCTCCTGAGAAGCTCCTAGGAGAGTTTGCCACAGACGGCTTTTAAATCATTTTTATACTAAATAATAAATAAATAAGCTACTGGAGCGTTTTCGCCAAAGCCGCGGCAACTCTAGTCATATTCACTCTGGATTTAGATTTTCTATTAAGTTGAGTGCATTGGAAAACATATTTAACAGAAAATGTTTCTATATTTCTAATATAATTTCAAAAATATATAAATAAATCAGCTTAAGGTATATAATTAATTTTCAATATTATTATTAAACTAATAGAGAATACTTCGAAAAAAAAAAATTATAAACCCATAACAGAAACCAAAAAACCTTAATTTAAATGCAGACAAAAATGAACACTTCAGTACAATAAATTAGTGAGCAAATAGTATTGTTTGTTCCTTTTTTCAAATACGTTCAAATATATTAACTCCCAGTTAATTTAACGTGGCTCCCAAGAATATTATATATCAAGAAAAAGCATTTAAATAATATCAGGTATATTCGGTTGGAGTGTAGTTTGTGATAAATATGACTTAGACCAACTTTTACATAATATATTAAAAACGAGTTCGTATTCTACGGTCATATGACTCGTCGTAACAATAAAAAACATATATATTGTTTTAATTTATATTGAATATTTAGTCAAGTATGAAATATTTTTTTCATCTTTGTAAGTACATTGTGATATATTAAAAAAAACTTATTTGAAGCAATAAAAGTAAATTGATATTCTGTTTGTTGAGGGGAAATAATATAACATATTTTTTACATATATAAATACATTTTAGAATTAATTAATTAATTTTACTGAAGTAAAAAAAATGGAGCCGAATTTAGCAATAAGCAAGTAGTAACATGACAGCTTTATTACATTGACTATGAGATTACATTTCATGAGTCCGAATTAAAAAAAAAGTAAATATCTCCTTCTAGCTTTGTAAAATTCAACCTTATTGTAATTATAGAAAGTACTAGTAATTACGATATAAAAATAAATGTATTGAAGGTTTCATTTTGTACAAAATTCCACACGAAATTTCATTGGTTTCGTTGTGAGCTTTGATATATTTTTATGTCACTATAATTTCGTTGTTATATTCCTTTGTTAATTGTTATTAAAAATGTAAATAATATTTATACGTCTTACTTCTCTTTAATTAACCTTTTTATGTACTACGAGTATTCTTGAAAAAAATATCTGACCCACATAGAAAAGTCTATTAGGTCACCTAATGACCTATCATCTACCATCTAACGAATAACCTAGCCTCAAGTCACCATACATATTAAAAATGAATAAAATTTATTCATTTTTTAATCATTAAGAAACTATGATTATGAATTGTTGGAAATTTGTTGCATTTCTAAAAAAATTGTTTATCATTATTTACCAAACTTTGTCCATTAAAGTTATCATAGTTATATTTAATATTAATAATGAAGTTCTTGCATGATTAATTAAATTTAATTAAAGGGAAGTTAAATTAAATTAATTACAAACGTAACGTACCAATAAACTGAATTCAATCACTTCATAAACAGAAGAGTTAATTAAATAGTGCCACTGCCTCGCTCTACTCATTTAATATACCTGTTGAAATGTAACTGAAATTCGTACTTCGTACTTTTGATATCATTTAAATTATCATTACTCTACATTATTTATTAGTTTCGTTGACAAAGTTTTCGTTTTTATATTTTACTCAAGATTTCAGTGTTTTTTCTGCATCATATCTGCTATAAATATGTTCTAGGACTTTTCTAAGCTTATCATTATAACAAGAAAAATCCTCCACATCCATACGCCTGGATGACCTTCACTGAATACAGAATATTAAAAAGCCTGTAATACACTTATGAATGAGTAAAATAAGACCTAATTTAATATAGATCTTATATAGACATTACTTTTCTTACTGATTATATGATATATAAGAAAAGTTATATGTCATATGTGTAATTTAAATGTATTTTAAATTAATAAACTATGTATAGCAATGAGAGTCGCAGGTTATAACTTAGTCTTAAATAAGCGGTTTAGTTCAAAAAATTATCACTAATGTCAGCTGAATATTTAAGCCGTTCTCTTAAATAAGAGGTCCTCGTAGGCGTCATAAAATATATTAATGTGTTTAAAAATCACTTTAAAACATTTAAAAATCTCATACTTCTTGAAGATTTTTATATTATTTACATTGGGTTTATTAGAAAGGAAAGTTTTTAATTTTATTACTTCTTAATTTACGTATCATTTTCATTAAACCCTTCATATATAAATAAAGCCTAATCAACCTTACTAAAAATAGTAATCTAGAAATCAATATATATAAATTGTTTGTACGTCCTGTGACTCACTCATACCTAAATGACTTGGGCCTAAACATTTATATTTACAACCACACCAGATAATTATTTACTTTATAGAAAACTAAACAAACTACTGAGAAATATTTTTACATTTATATTATTAAATGTACAGTTTGTGAATAAAGGAATGAGCGATCCAATTCACGATACCATTTATTAAAAGAAATCTGTGGTAACAATATTAAGAGAAATCCATAGATAATAACTATAATAGAAGATTTAGAAATTTCGTTAATTTTGTAAAACTTTATATTTTATCTAGGTATAACTTTTAAAGCTCCTACTTTAGGTTCCCATTTATACCTGATAGCTTACAGGTTTAGATAGCAGAAAAGTTGTTCAGTTATATTTGAAACGACGGGTAAATATTAAATTATCTCAGAACTATCAAAGATATGCTAGACAAAATATAACGAATATACTTATTTTTTTTAACGGAGATAATAATAATTGTTGAAAATATTAAAATATGACATTTTTATTCAACAAATTTCATCTTACTATATCATCTATCAAAGGTAATTTTAAATTAAAGGGATACATAGAATTTATATATATGGTACATTTTCCTCCATTAGCGCTGAAGTTTCACGATATCTGTATGATTAATATTTAAATAATCGTCAAACTGCACAACGATAACAAGTCTTGAGGCGTGCTCTTAAAAAACTTTAAGAGTTCAAGTAAATTAAAGGCCGTCCGTCTTGGTAAAACGAATCGGATATAAAGCGTCCGTGTATCCTGTTCTATCTGATCTGTATCCTTCCGCCTCAAGATCTTGGATCATCAAGATCAGTATACCAGTCGTGTTATCAGTGCTAATCACTGATAACACGACCGGTATTATTACCGTAAATCAGTAGCCTGGTCTTCAATATTAACGAACCACGGAAATTGTTCTAGTGTGTAGAAAAATAAATATATCGTTCCCATAAATATTCTATACATTATATTTATTATTTGTAATACGTTTCATATACTCGTATACACAATATTTTACTATATTTTAAATAGACTTCATTTACTATGTATGTGGGTTTTTTGTATTACTTGATTACGTTCTTGTTAATCATAGTTAGTTTGTAAACAAAATGGCTACCACGAAATTCTTTTTTCAATAAAATCTGAGTGGTATTTTAGTAATTCTTGTTTATATTAATATTTTTCATTTTTGTTTTTAATATATATATATTAAAAACAAAAATGTATAAAAAAAATATATATATTTTAATATTTTGTTTATTTTTAATTAGAACGAGTTATATTATGTATAGGTTTTTCTTTTATGGTTTAAGTGCATTTACAATTGTTATATGAATATGAAAGTGTGGCAGGTAAATAAAACTTTTAAATTTAAATTGTATTAAATAAGTTTAATTATGCCAAATTATAGTATTTTTTGTAGCAACATTAAAAAAAAAGATTAATGATTGCTTGATAGTTTGAATTTTAATCTGTTGAATATAAAATGTAATGGTAATTTTGTGTGTAAAGATTTTTTATTTATTGGGATTTTTTTGGCTAACACATGTTTCTGATGTTTTACTATAATATATTAGGAGGGTACTTTAATAGGTGAGTACTGTATGTGTATTCCTGACACGTAACCCTCATTCCTCCTCCTAGGGGATTACTTATTGGTAATAAATTTAATAATTATTTGGTTTTCTACCCTATTGATTCCGCTTAGTATAAAACATAAAAACATAAGCTGTAGACGAAACATTTCATTATATATATTTTTGGTATTATATAAATTTAATAAATTGGAAACATATTGATAATGTTTGCGATAAAATTAGTAGATATATAGTATATGTACTAGCTAGACTGCGAAAAATATTAACGTTTGATCCGTCTTTAAAAGCATATAACAGTTACGTGGCCTCCTCTTATGGGGAAACTCTCTTCTGTACTCCCCAAAAATAAGTAAGTAGAGTGTTTATAACAGAAAAAAATATTCGTGCCATCTGTAGTGTAGTGCATGTCTGTATGAAAATTGTCTTCCATTATTTCAAAAGTTAGGAGTATTGACCATTGTGCGTGAGTATGTGTGTGTGTGTGTGTGTGTGTGTGTATGTGTGTGTGTGTGTGTGTATGAGTGTGCGTGTGTGTGTACATTTTTGAAGTGTGTACTTTTATTAAAAGAAAAGAACATATTTTTAAATCACATACACCCAAGAAATACTGGGTGTTCTCAAAAGTAGGAATTTGAAAAAAAATCCCTGCTCCAAATATAACTGTTATGATATGAGTATAAAAATATTTTATAAGCTGACGGAAAATATTAAAATACTGCCATACTATTTAATTAAACAAAGGTTCAAGAAACATTTACAAACTTTAAATGTGTGAGTGTGGATGAATATTAATGCCTTATTGATTAGTGCGAATAAATAATGACAGCATTTTTTTTTAAATGTATTCATTTTCAAATTTTGCATGCTTTATAAGTAAGCGGAATAAGTGAACACTAAATCTATGACAGCTCTATTTAGATAGCGTAGCGTAGCGATAGCGATATGCTTATTTTCATTAAATAAGGTTAGCCTTATTTAATGAAAATAAGGATAATTATTATTAAATTAATTTAAACTTATATAACGTATTAGTTAGCAATTTTTATATTTAAACTTTCGTGAAGCATGACTATTATATTTATATTTACCCGGCTGTATTTACGCAGAAATTAAATCGGAATATGCTCGACTAGTTTCGAACTCATTCGAGGTTCTTATTCATCTCTAAGCGTGGCGAGTTCACGCCGCGAATCCGCACTAACTCGTAACTAGTTGGGCACATTCAGATTTAATGTCTACGTGAATACAGCCGTTGAAATATAAATATTATGTAACGTACTTGTATTTCAATCGGCCCCGGATTCAATCCAAATATTATGGACATATTTTAAGACGCAGAACACTTTTGTCTAATTGTTAGATACTTTTAAACCAGCATGCTTTTGTTTTGTGTAGTTACATTTAATAAAATTTTTTTTTAAGTTGTTTTTTTTATAATTGAAACGTCTTTTAAGTATTTAAACCAGTTAAAATATCACAAGAATATGACTAGGAATATAAACCATTTATCAAAAGGACGCTGTAAAAGTCTTATGTAACGAGTTTGTAAAATAGGTATTTCTTAGGATTAATTTTGGTTCTTAGTTATTTTATATTGACCTAAACTTATTTTATTACGTACCTTAAATATACATTTCATAAACATAAAGGTTGGATATAAATTTATAATTCAATTCAATCTAAAAGCGCTTTCATACCGACAATAAATAAACCCTTTTGCATTTTTATAACTTCCGTACAAGAACACTTTTTATAAATGTTTTACACTAATAATAAATATTGAAGTAATAACTTATTTTGACAGATATGAGAATACGATTTCTCTTGACAGTTATAATCCGGTGTATTATTTATGAGACTCGTTATAGCAGGCTACTGCGGCATCCATCAAGCTCCGAGATTCGTCATTTAGATGAGACCGACGCCAGAAATACTCTTTCAATACACACTGAAATAAGAAAACTTCTCTCAACGTTCTTTAGTTTCTTTTTTTAATATTAAAATGTTACATTGACTTCGGTGTGTAGTTAAATATCCATTCGTTGCTATAATGTATTCTATATTATAATTAAGTTACTAAAAAGTTGCTTTTATTATACTTTTAAATTATAACAATATTTTATTATATTAACTCAGCTTTGAGCTCATGAGTAAGAAACCCGAAAGCGGTTGAAATTAACGACTAACGTGAATATAATCAGGTAAATATATATTATGTTTACAATTCTGTATATAATATCATAGTTTGGATGTCTATATCTTAGGCTGTTGCCACTCGTATGGCAGTCGGAAAAAGTTACCATTTTCGCGGTAAACAGTACGTCCTACGTACGTACCTTTATTTTTTTATTTTTTATTAAATTGTAATAAATTAAAGAAATCACTTAAAGGAAGGTTGTAAATTAGGGTTTACTTAAATATTCATAAACTGCTTTAAAAATTAAACAACGCTACTTCTCATATGATATTTTAATTAAAGTAACTTAAGTTTCAAAACTTTTTATTTACGTTTCACATAAATAAAATCGTGTGTCGTATTTCATAAGTTTATCCATTTAACTGTTATTTTTTGCGTTTCTTATTTTAATTTAAATATTTTTTCCATCAAATTTATATTAATCTTTATTTCACAAACAAACAGGGATTTTCTATTGTTAAATTTCAAAATTATTTGAGATAAAATGAATTTTTACAATAAATTATTTTATTAGAACAGCAAAGGCTTGCGATAAATGAATTAAAAATGTTGCCCTCGCAATATAGATATATATTTTATTTAATTCTTCAAAAATACATACCGACAGCAAATGGTAAGATGTTATTTATATACAGCTAAATGATTTATTATGTAATGTGTGCTAGTAACATGTTTTTTAAATGTTACAAATCACAATGTTATTTGTGCTAAACATTGTTAAATTTTTAAAACAGCAACTGTTGAGTTTCTGGCCAGCTCTTCTCAGCAGAGCCGCATCCCGAGCTGGTGGTAGCTTACTCATGGACTGACATACTATACTGACATTTTTAATGTAATGTAATTGACGATTCAAAAGTCCATGTAAATGCCTACTTACCTAAAGATATTTTTTATTTTGAATACTAATACAAAACGTTTTATCTTTACAAAGGCCAGTGCTGATAGAAGTACGATTATTGTCAATCAAAATTATTAGTAATAGCAAAAGTTTTGACACATAATGCCGGCTGCACTCTGTGCCGTTTTATGGCTTTAGGTGCTGATGTGTCACCGAATACGTGAGCAGCTAATATTTTGCGATTAAATATAAACTGAAAAATAATTCACATAAAGATTCCCATGATAATAAACAGCATTTCAGTTATACCACACCATGTATAATGTATGTATAATATAGTTAACCACACCATGTATAATGTAGTTGGAATCAATTTATTTCACGGGTAGCTCTTAAAAAGCATATAGATACTACACAAATTTGCAACTTATATAATATATACAATTCAAAATATTTCATAAATCAATAAATATATCAACAATATTTCAGTGTCATACTGATTTAAAAGATCAATTTCATAGGATGCTTTTCAGACAAAGAAAAACGTAACAATTCCAGCTTCTTTTCTTGGTTAAAACATAAACTAATAAATATATAAACTAACTAGCCGTTGCCGGCGACTCTGTCCGCGAGGACTTTAGAACACAGGGCTCGTAAGAAGCTCCTTCGCTAGAGCTTTTTTCGGTCAAGTATATTTCCAAAATTGCTCTTCACGAAAAGCTCTACTATTATTACAAGGGAATAATATAATATAACCTAGATTCACAGTGAAAGTTATTTCTTAATATTTGTTAAGGAATTATTAGATTCGTATAAATTAATTTGAAGATTACCTCCAACAAATTAACTTATAAAGTATAAACTCACAAACAAACTTTACCTCTCTATACTATTAGAAAAGATTAAGGTCAAAATATGGGATTTGTCACAGTTGAAGTTTATATTGAAAAGGAGTGCTGAAAGCTTAAATTCTATTATAAATTGGTAATGTATAAGTTCATTGTTTACTTTCACACTGTCATTGTCAACTATATATTTATCTGATGTTAATGAATAGAATAAAAGGTATAATATGTTTATATTGAACTTCGTAGTAATGCTTTTACTATAATATAAATTTAACATATACCTTAGCCTCAGCAACACGTGGTGGTGCTAAATTTTAGTTTATATAAAACGTTTGTACTTTAACAAAGCGCCATCTATTGGATATTTCCTCAAACCAGTTAACCCTAATACCATCTGTTAGAATTATATAGAACTAACAGATAATTGTAACTGTCAAATAATAAATAAATAATTTGCAATAAAATTTATAAATAAATTTAAATAAAAAGTATCCTATCTTTTAACTTGGACCAAACAATAGATACCTACAAAATTAAAATCGGTTGAGTAGTTTAGGAGTCAGGAGGATAAACACTGTGATACGTAATTTATATATATTAAGAAGAATAAACAAACATAGCTTTGTAATGTGAGAGACGATGTCACAAAATGAAATAAACTTTTTTTAATATTTTTTAAATTTTAGTTAAATTATTCAATCAAGAAACCTTTTTTCATCTTATGGGGTACCTCAGAGAAAACATTTTTAAAACATTTTTAATACAATTCACAAATATCATTACCATACGAAGTGTATATTTTTTGCCACAAAGAAATAATACAATTTTTACGTCTACTTGCAGCTACGTCCAGCTTGCAGTGATATTACATATGCCGGCAATAAACTAATATCACCCCTCATACATAATATAATGTAGAGTGACCAGTAAATAGCGTTATTTTAGTGCTAGGATATTAACGATATTTCAGCGAACGGGTTGAATGGTTCCTCAGCTCATCTCCGAGATAGTCTAAAGATTTACTTTAAATTGAAATCGCGAAAGGAAACCACCCTGTCACTATACCAATTGAACTACCGTGTCGTTACCCGTTTCGATGAATTCATTGTATATTTATTTAAAAATCAATGTTTAATTAATCAATGTTTAATTTATAAATAGTCGGCACAGCTAAAAATAGAATTAATTTAAGCACCCCATGATAAAACAACGTAAAACAAAATACTATGAAAACAAATAAAATAAACGAGTTAACCGACAGCCGTTACTTTCATACAATTCCTCCCATATAGCTATTGTATTCCTGAACCGCCGATGGCTTCAAGAATGCCAGTCCGTCTCGTATTTCCGGAACCTTTATCACTTGTTGCTGGTCAGTCTAATTTCACGTCTCCCCACGCCACAAGCCTACCTACTATTGTACCATTCTACCTTCTAGCTGATGGTGGTCCCTGGCGGTTAACGTACCTTACACGTTGACTTATGTTGGTGGCCTGAGTTGGCCTATAGAGGACCCTAGCCGCTGGCCCGCTAAGTTTTGCTGCGACGGCTAAAAAGAATATCGAAGCATATTAGGATACAAAACTTTAACAGATATTTAAAAAGCTGAATAACTGGTATGTAATAAAAGTGGTAAAGATATAAATAAATTAATAAATAAACAAATATATACTTACACGAATTCCTCCACCTAGTGGTACTTCTGAGTTCTGACCGGTGATGCTGGATTCTGTAATACTACGTATAAGTTTAGGGAGTTCAAAAAAGGCCTCTGTGAATGACTCAATTCTATAAGTGTATCGTATCGATAGAAATAAAATTTAACATGAACGTAACTTCAATAAATTTTGTAAAAGTAATTAATTAAATTATTAATTTGCGTGAAAAACGAACGATGTCTATAATTATTTAAAATGTACCTACATTTTAAGGTACATTCGAGGAAGAAATTTACTCAGACCTGCAGCGAACGAACAAATAAAGAACGGATAGAATGCGAAAATCCAACAAACGTATTGCGTGTAATTGTAATGTAACACTTATGAGACTATATTAACTAAGCTGTGATACGATGCAATGCGACACACGATCGAAATTGAAAACTATACGTAATAATACGGTAAATTCGGAAAAGGGTACGGTGTAATACATAACACACAAAATTTGATAAAATACTAGGTAGATGTTGCCCGCGACTCCGTCCGCAAGGGAAATTAGACATACAATACAACAATAGAAATAGAATAGAATACATACAATAGAATAAGAATACAGGGCTCATGTCACTTTTTAAATCATCTAAATAGTACTTGTTCTTTATTGTTTTAATAACCAGTTTCCAAGCCTAATTCGGGAACGGCTCATTACTTACGTTTGGACAAAGAGTCCGTATTAGCAACGGAAAAGTTTTTAGTACCGCGTAAAGTACGTAAGGCTATCGGTATTAGCCGTTTACCGATTTTCAATGGGGATAGTGGACACTACCATCGGCTTGGAAACCGGTTAATAAAACAATAAAGAACAAGTACTACTAATGTATACTAAAATAAACAGACATATTTTTTTTTTAATTTCATATCTTCGTGTTCAATATATTTTTTCAGCTTTTTGGCAGAGTTAATACTTTTTTATATACACAAGGCTGTTGTGTTGTGTCTGCAAATGTGAACTGATTAAAAACTCTTAGATAACATGTCATTTTATATATTAAAAGTATTTTACACTAATAATGTACACGAATCTCCGGATTTTAATTACATTTAAAAGGTATATAGAACACGAAAAGCTGTATTGTGTGGTTTTTGACTTTGCACTTTAGTAAATGAAACACCTACATTTTTAGTTCATTGGTTACAGTGACAGTTCCAATGCGTTTCAAACATTATTCCTATAACGCATAGTATATTAAACTACTGTGGTTTTTCATTTTTAAAATGAGTAGTTTAATATGTTAATATTATTTAAGGTATTAATATCTGTTTAAGTAATAATATTAAATAACTAATAACTAAATTGTTACTGTTTGTTTAATTTGTTATTTAATGTAAGAACCAAAGCACTTAGCCATCCTGTTATATAATATTTACGTTCTATGGCAGGCCATTAGCCGAACAGAAGAGGTTTACGGATCAGAGAATTGGCTTAAAAAAACTTGCTATATATAAAAAGTAGTATGCACGGAAAATAAGAATATATCTGTTTTGTTTAAGTCAATGATGATTATGAAGAAATTAACAAAAGAAAAATATACTGAAGTTAAGATTAATTCGTAAAATAATTCCGACGGCGATCGGTGTTAATATCTCCAATCTGTATGAATCTAAGCAAAGCAGCAGAAACCTGAAAGTAAAAAAAATAATAACCAAAGCCCAAGTAGTGGTGATCAATTAGATTGTATATCTCGAAATACATACGTGTATATATATATACATATATATACACATACATACACATATATATAAACAAATATATATTTATATACATATACATACTCGTAGACACATACATAATTATTTTTTCAGTAAATCGTTGATTAAGCTATATTGATAAATATCCTTTTCGGAATGTATTTTCATTTATTTTAACAATAAACAGTAATACATTTTGATTGACAGGTATCTAGTGTTGTAGTTGGTTTAATTATGATTATTTTTTTTTATAAATTCTCCAATAAGGTGCTATAACCATCCGGCTCATCTGGCTTATTGCTTGCTGTTAATTAAAAAAAAAACATTTTGACATAAGGTGATAAATTAAAAAAATTGGTATGTTACATCTTTATAATTAGTAATATAATAAAAAATAAAATAAAAAGTCAGTGTTTGACTGTCTCAACAAAAACATTTACTTAATATTCAGCACTGTAGCACGTATAATAAAATATTACGTGCTTACGTAATATTTACACAATGCAGTAATTAGTGAGCATTCATATCCAGAGTATTTCGTTCTATTAGGGAAAGTGTTCATATTTAAAATGTTGGTTTAAAGGCATCACCGAAATTAAAAGGTACTCATTCAGCCTTTTGAATTTGAAAACCGCGCGTATCTTTCTCGACGCTCTCATTAGATTCATTTCATTCAGAATTTGCTAATTATTTTGGAATAACCGCTGAATTTATTGTGCTTTCATAGCTTTCATAAATATATTTTATGTATCACCGAATAGATATTAGTAAGTCAACTATTATTAAGCATAACATACCATGTAAAATAAAGCTATATAGATACCATACAGGCTAATATAAGCCGTGATTTTGGTTCTCCAAGATATAACTTATAGTGTACTTGTTTTCAATAATTTGAATAAAAATTTATATCCTTAATAAAATAATAATAATTGAGTAACGCTTTTATATTTTCAATCGATTATATAACTCGAAGTTTTGCTGACTTCTTTGTTAAAAAAATATTTTAATATATGTTTTTAATAAATCTCCATATTGCATACTTATCATAATTAAAAGTTTAAGTAATTACTAATGTTTTGTAAATGTCTGTGTTTATAAATTGTTTTATAATTAATTTATCTAAGATAAGTGTATAATTTTTTGGAACGGGCGTAAATGGCTGCAACTGTTTGTAACTTTTGTAGTCGTTCACGCTATCTATATCTTTGAAAAAATCAGTGTATGTAAATTATTAAATAAATATATCTTTATATAGAAAGTCTATAAATGACATTTAACATTCAACATGCAAGGCTTATATTAACATATTAATAATAAATAATGAACATTGATACAATAATTGTGTTTCAATTTAAAATAACAAGAGTAACATTTGCAATATGGATGAAATTTAATTTTAAATCGACATGGAAAGCAAATTGTATTTTATTTAAACAGGCTGATTGCAAACAGAATTAAAAATTATAGTTATACCTATATAATATTTATATAAAGCTTATAACAAAAGTAGTAGAACATTTTAAATTGAATATATAATGGCATATTTTAATAATTTGAAAGAAGAATGATAATTAATTTGGTTTGATGATAAAAAATAGACACGGAACATTAAAAAAAACCCCCGTTGTTTAGTTTTTTTTTTTAAACTATTAACAGTGAGCTCTAATGATCAAAAATATATACCTCACTTCTCAATTATAGTAATTTATAATAATAATATAAGATCTGTAATCTGCTAATATTATAATAAAGATAAATTTATAATAATTCATTATGCAGTCGCAGTTTGGTTTCAATTAGACTAAGTCAATATGAATAGCGAAGAGTACGGCTATTGAGTTTTTATTAAGTGACTACTCCGATAATTAATTAAATTAAAAAAAAACTTATACTCCTCGGAAAAATGTAGACGGTTTAATTTATTTTCTTCTATGCTTATTATATGTATTGATATAACATTTAAATAAAATCTTCGTTGATTTATTTTCTTTGTGTTAGCAATTTTTTTAAAACCTTTTATATTACTTATAATGTAATAATTGTTGGTGTTTGTGTACTTTATAAAATCACGAAAAGCATTTTTTTTTTGCATTTTTTTTTAAACTAACTGACTAACTAACTATTAAATTAGTACTTTGTAAAATCATCTTTACAGGCAAACTGCAATGCATTTTAATTAGAGAATAGTTAAAAAAATATGTGATATGTAATTAAAAGGTAAGTTGTACCGGCGCCCGTAACCCTATTTAAATGTACTAATAGTTTCTTATGTACTGTTGTTAATCCAAAAGCTAGTGTGCTAGAAATAAAATAATCAAAAGTTCAGTTACTAATTCAGTTCCTCTACTTTATCTAATCTCACGACTCTTCAAGCAGAGCAATATTTGCATTAGTGCTCTTTCGCAATGATAAAACCTTTGTTCCTCATCGCGAGTTTTAGAATAGACGAGTCTATTGTCAGCCCTTAATGAACTACATTTACGGAAACGAAAGCTAGGAAACAGATAAATAAGTTTGCACAGAATTTCTAATACATACTCGTATTTTTTTTTGTAGCTGTTGAGAAGATTTCATAATAAAAATGAAATAAGGTTATCATAATTTTCTCTGGTATTTATTGAGATATTCTATATTAAAATAAAACTTTTTTTTAACGGATTAAACTTACAGATATTTACTTTGAAACGTTAATTGACATTTGACAGCTACATCTCGTCTTCCCGCGAACGCGTTTTCTGCTACCACTTGAAGCGCGGGACAAAATTTAAAGTAAAAAAATGGAAATTTATTATATATAAAATATTTAAATATATATTCATATATTATATATTTCATAATTAAACGTCATCAAACTTCATGTTGAGCTTCTAACAAAACTTTGTAAAAAACGATTGTACAAGGAGGTTGTTTAATATTTGTAAGTACAGATCAATATATAATCTGTGGTATTCATGATTTCTTATCATAACGAGGCATCATGATTTATTCATGTTCTACAAGATGGCTGAAAGTATAATACCCTTAAACCAAGTGATGTACGAATAGTAAATGAAAATAATGGCATAACGTAATTGCATTATCTTATTCACCAACTCAAAGATTTGCAAAATAATTCAGAATAAATTTTAATAATATAATACATACGGACTATGAAATAATACGGAATAAGAATAAACATTTTTATTGATTCAACAATTTAATACAAATAATTTACTCCATGTAATATAATTTAGAATATATAAGTAATATATAAAATATAAGTGTATTTTTACGGCACATTGTTCGTTTATTCCTTACCATAGAGATAGCATCTAATCATATTTGGAACAGTTATCACAAACTCTTAAAATTTATTATTTTATATAAAATAAATTAAATAATTTAATGTAGAAAACTATTATAAGCACCTAAGAAACAATATTTTAACTGTTTTATTAATTCCATTTCCATTAAGTAATGAAAAGTTATATATCTTTACACAAAAGGTATCAATATGTTAAATTGTTACGTTTGCAAGTTTAAAATAAATTTATTTAATTAAAATCCTTAGAGTTACTCACAGGTTTGCTAACTTGGTTACAAAGGAAACATACCACACAAACTCAGTATCGAATTCATACAAAATAGAAGATACAGAAGCTGGAAATGGTAAAGCATTCAGATCTTTGACAGATATGCCGAAATAAGTTGGATTTGGAAGTATTGAAACAAAAACAATACAAATTATTAAGATAAGATAAGATAAGAATAAGTCTTTACATTGAAATGATATTTTTATTAGGTTTCTGAACCTTCTCTATTACAGGAAAATACTGAAATAGTTTAATTTACTCAACGGGCTACGAGTCTCGCAAGACCATTGTTGAAGATCAGCAATCTAGTCGTTATGTCATTAATTAGGTTTTTTCGTTACCGAGAAGACTTTTTTTTTATTCTCTTTGTTGAATTCTCTTGGTTGAATTTATAAAAAATATCAAAGCTCGTATTATATATTACAAATATTAATATCATTACTAAGATTTCAATGTCTTTGTTTGAATATAGTGAATAAACAGTACTTCGTTAATTTGTGTGTGTGGTTTGGTGAGTCACAGATTAAACTAACGTTTTGAATTATTTATTATTTCACTTATGTATCTATTACATTTATATATTAACTGTTCTTGACATAGGAGATAAATTAATTATATTACCAAAAACAATAAAATTGCAAATATTTAAATGAATAATAGTTGGTTATTTAAGTAACGAAGATTAAACCTTGAAATATTTTTAATATCATATAATCATCTTCTATTTCACAGCTATATATAAAATCATTATAACTAAACTACATTACAAGTAAAGTCATTTGTTCTACTTTAACTGACGCGCTACGCTAGGAATCAATCTAGCTTTGCATAAGTGCTCTTTGCAATAATAAAAACTTTGTTCCTCATGGCAAGTTTAAAAAATTGATGACAGTTCCTTTTTAACCCGTTAAAGAACGATAGGGAAAACTAATAAGATTGAAAAAAAAAGTTAGAAACCAAAAATCTGACATCACAATGAATTGAATTAAAAATGGCCAGACACTATATTTGTTTCGTCATTTTCAGAAATATAATTATAAATGTAAAATGTACCTGCCGTTGGCAATCCTTAAGTAGATAAATAAATTGTTTTTACACATTAACATATAAGTGCATGGATTTTTGTAGCTTTTAGTATCCAAAACGAGTTGTAAATACTGAACTATTGAAGACTAAATTGAAAGCCGTCTCGTAATCAACCCTGATTCGGACGAAAAGTAACGAATCCTAACATTAGCCATCAATTTAGTAGCCCCGGTATGTGTTTTGATAGTACGAAACGTTGATAGTTTTAGAACCGTCACGAAACGAGTTCTTGGTTGTGATTGGTTGTTATTTGGTTGATAGGTTGATATAAACCAATCACAACCAAGAACTTTTTTCGTGACTTCTCTAAAACAATCAACGTTTCGTTCTATCAAAACTCATACTAGGGACCCCTCCCTATATGTAGATATAACATAAAAGTCTACGCCATTCAATACACGGCCGGAATTAATCACTGCAAAAATATATTTTTGAAGTGAAAAAACTTTGAATTTCATTTGGCTCAGGCTTTGAATTTCATTTGGAAAAAACTTCTTATTTCATTGGGTTCAATCAAATGTATTTCGAATTGATTATAAAGAAGAAATCGATTTTATATGTACCTATATCTTTAACATTCTCTGAGATATTTATAATCCCAGAAATAATAAATATCCCAAGATATTCAAATAATAAGAGTTCTAACGAAGTTTTATGATTTATTCATATTCTACAAAATGTCTTGTAATAAAAGAAGAGAATCACCAAAAACGTAACTGCATTATATCATTTACCAACCTTACGATGTACAAAATTCGTTTACATTTTAATAGTAATGCCTACTCATACCGCGGCCCCGATGTCTTGCAACACCAGAGGAAACCAAGGATCCCACGTCGTATCGACCTGGGACCACCGCTGATGGAAGATCATTCCATGTTTTGGTAAAATGGCGCAACGCATCCAGGTGATGGAGATGGTATTTAAAGCGGGTAGCGTGCAATGTGACTACTCATCGGCTCTAAATCTACAAATCGACTCTGTTCCAGCTACGACCGAAGGCTTTCATAATATCCAGACTAACTGCCAGGCGCTCTTTCTTACTTTCTCTAGACGCTCATTGATGTGTAAGATATACGAGAAGATCAGCAGCTACCATGGTGATAGCCATATTGGCAATCATTGATCATCTGGTGATTGTCTGAATATAATCCATAGCTTTTTTTAGGGATCGGAACGTGAGCACCGAAGTCAACTCGAGGGCACATGTTCAGAACACGATTGATGAAATACCATCCGGTCCCCTCAGTTTAAAAAAAAACCAATGCAAAAAGATCCTTACATCCAAGAATAAAAGAGTTTGCTGTACAACTTTTTGCTTGGGCGCAAAATCAGACATTAAGCTCTGAGGCGGTTTTTTTCACGGTGATTTCAAGAAGTTTGCTCAAAATATCGGCTTTCTCTTTTACCCTTTGTGCCAAGATATCATTGGTCAAGAACAACAGCTGTAGGGACGGTTGGCGAGACGGGCAGATAGTTAGTCAGAAATAAATCCAATATTAGAAAGTCATTATCATTCCATTGAATAGGTTTTATTAATCGGGTTCGGATCGTATAGAAGATGCCATGGTTGCAATTAAGATGGGTATTTTATTATACTTATAAATACATCAAGTTGAAAATAGGATTTCTCGCGATATATTTCATGACTTGACATGATTGACATTACGTCTCTTATGTCTATTTTCATCTCTTAATTAATATATCTGAGTAAATATTTCTTTAATGTATAATTTAGGTTGCTTAGTAAAAATAAAATCATAATAATATATATTTTTATTAACGTGGTTTTATATGTAATATCAACGAGATCAAATCTCTATGTTCAATATTTTTGTAAAAAATAATTGCTATGTGTTCAGTACATGGCCCGAACTTCTATACAATAGCTGTTGAAGCTTTTGTCTATTTGTTAGAAAAAACTACGTGACAGATTTTATAAAATTCTGACATATAGGAACTTTTATACTTAAATTCCATTTTAACGAACTACTGTAATTTTATAAAACCAGGGGTTTTATAAAATTACAGTAGAGTCATGTTAAAATAATAATAAACACAATAGTACATAAAATAAGAAGACAAAAAATAATTTTTGGCAAGTAGTTTAAGATAACAAAAAAATTAATATAATGCTTACATTTTTTCTAGCTACAGATGAAGAAAGTACGAGGAGAAATTCTTGATTGCACTTCAGCGGCTTTCTATCTCTATCACACTTGCTAACCTAACCTTGCACTTTTAAAATGAGTATGGTCTTCTCAGCTGGCTCCGAATATGATAAGATCATTGCGGAACAGCCATGTTCGAGCTCTTGTGAACAATTTATCTTGTTCGAGGATATTCGTCCTCCGAAGGGAAGACCTTTTTTTTTCTTGTAGCGGATAATTGGTTTTATAATCTACTTATCAATATCATCAACTACTTTTCTATTTAACATTATGAAATCTACAAAACCAATTTAAGGGTAAATTTTACAAACAAAACAGGCATGTAAGAGTAAATACCACTCATTTAAAATGCTTAATTCTTAGATTTGACATTTGCTACGTAATTTTTATTATAAAGATTATGGAGCAACTGGACCTTTAATTTGTTTCTTTGCTAACCTGGCACTGTGGGTTATTTTAGCTTCTAAACCAATACTGAAGGGAGATTCAGTCAATACGGTTGGTTTATTGATTGTTCTTATTTTCCGATATCTTGAATATTAAATCACGTTCGTCATTTATTCAAGAAATTTGTTTTATCTGTACGGTTAATTTAAATTAGATTAACGTTTTTTCTAACCGAAATTCTTTACGCAATTTCTCAATAAAGAGATACTTCTTACTTTTAACTAAAAACTTGAACATTACACATTCACTTCTGAATTTATATATTTTCTTAGAATTTCAAATATTAAACCATACAATACATTTTCATATCACAAATATAACAACATATCTGTCGAATCCATTTAAAATTAAAATAAAAGTGTATTATTAGTAAATAATTTTAAATAACCTTTAGAAATATGTATCCATAATTAAAATAAAATTATTTCAGAATAACCACGCTATTTTATATTTATCTTTGCCCTCCACGTCGCTGACTAAAGTAAATATATTTTCAGCGGTCTATTTTATATGAATGTCTATACATACAATTCTGAAAAGTTACTCCACATTCCTGTAAAATAAAATACATAAACGATTCACTTATTCATATAATATATTAACAAAATTATTTTTATTCCAATAACAATAAAAGTAAAGAAAATAACAAACAACTGAACTTCCCATTAAGATTGTAATGATCGAGATCAAGTCGACCATTTTGGTGAACAAGCAGAGAAGATTAACATATTATTTATCGACACTTCTATTTGAATATTACTTTATCGATCGTTATTTATTATTATATTTACATCATAAAGATATTTCATTGTTATAAAGACAACTGTATAATAATATATTATTATAAAGATGTTTCATATTTATTCTTTTGAAATAAAAATTAAGATTGTAAATTGAAATAAAAATTAAGGGCGATTCTGAAATCGTCCTAGTATTTTAAAGTTTTTTAGTTTCAGAACTACTTACAGGACCAATAAATGTCTGCTTCCAATTTTGATTTATAGCACATAAGCTTTTATCGGCAACGCAATTCTTTGTAATGAGTTTCACACTGTAATATACATAATTTTATTGCGCAAAGACAATTTCATGCTTTTAATTATTAATATTAATTATATTTGCACATGAATTTAAATGGTACTTACAACTAATAATAATTAAAAAAATATGGTAATAAAAAATAAAAAAATGTCGCTAACATTTATTCAGTAAAAACAATTACGTACAAACTATTATACCTACCTAAATCTGAATCCCAACTCCATCGAGGCTATCACCTGGGAGTAGAGGCATAGTTGTCGACAAATGTTATCCATTGTAGTGCTAAGGCGGATTGGCAGCCTGTCTGCGGGGCCCCGGCCACTTTCAGACCTGTATCTTACATATAATATAAACGTGGTACCTAACAAAAACTGACAATCGACGTGTCTTAAGTTATTGGTGAAAGAAGTATAAATTACCTTATATCTTTTCTACAGTTATATAAAATTGTGGATCCTTCAGATAATTTTCAGTCCTTAATAGAAATTCATTGCCGTAATTATTTTTTTCTCCAAAAACACTCCAATCTTGATTACTGTAAAAATAGTTAAATATAATTTATACCTCTTCCGCTCTAACCTCAGTAAGCCATCTCTTATCATAAACAATTTGTGCCAAATCCGTACATTTGTAGTAGAATAAATCCCGAAACATTTTTTTTTTTTTTCAAAAACTATAGATTAAAGGTGTATACTTAATACACATGGTAAGTGTTAGTACGTAAAGTTTATCATAACAAAGATAAACATAATATTTATCTTTAACCCGAGTATAACAAAAGTGTTCCGGCAGTAGGGTGTAGTAATCGGAAACAGCGTCACGAGGCATCCGTCGTTTATGTCTTGCGCGAAGTCCATCTGACGTTCGCTGACTAGAAGATAACGCCTATCTATATTAAGGCTTACCGGAACCTTTTTGGACATGGAATTCAATAATCTATTTCAAAATAATGTTTATTTTTTATATTATAATTTTTGTGGTTTTGACTTTTGATGTGTCGGATAATATGAATATTGTAGCACCCTTAAAATCCTACCTGAGATTTTTTAAAATAACTTTTTTAATAAAGCAATTTTTGAGATTTTTCCCTGTATATTTTGGAGTAAATTCATTTTTTTAGTTATAACTATGTCTAGGTTTTAAAAATACATTTACTTGACAACTATCGTTCATTAACGGCTCTAAATAGAACGTACGGTTTTATATCCTTTGCCTTTTTTCGATTGTCATAATATTCTTGTCTTACCTCTTGAGCAGTATCTGACAAATATCAACTTCAAAATATTTAACAATTAAACTGTACGGTTTACCAGTGTATTTCTAAAGGTAAAATAAAATACTATAAACAGTAATGGAATTCACTCCAGCTCTTTCAACTCTCCAAGGTGTAATTATATCGGCAGACAGTGTTCATTCTTTTTCCAAGTTAACTGCGAAAGGAGGTAAAAAAATATTTTTTAAGGTCTATTTCGTTATATCGCTTTTGAACAAAATTAATAAAATATATATTTATATATACAGGCAATGACAAGAAAATCGAATATGTTATTGGATGTATACGTAAATTTCTTATAGAAGAAAATTACATTATTGGAAACAAAATCAATGAAGAGCATGTGCAAACTCTACGTAAATTTGCTTTATATATTGTTATAAATTCCGATTTGGGGATATTGGAGGAGATGGTTGATTTAGATGGCATAGACTTTGTCATATGGACTATACCCACAGTAAAAAGATACCTGTTGTGTGAGATTTTATGGAACCTTGGTATGGAGACATTTATTTATGAAATCATAGTTTATACATCTCCATATTTAGGATTAGAGGTAGCAGCTGCATTTATAGAGAACTTCAGATATTTTGAACCAACTGAATGTTTGTCTAAATTAAAAATATTAAGTGCCGCTTGCTACAGACTCCTTGCACGACAAATATTTTTCAATGTCGGACTTGGTGAAATAAAGGAAGCCTTTAATTACTTTAAAAAATGTGCAGAAATGTTCATAGATCTACCCAATAATGATAGGTTGTATAGGCTTAGTAAGGATGAAGAATATAAATTCATTGGAGAACGTCTACATACTATGCTTCTTTTAGTGCTAGATGTTTTCACATTCTTTACATCAGAACAGAAAAAGAAACCTGCCGATTTCCAAGAGATTTATGAACTCACTTTCAAAGAAGACATCCTTAAAAATGATGAGGATATTGTAATGCTGCCCAATTCCAATAATGCTCTCCTTTTAGAATATTTATCTAAATGTCACATAATCTTATTAGATGTTTGTAAGACACTAGTCATGGACGTCAGTGTGGAGATCTTCTGTGCATGGACAGAATTTGAAGAAGATAGTAAAAGCATGCAACAAACAATAGGAGAGCTGTGTTATAAAGTGCATACATCTTTAAACAAAATAAAAAGCATAGCTGAGCACCCTGTTGTTAGTATGTTGCAGCAGATCTGCACAAAACCATTAAATTTTGCAGAAGTTATAAATAAAACTGATGTAAGTACAATTATTGAAAATATTAATAAAGGTGATGATGACACTACACAGTGGATCAAAGCATTACTATACAAAGACAAATTATTTGAAAACTATATGCTTATTGAACAGCTAGCCTCTCATTTAGAAGTACTTAATGAAGAGGAATGTTACAAATTATTTAAAACAATCAAATGTTCTTTCAAAGATTGTCAAATTAATAAGGAGTTAATTCAATCACTTGCAGTCAAAGTATTTCAACGATGTACCAACAATATAAAATATGTAATATTAGAAGAACAATTCAGTAATGAAACATTTAATAATTTTTTAGAAACTACAGAGTTTGATAATATGGCAACAGAAATTTTCAACAAGTTGATTATATCTCCAGATGTAGATTTTTCAGATATCTTAAGTTTATTTTTACAAAATCCTAAAAAAGTATACTACAAGATTTTTTTGTTAGCAACTGAAAATTTGCAACAAAGTGACATAATGCTGAAGGCAATGCATTGCTTGGATAGATTTACAAAACATTATTACAATGAGGAAACGGAGTCTTCTATCATATCTATCACAAATGACATAATTGCTTGCTATCTAGACACAGATGAAAAGAAATCTAATTTCATAAGATTTTTGAGTTGCATTAAAACAAGCAATGCCATCCCGGGACCAAACCTGCTTCTATTGGTAATCATGCCAAACTTACACAATGGGCTCTTGAAAAAGAATATTGATCAGATTTGTATACAATGTAAACTTTTGCAAGAAGCTTATACTTTAAATGAGCTAGTTGAATATAGAGCTCCAACTTTGGCTATGCTTTCACAAGTGCTTGATACAGTTAGATGGAAAATGAATACGTTTTCTGCAATAGCACCTCCAACATTGGAACTTGTATTACAGCTCCAAACATCATTACTAAATACATATGAAACTGAAATTCCAGGTATATATATATATAATTAATAGAAATATTAATATATTTTTTTAATATGACTAAGATTTTATAATACATACATTTGAAAAACTACTGACTAAAGCTGGAATATATAATTTATAATATCATTTTTATATGTTGTAGAGAAAGAATTTGTGTGGCTAAAATGTAAACTGAGAAATATACATCCCCTAAATATGTATTACTTCAGACGGCTATGGAATCCACCGGGGAATACCTTTGTTGAAGTTATCAGCGGAATTCACATTTATAAAGACATGGATAAAGAACACCTTATAATTTGGTTGTCACAGGTGAAATTCAAATTTTAAAATATTATAGTATGATGAAAGGCAAACAACAAAATACATTTCAAATTATCTTTATTCTTATATTATTAAATTGGCTGTTGCCCTTCGTCTTCTTCTTCATCTGTGAGGACTTTAGGACACAGAGCTCATACATAAGATAGTTTTTAATTCGGATAAGTTACTTTAGAGATTACCTCTGCCAAAAAACATAAAAAGTACAGATATTGATAATCTTTTCATTCCATTTGTATACATTGACATAAAATGAAATAATTTTATAATTCACAGGAAACACTTTCTTATTTAGAACCTAGTCTGTATTTTAGAATAAAAAAAATATACTAAAACAAATGTTAATAATTTTTCTTTCAGGTTCTAAGTGCTACTATTCTTCAGGAATGGTATCAAATGTGGGACAGTTTATTGGTCTTTGGAAATTTAAAAATTTTAGACATTTTCCACAAAGCATTAATTTTACTATGTACAGCAGAGAAGACAAACCACTCAGATAATACCAAATCCTGTGTATTATATTGCATTAAAAA
The DNA here is from genome assembly GCA_963555665.1 of Dircenna loreta. Taxonomy (NCBI): domain Eukaryota; kingdom Metazoa; phylum Arthropoda; class Insecta; order Lepidoptera; family Nymphalidae; genus Dircenna; species Dircenna loreta. The sequence goes on along the minus strand of OY743093.1, from coordinate 12,200,483 downwards.
TTTTGTTGCAATAATACGAGTAAGTTGTTTAGTTTTTTTACAATATATTCAAATCATTAAATCATCCTATTTTACTATGAATCATGTAGTCTTTAAATGATAATAAAACATTGATTTAGCACAAAGTTTGACATAGCTCATAAACAATGGAAATTATTAAATTAAATACAGGTTAATAAATATACAATTATATAAAAATGTTACATTAAAGACAGGTAGCTCAACATTTCTAAAATTCTAAACAGTTTAATAAGTACTATTAATTACAATATTATATTACAAAGAAAGTTAACTTATCTGGTGTTTATCTGGTACTTATCAGCAAGTCCAGTAGTTAACATAAATTTCCTTAGTGAACTAATCAGAACAATTGTAATTTACAGTATAAATTCTTTAAACTACCACTAAAGAACAAAGACGTTGTCATTGTTTTCAATAAATTCGCCGCCCTTGAGAACATATTGGAAGAAAGTGACATCAGGGAATTAGAAAACGTTTTCTTACCATTATTTGGTTATGTTGCAGAGAAAAAAGAACCAATGCAAGCTGATATGTTGCAATGTTTTCGTTACAAATTTAAACATAAAATATTTAATAATATGATGAACAATCTGTTTAATAAACGAAAATGTTTACAAAATAAATACTGATAACCATATTTGATGTCATATTTTACTTACTTTGCTCCTTATATATTTTTATCACATTATTCCCGCCATTTAACATTTTTACCATAGTTTTTGCAGGCATAACCTAACTGCTTGCACATCTGACAAAGTTCCCTTTCATGATCTTTTGGTTCCTCAACAGTACTATTATAATCCGAGGAAAGTAAAACTCTCTGAAATAAAAAATCTTTCATAAATGTAAATGCAACATGAGTGGTGGCTTAAAATTATCTACTTACCAAGTTATGAGGGTAAACAGGGTATTTGCATTTCTTGCACATTTGGTACTTAGTAGACCAACTTCTAAGACTTTTCCAAGAACGGCCACATAGTTTACAATAATATTCACCAAACTGTGGTTGATCACTTGTTTTAGTACGACTTTTAGTTTTTAATCTTGTCTGAGGCAATACACCACGAACATTGCGTCGGTTTAAACTTGGGATTGCAGTGTGCTCCTGGATTATATAGCAGATAATTGATTTTAAGTAATTAAAAAAAAAAAAAATATATTATGTCCTATTACATGCAGTGCATACTTACAGAATTAGATATATACTCATGAGATTGTATTGTACTAGATGGTCTGATTTGAATTATAGTTGATGGTCTTGATAGTATTTTACTTGATACCCAATATTGTTCAGCCAAGACACAACGGCGACACTTGTTATTTATAAAACCTGAATCTGTCGATTCCTTGCAATTGCACACCGAACAGTGATTGGATGGCTACAATTTTATATAATAATATTAAATTCTCTTTGTGAAAATAGATGAATATTTATTTTCATCAAATCAAAGACGTATATTTAGACTTATAGCCAATTTATGTTAGCAAAAAACGACTTAGAACAATAAAACATGTCTTTTTATGACATTATTTATAACTATAAGTGAGGTTCTTACCTCGGATGACCAAATACAACCCATAATTATAGAGCAATAAAAACTTTTTATTTTGTATAACTTCTTCTTTTGCTGACATTAATGCAGAAATCTTTGTATCAATATATCAAATCAAAACTGATAGTTTCTTAGAATGGAATTACCTCTATTCTATTAACGTTAGTTTCTGCAAGAAAGTATTAATCTATAAACAAAGATAGACTGACAGTATATCACTACAGCAAAATATTTGACGGGGATTTACCCTAATTTAAGTGTAATGTTGCCAGTAATTAATAAGACCTGCGCTTTTATGAAATTCCATTTATGTATGACTGTGTTTAAATCCTAAAATTAATAGTTTTCTCATAATTCATAAATATATTATAAATAATATAAAAATTAAAATATAATTAAATTTGTGGGTTCTTCAGCGAAAAAAAAAAATCTGTAAAATTATGGAAAAAATTTAAAATGAGTGAAAATTAAAGATCTTATTTACGTCAAAAGTCTATAATGTCTTAACAATCATTCTTTTAAAAACCTTTCACCCCCCTTAATATATATACTAGCTTAGATGATGGCACCCCAATTTTTGGAAGATTCATATTGACAGTAAAGCAACAACAAAAAAAATAGCATAGGAATGACTAATCGTATATTTTGTACACCGATTTGCGGCGGTTATTAAAAGTAATGAACAGGGCCTGGCTCTAGATATCGATGAAACCTTCGATCTGGAACTTCAAAAGGCGCTTCTTTCAAAGCTTTCTTCCCATAAACCCCAAGAGTAATTTTGCAAATGGATCACCAGTTTTCATACTAGAGATAATAGTCATCCCCACAAATTTTACTCGTACCCCAAGCTCTTGAACGCTTGTGTTTACCAAGGCTGCTTGCTATCCCATAAAATGTTTCTTCTATACCTCTCTGAAAATCAGCATTAGCATAAAACCAATAGCTTTGATTTGCTTCTTTATTTCAAGTCGTTCTACTAATCGTTTAAGATAATGGCGAAATACAGCGAACTGTCAAACACCGGATTAACGCAGCATGGATGAAATGTCGGCCAGTAAGGGGAACGATTGGTGACTTCCGTTTTCCCTTAGTCTGAAGTAGAAGTAGTGAGTGATGTCGCCAGTGCACCTAGCGTACGGGAAGTGAATGCTCCTACAGCTCTGACACTGGATAAAGACGACCTTTCTGGAAAAAGGTAACAAGATACTTGCGATTGGACTTGTATATGACCGACTACGCCTTGCGAGCTTACTAGACTTTATAGTGCTGACGTTCGACATGGTGTTGGAAGTAAGACCTGCTGAAAGTAAAGGTCCCCAATCCATGGGCAACTATGGCGCGGGAATAGCGGCTGAACCTACATAACTGTAGGGTTGGAGAGGTTGAGACGATATGAGATGTAGACGAGGAAGGGAGTGCGTTGCCCTTAGTCTGAAGAATATATTTTTTAAATCCGTAAATCGAACCTGCGGCTTACTATGGATCTAAATTCGGAATCAAACGAAAGAATAAATAAAAGACAAGTGAATGTGAAAAATACAAATAATACACAACTTGTTAGAATATACAAATACAATTCCGAACCAAAAATAAGATAACTGTTAATGCATATAAAATATACATCATAATACAAAAGCTACAGACGAAACATTTCATTATGGCTTTTGGGTTTTATATTAGACAACAAAATCTCTTTGTCTTTGCCCGCGAAGACGAGGTCCCCATACCTTACGCCGGCGTTCTGCCGTCGGAAAATGTTAGTGTCCCAAACCCAGTGTCCCTCCTAACCAACCACTTTCTAGGCCATGGTCCAAGCGTGGCCAGCCTTGTGAGGCTTACGAGGCTTGTGAGGCTCATGAGGCGTTCTTAGGATGTACGTTCTCCTAGGACAACAGCATAGCTTATCACCAGTAATATGCCCTATTCAACAGTATAACTGTTGAAAGACGCACCCTTGAACAACAAACAACAACAAAAAAGTCACATCTTATTCACTCTTTAACTACTTGGAACTAATCGAAATTGTAGCATTTGCCTTGTTTAATTTGCGCTCTATTTTGCTTAAAACAATATTGAGGAACGTTATAATTTACTTTATTAATTTAACGCAAAAATTATGCTTAATTAGTCGTCAAGCAACAAAGACCTACTTTTATTTATTAAAATTTTGAATTACTAAACGATTAGTCTTTGTCTGACATATAGGTAATATCCATAGCAATAATAATTATCAAAATCGATCGTTAATATTAACTGATTCAATGTTTCTGAATATTTTAACTTTTTGTGGTTGTGATAAAGATGAAGAAATAACACATTTTAATGACAATGCATTTCCAAATGCAAAGCAAATTTGGGGTATGATAGGAACTATTATAGCTACTATTGGCTTTTGGGCTTTTTACACTAAGGTATTATTACTCTCATAATGACGTTTAGCTTCGATCAACAATATCAGATGTATCTGGACTCCGCGCCAATTTGTAAATACTCATAAAACGTAGCCAATGTGTTAACGGAGTATGGAATAATGGAATAGTCTTACTCTCGCTCCAACGGTCTCTGTTAACTCAAACTCAATCAACAATAATCAATAAATTGGATACATTAATAAGTAATGTTAATTTCAGATTAAATTCAGAAAGAGAAAACAAGCCCTTCAGTTTAATAGTCAACTCCGAGAATTTAGTGTAAAAGGAAGAGTAACAAATAATCAAAAAGCATCAGTATATTAGAACATTTTATTTGTAAATAATTTCAGAATATAATGATATACGCAAATAAACAAAATTAATTTCCGTTTTCATAAAAATAAAGTTATTTGCTTAATTATGATTTTATTTATAAATTCTAATATGTATTGTTATAAAAGAAATCTTCATCTTTTATTTTGTCGCAGTCTTGAAGTAGGTATTGGTGGTTATTTTCCACTTTGCCTCTTTTCAGCAAATACACAAGTATGTACTGGTACGGGTATACGGGCACGTTGTGGTGAAAGAAAAACCGTAATTTAACTCGTTCAATAATTTTCATATCCACAAAACAGTATTCCGCGGAACAACAGCTCCCAGGAGTTCTGGAAAATATATTTAAGAAAAAAAAATATATTAAAAAAAAAAAAAAAAAAAAACACCAGCGAAATAAGAAATCTATTAGATAATACCTTGGATCATAAGTCACCGGTTTCGCTTTAAGGCTCTTAAATATCATATGGTAATACTGTCTGTACTTCTTCTTCATGATGAGTACAACCTGTTTCCCTTCAAATGGATATTTAGCATTTTTTATTTGCAGCTCTGTTTGCCAAAACACGGCTGCTTTTGTAACTTCAACACTTGTGTTATCAATTTCGACTATTTTCGGATGTCTCATCCATTCATACATGTTTTCCTATAAAATACAATTTAAGTATATTTTATTAACCGAGCCCGGAAAGGAAACAACAATTCAATATATGGCCCATATTTATTTGAAAAATGTATCTTTTAAAATGCCCTGCCACATTTGTATAATCTACATCGATATTATAAATCTTTATAATATTGGTGTAGATTAAAAAACTTACTTGTAAAAACTTCTTGCATCTAAAACTATCGTAGATGAAGCTGATATGAAGTAACCACTTCCCCGTCGCCAGAGAACAGATCATCATACCAGTGAAGGTATCATTTGGCAACACTGATATGAAATGTGTCGCCAACATCTCCATTTTGGTATTTTCAGCAACAACGCCGCCCAATTCGTTTATCATTGCTACAATCCTGTCGCGGTCCTGCAAGTTATGTAAGCTATATTTTTGAAATAAAATAATTAAAGCATTCGAAAATGTGTATTTTTTACAAAAACATAACACAAGTGACGAACACGAAGTACACTCTTTCGGAACTACAATCCGGGTATCACACAAAGAACTCTCCCGTGTGGGAATCGAACCTACTGCGGTTGGCTTGGCAGTCTGTATAAATAACCAATAGGGTAACAATCCATTAACATTATATTAGTTTTAAATTACAATACAATAAAAAAATATTTATCTTTTAACACTGTCCACCGCAGTCTAGTAAAATACCTACACATCACACAATACAAGCTACGTGTGTTTTCCGCACTCAGCCAGTGCAGCCTACTTTCAATTGTTTCTCAAAAATAAACTGGAAACGAATAGTGGTAATATGAAATGTGATATAAGCTATTTGTAATAAAACATTTTCTTGTAAAAGGTTAATACATATAAAAACGTATAAACACCGGTATAATAGTATACTTTAATATTTATATCCTGATATAATATAAATATCTAAACAGCGCTTGTAGATTACAATCACCTCTTATATTATTTACTTTGTCACTCCACATTTTAGATAATAATTAATCAAAAAGAATATCTAAATATTATTTTTTTAATATTTAGAATATACTTTTCTATTAATATTACATATGTTATATATACTTATTTACAAAAACATAAGATATTTTTGACAGCATTCGATTTTTATTAAACAGAGCTGTGTGTGCAGACTACACTAGTTTTACAAAATTTATAAAAAAATAAAAAAAACTTACATGGATATGTTCAGAGAGCATGAATATTTTTTTATCACATGCACATATTAAAGTCTGTTTCATCTTCCAAGAGTCTTCAGAAGTTCCACTTGGTGACCCGTAATCACTATCTACATAATAAAATAAGTATTAACTGATATTAAAAATATAATAAATTTATTATAGATATAGAATGAAAGATTCATTAACACGAGCAGAACTCAAACCTGCAACCTCTGGGAAACCGTCCCGTACCTCTGACCATGTTGCTACCCATCTCATTGGATAATATATAAATAATGTTAATGAAAAAAGTTTCAACCAAAAATAGTTAATATCCTGGTGCAATTACAATTAGAGCTAGGATAATTCAGTAAAGTGTTAAAATACATGAACATCCTGTATGTGTATCACAACTTTAAAAATACACATCAATTTTAATATTTTATTGATTTCAAATATATTTAAGAATGATTCTAAAGTTTTTGCTAAACAAACATTCAAAATCTGTTCAGCCATTTTAATTTCCAACAACTTTTTAAAACCAGTTACCATTATTATATACTATTATTATATACCATTATATATATTATTTAGGTTTCCTCAGAGTATTGAGACCGTAGCAAAGCTCCGAAACTTTTCTTCATAGAAACTATACATATTTTTTTACCTGATATATATTCCGGGAAAGTAGCTTGTATGGTGCTTGTTACTTGTGAATTTGAATTAATTGGGCTATAAGTAGACACTTTCTTCTTCAATTTATAATTTTGGATATATTTACGAAATGGTAAATATACAGAGGTCTTCGCTTTACCATTTTCAATAAATTTACGGAAACTGACCTTCTTAGGAGTGCTTTGTTTGCTCCTAAAAGACCTTTAATAAAACATTTAAATAAATGATAAATGAAGTAAAATGAAAATATTTCACAGTTTAAACTCCATAAAATATTACCCAAGAAGATAAAGATTTATATACTATAGTGGTTATGAAGCTTTAATTGAACCCATATATGTATGGGGAAAATAAGATAATTACTTAAGCGGTATGTTAGAGCATTCCCATGAAGCGTTGACAGATGTCCCAGACATGCAACAATCCATTGTAACTCACTCATTCCCCAACTTTGAGAAGAAATTCTTCAATGGGCTTGATGTTGGAGTTGGTTTAGGTTCAATTTTATGACAATCTATCTCCTGATATATGTCTTCAACAGACCATCCTATTTGTCGTCGAACAGCTTTTGGCTTCCTAGTTTTAATCACAATAGGTGAGAAGTCAACACAGTCAATTCCAGGATCACTTAACACATCTTCATCTTCTTTAAAATGAATTATCTTTAGATGTTCTAAATAGCCAAATTTGTCAGTAAACATGTCATGGCACACAGGACACACAAAATGATGAAGTTTAACATTAGCTGTGCATTCATTTAAATGTATGACATAAGTATTGTATCTATCAAAATTCTCATCACAAAGCACACATGATACACTGACATAATCTTTTATATTTCTCACAGGCAATAATGGTTTAGATTTCGTTGGTGTTATATCAGTGGCCACCAATGTCTCGTTGCTACTTGATTGTTGCAACTCATTGTGCTCAATTGTGCAAGTCACATGACAAGTGTGTGCTCCATAGTTGTAAGATTGGTTGCAATACACACATTTAACAGAATCTATATCACTATCAGTCTCATCACTGGTCTCGTAGCAGGGGCTGAGTCTAGACTCATTTGCGGCTTTTACTAAATTTTCATCATTTTCTTCATTAACATATTGAGTGTGCATATGAATTTCTTGTTTGTACAAGTCATCATAATTGGTTATTTCAGGGTTATCAATCTGCATATCTATAGTAAATTAAAAAAATATATAGAATTGTTATCTTAACTTGTTTGATATTATGATAGATTACAAAGATACCAACCTGGAAATTTTCTTAACAGAGTATCTATTCTTTCGCATTGCTGTTTAAATAAATATGCAGTACTCAAGTTTTCCATACAGGCAGTACATACGCGATCTGATAATCCATCTCCTTCATGGATCTAAAAAGGGTTAAATTATTAGAGACATCAATCTATAAAATTTATCCTCACCTGTAACCACCTGTATATATACAGGTGCTTATTATTGAACTTTACATTCTTAATGTTATTAATGACCATAGTCTTGAAATAGTTGCAGTGAAGTACATATGTAGTTTTAAGAATGAACATGTAAGTAGCATTTAATACATATTAAGTTACCAACAATAGTAAGATTTAAAATTAATAAAAAAGGTATTAAATATCTATAATATTTATTTTAGATAAACATAATAAAAGCTACCAAATACTTTTATGAAATACTCACCTGAACGTTAGAAAAAGACATAACCATTTCTGATAACTTAATTGTATCATCTTTTTCAAATATCGAACAAAAATCACCGATCTTTAAACATAATCTACATTTGTGAAAACGACTGTTAACTTCCATATTAAAGAAGTACTGGGCAGTATATTGTACTGGGTACACTCTAAAGTCTAAACTGCACTTGAATCCTGATATAAATGTTATTGATGCAACCGCCTACTAAACTTGTTTATCCACATTTTGAATTCAAAAATCAAAAGCGCAACGTATTATAGACTTAAACGTTTGACAATTGACATTTGACACCATATACTATATATACCAAATACGTACTACCACAGAGTACTATAAGTGCTATACTCTATTTATAGTACTCTGTGGAATTACCCTGGTTGACCCACTGCTGGACAAACTGGATAATGAAATAGCGGCTCCACGATATAATTTGTTTTCGGTTCCGTTGATGGGGTATGTTTATTTAGCACAACGATTGTTAAATAAAATACGGTTTGTATTTTTTAATAATATAAAAACTTGTTTTTATGTCAGGATCTAATTTGTAGTTGGTAAACAATGCATAGTTAAAATGTTTTGATGTTGTGTATTAGTATGTAAAAGTGATTGTAAACAAATTCCATACTATTCGTTATAGATTGTAAATTAATTATTTACCTTAATTTCAACACATACAATTATGAAAACATATTGTTTTAAAATAAACCTAAATTGGAAATAAAAAATATTTATAGCCTGGTGATAGCTTTAATTGTTGTTGCAAAGATCCAGTATATACAATGTAACATGTAATGTACATGTAACATGTAATATACAATTAAGTAAAAATTTTACTTATCTTCCTCTTTTTTTGATATTTTGGCATTCTCGAAATCTACTTCTACCCGTATTTGTACAGTCAGTTATGAGAGCATCACTTAAAATTATTAATCTCAATATTTTTTATGGATTCCGGTTCTTAAAACAACCCAAAAAGTTAGAATATCACCATTGTTATTAAATAACCAATATTTAATTTAAGTATTTTTTTTTAGATTTAATAAAATAACTAGAAAACAGAGGGCAAGTAGAATCTTACAAATAGAGGGACGAGCGATATAAGGAGGGAGAATATCGTACAGTAAAAATGCAAGGTCCAGAGTAATTAAAAATATATGTGCCAGGGTCCCTTTATCAAGGCCACATTCACATAAAAAGCGTTCATGTAGTTTAGATAGATGGACAGCCGTACACGCACGATCAAATCATGACCGACAGACAAGTTACATCTTGTTTGTCAACTCTGCAATATTTAAAAAACCACGGCTTATTGAGTATATTACTTTGGAAAAGGCTATAAATTCTACTTTTCGATATCTTTGAAGTTTCCCAATGTTCCTTCAAAGTAAATTGAAAATGTTTGCATGCTATGACCGGAAGATCATGGAAAAAATAATTAAATAAAAAATAATTAGTTATAAATGCAAAATAACGGTAAATAAATGGTTGGAATCTCTTTCTTTTGCGGAGGTTGAAGATCTTATTGCTAAAATTAGATTATAATACGTGCTTCCTTATTTACTACTACTACCACCGAGGGTTACAGTTCATACGACCAACAATTATGCCCTTAACACCATTTTAAGTCTTAAATAAACAACATTTAACTTACTTACGGAATACATATGTATTCGCATATGTATTCCGTTCAATATATTCACTCTCATACACATATACTCACACACACTCACACACACATACACATCATTTACACGCATTGCCACTAGGACTGTTGATATTTTTAAAAACATCGAAATCTCGATATATCGATATTTTGAAACATATCAATTTTGGAGTTTGATATATTGAAAAAAAATGTCGATATTTCGATATATTTTTTTCGATTTTAATTTATCGGATTTATTTTAAAAAAGCAATCGTAAGTCGGCTCAATAATAATTTACAAAGTTTAAAATTCAGTTTATAAATAAAACCAATTAAATTATAAATGTTTGACAATGTAAGGGTCTTAGTAATTATTGTTCAATTTGAATAAAACAATTATGTGTACCAATATTTCTCAGTAAGAGTTTTTAAAAATACTCGTTGTTTTATGTGTTCAGCTATTGACTACTACGATTATTAGGGACTAAAAGATTGATTACACATGCAATTCGTTCAGAATTGATAACAATTACAACTAACGAACAACAACAATAGATAAAGTAGACAATAGCTACATATCTGATCATAGTATTTTCATTTTATACAAAGTTACAATTCGTTTTAGATAATATGCAAATAAATAAACTAAAAGAGGAAAACATAATATAGTGTAAATAATACACAGTAGATTAAGTGTACGATGAAGTTATAATTTAAATAATTGGCGAGCAAAAATAAAAACTTATTTTAAAAAAACATCGAGTGTCAATATCTACATTTCAATATCGAACTATCGATGTATCGCCCAAAAAGTATTAGTAATAAACATCTATATTTCTAAATTATAATATCGATATTTTATCAACAGTCCTAATTGACACACAAAACAAACACACGCATCTAAATTAAAATTTCTTAAGCAAAATCATTGTATCTATCTATAATCTTAGTCATCTTTAAGGGAAGTAGCGAGTCATTCCCATCACAAGTGTCTTCGACAACTAACCGGGAAGACTCGTTGAAAAATTGTTATATGTATTAAAGAAATAAATGATTATTATTATTATTATTATTATTTGAATTAATAGTGGAAAAATGATCTCAATCAACCTTGTTAAAATTATATTTCTGAAGGGGAGGAAGAACAGGAAAACACATCACGTAAGGGAATAATAATTGGGAAATCGCAGCCACAAGTAAGTGAAAGCATTTCCCACTTTATTCTCCTTAATAAAGTGGGAAATGCTAGAAAAGAAGAGAATAAGGAAAGATCAATAACAGTTATGATGTTTTGTTGCGGCCAAACTCTTCTTTTTGGGAACCCATTATTTAACACACATATTATTCATCAAATAACTCAAGGAGCAGGGCTGCAGGGTAGTCAATTATATGAGAACCCCAAACTGTGTATGTATATACTTATTAGTCGATTACTGTTAAGAGTTTTTTGGTTCAAATGAGACAAACACTATTAAAACAATGCATATTTTTAAAAAATCTGTCGGTTCATACCTTTAATTTTTTTTACATTGAACTAAGTTGTTGTTTGACAACATTCCACCTGATGGTTAGTGAAATGTATTCATAGGTGGTAAGGCGCATCAACTTAGGAGCAGCCTATTCACTCTTCGCTTGAAGACACCCACATTGTACTCGGACGGAAATACCGACGCAGGCAAGCTATTCTAGTCGTTTGCTGTACGAATTAAAAACGACGAGGCAAAACGTTTCGTACGGACAGGTGGAATGTCCACAACGAAAGGATGGATGCTCGCCGTGCGTCGGAACGTACGGTGATGGAAGAGGGATGGGGAAATCAGATCATGCAATTCCAGCGTACACTCACCAAAATGTATCCTATAGAATACTGAGAGGCTCGCGACTCTACGTCTGTGTTCGAGACTATGGAGTTGAGCCTCAACCAGCTCAGGGTCACCAATTAGCCTCTTAGCTCGCCTCTCATATGAGTCCAGAGCTGCAAGATGACATTTTGCGGCACCAGCCACTATATGGCCGCAGTACTACACACACGACCGGATTTGTGCTTTATATAGTACTAGCAATTGTTCCGGTGTGAAGTACTGTCGGACCCTCGCAAGAACGCCAAGCTCGCTGGCGGCTGCTCTTGCTCTAAACTCAATGAACCGACCAAAGTTGAGGTTCGAGGAAATCTCTATCCCTAGCAACTGAAGTCGGTCACTGTATTCCAAAGATACATTCCGGAAACAACATTAATCGAGTGCCATCAAGATTACTTATAGTATAATATTAGCTGTAAGTTAAGTTTTATTAAAACCTACAAGACGACTGGTTTCAAAAGTGCTCTATTATTAATAATAGTTTACCGGATATTTGTATACAAGTGAGTTTGAATGGTCGCAACTCGCAGTACTACGGTAAAGGCACAGTCAGAGTTGAGAGTATTGGTAAAGAACTCAATTAATTTTAATGACTTTGTTGTGTAATTTTAATGACTTTGTTGTGAAGATAGAAAAATACTCTCTATATTGTGAATTATATATAACCATTATTTTGCTTTATTATAAGAATTTGATTTTAAATTTAGTTATTGAGAATTGTACATTGTGAGATAAAATAGAAACGATTTTACCGAAAATGTTATTGAAATTGCTTCAGACAAAGTTGTTTCGACTTTAAAAGTCTAAGGAAACGTCAAACGGTACCTCTTAGATTGGAGAGACTAAAGTATTTTTAAGTATTTTTAAGTTTTAAGTTTTTTGTGTTTTTTCTCTTATTTGTGTGTTCCTGATATTTGACTATTCACAGAAATGACGGAGTTATTAACTTTTGATAATATTTACCGTGGACCATTTCCTAGTTTTGGTGAACCTAAGATTATAGGTTACATTGGTTTGGAAAACCTTAAGTTTGTGCAACATCTTGAAGAAAAAAATGTAAACTATGATTTAAATTTACAAATAGATAGGGCCAAACGTAAACCACCGGACTTAGATGTGAAATTAACAGAAATGTTGAAGTTTTTGCTTGAGCATGAGAAACTACTCAATTTGCCCTTACAAAATGATTTAAAAAATGCACCATTTGTTTGTTACCGCGGCCTACTGACTTGTATCGCTTGTTCACCATATGAAAGAAAGGAATCTTGGAAAATTGTTGCAATATTATTTAAAGGTAATATTTATTTATGTGCAAGATATTCAGAAGAACATATGAAGAAGAAAATTCAGCTAGCAAACACGAACTTCTGCTCTTGGGGTTTTAAATTTGAACAATATATACAGTCTGGTAAGCTTAGCTTAGTTCAGTAATTAAAAATAATTAATTATTTAAAGATTCTCAAAAAGTATTTTGTGTATAGTTGCATAACTATGTTGGGTGGTATGGTTGCTGTATGTCTATCATTAAAGTACAATAATAATAAAAACAATTGTTTCCACTATTAGCTTGTGTATTGTTTTAATACTTCTATGGTAATCCTTTTGAATAAATAAATGAAGTAATAATGTTTTATTAATATATTCAGCTTACCTTACTTTCAAAAATATGTTTTTGGGCAGATACTCCTGACACACAGCCAAATCCTAACATACCTGTTGATGAAACAGAAGAATTCTCATTAGTTTTTAGTACGCACTTGAATGGGCACAGTATTATTTATGGTGCAGAAATGGATGGCATCAGGTGTGATAAGTCACATGTTGGTCTCCCTCCAATTAGTAAAGACATTAATGAGGTGCTTCAATATTTGTCTTCAAAAGAATTTGTTGAACTAAAAACAAATAGACATATTGAGTTCTTAAGACAGGAAGTTAATTTCAAGTAAGACTCATTTTATTTTGTCACCTAGTAATGTGTTAGCTTATTAACTTAATATAAAATTCCATTATTTGCAGAAAATATAAAACAATGAAATGGTGGTGTCAATCTTTTCTGACAAAAGTAGAGACTATATTATGTGGATCAAGGAATGATCTTGGAATAGTTGAACATTTAAAAGTGTATCCAGTTAGAGATTTACCTAAAATATCTAAGGTAAAATATATATATGTTCTGTTTTTCTTAAATAGTTTTATTAAAAGGACTAGTTCTCATAATTAACTATGTTTTAAATATAGTATTTGCTTAAAATACAGTGTGAACTCATTGTTAGCTATTTGTCTTTCTATAACACAAATATAAGTTCACAATGAGGTACATTTATATTTTAACTAAATAAACATCTTTTTTTTTTAAATGTTTATAAGTACTTATTAGTTGTGTGTATGAAATGAAGGATATTGGGAAAAAAAAACATTTGTTTTAGTAAACATATTTTTGTTTTAGAAATATTGGGATCCTAGTGTATGCTTCAACTTCCTTGATGGGTTTTTAACACATGTGAAGAGATGTTTAGCAAGAGAAATTAAAAAGAAACATGGTACACAAGGTTTACACAATTTACAGTCATTACCTTTAATAAGTCAGTGTTTTGAATTTGATCTAGAAGTAGTTACTAGTTCCGAGAATTATTGCCATGAAGATGACCCTATACTAATGGATTGGTTTATAGAAAGATTTGGTAAAACATGTATATAAAGAATAAATATATATTATTTAAACTTTGTATTATTTAAATAAGTGCGGAACTCATGGCTCCAGTTCTGCCACTTGAACTAAAAATGTAATTAAAACTATTTACTTAAACAAATAACAATTATTTTTATTTTTGATGATGAAATCAGTCGTGTAATAAAATAGAAACACAAATACTTATAAGATTACATTAAAAAGTAATCAATCTGGATGTAATTAAAATATAGTTGAGAGTGTTTGTCAGGTTTTGTGCGTTTTAGCGTACCTTCAACCGTGTATCTTACCATCAAATTGTTTATGTAGAAAATATCTATTAGAGGAAAATGTCAATTATTACCAGAAAACTAAGAATAGTTTAAAAAGAATAATAAAATACTTTGTTAGTTACACCCTTAGCATCATCTATACTTCTTCTATACGCAGCGAAAACGTTTTTCCTTTACGTATTCATGTTCAAAACGAATACGTTGGTCGTTTACGTTTTCGTACACAACACGAATACGTTTTTCGTTATAAATCTACTATGAAATTTGAACAGAATATTCGCATTCGCATTCGCGAATGTCGGTAGCAGATATTCGCATTTGCATCTGCGAATGTTCCAAAATGATGTATTCATAAGGTACTTACTGTGACTTCATTAGTGTTATTCATTATCGTATCGACTTGATAGAGTGACCTAAGGGGACACTGATGGACGGCTGCTATTGGACCTCCTAGAACCGAGTTTAGGATTGATCAGATCTTATCGTCGGATATGTTGGAGGGTCTTGAAGGTACACTGATGGATGGGTGTTGAAGAGTTAAGTCTTGTTTTATTATTTTAATAATTTATTATTTATTAATATCTTACGTGGTGTATGCCACGGGAAATAACCTTTGGATATCGGGGGTTTTTGTTGGGTCCTCCATCAGATGATATCAAAACAACTGAAGTTCGGTGTTTTCATCAAATTGTATTCTTGAGAATGGCAAACTTATTGAGGTCCAAAACTTGAATTGTAACTGTTGAAGATGAATGTTTTTCATCTCTAATCGCTATGTACCTTGGCCTTGAACGCATCTTTTCTGTTTAGAAATCGCACGTTGGACGACAAAATAAATACACGTGATATCTTACTGAACCCCCATCCCCCCTTGTGATATTTCGATTTCGTGATTTTTGCCGAACACCTATACTCGCCTATACTCGCCGAGACAGCGCTGAAATGGCAAAATTTTTAATTGGCATTTATCGTTTATAATAGTATAGTATTGTGTTTACAATAGACATACTTTTGTTATAAATAGGCTGGTTTTTTTTTTAATTTTTGGAAAAGTATTACCATGCAATGGATATATAAAAAGGGTTAACTTAAACAAAATCTCCACGGTACCATTTATTATCACTGCATAGCAAATGGTGTAAATCAACATCCATAATACTAATCAACAACATGGATATCTTCTTAAAATATATTTAAAATCTTATTCATATTATACATTCATAAAAATATTAAGAAATAAAAACAATATTATTAACCGAACAACATAATCATAATAAAATAAACAGTGTCATGTTCTCATACGTCTACTAGATTTATGTATTTACAAAAGGAAAGAGTAACTCCATCATATATCTGATTTACGTATTTTTAAGACATTAATATATATATTTTTTTGTTTGATGTGTGTATGTGTACACATTACTACATATGTATGAGTGAGTGAATATTTTAATTCGGATATTCAACGACATGTAAGATTTATATAAATGAGACAATATAAAATATTTGTTATTTAAATATTTATAACTCGCCACCTATTTGTACAATATTAACAAGAATCATTAAGTGATTGTTAATTTACGGTAAGCTTACATCCCCAAGGCATTTATATAAAATACACATATATCAAATGCATATAAAAACATAATTAGAAGTATGATGGATGTTACAGTATGAATGATGAATGAATTTGTTACTCAGTAAACGTCTCGTATAAAATCACATTAACTATTTACAAAATATCCTCCTATACTATGTTATAAAAGGTCTCATTGAAATTGAATTAAACAAATTCTAGTAAAATAAAAAGATAAAAGTGTTGGTGTGGTTTAATTTATTTGTTATTCACTAAGACCTCGAGGCTTAAATGTTAAAATATGAATATTGACAAAGTACACTTAGAATAATAAGGTACAAGACTATATTGGTAAGTTGTACCAACCTGGAATATACAGCTGTTTACACAATTGTCTTACTTCGAGACAAAATTGGAAATTGTTTATTTCACGATTCAAAATATCTATAAACTTTTAACAGTCTTCGGTTTCACTTACATAATTGTATATCCCTGTCGAATCAGTGTCTCATTTGTACTAGCGTTTAACGATCCAACTACTGAGCCCGTATATTAGTTTCGTATCATAATTTAGGCACATTTACTAGGAAATAAATAGAAAATTCTATGGTCCTTAAATGTTGTACAATCCCTTATACAGGACTGTACATCACGTAACAACATTCGATATTATAATAATGCAGCTTCAACGAAATATATATAACAATTAGATCGAAAATAACAGTCCGATATTTTAAGGTCTATCTTGACCGGAAACAATTATAGGCCGAAATTAATCATCGCTCCTGATACAATTAAAATGACAAACCGTCGGTTGAGTTATCGGTGCCAATAACCGAACTGTGGATTACATTTATGGATTGAAGCCATCTAAGATTGATTTCAATCGCGGAATGTAGACCGATCATTAGTTTCGGCCTCGAGTCGGCCAGGTTGCAGGTTTCACGATTCCAATGCAACCGACCCCGTTCCCTCGTTCATAATCATCGCGGCCGACTCTCATGGCATAACAATATAATATTTTCAATATGGTATCCACATAAGCTCACTGCAGCCGTACACAGGGCGTGTTAAAAATTCATTCTCGCATCAAATGCGACCTTAAAAATGTAGTGTATAAGAGAATAACTCCTATTCGATAATAAAATATATTAAAATCTTTGTGCTGACTTACAATAAATTCATTTTCATAATCTATATACTAATATATATATTCTTCTTAAGAAAACCAATTATCAATACATCGCTTTGCACGCTTGGCGTGACACGGCCGACGGACTGGCGGCTCCACTGCTACTGGGAGCTACCGCCACTGGGAGCTCCCTCCGTGGAGCCGGGGGAGCTGACTCAGCAGCTCGATACGTACGAGTACGTCCGTTTGTTACACACTACATACATCAAGTATCAAAATTTCGATGTGTCAATTTAACATACAATGAGCTTACATATTGTCATGAAGCACAAAATTGTTCAATTCAGTAATAAATTTGGCCCCGGAAATAAAAAAATAATACCTATCACAATATTACCGTTTAAAATTTAAGAACCTGACATTAATTTAAACTAAGACGATAGGCCCGCTAGTCCACAAAACATAATGGCTTTTAAAGATTTATATAATAAATATACAGTTTCAAAGAAAAATCTCATCGATAATTTGCTTATTCTAGTAAAAGGGAAGTATAACTTCGCTAAATATATTTATATCACAATATTGTGGTGCATTGTATTGACTCGAGTTTTTGGGAGTGTGCGGATTCGTATTTTGAACTACATGTTGCAATAATAATAGCCTTCACTGAAGGCATTTAAAACATTGTACTCTATAACGATATCTAACAACTGATATCCGCCCGTACAAAAATGAAGCTAAACTTATTCCTAAGTGATACGTTAACTGCCGACTAGAGGTCGACGTATGGAGTGCTATCTATCTTATCGAGGTCCGCCAATAGATCTGCAGCCGGGGTCAGGGGTCCTAATATTTCGTCGAGTGGAGATATTAAAGCCTGGTCACTCTCTACTGCAGGGCGGATTTGATTTGAACTGCACATATCCACGGAGTTGCCATTGATGAGAAAATCTCTATTTGTGTAACTAAAAACGTTGCGGTCTTCGGCGAGTTGTGGCGTCGATGGCACAGATTTTGAGGATATGCCGTTAGTTACACTGGAATAATTTTCAGGAGTAAACAGTTCTCTAGAGTGACGTGAATCTATTTGCAAATTTGGAGCCGTTCGTTTATACGGTAGCGGTGTACTGGGGACGGAACGTGAAGTATAATATTTATTTTTCTCCGTAACCAAGTCGGCCAAATCAAATTCTATACTGTTGGTTCGTTTCAAATACTCTTCAACGTTATTTGTAGTCGAAGGGTCGTTGGGGAATGATTCATTAAACTGACCACCCCTGTCGAGTAGCTCTTCACCGTTAGGGATTAGAGAACTTAATTGTTCATCTGTGAGGATTGGTTGGTCGGGCAGAGATTCACAGCCGTTGGTCAAGGTATTGTTCGTACTCAATATGTCCGTTGCCGTGTCACCGTTAAGTACGTCATTGCTGCTATCGATGGCATCGTATATTTTGTCTAAAGTCTCGGGGTTAAGACCTGCTTTGGATATATCACACGTGTCCGCTAAGGAGCCAAAATCGCAAAACTCATTAGGTACCGGCGTTTGCGGAACCGATCCCACCGGAGTATTGTTGTAGCTTAATAGGCCATTATTCATAGTTCCCTGTTTGAGTGGCACGGATTGTGACCTGAAGGATTGATTGTTACCTATTCGATAACCGACCAACGGTTCCTGAAAAAATTGACTTACTTCACTTGATAATGGATCTGCCGATAAGGGCTGTGGTATGTCTCCGTTGACATTCTCCCGAAAGGCGTTCGGTACAAAACTCAAACAAATATTGCTAGTCCCATTAGGTATAACGGCATTTTGTATCATTTGATGTTTGAAATGTGATAGAATGTTAGGCGACGGGGGTGCGGACATCGGCTGGCAATACTTTAGATTTTGTCCACTTAGAGAAGTTTTTGGTAAAAATTTTTGTTCATTAGGAATTGCAAATTGTTTGGAACAGGGGTCGTTCACTCCCAGAGACAGAAGGTTACGCCTCTTTCGGCCGTTGTGTTTAGGTATCGGTTGGGAGACACGCGACCTAGGCACCGGAGTATTCCTCGGACTGACAAAGGGACTGGCCGCCATGCTATGCGAAATCGGCGAGGTTTGCAGAGAACCACCCATCATAATAGGCTTATTTGTTTTGGAAGGACTGTGGCCTCTCTGCCCAAAACCTAAAGGAGATTTTGAACTAAAATTGCCAGGAGAGTGACAGCCATCCGAAATAGGCACGAATTCATACTGCTGCGTCCTCGTCGTCGGACTTTGAGGTTCGGTATGACAGTTTCCGTTGTACACATGAGACCCGGTTGCCGACGTCATCACCTGACCGTGAGCACTTTCCGAAACACAAGCGGATATTCCATTTTTATCGGGAATAGTGTCACATTTTTTTCTAACATTTTCGCTTTCGTTTGAAGCGTTATTACCGTTCACTATTTCCATATCGTTGCCTAGATGCTTGAAGGCGCCGTCGGAGATCGAAGTCTTACTCGCACGGGTATCTCGATCGTTGGCTATCCCAGTTTGATTTTCCTGATTAGCCGATAGGTTTTGCGCGTTGGACCCACTGTTTAAATTCCTCGCTAACAATTCTCGCAGTTGCGATAATTTTTCACTCTTCCCCTGACTGTGGTCGTCGTGTGGGTCCCGACCAGTTTCTAAAAAAGTCACCGGATCGGACTTCGCGGAGGCATCCGGATCTCCGTCGCGACGGTGAAAGTACTGCATCAACTCCTCCTCGTGCTCCTGACTGTTACCCTCGTTGAGATAGTCGTCGAGGTCGTGTTTGTCGATGTTACATATACTGATGACCCGTTCTCGATTCAATATCTCGGAGTGCTTCTCCTCGCAGATGATACCGGTGACAATGTTGATGCCGTTGATCCCGCAGCAGGAGTCGGGCTCGGCGGCGGGGGCGGCGAGGCGGCGGCGCTGACCCCGCTCCGGGCCCCCGGGCCGCGCGGCCGGTGGTTTTCGAAGCTCAGTGCGGTCGCCCTCGGGCGTCGGAGCCCTCGCCGACCGCGTCGGACTCGCCGCCTCCTGTTCCTCCCGGGCCAGCGCCGCGGCGGTGCTTTTGGACCGGTTCGGTAAGTTTTTTGGATCCTCTAAAAAAGCAACTTCAGGGCGCGCCGTCTCCGCCTCGGATGAGGGCTCGGCGAGGGCCCGCCTCGCTCCGGTCGAGGACGAGGCTCCTGCGTCGGAACCAGCGAGGGCCTGGCGCGCCGCCGCCAGCTTTCCGCCCAGAATCTCCGCGGCCCTCATCTTCTTAGGCAGGTACTCCGCGCGGGGGAATTCCTCAGGAGGCCGCACAGCGTCAGTCCGCGAGGAGCGAGGTGAGCTTGCTCGGGCCTCGCTTTGGTACGTCTCGAGGATCAGCTTCTTCCCAGGTAGCGGCAGGCGCGCAGGAGGGGGCTCGGGGGGGCGCCGGCGCCACTCCACGCGCTCCGACGACGCTTCCCGCGTCACATCGCTGCTCAGGTTGATGGGTAGATGCGTCGCGTCGGGGGCCAGGGTGAGGTCGCGCGGGGCGTATGGGGCGTCGAAGGCATAGGGATCGGGGCGGTAGTCGTGCACGGGTGCGGCAGGCGGCGGTGGCGGTGGGTGGGGGTGCGAAGGGTGGGGGTGCGGAGGGTGCGCCCGGGGCGGGGCCGCGTAGGAGAAGGCGGACCGTGCGTCGTACACGGGCACGTAGGCCTGCCGGTAGCCGTACGCGGTCTCTGGCGGCGGTTCGCTCTCGTGCTTGACGGCGGGATGCTGGGTGACGTAGGACGTGGAGGGCGGTGACTCCCCGGCGGCTTCTTGACCCTTATTCTTTTTCGGTCGTCCCGGAGTACTCTGCGTCTGATAAACGAATAATATATATTATTATTTTATTTAATTACTTAAAAAAAATCGATAGGTTCACGTTCATAAAATTTGAATTATTTTGTGAACGCGGCAAGTTTTTACAGTAGTGATTTTTTACCTGTAACTTTCGTTTCAATTGCTGTTTCATTAAATGAGGTCCAGGTGCTTCTTCGGGTCCTGAAAATATTTAACGGCATTAGACTTGATATCGGAACATCCCTTATACCGTTCGACCCGTTATCCGTACCGTGCGGTGGGGGGGCCGCCGGGGGTGGGGACGCTCTCGCAGCCGCCAGGTGACGACACAACTCTGATAGGTTCGTGAATTTAACGCCTGGAACATTAAGGATGTTATAAAATATTTGTTCTAGCCATTTCCCGCGTCTCCGTCCGAGAGGACGACGGAATTGCTTTCAGAATATTCATTAACTCCTGATCGAACCTAGGAAAAGAACGGAATTACTGGGGTTAATGCCGTTATATAATATTTGTATGCCGTGGGGTAATATTTTGATTGCCAATATTTGAATACTATGTTTTAAAAGACGATTTATAATACTCATAACGAAAATTTTCGAGAGTTATAGCTCTTCAATAAAACAGCTAACAAAAGAGTTTTTCAAATCCGACTGGTAATTTCAGCGAATGAACAAATTTTATCTATTTATATTACATGAGTCCGGTAGTATGAGTATATTTATTTCTAAACTTACCAATTTTGGATTCGGCCCAATCACATATAATTCTTTCGCTTTCTCTCGAAGGTGCGCTCCGTTCCTAGAAGAGATTATTAGATTACAATACAGAATGTGAACGTTTCCGTAAGAAGTCTACATTAATATATATTTTGTACCTCGGTCGCTTCACCCAAATTTGGTAGCTGCGGTACTTCCAGTTTAACTTTTTTCCGGAGGCCGGCATAACAGTATCTGAAGAAGAAAAAGGGCAGCTTGAAAGCTACGTATTGTGATGTTTTCCACATCAGCAGATAGTGGGTGAACCAGAACTGTGGATGTACCTGGAGTTGCCGCGGGTGCCCAGCCGGCGAGGGCGCACGCTCGGGTACACCTGCTTCATCACTTTGCCGAAATCGGCCGTGGACAGAGGCTTCATGTTGCTACTCATACAGTGCGCTCTAGAAAGACGTTTCATACTGATAACGTGTGACAAGACAGTTGGCCTAGACAAATGGCACTAACGCTAGCCTAATAGAATGATAAATGTATGGATTTGACACAAGGTAACGCTATACTATCGCTTACGTCCATACATCTAAATAGAAACGTCTACAAACGCTTTATATCGCTATAGGTTCAGGACAGAGCTATGAAACGCTATAGGTTCAGGACAGAGCTATGATTGAAAATTAGGTTATTAATATGTTTTAAATTCAAAATAATGGGCAGAGTTATTCCGATTACGATAACATATTGTTAACGTAATGGAGAAGATTATATCAGTTATGTTTGATTTCTGCAGCCCCGTAGATAGTTCGGCCCTCGATAAGATATATAGATACAAAGAATACACGCGGCGCTGATAAAAATAACATTACGAGATTATTTATCAAATTGGGCTACTTAATAGATATTATTTTATGAAATTAAAGTTTGCTTTAATACATAACTAATAATGGTGTATAATATGACATCTGATAGGGTAGCTTTAAACCACTTTTAAAAATATCTCCGTGAGCGCGTGTAACAAAATACCGTCATATAAACAACGTAATTATTAATTTTCTTAAGTTTGTATAAATGGAATTTTACCGTCCGACCGTACACCGATCATGGCTTACCTAAAGCACTTATTTACTGAATTATTATTCATTAATTGATTTGTGACGCCACTAACTTTATAAATAAACAATTTAAACCAATCTAAACAATAAATGCGTGGATGTTATTGAGAGATAATACTGATACATGATAAATTACTAATGTAAAATTAATAATTCAAAACCGAACAACAAGACTGACATCTGTCTCAAACAGTATTTTATAAAAAAAAAAACGAATTCTTCTAATATAAGTAAAGCTCTATCTGTTCTATCGTAGTGGTTTGCGCGTGAGTCGACCTTGAACTTGTCATTTTTTATTTATTGAGTAATGATTTACAACTGTATACGTAATCTATATTCATATGTTGTAGATATGATGCTGCTATCTGTTACGAGACTTTATTCGTATGGAATACTCAGCATCGCATATACTATATAGTTGTACCAATTATATGTATGTCATTTACAAAGAATTGCAAACGCAATTTTTTTTTTTTTATCCAAGCAATAAATAACTTACATGTATTCATCATATACATCTTGCTTTGGCAGAGAAACGTCAGGATCCACTTCTAAATGTGTCTGTATCCATGTTACAGTCTGTTGCAGTTCAGCTCTGAAAAGAAAATATTATTTTATTTATTTAAACAATACGTTTGAAAATTAAACAATTAACGATTCGCATTTGCACTACAACCCTACACGTGTCTCTTTTAAATGTCATTTGTACAAACATAAAATTAACAACTAAAAACAATATATTAGTTATATACGTGTTATAGAATTATAAATGTTTTTAAAATACAGACCTAGAACCCAAAGGATTCATGGGCTGCTTCAGTGGGTCATGTGGAGGCACGCCGGTCGGTAGCCGAAGATAAAGTAGGAGTCTTTCTGTTCCGCTCAAGGCTTCGACTGCCTCCAACAGGTGAGATACTCTTTGACGACCATCTTGGCTGAAATTTTATAGTAAATATGCATAAAATGTGATATAGATAAAAAAAATATACCATTTATTATCATCCTACACAGAAGCGGCATCAGGGAACAGCGCAGTTGGGCGAATATAAGCGACGAACCTATATCTTATAATATTTAGTATAGCATACACTCCAATTATAAATTATCATATTAAAGTTGACATATTATTATATAAACTTTGTTCCATTTTAAATTAACGTACGTAAACATAAATATATTGTTAAACATAATATGTCACACGAACTAGTGTCTCGTTACGGAGATTTCTATTGTACAACCAGATATGACAGAAACACCAAGGTGTCGGAAAGGGAATCAGCCAAAGAGTTTTTTAACTGTCTTTTGGACGCTGCATTAATATCAGCTATCAGATTTGAACAGTTAAATGATTATAAGAAATGTTGGTAATTTTAATACAATATAAAAAAGACTCTTGAAAACCCCAGTTTCTCTAACTTGCCGACACTTGAGGCGGTAACGCGAGAGTCCTACTTGACCTTAAGATGGTCTTCAGACATCACAAAATATATAACGCGTACTTCTCTCTTTTGTAAATTAAAAATTGATTTCACCTCATTTAATTTTCCTATCCGGGCATGCCCAATTGACCATTCAGGGACTAATATACCCAAAGAAATAGCACCATTTCTACTCACTTTCTGTTTGATAAGTACAAGACCAGTCCAGCAGCCCGGCCACGACCTAAGTTATGGTGAAGTTTACGGATTAAGGTATTGTGGTCAACATAACATAGGCCTTAGAGAGATCACAAAAGATTCCAGATGGCATCCTTTGAGTCCAGTAACCAGTACTAAACCTGCATCAATTTTCGAACTACCTTTCGTGAAACCAAACTGTTTACTGTCAATTATTTGGTTTAAATTAAAAAGTAACATCATTTCATCTGGGAATCAAACTTAAGATTCTAAATTCAATGGCAATCATCAGCAACGTCAGACACTCACACACACTCACACTTGCCTGATAAGTATATATTATTTGTATTAAAGTCTTTTCTTAATGATAAGTATTGATTAAATTGGGATTAGATAATATATTTTATGGTCTAGTTATTATTTTTCTTATTGATGGGATTTGAACTAATAATTAATCATTGTTGCCTTATTTAATAAAAAAACAAAAGAAAAAACCATTATTGTAATATTTTGAGAAATATGCATTTTTAGCTTTACGTCATATCTGTTTTTATTTATTTGATTTCAATGTTTTTTAGAAGTTATTGTAGAAACTGAATTATAAAATGCATCTTTACCAAATAAGGTATTATATTATTTGGTAACTGCTACTATTATTAATAATATCAATATTTTAACTAATAATAATTATTTAATCACATTGAATGGGTAAAGTAAGTTGTTTTATTTAACAGCAGTATAATTACAAAAAATGTATAATTTAGTATTTTTGTAATTGTGCTGAGTGAGCGTGAGAGAGGACAAAAAATGGTATTAAATGATTAAAATATAACTTAAGTAAACTGATCAAGCTTGCTCTGAGATATTGCCCTTAATACTTGAATTAATATTGTTTTACTTAAGGTATATTCAAAATTATTAAGTAATTATTCAACATGGAATAAAATACAAATTATACATATATGTGTGTATATTCTAAATTAATATAGATATGTTATAATAATAAACATTCTGAAAATGTTATAATCCATATAAATTTAAAGTAGTGTTATATAAAAGAATGTACTTTAAATAAAAAATATATTTTAAAAACAAACACTCGGCTGGTTCTGTTTTATTGACCTTTCTTGTATAGGTAGTCTTTACTTTTTATCAATCCAAAAATTATAGATAACTAATTAGTTGGATGGTTGAAAGGGATGGAGGGAGTATTTCTTTACTTAATGTTATAGAAATCATGAATAAGTGAAAAAATATATGAGCCGTAAATAAATATTTACTGATAGGTAATAATTTAATCAACCAATGAGTTATAAATATTTATTAGAAAAAGTTGATAATCTTCTCAAGAATGATTAAGATTATTGGATTAATTAGTATTGTAAAGTTCTTTCTTGTAATAAAATGTTTAACTATTAAGAAGGCATGTTTCTTACAAGTCTATCTGTGCATTACATGTATTGGTCGTAGAGTATCATTGCAATTTGCAATATTAATATTTTTATTAACTGGTAATTGGTAATAATATATAAAATCCAACTCATTATTTATGTCTACCCTTTATAGTTAAGTAAAGTATATTTTTAGTTGCTACACACCAAAAATGTTTTAATTGAATATTTATATTTCATTGAAAGTAAATAAAAACATATTGCTGAATGGTATATGTTACCGGCAGGTAAAGTAAAAACTACTATCATAATGGTTTCACATAATAGCAGCATGCATGAATTTAAATGTATCAATTTATCATATATATATATAAAATAATTTCCTAATAAGAATACATTCATTCAGGGAACCAAAAATATTAAATACCTGAGAGTGTTTTCGACAATTTGTTGCATGGAAGCTATTTTGCTGGAGTCCATGTTTGACTCCTTTCCACCGAGGACATCGGCATCCGAGGCACCCGATGGTCCTGGAACGACACTAGGATCGACGACACTTTCTTTATTGTAAGACGCAGTTTGCCTATGTTTTGGATGATTGACATTTTCCCGATGAAGTTTCGCGTCATCTACTAATTCTCTCTCAGATTTAACATTTCTCGAATTATCGTCATTAGACCAAGGTTGAAAAGGAGTTGAACTATCCATTCTAACCACAACAGTTTACAAAGATTTTGATATTTGATTTCATATTGGAATTTTTAATCATAATTTATTATGCGTAACAAAACTCCATTTTCTTGACAAATGACACTTGATCAGCTGTACGGTGAGGGAAGGGGGGGCATTAGGGTTACTAGAAAAAAAAACAAAAACTACATACAGAAACTGGAATTTAAATTTTTATTCAAATTTTATAAAATAGGTTTATTTTTCATATAGTAAATTAACATATATAGAAAAATGTTTTGTGATCAAATTACAAAAAATAGCGACCAATACTGTTTCTTACTGCAATGCAGATAGAATTCTATCATGTTTTTTAGGTCTTAAAATATGATGTTGCCTGTTACACTTTTTACATAAATAAACATTCACGTTCTTTTAATTTTAAGTTTTATGATTATTAGTCAAACAATGAATATAGAACGTATTATTTGTAATATAAAAAAAGTGTTTGTGAAGAAGAAGAGTGTGTATGAAGTTTAATTAACTTCGAACAGTTTTACGAGTGCTTCCTGATGCCTGATGATTGAATTATACAAATAACACTGTGGTAAAACAGTTATTTTTCTGATAATGATTTTCAGATAAAAAGAAATAAGTTATATAGATTTTGAACTTACTTTTCTTATTAGTGTTCACATACACAGTTAATAGATTATCAATTTCTAATCTTAAATTGTTTGTCAGTTGCACAGAATATTAAAGTCAGTTGTCTTCTGTCAAAACTCAAGAGACCTGAATCCCAAACCAGATCACATCATAGTTAGACTATAAAGAATCTCGCGTTTTTATTTTTATATTCAACTAAATTTAACTTCAAAGTGTATATACATTCTTGTATATAGTTTTAGTATTTTAAGATTAGTTACTTGTCTCACAACAAAAATAACCATTCAAAACACGTCCAATAATTTTAAACCAGTTAGTTTAAAATTTGTCTTTAATTCAAAAAATGAATATAAAAAAAAAGTTTATTTAAATACAATACAAATATAAGTATAGACAGTGAATAACTTAACTGTTATATAATTCATACAAGGGTGTTTTAAGTTTAGATTTTATACCAAAATATTCTTTTGTATGAAAAATATCACTCAAAAACTCTTTGGAGCACATATAAAGTTGTTTTATATAAGAATGGCTGATGATATTGATATTGAAGAGCACGATGTCTTAGAAAATCCACTAATCAAAAGGATTTTTCCGGATCTAACAATTCTCAAAAAAGAAATTAATGATTATAACAATTGTAAGTATCTATGTTTATTATCATTATTTTTTTCAAACTTCTGTTTTTTTGTAAAAAAAAATACATTCAGAATCTTCAATAAATTTAATACAACATATCTTGTATTCTGAATGTCAGAGTTTGTTGTTGTTCTACAGTAGTATGTTTTGATGGCATCATTAAAAACAAATGTTAGAAAGAGAAGAACTTAGCTTAGTTTTGATGTCTTTCTTTAGACCATCCTAGACCTATACCATACCATTGGTATTTAATTTGCAAATAAATTGTTTTATTTTCTTCTTCTTGTTTTGTTTTCTTTTTTCTACTATATGTTTTCTGTAAAGTGTTTTAACCATAGACCACATCCACAGCATCAAACTCTAACCCAAAATTACATAAGAGCTGTATTATCTCTAATAAAATTAACAAATTAGAATATTTCTGTAGTACTAACCTAAACTGAAATCCTAAACTTTCTACTAGAAAATATGATATATTCTGGAATAGCAAATAAATCCCCATAGAACAAAAAGCATTAAAATCAAAAGTTTCCAAAAAAATTTCCAAGTTAGAGTTTGTAATTAAAAGCCAATAATATGTACACCACATGTATAGTGTAATTAGGTATTATTTGATTAACAATTATGAATTTTTAGATGAAGATGAAGAATCTACCCAAAGTAGCTATGTGTCGAGCTCAACAACACTAGCAGTAACTGGTATTATCAAACAAAACCAAAATGCAAGTTCAAGTGTTTTAATTAATAATACATTTAAAAATAAAATTATACTTGGTTCAAAATATAGTAGTAGAAAACATAAGAAAGAAAATAATGTATGTATTAAAAAGGCAAAAGTTTGTTTACCAAACATTATCCAAATTTTAAGTAATGATGAGAAATTTTGTAAAGTTTGCTCAATTCTATTTCCATGTCAAGAATCTTTGAATAGGCACACATTGTTGGCCCACAAAAATACTAAAAAAAATTGTATGTTGAACAAAAGTGACAAGATAAGACAAAGTCACAGGTGTCAAAAATGCAATATATCATTTGCAAACCTCAGCAATTTAAACAGGCATGAAAAAAATGTTCATTTACATAGTAAAAAAAATAAAAATGAAGGTGAAAATATACATATGACAGGAGTTAATGATTCTAGTACCACATCATTAACTAAAAGTTACCTCAAAGAGTGTTTTCATTGTGAAATGATGTTTACGACACATCAGCTACTCATAGATCATTTATATGAAGTGTTGAATTCAAAGAAAACTCAAGTTGATAATCAGATATCTCCTGAGGATTGTCAACAAACTGATAACACTTATGAACAATCAAAAATAGTTGAAAGGAAAAATGTAGAAGAAAACAAGAATATTGAACAAGAACATGATAGTATGAAATATATAGATATTGATATGATATATGTATGTCGCATTTGTTCTTACTGCTTTAATATATGGGAATTTTATGAAGCTCACATGAAAAAGAAACACAATGTAAATAAAGTAAAACAGACAAACAAAGTACCATATCAATCTAAGTGTAAATTCTGTGATTTGCATTACTCCACATATAAATCTTATAACACACATTTACATAAAAGGCATAAAAGTAAAATATTACAGAAGGTGAAAATTCAGAGCTGTAATAATGTTAAAAAGATAGTTACAAAAGAAACTGAAAAAGTAATGGTTCAAAAGAAGCAAAAAATAGTCCATGGAATTCATAAAATTAAATTGGTCAATACATTAAAACAGCAAGAAAATAATAAAGAACAATTAAATACTATTAAAAATGATGTTAAAGTGTTGGCACTAAAGACAGTAATTTTTAAATGCATACAATGTAACATACACTTTTTGACTGCTGAATCTGCTAAAACTCATATAAACCACAACCTATTAGATAATTCAAAGTGTATAAATTGTCAAAAATATTTCAAAGAAAAAGATTTGAATCTCCATTTAGAACAACATAAGTACTCCAATTATTTTTCAGTAATAAACATATCTAGAAAAGAAAACGTAAAGAAAACAAAGATTGAACGCAAAGGTGCAGTTCATAGAAAACTATACAAATGTCCATTCTGTGCTGTGCATTTTAACAAGAAACGCATATTTGATCATTATTCTATATGTGAAACAGAACCATCTCAATCAACATATTGCAAGATATGTGATATTCTCACTGATGAAAATATTAAAGTATCACATGGTAGAGAACATAGTGTAAATGAACTGAAGCCTTCGGATTTCAAGATTGTCGAGTTTAAAAATATTAGAAACAAGCCTATCAGAATGAGACAAGACACTAGTCTCAAATTGTACGAAGAAATGTATTTGTTTAATTTGAGTTACTGTGACGTGTGTAAATGTAATGTGGCCAGAGCTCATTACAAATCAACGATACACTTTCAATCGCGCTGTTCACATTTTGTAAAATATGTATGTAAATATTGTGGTTTAGTTTTTTCCAATAAGTCGATAACTACTCACCGAAAATTGCACCAAAAGTTTCATAATTTATCTCTTAAAGATTTTACATTTTACGATTTAAAAACCGGAAAAAAAATATTGCCGCCAATACCAGTATTTCCTAAATGTAATGCATGCGATAAACATTTTATTACCAAGTTCGAAGTCAAGAGGCATGTGTGCTATCGTAATAATCATTTATCATGCCCTATGTGCAATATGAAATTTTCCCACACTGCTTACAAATTACACATTCCATACCATAATTTCACTTTAAATGATCTTAACAAAGAAACTGAGAAGCCTCCGATCTCTGAAGATGTGAATCTCGATATAAATTTTGCAGGTCCAAGTGATGAATTAGAATTCAGAGATAATATAGCAACTATATTTACATGTAAAAATTGCGTCGTATCTTTCAATTTATATGACGAAGCAATAGATCATTGTCATATACATAAAGATCTCAATACAATTAATCCAGACATAGTTGAGTGTAGGATATGTAAATTAAATTATGATGCTTCTTGCCACGAGGAACACCAACATCACCATAAAAACTTCCCCCAAGAAACATTTAAAAACATTAAATTCGATGTATTTCACTTTGGATCTCCAAATGATAAATGGTTGAAACATATGTTTGGCTCAATGCCACAAGATGTAGTCGATGGTATTGTTAAAAATGCAATATATAAGTACGAGACAAGGGTGAAAATGAGAGTACTACAGAATGGATCTCCTGACACGACTATGTATAAATGTGAGAGATGTCAGTGTTTTATTGACTGCCACGACATATACCAACATTCCAAAAATTGTAATGAATCACAAAAATATGTATGCAACATTTGCCATCTACCTGTTAACCCTTCATCTAATGATGAGCATGAAAAATGTAATACCATGTCAAAATCACTTAGGGTAATAGAATTTAATGGGAAACAAGATGTAAATGCGAACTTTAAAATAGCTAACATGAGAAAATGCTATATCCTTTATGAATGTAGGTTGTGCCATTTGTTGGTGGATAAGAATTATGAAAATCATATTTGTGTAGTTGGTACATCTAAAGAATGTTATATTTGTGGTCTACTTTTAAATGAGTTTGACTACGACTTACATATTTCCAAACACAAACGACTTACAAGTTTTCATGTAAATTTTATGAAAGTCATTCTACTTGGCAGCAAACCGAATGTCAATAATAACTTTCAAAGGTATGGTAATATATTGTCAAAATTCTCTGGTATAGTGTGTGATTACTCATTTTATAAATGTTTGAATTGTGATGTTTGTGTTAAGGATCAAAGAAATACGTCCCAACATTATTGTCTCATAGACGCTGCTAAATCTAAATGTCCTAAATGTGACTTAATGTTTGATGAAGGAAAACTTAAAGGTCATTTAAAATTGCATGATACAGACACTGATTTTGTAAAAGAAACGATACTCGTACAAACATTTGGTACTAAAAAGCTTAAAAAAATAATGAAACCTTATGAAAATACTGAAGAAAAGGAGGACACTATGTCTTCTGATGATAACACTGCTATCGATGTCAAAGACCAAAGCAACTTAAATAGTAATTCTGAAAAAACTGTAAAAATTTATAAATGTATATGTGGACTACACTATTTAACAGAGGCAACTATAAAAGTACATACAAAGAAATGTAATGGCAACATTAAGACAAAACAAAGTAAACAGAATTGTTCCAAATGTGATCTGACCTTTTCACCCGATGTCTTGTTTAAACATTTAATAGAACATCATGGTAACAAAGATATTTTATTTCAATATGAAATAATCAATTTGAATCTTAAACCTGTACTGAATTAATAAATATTTGACCTAATAAAGATGGCGTTTAACGCTCAACCCTGAATTGTCTAAAGGTTTTCCAAATTTATAGTCGAAAAAGGATTTATAAATGGGCAACCACAACTGCACTGTAATTTCAAATTTGATTTCATTGAAGATTGAATGAATGAAAGTTTTTCTAACTCTTGTTTAACGTCGAAATATAAATTGGGGAAGTTATTAAACGTCTTAAATGATTGTCCATTGGAATCGTTTACAAAACTGAAGATGTTTTCATTTAATCAAATTCTCACTTTGAAACGCTTACGATATTTATTAGTTTATTTTTCAATATTTAAAGTTTTCATTACAGAGTATTTTATCGTTATATTGTAAAATTATACTGGCACTTATTCATTGTATTTTTTTAAATAAGTCTAAACTCTACATTTTATTAACTACACAATAAAGCAGTCATTTCATTATCCAGTTTACTAAGCGCTAAGTCAAGTAGGGTTGCAATTTCGCTTTATAAAAAGGGGTTAGTGCTCCCATTTGATTGGTGGGCTCTTTTACTCACTTTATTTTTTGGGGTCAAGAATTGCGCTGAATATTTGATAATGAAATGGGCAGATAATTCGTATTGTGAACGATATGTTTTTTTCTTAAGTTTTTATATAATTTAAGTAATATTATATATTTTTGCTAATGGTTAAGAAATACTAGTATAGTGTAGTTCTGTTATTTTATTTTTATGCTAAGAAGAAAGTACAAGATATTTCATAAGTACGTATGTTATGTAGTTTAAGAAGAAATTAAATACATTTAATATTGTAGAAAATATAGTCTCTATCTGTAAATTATTTTTTTTCCAAAACATAAATTACTAACTGTTACCAGCGATTTTGTCTGCCCTCTTCCCCAACCCTTAAAACACAAATTATAAGCCACTAATACTTATGTATAGATATTGTTTTTTTGTATTAAGAACCAAAACTATTTTTTGTAATAACCTGTAAAGAGTAGACAATTATTTGCGATGAAAAGTGTCTAAACCGTAAATTTAGATAATAAATCAAATTCCTCCTTCAAATTAAAAAAGAACTAGTTGTTTTAGTGTATTTTAATTATAAGCATAACCAATTTACGTTGTTTGGCTTATGGATACTGAGACTAAGAAAGTAACTCAACATCACGCTTAATTTCACTTATATTCGTTTAGTAGTTTTTTTTTTGTTGTACACTTACAAAACGTCAGACTTTAGCAACTTTCCATACACAACACTACCAAATGCTCTCCGTACACTACCAAATTCTTTCCGTACACTACCAAATGCTCTCCGTACACTACCAAATTCTCTCCGTACACTACCAAATGCTCTCCGCACACTACCAAATGCTCTCCGCACACTACCAAATTCTCTCCGTACACTACCAAATGCTCTCCGTACACTACTAAATAAACGTCATAGGAAAGTAAGCCCATTCTTGAGACCAATTATAAGTTATATTCCTTCCAAATGTGCCAGATTATATAATCTCGTCATGCATTAATCAAACAAAAAGGAGCGTCGGTACAAGACTTAGGGAACACATCTTGGATGTTAAGAATAGTTGTATATCGAAGTCAGCAGTGTTTGAACATCCCATAGATAATCCTGCGAGTTGGGCAGGCGGTTTTTTCTTGGCTCTTTTTATTTATTAGCTTTTGCAAATTTGTGTTTAAGTGGTTGAAGAGCATATATTTTTATGAACTAGTGAATACTAATGGATGGAGGTGGCCGCCTTTTAGATTCGTAGGTTCCCGCGCTTTCCCAGCTAAAGACATGGCTTCAGCCTTTAAACGAACTTATTTACCAAAGATA
The DNA here is from genome assembly GCA_963555665.1 of Dircenna loreta. Taxonomy (NCBI): domain Eukaryota; kingdom Metazoa; phylum Arthropoda; class Insecta; order Lepidoptera; family Nymphalidae; genus Dircenna; species Dircenna loreta. Next base: position 12,166,061 of record OY743093.1, on the reverse strand, counting down.
AGGTTTCGGCCTTTAGACCGAATTATCTACCCAAGACATGGCTTCGGCCTTCGATACTCTCAGGATTTTATGAAGTACTACAGACATGGCTGTATGGCTTAGAAAGTCTTCGCCTTTCGAGGAAATATGAAACAAAAAAAAAGACTGACAATTGACATTGACACTTGAATAGTGTATACTCAATATTTTTGAATGATTATTTTGTGTAATTTTTATTAATATTTACTTTCTAAGATAAAATGAATACACCATAGAAAACCAGAATGTTGTAAAAGTGAATATTGTATTTTCAAAATAGCCAGCAATGTTGCTACACGAACGAATTTGCCAATGGCTTGGCCATTTAAAATTATCTCGAGTAATTTTGATGGTAACAGTGATATTGTTCGTCGTGCCGCTTTTTACACATTATTATTTGTCTAAGGTAATGAAAACCATCTCTATTTGCTATTATAATCTTATTTCTTTTTATTCGTTTTAAACATGGAAGCCTAATATACCATAATATAGTTTTCCCATTAATTTTCAGAAATATAAGTTGTAACTTCATGTTTCATACATAAGATAAAAGAGAAATTCTGATAAAAGTAACAGTTTCAAAAATTGTCTGTGACTTTCTTTTAATAAATATCTCATTTGTTCATTCTTTATCAAAGTTTAATATTATGAAGATTCTGATACATATAGAGTTACTAGGTTATCTAGGTTATTTTTTTCTCATTTTTAACTGAATATAAATTCAGATTGATTTCAAACAGATATAATGTAAAAAACATCATCACCATTGGTGTTGCCTCTTGTTTAAAATCTTGCTGAAAAGTTGCAAAAAATATGTAATTCTTGTGAAATTATGGTAATATTTTGTTTTTGTTTGACCAGTGCAAAGATTGCAATATTTACTATATTTGTTGTTTTTATTTATATATATTTTATAATTATATAATTTTAAATCTTTCGTGGTAACTAATGACCATAGACAGTGGAGTTATGAGTCCTCAGTCCATGTCCTGAATGACCTTATCATACATTGTTAAATGAATATGTCTACATTTTGATATTCTTAATAACTATTCTTAAAACATTACTTAGTTTTACTTATACAAATCCTTTTTTTGTACAATGAAGTATGAATCTTCCTCAACATCACTTGGCTCCAATTCCATGCGTCATACCTTGGAGGCACTTGGTGATTTATCCACCATCAATGTTGGTGATCTCAAAATACGAATTGAAGAAATGCTTCGTATTAAGGTAATAGTTAATTATTTCAGTGAAAAGAGAATATTATTCTCATATTGAGTTATATATCAATTTTTTTACTGTCTGTTTAGGCTTCAGTATCAACTGAATTACGTGAGTTAGAAGAACGACGAGGCAAATTACAAAGGGAAGCTGCAGCGGCCAGTGCCAATGCGGACAGTGTTAAAGCAGACTATGCACGTGCTACTGCTGAATTGCAGCGATTACGAGTGTCCGCCGATCAAGCTCGTTTGGCGCAGTTGGAAGCTATACGACGGGATTCCCCTGAGCTGGCTCCACCCATTCCAATCCTACCTTCGCAACCCCCTCCTATTCTTCCATCCGTCAGTCCAACGTCTGAAGTGCATTGTCGTATACATTCGTGCTTTGACCATTCGCGGTGCTCCCTTACCTCCGGTTTTCCCGTCTACTTCTATGATCCTGACGTCTTTTCTCCACTCATTGGCGCCGAGGTCGATGGTTTCCTTAAGACGACGCTGCGCCAAACACTGAGCTATAATTCACATCTGACACAGAACCCCAATGAAGCCTGTGTATATCTCGTGCTGGTTGGTGAAGGATTTCCTTCAGATAAAAATCCATCGTAAGTTTTAAGATTTTTAATTTTTTAATTAATAAACATAATATCACATTTAAATTGTTTTTAATATTTTCAGTTCAACAACTGACAAGTTGTCGTTGAATGAGACAGCAATTAAAAGATTACCCTACTGGGGCGGCGATGGTCGTAATCACGTCTTGTTAAATCTCGCTCGTCGGGATCTATCCGTAGGGTCCGGTGATGCTTTCTATGGAGCCTCGACTGGGCGAGCAATGATAGCACAATCTACTTTCACCTTACAACAGTTTCGTCCAGGATTCGATTTGGTCACCCCACCGGCCCTCGGACCGCCGGGCGGAGACGTCTGGTCAGATTGCGCACCCATGGCTCCAGCGAGGCGGCAGTACATACTCAGGTAAGCAAGTTATGAAAAGTCAATTTGGGAAAGAAATTGTAGAATGCATTCATAATCAACATGTAGTTTTCAGGGTTCACAGACTCCAGCGCCGGCGGGAACACACGTAGATGACGATAAGTCACTTATTGAGGAACTTCGTAAGATGGCCAGGCGAGCCCCATCCACGGACGTATTTCTGCTGCAGTTCGACTGCGACCCGCCGATAGACAGGCGTGCAGTTCTACCAATAGGGGATTGGGGACTCTGCGGGACCGACCGATCGAGGAGAGCCACTCTACGTGACTCTACTTTCGTACTAATTTTAGCCCCGGCCGACAAAAGATACGCTTCAACGGCTCTCTTACAGGCGAGGTTATATGAAGCATTACGATCTGGAGCCATCCCCGTGATACTCGGAGGCGACCGCATCGAGCTGCCGTACGATGAAGTATTAGACTGGCGAAGAGCCACTCTGTCTCTCCCGAAAGCTCGTGTCACCGAGTTACACTTTTTGTTGAGATCTCTATCGGATGCCGACTTACTGACGTTCCGCAGACAGGGCCGCGTCCTGTGGGAGCGATACCTGAGTTCGGTTCAGGCCGCGACGGACTCCTTACTGGCTACTATTCGAACTCGTCTCAGCATACCACCTCATCCGGCGATGCCGACCTTCGGAACTCCGGCATTTAATGAATCTTACTATCCTCCGAAATTAGAACCTCCGGCCGTAGACACGGAACCGGAAGAGACCCTCGGGCCGCTGGAGGCTCCCTACCCGAGCCCGGCTTACAGACGTAACTACTCGGTGGCTCTGCTCCACGGATACGAGCTGTGGAACGACTGGGGGGAACCCTTCGCGCTCTATCCGCAGTTACCGTGGGATCCTCCCGTCACGTCGGAAGCGCGGTTCTTGGGATCGGCGGCCGGGTTCCGGCCCGTGGGAGCGGGCGCAGGCGGCTCCGGGAAGGAGTTCAGCGAGGCTCTCGGTGGCGATCGCCCAAGAGAACAGTTCACCATTGTCATCCTCACGTACGAGAGGGAGGCTGTCCTGGCGGCAGCCCTGGCCAGACTGCGCGGTCTGCCTTACTTGAACAAGGTAAATGATTTTGTCCGTTAACAGATCTGCTCGAGAACGGCCGTGTATTAATCCTCCCCGCAGGTGGTGGTGGTGTGGAACGGGAGGAGCTCCCCCGGGGCGCAGACCTGGCCTGACGCTGGGGCTCCGGTTGCGGTGGTGCGGGCTCCCAAGAACTCACTAAACAACCGCTTCCTGCCCTACAGCGTCATCGACACCGAGGCCGTGCTGTGCGTCGACGATGACGCTCATCTGCGACACGACGAGATCGTGTTCGCTTTCAGGTTTTTTTTTTTGTTTTTTTTTCATACATTTAAGGAGTTTACTGTGTTCTATTTAAATGACACGAACAAGCATCTTATTAAGCCGTGCCATAAATGAAACGTGATATAATGACGACTGAACATCGCAGTGGTCGTTATTTCGTCAATAGTCCCGGTGGTTATGGGTTCGATCCCTACACTAGAAAATATTTGTTATTATAACTTGTATTTATCTAGGGTCTGGGTGTGGTTTATATATATCATATGTATGTAGTACAAAGAAAATAGTTTGGATGTTTATCAGTTGTCTAGTAGCCATAGTACAAGCTTTTCTTAGTTTGAGGCTAGATGGCGTTGTGTGGAAGTGTACAAATATTTATTATTTATTTTATTACTCTTGTATTTTTTCCGAAGGGTATGGCGTGAACATCGCGATCGCATCGTCGGCTTCCCTGGAAGGTACCACGCCTGGGACCTCAACTTCAACAATGGTTTCCTTTATAATTCTAACTACAGGTAATACAAAACATTGCAATAGACTTATCATAACATAAAAGAAATATATCCATGTTCACACTCGTCATATATGATTATTTTAGTTTTTTTAAGAATCTGTTTCTTTTTATGATTAGTATAACCTAACCTAACTATTCGCCCAAATACACAAAATCCGCATATATATAACTTTTTTCGTACTTAAAAAAAAGATAATGAAAACGGTAATCGATAACGTTTCATCGACAATTCCAATGTCGGCGTGATGTGCTCTCGGCGATCGGAATCAAATCACGTGACTTTCCAGCTGCGAACTGAGCATGGTGCTGACGGGCGCCGCCTTCGTGCACCGCTACTACCTGTGGGCCTACTGGCGCCTGCTGCCCGCCGCCGTGCGAGAGCACGTGGACCAGCATATGAACTGCGAGGACATCGCCATGAACTACCTGGTCGCTCACATCACCGGGAAGCCGCCCGTCAAGGTGCGTAGCTCCGCTTGTCTTGTGCGCATCTCTCGTACGTAGCCCTTCGCGACTCGTTGATGCAGCCCCTTATCCTCCTCCTCCGGCAGGTGACGTCACGCTGGACGTTCCGGTGCCCGGGTTGCCCGGCTGCGCTGTCGGCCGACGAGACGCACTTCCGGGAGCGCCACCGCTGCATGCAGTTCTTCTCGCTGGTGTTCGGGTACACGCCGCTGAAGGCCACGCAGTACAGGGCCGACTCCGTGCTCTTCAAGACCAGGATCTCGCACGACAAACAGAAATGTTTCAAGTTCATCTGAGGACCCGTCCTCGTGTGCGTCCTCGTGTGCGTCCTCGTGTGCGTGCAAGTGCGTGCGTCCGTCGCGTGCGAGGACGTGTCGAGGACGACTTTCATTTAAAAATTATCGAAACGCCCGACGACCGAACTCGAGGAATCTTCGCGGAATGTATGCGGAGGTAGATACGGGGACGATGCGAGTCTCTCGTTTATTATTAGATATTTAACTTGTCGATTTATTTATATGTAAATTTTTAAATATACGACGGAGCGGTCGTATGTTATATGACTTTGGTGTCGATATTAGTTTCCTGAAAGCGAGACGGAGTTAGATGTCATTAGATTCAACAGTGTTCCGCACAAACATTTATCAAATAGTGTTCTTGTGAGTCTGTCTATAGAGCGTCGAGAGTCAGAGCAGGTGGTGTGTTCGTTTGTGTTATATTTGGTAAGTTTAATGTACCGCTTGTGAATATTTAGGACTTGTTAAATAATTTAAGTTATAAGTTAGTATTTATCTGTTTGTTTAGTATCAGTACATTAATTGCTACTTCGATGAATAGGTATATATGAAATTTGATTTATATCAAATATTTTTGTATTTTTTATTTTTCAATTTACTTTTAAGTAAAATTTACTTCTTTTATATCGTTTGTAAAATTATTTTTTATGTATTTTAATAATCGTAAATCTATTTTGAATCTATATCTTATCCTACATCTTGTTATCACAATCATATTATCTGATTAAATTAATATGACTATCGCCATCGACTTGGATTGTATAGATTTGTATTTAACAGTTAAAGAATAAATATAACATAGCTCAAGAACATTAAATGTCAAAACAAAGTAACAATATATTATATAATAATAAACATCTTCACTGTAAACTATCTGGTCTATTATAATTTAGTAATTTACTGAGACTGATTAATTTTCTATTAGGTAGCATCTGAACAACCATAGCTAATTTAATATAATTTAAGAATTAATATTAAATATCATAATAATCGAGAGTGTATTTTACATAAGTTTCCAAAGAATCTGTAATATTGTAAGTACAGCTTATTATATATATATATATATTATATTTATCCCAAAACAAAATAATACAATATTATCAAAGTTCGTTTTTTTATTTCTGATGGGCGTCACGGTGAGTGCGAAAATGATCCCGTGGCGTCCCACCGAGGCGACGAGGGTAACCTTTGATTTTGAGACTCCGTTACAAAAGTGAGATGAACCAAAATCAGTTCCGGATCTAGGAACCACAGATGCCATATCTATCGAAAATACAGAGTTGTGTAAAAAAAACTATATGCTGTTTGTGGATCTCGAAAAGGCGTACAACCTTCAAGATTCCATCATCTAATCACTGAAATGTCAATAATATTTGAAGAAATTTAGCATACTTACCTTTTAAATGATAATATTGAAGAAATAACGTGTAAAGACTTGAGTTCTTTATGAAAAAAAACGATATTGAAATAAAGTGTGTTACATAGCATTGGCTTAAAAAACATGAAATATTGTTTAATTTTGATAATCATCGGGTGGCTCATTCTGCAGGGTAAGTGCATGTGGTGGCTCTTTAGTACTTAATACGAATTTAAGGAAGATATTGACAGCCAGTGCAGAGCTGATCGTATCATTGTTGTTGAAAGTGTTTACAGAACCCCAAATTCGTTGTATGATTCTTTCGAATATGTTTTGTGCGTATTTTAAAAATATTATATATTGTCTATGGTAATGCCGAATTCAACTTCCTAGATGATTTCTCGACGATTAATAGATACATACAATTTCCAAAATCATATAACCTTTTTAATTAATGCTTAGAGCCAACAAGAATAACTCAGTCTACTTCTTTAGATTGATTTAATTTTTACTAACTTTTTCAGACTAATTAATGGTGTTTTAAAATATTAAGGTGAATGGATGAAGATGTCTCATACTGTTTAACTACCAAACCGTTTTAAGAAATGTAAGAGTAAAAAAAACAACATTGTATTGAGTAAAATATATTCATTTAACTTAAGTAGGTACACTCAACTTTACCTGTCGCATGTATGTATTGTATTGAAAACTCAGTTACATTTCACGAACTGATATAATTTAATACAAAATTGTGATTGAAAATATTACACAAGGGAGCATTCACACACAGATTATAAAGTTCTAAAGTAATAAATAAAGCTTAGTATTTAATGATGAATATTCTATAAAATGTAAATGTAATTCAATAATTTTACGCAATACATTACAATATATGTATTGTTTGAGAAAACATTTAAATTGACATCTTAAAAACGATCTCTCGATGGCAGTTTTTCGTTATCACAACATGTAGTTTCCAATAAGTTTGATTTAGCATCTCTCACTGAGTTAATTTAGAAGTTTTAATCCTTAAGTCCTACATTAAAAAGTAGGTATACTTATTTATTTCATTACAACATATAATATAATTCCGTTATGCACGGTATAGTATCGAGGCACAGAGGTATTATAATTATACAATAATTCATAGTATAAAATACGAGATATTCTCTTAGGCAATTAAGTAATAATTCTCAAGTGGTTATGACGATGAATGAACTTATTCACAGGTGAAACCACAGGTCGGGCAGTAGTGTGTCAGTGTCATTCAGAGATGTCGCTGGCGGTATGTTCTCGGGTGTGCGTAGGAGACGGGTAGGTGTGCGTGTGTGTGCGTGCGAGTGTGCGTGTCCGCGCGTGTGTGCGTGTCGCTGGGGACGGAGAGCGGGGAGCGCGGGCGCCACGCTCGTCGCTTTCAGGCCATGTCCTCCGCTTTGCCGTCCAGGCGTTTCAGCTGCGAAGTATAATTTAATATTATAAATAATTTGTACAAAATTCTCCTATAATTTTCATTCATAGGCTTACACTTTCTTCCACGGTCCATGCCGTTGGTGCCGGGCGTCCCGAGCGCTTGTAAATAAATGTTAGAGATCTTATACTAGTAAACCGGCAGTCGCTACATCATATATTATTTTCGATATAACACTTGATCGGCTTCTCGGAAGCTAACGATTTGCATGAAATTTACCGGTTAAGGTTTCTTGATTGAAAACTTTACTTAATTACGGACAAATAGGCAACAATAATTAGAATATATAAATATTTGACAGACGGGTTCCGGGTTCGAATCTCGGTCATCCGACGTCTTGGCAGTCACACGGCGTCATAAAGCTCAGGGTATACGATGTAGGCGGATATTCTTATGTAATTACCTCCTTCTCGTCAGCGGCTACAGGTCTGTAGCGCGGCGTCGCGGCAGCGGACGACGGCGGCGCCGCCAGCGCGTGCGTGTACAGCAGCGCCGCCGCCACTCCGCCACAGGCGGGGCCAGCCCAGTACACCTGCGGGCAGATAATACAAATGTATTCTCCCGTTTCCGATATCCAACTAATCTTATAAGAATAGGTACATAAAATTTTAATAGCAGTTAATTTAAATAAATAACGTTTTATCGATGTTTTAATGCTTGGAAAATAATGGAATTGGTCACAGGTGTTGCCTATAACTGAACGCGTTCAAAACATTCAATAAATATTTATCTCATTCTAAACAGCTGGTAATTGTTGATGACCTCATTACAATTTCAATCTAGTTTGCAACTACAACTATATTAGGGTCGATTATGGCCTACCAGGGTAATATATGTATATATGTCTATACTTACATCATGATTTGTGTAGTTAACATACCTACATAACTTAGACCTGTGATCAAAGATGGAGATACCTTGGCATGTCGGATTTGTCATACATTATCGTCACTTAATTAAACGGAGGCAGGTGTTAGGTTTTCAATGTCGTTTGGCTTTTTGATTAGGTATTCTCCAAACTCCATAGGGTACTTTTACCTTTTACCAAAGCATTTAACGTACCGCAGCTTAATCTTAGTGAATAAAATCAAATAACACTCACCCAGTGGTTGGTCCAGTCGCTCGCCACCAGGGCCGAACCAAAAGACCTGGCGGGGTTCATGGCGGAGCCGGTGTAGTCCACGGCCAGCAAGTGGCCCAGAGTCACGGTGAGTCCGATGGCCAGGGGCGCCGTCGCCTTGCTGTCCGGCTTGTTTGGGTCGCAGACCTGATGTTGGTAATGTGGCCGTTAGGTTTTACGAAAAGCTATTTGAACATTGAGCACTGTTATAAGCGATAAGATAGAATATTGTCTTCGACCTATAATATTTAAAAAGAGCCGTAACTTTACCGTATAGAGGAATTTTAACGTATTCCAATAAATATCTATGTAACATATACCACTGTTCCTCGTTCCACGTGATGTATTTATATATATTGATTAATAAGACCTAACTTTCATAGTCTTGTAGGTATCTGACACCATAATCGAGAGTAGAATAAGTCGGAGCATCCATATAAATGTTTTTTAATATTTGTCTTAACAATAGCTCTTCGCTGTTTGCGAACATTTTTATTAATCCATATGCAAGCTATATACAAACTAAATTCGACTACAAATTACGCATTGTAATTTAAATCTTTAGTAACAGAAATTGTATCAGAAAAAATATTCATAATTAAATTTCGACCAATTGACGATCAGGTACAATTTTACAATAAAAAATATTTGTTCAAAACGGCTGTTATTTAATTATACACAACTAAATGGTATTATAGGTTATTGTGAATTTATTTATTATAAGCTAACGGCGACATACAATTCATTTGTACGCAAATAAAAACCAAGCGTAAACAACAACGTGGCCTCCGCGCGTGTTTCAATATTTAAATACAATATTAAATAGATTCCTGGAGATAATGTACTTAAAGGAAATATTATTATTAAGATTAATTTAGTCCTCATTTGATTAAACATTTACTTCAGCACAAATTTATATCTAACACCCAGTTCTTATAAAAAATTTATCATCTGATTACATATTTTTAAAACGAATAATGAAGAAATATGACGATATGCATAAAAAATCCTAATATTAAAACACTTAGTTGCCTTCAAACTTATCCAAATAAAAGTAGGCTAATCGCATTTCTATGTAAATATTTTTTACCATGTCATATCTTAATATAGCGGGAAAAAACAAAAAGATACAAAAAAATAAGAGCAATTTCCGGGAATTCAAGTTCGACGCCGCAGGCTGGGGCTTTTACGTCGACAAAAACTATCTGTACCATTACCTGCAACCTTGGCGGTTAGACATTTTAAAATAACTTGAAGTATGGTTTGTTTTTTTTTAAATTGAATCAGACCAAATGTTATGTAGATAGACAGTCATTATTTTAGTTTATGAATCAAGTCAAGCTCCTTACTTAGTTTATGAATCAAGCTGTTTCAAAAAAGGTTTAACTTAACTAAAGTTTAAATATAAGATGTTTTAACCATTATACTAAATGACGACTAATCGTTATCAACTAAGAAAACACTCACCCCAAACACCACGAAGATCAATACGAATCCTAGAAAGAATTCAATTCCAAATCCTTGTAAGGGAGTTACATTGTTTCCTAATCCGGTAACTCCAAGTTTCCCGGCCACAGCATCGGGTGTGAAGGCTTTGAGTAGTCCAGAGCCAGCCGCTGCGCCGGCGCATTGCGCTACTATGTATAGCACAGCGCGGACTGGCTTCACTCGTCCTGTAGCCGCCATACCCACAGTCACTGCTGGGTTCACATGTCCGCCTGACACGTGACCTATAGTCTGTATGGAAATTGAGAATTTTTAAATTAAATACATACAATTTGCCCTACATTCTGAGCTTAAGAGCTCTAAATTATTGATTCGGACGAGTGCTATTAAATAAAGGTGAGCCGTGTTCATCATATGTAAAAGAAAAATAAATGAATCTATTGAGTATTAAGAAGATCGGAATGAATATCCAGCGAGAGTCCTCTCATACAATCGAAATAAAACTAAACTAAATATTAAACACTGGGGTGGTTGGTACACGTAATTGGCGACAGTCGTTTTTTTTTTATTAGAAGGCTTATCAAAATAATTTATAATTCATATTAAGACAACAAGTATACTAAGTTGATGTGACCATCGCAGTGCCGGTAATTATACAACACGAATCTAAATGTTCAACAATATTGGTTGAGAAATGTGATCTCTATCACTATATCTAGAATATACCGAGATATGTGATCTCTATCTCTAGTATATACCCTAATACATAGTATACTCGTACATGATATAAAATCCTTTTGCCTAGTCACGAAGCAATTGTCAAATAAACGAGTCAAAACTTAACAAGTTAAGTATTGATATATCTATCTAATATGAATGTATTTTCGAGAGCCGGTACATGAGATAATTTGATTGTAGATTAGAATGTTACATGACGAGGAGGTACTGTCACTTCTGACTTCTTAATGATAAAAATAATCTCTATTATGATGCCTTTAAGCAATGTCGTGATAATAATAGTACGTAAATCGTTTTCGCGGTAGCTTATCGTCAGTAAATAATAATAAAACATATATAAATATATGTGTGAAGTATTTTTTTTTTATTAATCACTTACGGAAACAATAGCAAAGACGGCGAGACCGAAGGCTAACGCAATGAGCACGATGTCAGGCACTGCCTCCGAGCCGCGCGCCACGTTAATGCAAGCACCGCATCCAAATAGATTCAGCAATAAGTTACCTGTTTGAAATACATTATTACGATATTAAATCAATCCATATAACGTTATTGTATTGATTTAAGTTTATTTTAAAATCAATACGGGCAGGATTCGAATCTGCGAGTTCTGGAAAACCGACACGTTGCTCTCGTCTTTCGCTTTAATTCTGTATTTATATACAAATAAACAAATTTAAAGCTTGTCTATTAATTATTCAAATTTTATAATATCTATTGTGGCCCCTTTTAATGTTATTCCGTACGGCAAAGTTGAAAACACTGGATTTCGAAAGAAGCCTAGTAAATATCATCTCGACAATAAATACTAATAATTACGTATTCATCAGAGCGGTACGGTAGCGCAATTGACAGCAACGCGGAGACAGTTTAAACTAGCGATGGGCAATAACTACTAAAAACAATCGAATTATTCGATTGTTGAAACTAGTTGTTAACAATCGATAACTATTTGAGTCAGTCGATTGTAATACTACCAAATGTATAGATCAAAATTAGTAATAAAAATAGTAGTTCGTCGATTGTTATTCGAATAGCCATGGCGATGGACTACTAAATCGCCAATCGAATACGCAGTAGAAAAAAAATCGATTAATTCGATTGTTTTTTACGCAACGATCGCCCATCGCTAGTTTAAACAGGTTCGATTCCAGCCCGTATCGATAAATTTTTCATTATATATTAACTCAAATTATAGATAAGCTTAATATAGGTAAACATATTTAAAAAAAATATAAAACAGCCTTAATTAAATCTCTCCATAGACAATTTCTTTAAAATAATTATAGAAGAAAAATATTATAATATACCTAAAAAGAAATAAAGAATTATGAATTTACTCATCTGTAGTAAGTAAGCAATTATATATCAAATTAATCGTAAAAGACGAATGGATAATGCTATTGATTTAAAAAGGGTAAAAGGAAGCTGATTTCCACATATGTAATGCAATTAAAATGATTCATTTAATATTCGTCCATTGTAATTGTTTGATCTCATGCAACGCTCTCGTTCATTATACATCAGGTGTTTATTTAAATATACCATATTATGTTAGGTACTACATAAGTAAGATGTGTTTTTTTACTTTCAGTTACTTATATAGTATATCGTGTTTTTTTTATAATAATTACCAATGAACTCTGCGAGCAACGCCTTGCTGATTCCAGCTGCACCACCAGAGAGTTCGTCCAGACCCAGTTTGGTACCCAGTTCCCCCATTGCTCTGCAAAACAATTAGCACTAATTAAACGGATAAAAAACGTAATTTTTCTCAGACACAAATTGATATTTATATAATATAATATTATAAAATAATGCATTAGTTTTAAAAAGGTAAATAACTATACTTTTTCAGTTAGGTATATTTTAGTCTGATGTTTACATATAATCAATATATTTATAAATACATACTTATAAAGTTAAAACCCGTAAACCCACTGCAACCAAGCAGCTGATAGTTTCTGACAAGGATTTCAACTTCTTACATGGCAACTAATAAATTCTACAATATCTATCTTTACATGCAACATTACTAAAAATATATGATCCACGACAGAGACAAAGCTACGTAATTGTATCCTTTCACTGAGAGAGTCATTATATAATTCTAGATATAATGGAATTCCCAATTGAGTTCAAATCTAAATATTAACTCGCAATATATGAATATTCGAATCATACAGCCATCCATCTAACTATAATATCATTCTATACCAAAAGAAAACTCAACCAAAACGATGCTGTGACTGATGAGGTACGAATTGAATTTAAAGTTGACAATTATGAAAAACATGTAGACGATAGGCATTGTTTCGTTTAAACAATTTATGATAAATTTGTTATAATTGGTATATACCGAAAACTATTTTTTGAGAATTTAGCAAGTTTATGGATTTACTTAACAGTACAATCAGTAATATTAAATCACAGAACATATTACTTACTTGAGAATTTAATATTAATAGATTGTCTGGGCAAATTAACGACCGCACACTTAATTATCTAATTCAAATGGATTTTTAACGACTTTTCTCAGCAATAGACAAGCCAGAGATAAAACATGCATCAACCACTATTTGTAGAAATCACGCCAGCCATGGAAAAGTTCCATTTTCGATAAAATAACAGATTATTTGAATTGACAATTCAAGTACTGTCAAATAATCAACCAGTTTATCGATCTAGTTAATTGAAATGAATTAAATGAAAGATACGCACTGAAATACTAATTACTGAAATACAGTCTGTATGCTCACACACCAAATATAAAACTACCATGTAAAAAAATACCTGTTAAGACATGGATTACGGTTGGTGCAGTGAGAATTATTCACAGTAGAAATAATTAAAAAAAAAGCGAAATAAAAATCCTAATGATCTTGAACTTAAAACCTATTATAAAAAGTAGAAATCGTAGCATCTGTAACAAACATCAATAATCAATCAAGCATCTGTAAAATATGAAAAAACAGTACTACGACGCAAACTTTGCCGTATGCACAGGAAATAATAAAACAACATGGAATTTGCTCAAACAAATATCAAATCTCGATATAAAACTATAGATCTTAATACTACACCGATTGTAACAGACTCACTTTATAAAGTGAATATTTACTTTGTAAGTGTAGAAGCAACTCTTGCTAATAAATCTCTCAGTAAACTTGACAAAACTAAAGCCAATTCATCTGCAATACCCGGTAATTTTTTTTAACAACCTGTTCACCCAATTGATTTTGTTATTGTAATCAGACATGTCCACAAAATCAAAAACAACACTCCTATGTAGATATATTCTAAAAGAACCTATAGCCCACCTTTTCAACTTGAGCTTTTCTACAGATTTATTCCATGCAGCATTTAAAACAGCCATAGTTGTGTCAGTACAAAAATCAATAGAATTATAGGCCCATTTCTTTCCTTGAAACACTATCAAAGATGTTAAAAAATCTGATGAACAAAACTATAATGATGTTCGATGATGACACGGTTCTTTTATATTGAGACGAATTTCAAAATTATTTTTAATATGCCGAAAAAAGGACTTAATCAAACCACTATCTGGCTAGAAAGTAATTTGTTATCTTTAAATACAGTTAAACTAAGTACCTATCCTTCTGGAGAACGTACACTACAAAGCATTATAATTTACTTATCCTTATAATACACACCTCGTATAAGCAACAACATAATAAAAACATGATAAATGTGTCATGTGAATTTTCTACCTAGCAAAAATATTTAGGGGTTATGCTAGACAGAAGACTGTGAGATCACAAATACGTTTCAACGTACGTACATCTACGTTTCGAACAGAATTAGGAAACTGTTATATCTGTCAAAGGAACACAACGTTCAGATTTATACAAATCCTGTGAAGTTTTATCCATGTAGGTTCTACAAAGATATACCTACGATACTAGACAGTAAACATTTTATTAAAAGAATGTCACACAGCCTAAATGTATTAGCCATTTTTTTTTAATCGGAGAGCATTGTTTCTTTATAATGTGTTATATAATCACAAGGTTATTACATGGTTTATAATAGATTATACAGTAAAGACGACACCACAAAACAATCTTTTTTTTATTGTCTCTGCTGTTAGCCCTAGTGACTGTTATAGCGTGAGGGGAGGGGGGGGGGGACGAAACAAGCAAATACGATTTTAAGAAATATGTCATTAATCTTCTGGAAGATTATGACTATGAAGGGGGTGAGAATCTCGTAAAATATTAAACACTTATAGCTGTATTTAAATGAAATGGTAATTTAGTAATACTTTTTATTCTAAAAGGGGGCCTGGCGATCCGTCACATAGCTTTATTCCTATCACGGACACCAGGCTATCACATTCTTAAATTATCGTAAATGTTATTAAATTATTGAATATAGTTATGTTCCGTAAATTCACTTTTAATAAAGTATGTGAGATCAAATAAATAATTTTTTATAATAATTTTTATTATATATTTCATATAAAATTTATATTTAAGTATTGAATCGTCGGACATTCTCTGATTTTATAAAATATGATGTTTAATTACAGGATAAAACACAATTGTACATGTTTCTATTTACTTTTACTCTATAATTATAATGTCATTTGAATATGTTGTGTGTGTGTGTGTGTGTGTGTGTGTGTGTGTGTGTGTGTTGTAGAGCGCTGCGGGTCGCTGCCTCGGTACATCAGATAACTTTCGATTTATTAACATTTTTTCACGGAAAGCGTTAGCAGGGCTTATACAATTGAAAATTACACAAGTAACAAAGGGCTCAGGAACATTGCATACAAATTATAGGCCATAGGGAGATGCGCTCGTGACTTTGGTGGGAAATAATTATTACTAATTAGAAGTTAGGAATATATTATGAAAGGATAGGAAAAAGTACGGTCGATTTACATGGAGTACTTCACTTACAGCTATTGACTGCCGCATTTACATTAATATTATAGTATCTATTAGCTAATCGTAATAGAAGTTAGCATGCGAGCCATAGACTTGTAAAAAGCAAAAAGGTTTCACTGCCGTTTGACAGCGCGGGGTTCACGTAATGAAATGACAAAAGATACAAGATTTAGAATGGGACCTGTGGAAAATAATAATAAGAGAATTAACAATATTTAAAATAGCATTGTCAGCGAGGTGAATGATAAATATGGCAGATGTTGGCTTTGGTCCATATTTGAGTGCATTCGCAAGGTCCGTGGTTCACCGTGACCCACCAGGCGACTCGCGATGATCATAAACAATTACCTCTTTCCCGAGCAAAGTTATGCATCGACCTTTATTTATGCGCGTTATTTTCCTCCACGCATTTTCGAGGAAAGGTATTTAATATTGAATTTCTTGAAAGTTAAATTTTATTGTTTTTTTTTTCAAAATGTTACTGTGTCAAGAGTAAAAATAAGGTCATTGTGTTTGACTTTTATGTTTCTCATTAATTACGGAAATTATTGTTTATATATTTTTGTCGGACGATAAATGACTTTTAATAGTATATTTTTTGAAATTTGATATAAGTTATTGAAATGTTGAATAAACACAGAACGAAAAATAAACGTTACGGAGCCGCGACCAAATATCGGTTGAAGCAACTTTTCAATGATAGTATACATTTCAAAGTTAAAAAGATTGGTTAGGATTTTCGAAAGAAGCCTAAAAGATATCACCAGCGTCGGTTTCTAGTAAGTAGCGAATTCAAATCACTGCCGTAACGGTTCAATTTTATATTTGTTTAAAATTTAAATAAACATGGCTATACACGTTAATAAATATTTTGAAACAATTTAAATAATTATATTTTATTACGCAATAATCAAAGGAAGCGGCTTGTGTTTTTTGAAGTTGATAATGTAACGCTAACATCTTCAGGCGATAGATAGAAGGTAGGTATAAGGCAGACGTGCAGATATTTCACGACATCAGCTTATAAATATGTCTATATACTATATGTACCTGTTGCATATTTACAGTAAATGATATTTTTCTTTATCTAAATACTAAATTTCAATATTCTTCTATATTTTATTATTTTTACAGTAATGGATGTCAACGCGTGACTGAAACATGAAAAAGGTCATGGTAAAGAGGACAGACATACAGCACGACAATTGTGCACTTTAAATAATGCAGGTTTTTTATCGCATGCTAAAAGGGATTTATGATTTACCATAAAATATTCAGTGCGTAGGGTATCAGGATTCGAAAATATCATTAAAAAGATATACTGTCACAAGAACATTAGTGGCTCGATTAGTCAACCTTGCCAGAACTCGGAAAGGTAGAATTAAATAATAATTATAATAAACTATGAGCCATGCAGTAGTCATATTGATTTATAATAGTGCTGACAGATTATCATAGCATGCGAACTTGGTAATACAGCTATGTTAATAAATACCCTACCTTAAGATAACTCATGCAAATACTTTTGAGGCCTTCGTATCGAATTAATATGATTAAAGAAGGGAATTAAAAAATGTTTCCATGTCGTATTTACTAGTATTACCTAATAGATTAATTAAGTTTGTTTCTTCGTGGAAGGCTGATCCACCAAGACTTCATTATAATGCATAAAGTGGAGCTCATCGCGGTCGCCTAAACGGTACTCACCTCCATTTGGGTATTCCTGTCGTGTGCCTGCGTGTTCATTCGATTTTTGTGTCTATACTGTTTGTGTTCTCGCCTTTTTGACCGACTTCAAAAAAGAGGCTTATGATTTTATATATTTTTTTGTATGTTTGTATAAGTATATATATTCCATATATATAGGTACTATTTAATATCATATAGATATAGATATATCATATAGATATAGATATATCATATAGATATAGATGTTTTAGATGATAATGATGGCAATAGAACTGAGAATACATATTTTTTAATTTTGCGCCGGTTATCAAAAAAATGTACCGATTCAAGAGCTTATTTCAAAACTGTCTTCACTAACAGAGTTCTCATATTGAAAAATCTTTGTATATATAAACTATTATAAGATGCGTAAACACAGTACTTGTATATCATTTGATAAGTTTCCGTTCAATCACTATAATTTAGTACGTGGCACACAGTCCATCCATAAAATGACAGCTAAAACCAGTGAAACTTATTCCCGTCTGTGGAAATAAAGGCCAATGAGGTCAAAAGACATTTCATTAAATTTAAGCACGACTTTATTCCACTATTAGTATTAATTTGTGTTATTTATGCGCCTGGCGTTTAGAATATCCGGCTACTAATTGTACAAATGGGTTCGATATTTGGTTGCAACGGGTGGTGGCGTGAATTCCTAACACTCGCCAAATACTAGACAATGCTAGTTGTAAATACCTGTACAGTAACGATTATTTAATTATTTTTAAGCACACAAAAAAAATAACCATTTAATTTTAAGTACAAGTTTTATAAAAAATGACGATATTCGTTTTTTCTGAAAGATAATATACAATAACTACATACAAATGTAGTCGTTTTTTTTTAATTATTTACGTTTTACTTGTGGCAGTTGGCGGTATTATCGGGGCTATTCGTAATAAACCTGGCGAGGGAAAACAAAGCATCAAACGTGGTCGTAACTCGTAATGCCCTGTCTTTACTGTCTTTATGTTTGTGTATGCAACTGCTGCGTCGCGTCGTAACAGCGATCTGGGACTATTCACTAATCTTATTCTGTTGCATATAACAATGTAAAAAATATTATTATAAATAAACAACAGCCAAAATATTATTATAAATAAACAATTATAGCCAAATAACAACCAATGACAACAAAGAACTCGTTTCGTAAAGGCTTTTAAACCATCAACGTTTCATATCACAGCGTTGAGAGTTTATACTAGAACGGCGTTATCTATTTAAAATTGATAATCTCAATTGGAATGTAAATTCCTATTACTCTATTTACAATTAAAAATATATTTGTACCTTTATCTATATCCAAATCATTATATAACAATAATCTTTTATTTATTTATTTATTTAAATATGACGAATATTATTTTGATTTTCATTTGTAATCTATATTAGTTATTAAGACAATCAAAAATAAGTCTTTCAGATGTTTAATAATGTTTTTTTTTATTATAAATAATACTACATTGAATTAATCAAGTTTATGTTATCAGAGGGTTAAGTTGTTAATGTTTTTTAATTAGACTTTCCCTCAAGGTTGAAAAAATAATAAAATTATAATCGTAGGTAGGTAAAATTTGATGACACGTCATGCGATCAACACCAGTCGCCTTTTTTTTACTTAAATAACAAAATATTATACCTAATAGTAAAGAAACCTTCATTCTGAAACAATGATGTAACATATCAATTTCGAATTCTGTTTTCGTTCATACATCTATGATATGTAAGAAAGGACTTATAAAAAGATTAATTTAGACGTTTGATACGAAGGTTTCAAAAAAACAATATTAGTTAATAACTAACCACGGCCATGATATCAGAATTAATATATTTTCTTATCTCAAACTTATCTGAAGGAAAATTGTTTGTAGAAAAATATATTTTATAATTCCTCTGAAGTATAGCGGCTGGCGTCACGTCTTGTGGCACTTTACAAATATTTTCAAAGCACACATACGATAATATTAAAATATCACCTTAGCAGAGTTTATTTTACACTTTTCTTTATATATTGGTTAAAGGTAATTTTGTTCATATTTCGCAATTAGAGAATAAAATGTACTGAATTCATATTTTCTATTTATATATTCTATTTAATGTATTTCATCGAACCATAGTAAGCCCAGTCAGGGCTGTTGCAAATTGCAATACCATTTAAGTAAATGTACTCAATGCCAATGGGAATAAATGGCACAATGTTCAGCCCTGGGGAGGTTGCAGCCTTACTCGGTCCACTCGCGCTGACGACTGCCATTTTTGTAAGATTACAACAACATAATTAAGTAGCCAGGTCAAATCAAATTCTTTTATTTCAAATATGCATATAATGTACTTATGAAATGTCGTTTCATTTCACGTTTCAAACTGTAGATCCATGCAGAGGAACTGGCGAGAATTCAATGGATACTTTTTTAATAATTATATATCACCTTATACAAATAATATAGATTTCTGATAAAATAACATCAAGTAAACTATGACAGATGACAAGAACTTGTAATTATTATTAATTAATGGAAAATTTGCACCATCAAGTATGGAAATATAACATTAATTGCTTATCCGGGATAACTATATCCTTTTAGATTAAATCATTTAAATATGTTTTAATATGGTTATTATTTCTCAGAGTTATGTGTTAATACCATAAATGCATCATCTATCTGTCATAGGCAGTTGTGATGAAGTGTTGAGTTGTTTTCACGTTATTGTAATGTTGGTACTTAGCTATAACATAGACGATATTAATCTGTTATTTTCTTTTTTTTTATGTTTTTGAACGACGATCTTTAAGACGTTTCTTCTCTTCGTCTTGTTGTTTTTCCTGTTCGTTTTTATTTTTATCGTCCTGTCACACCCGTATGAATGGCGTCAAGTTCGTTTTCTAGCAATCCATTCGTGTCAACTATTTAATGCCCACAAATAGGTGCAATTTTCAAATTTAACCAATTCAGTTCTGTAATGGATACAAATAGCAATGGAGTAATAGACGTGTTCCCTCTAGGGAGGTGCGTTCATGACATAACGTAATATTTCAAATTTTATGCCCTATAATATAAAATTAATTAATTGTTACAAATGGCGGAAAATAACCTTCAGCGCACCCATTTTCATTTGTAGTTTCTATATTTTAATTACCAGCTATATAAACCATTTAGTGCTTGCTAATTAAGGTGCGGTCAACGGAGTGCCTCTGTATTATATTTTCAATATTATTAAATTAAATATATATTATCGAGTATTAATGAGCAACAAAAATACCAACGATATCTCATAAACAAGGATGGCACCGACTGATACGAAATGGCCCCAAGACACGCACGCACGCCTTAAACCTCAAACTGATGCATCTTTACACTTTTCTTTGTTTGGCTTTTTTTTATATTATAATCAAGTTTCAAACAATAAGGAAATACCTTAGCCATTTAAGACTTTGTCATTTTGAATTTATTTATTTCGTGATGAGATTGCTACAGTGCCGAAGTATAGAAAATTTCATACACCTTAGATATACCTATATCCTGTAATTGAAATGAATTAATGAATCTTATATATTGAAAAAATAAATATTTCTAGAAACTTCCCGTAAAGACTTTAAGATTAGAGTAAGGTAGAAAGAAGTTTCTGGATCATTTGATGCTTTGAGGTTAAGGTTTAGTCTTAAACCTCAACTAGGTTTAAGACTTCACCATTTTAAATGGAGCCTTCTCTAGCACCAAATGGCGGTTTTACAAAGTAATAAGTAAAGGGCACAGAGTGCACACGACACGAGGATCAACAGTTAGAGTGACTAACCAAAAAGACACTAGACCAACTAGAAATATTAGTATCTAGATATAAGACCAACTAGAAATATTAGTATCTTGACATTAGACCAACTAGAAATATTAGTATCTAGATATTAGATCAACTAGAAATATTAGTATCTAGATATTAGACCAACTAGAAATATTAGTATCTAGATATTAGACCAACTAGAAATATTAGTATCTAGATATTAGATCAACTAGAAATATTAGTATCTAGATATTAGACCAACTAGAAATATTAGTATCTAGATATTAGATCAACTAGAAATATTAGTATCTAGATATTAGATCAACTAGAAATATTAGTATCTAGATATTAGACCAACTAGAAATATTAGTATCTAGATATTAGACCAACTAGAAATATTAGTATCTAGACATTAGACCAACTAGAAATATTAGTATCTAGACATTAGACCAACTAGAAATACTAGTATCTAGACATTAGACCAACTAGAAATATTAGTATCTAGACATTAGACCAACTAGAGATCATTGGTAAGTTTCTAGAAGATTCCACCACAAAAATAAATTAGTTACCTAACATTGGAACGCAATATAAAATATAAGAGTAATTGTGCTACAAGCACAGCAACAGAAAACAAAAAGTCAATCTGACAATATAATTATGTTATTTTTTTGGTGGCCGTCGTAATGGAGGGCCGAATATTAGCTCGCATCACGATGAGGCCTGGCTTTGGTAATTGTATACCGTGAGTCGAATTTAAGCGTGGGGGTTTACGCTCCGAGTATCCCGGTGATGTAATTTATATAAAAAGTTGGATATCCCGTACAATTACCAAAGTAGAGAGAGCGCCTTTAAAACGATGGTTTCTGATTAGCCGTGTAGGTTATAATAGTGATATTATCGTTGAAACCATTGAATTATCTAACTGGTTCACGCACTTTGGAAATTATCATTCAAGTAGATTTAAGAATAGGAAAGATTTTTTATTTTTTTCGAACTAACATGACATAAACTACAGTCATTTAAATAACGTATGTATGTATTATTATTTGGTGATGTCACCAGAACTCATTAATAAATGTCATAATTAATTAATTGCTTTTTTTTATGTTAATTTATTCTCTTGACAGTAGATCGTTTAACGCTAAAATATCATTAAATTGAATAATCTAAAGTCGTCCAAAGAATCTTCATAACAAGTAACAACCGCTCTTTAACGAAGACAAATAATTGCACTTAGCGCTTTATCGTGACATATCTGTATGTTTATCTTGATCACACACTGATAAGTCTTTACACACTTTCAGTAGCCACTTTCTGAATTAAATCGCCTCATTTGAGCCATTTAATATCTTGCGTTATTTATAAGTAGGGCATTAATAGTCAAGTACAGAGTAATGTATATATTTTTATATCTAGTACTTGAGACAGTGCTTCTGAATCTGGCGCATAAAACATAATCTAGAAGCATAATAAAAAAGGCTAGTTATGTGAATTTATAAAAGAATTTTAAATGTTTTTTTTTAATTATTTTTCATATAGAATTAAAAAATATATATATTTCAGTCATATTTCAAACAGCACTAGATTTTTTGGGAACGCAATTCAAAATACGTTTCCATTCGAATTTTTAAATCTGTCTGTAAAACAAAAATGTATTTTTGGATTATGATTAATTTTGATATTTTTTATAATTTGAAAGAAACTGTCAATATGTTTACCGTCTCGAGTTTATATAACATTTAAATAAACAAAGACATAAAACCTCATGGACATTCACTTTGATAATTATAGTAACAAATATTATTTTAATAATATTATACGAATACCTTTATAAGTAGAAATGCAATTAAATTAAAACAGAACAATTTCACAATATAGTAATTATTTATTGGCTATATTGGTTTCTACAGCCGGAAACATGTTTTCCTCGATACGGTGATTCAAATGGCTTGTAAAAAGTCATTTAAAATGAATCATGATTGAATGACGTAGGCAACTTCTTACAGCGAGCTACAATGGAAACAGGTTCTCAGTCCTATGTCAAGGTTGTCTGTAACGAAATTATATTGAATGATATGAAACAAGTACTTCAGACTTCAATGGAATAGGAACTTTAATAAAACTTTTATAACATAAGTTCTTTATTATATATATATCTATCTTAAAATATATAAACTATGCTACGAGATGAGTATGAATAAATATAGTTTCCAGATTATATTAATTCCTTATTGACGGTTTCGAACCATCCGAGCTGGTGGTACATACAATGAATTGACTTCAAAAATAAACTCTTTTAAGATTTATTTAATTGACTTTTACAAAACAAAATAATATTTGAATTTAAAAAGAGTTTTTATTTATTCTCACAAGCTTCCCGAAAACGAAGTACATATATGCAATGTACTAATACATACCTGAATTCTACGAATCTTCCTTTAATTGTCTGATATCTGATAATAAATATACCTATATATTTTAATGACTAATTTAGGTGAGATATCGTAAATTATAGTTATGAATATTTTAAAATATATGGCTTTAGTGATTATTAATTGTAGAATTTAGACATAATATAGTATTTTTCTTTTTTATAACCCTAATTAATATTGAGGCGGCACATATCTACATTGTTAAAGTCTAAGGTATGCGTTTACAATTATTTAAACTAAACGGAAATCCTTCAAACCTTCCACGTTACAGATTACTCATAATAATTTTATGAATATCTGTGGCCAAAGACAAGTTATCATATTAATAAATAATAAAGTAAAGCCGACCACAGAATTTTTTACCTCATATTTTATATTATTATTTATAATATAATTATATATTATTAAAAATCAAAATAACCTAACAGTGCTAACATAATAAATATATATAACAATAAATAAAGAATTAACATTTTATCGACATGGGTCGGACTCGAACCCTGTATAAATAAAATTTGATAGCAGATTACTATACAGATCAAAATACTATACCTGTCTAAAATCTTAAAGTAACCAGTTATAAATACGAAAGTAACGAATGGTAATTTAATAAGAACCTTTTTCTTGTTTTGAATCTTCTATTACATTTCTATTAATTTTTTTATACATATGATAAAATAGTAAAGCGCCTAAATTTGTAATTAAAACAATAGTTTTTTAACTGTCTGTTCGTTTATTTATTCGGCTATAGATGCAAAACTACAGGACGCATTTCTGAATGTTACTGAGTGTTTTTTTTCCCGGTGACGCTGTAACAGACAATAGGGCCAACAGCGTAGGCATAACAAAAAAAAATCGTGTTTTTGGTACCTACTTGCTACCTACAAAAAAACATACAAATAGACTAGATATAAATAATTATAGAATTGAAAATAATTGAAAACGTTAAGTCTTCACGATCCATGTAATTTTTTTTTATTAAAAAGTTTCTTTCGCTAGGCTTTTATTTGCGAATGCGGTTCAAGGCAATAGCGGTAATAATAGAGTAAATATATGGCCGGATATCCGTTTCGTACTTCCATATCGCGCCACGGACGGCTAATACATTCATTTATTAAAAGTTATTCCATATATAAAGAGCTTTATAGTTAAGTATCAGTAACTCTGGATAGTAATAGTTTTAATAAAGATGATGGGTTTAGTTCAAGTTATAGTTTAATGGCGCGAGGACGGATTTATTCCGAATTACTTTTAACCACGTAGTTCCGCCATTTTGCATAATTTTTTACACCATGATACGTTGGCAAGCATAAAAATATAAACAATAGGTAGTTATATAAATTATCAATCAGGTAATTCTGTTGTATATTATACTACGTAGTGACGCTTCCTGAAAAATAAATAAATTATAAAATCACTAGCTGACCCGTGCCCACTCGTTGGGCGTAATTATTTTTGTGGTGCTACAAAGATGTGTAGTTCTTAGTATTAAGTTATATCAAGTTTATCAGATATATTGTTTAGGTAGTTTACTTTAATTTAATTTCTTGTTTCTATCTAGTTAGCATTTGATGTGCACTTTCACTGCCGAAAACACAAACGTTGTGTTTTTTTGAGTTGCTACGCGTGTGCTGGGAAATAATGGGATAATATTTATAAATTCACTGACAGGTCTCACTTTCACTGCCCAGCTCAACCTACGTAAATATATCGCGTGGCCATCAATTAATAGAATGATATAACAACCCGCTAATTAGGACATTTTTGAAAAACCGGACAATAATAAAAATATTATATTTCCTAAAGTAGTAATAGTTAACGAAATTAACTTTTTTGGAAACAATAGGATCATAGACCTCTGGGAATTAGCCGGTATTTTTACTGGCCAAGTGTTTTATTGCGCAGTGCAACAATAATATCGTGATGAATGACGCGTATTTAATAAAATTTATATTATCTCCTAAATTACAAATCTAAATAACATACTTTAAAAGAAAAATTTTATCTTTATAAAATTATCTTGATGACTAAATTATTTGTTTTGATAAAAACCTAATACGTATAGTTTATGAATAAGATCTCAACTTCATATATTTTCTTTATTTCATTTAACAAAAACACTTTGCAAATGCAATCAAATTTAAAAGCTAACTATATAATACCGCGGATTGTTTGTAGAATTAATAATGACCAACATTTTTGGTTAACATTATGTTCGTATATACCAAACCGTTCAGTCAGGGCAGGCAGGCAAAGCATCATATCTCGCCCGCTTTTCTTCGACTTAGTTTACATATACTACGTTTTTTACTATTTTTTTGTCTAATGTTAATAAAATATAGCCATATAGTAACATATATATATGTTACTATATGTAGGATCCCAATAGTGAAAAAATCTTCCAAATCGGTTCAGTAGTTCTAGAGATTACAAACAAATCTACAAACAAAGATAGAAACTTTACCTCTTTATAATATTAGTATAGATTTAAAAAGTAAACTGTGGTCCGAGTAAAAACCGAAAGTTGTACGAAGATAACATATTATCAAACATCAAACAAAAGCGCCATAAAGAAATACCAACGTAAGTTAGTCTTGATTGATAGTGTCCTGCGTCTATCTTATAAATTGTAATACAAATATTTTATTAAGTTTATGATTTATGTAGTGTTTTTTTTTTTAACAAGGCCCGAACTGACAGGTCGGTTTAGTGTGGGTATATTTATTTAACGGAATAACAAAGAATGAAACTAATAAGGTTTTACTGCATTGATCTATATTTTTTATTCTTACTTCAATCGTTACTTGTTCCAAAACAAATATATTTTTAGTTGTTTTAAAGATATTGAGACGCATCATTATGATACACATTAGGTATAATAATATGCAGACATTTGATGTCATTGGTCAAGGAAAAGTAAAAAAAAATGTCAACATAAAGCTGATCGATCAAAGACATATAACGGCATAGTCTACTTCAATCCTGTAACAGGCACGGCCTCGTTTATTAATCTCTAAAGGCAGCGTGAATGTATTATCAGTTGCACAATGCCGCGACTGGGAATAGAGCCGCCCTATATCTTCCCGAGGGTGCCGTAAGAGATGAAAATAAAAGTGGATGAAAATAAAAGCCATCCTACAATTTTCAGAAAGCTGGATGAAATCCCATGGAGTTGGTGCCGGCCCGCCTACTAGTTCTTAAAATGTTTGCCAAATCTCTTTCAATATGAAGGTAAGACTAATCGCGCCTTCCAGAATAATTGATGGTGCTGGCAAATGAAATGGTCCAATAAACTTAATTTTTAGTTGTTCCTTATTATCGTAGAATTTCAAATTGATTTAAATGAGCCACGACTTTACGTGTGTGTGTAACGTGATATTTATGTGCGATCCAAGACAATTCTAACAAAACTATTGCCAAAATGTAGGAATCTCTTAAGTTGGAAATATCCAACCAGAGGAAGGTGAACGCAGTTAAGGTTAAAAGTTTTGATAATATAATGATGATGAGTTAGTTTTTATAAAAATACGAGCTCATTTCAGCTATATTCGAATTAAATACGATTACCTAAGGAGATACGTAAACTTTGAGATATTAAATAAAAACAATACATATGAATGTTTACCAATTACCACAACTATGAAGTATTAAAGTATAGATATATCTTATTGCAAATAATTTAGCAATAAAATGTCGCTCGTATGTTGTACCTACATATATCACAGACAATGTTGGCTAAATATAATTTGTATTATAATGTAAGAAAATGTTATATTTAAACAAAAGGTAATGAGTACAGGATCTTGTCGGCAATTAGTTCCAGTGGCAGTGACGTTTACAAATTCCACGAGCATTGTGCCCCCATCACATGCCAACCTACCTATAGCGCAATGGCGTGCTCTCTCGAGCCATGACCGACTACCATGGTTTATTATAATAGCAATATTTATAACAAGCCTTTCTAGACAACAACTCTTGATGGTATTACGTTATTAAAAAAAACAATTCATATTATGAAATAC
This sequence comes from Dircenna loreta, assembly GCA_963555665.1. NCBI lineage: Eukaryota > Metazoa > Arthropoda > Insecta > Lepidoptera > Nymphalidae > Dircenna > Dircenna loreta. Next base: position 12,138,242 of record OY743093.1, on the reverse strand, counting down.
AAGTTATATTGATCGAACTGTCTTTTCGTTAAAGTTTCCACGTGATATTATTAAAATCTTATTCGAGGAAAATTTTGATGGAAATTAAGATTGTAATGTTTCGAAAATATTTACGAACGATATAATAGTTCGAGTCGTTGCAAAAAATGGCCACGGCTTTTAGGTGGAGCAAAAAACATACAATCGTATAAAGCAAAATCCAAATTAAACAAAAAAGTCCAAGTCAAATCACTAGTGTGAATTTAATTATTTCTATTGGTTTAACTTCTTTTATTTATATTTTATGCAAAAAAATATTGGGCATTTTCCAAGTTTTTGATTGATAAAACTTTTATTTCGCTAAATGGCTTTCCGGTGGCTGTCCCATTAGCAAGTTGGGTTTGGGACTAACACTCTGGTGTGAATTAGTTGACAACCATATTGGCTTACTCTATTTGACATTATATACACTATTCATTTTCACTTTTCAATGCTGTAGTTAGATACAAACTATATAGTCTGTACACTTCATATTGTAAGTTTTTAAAAATTGAAAAACTTTATATAAACGAGCTAAGATTTATTTTTCTTTCATCAACTCATTGGCTGACAACCAAAGATATTTTCATTCTAGAGCCCGCATTTATACCTATACCTATATACCTACTATATAATACGTTATGTATGAAGAATGTAGAATAAATAATTTAAAAAATATATTTTACTAGGTATTACGTATTACCATTTCGGTAAAGCATCTCCTGATTTTATCTACCATATCATATATATCGACCATCCCGTCTTGTTAAGAAAATTAATAATTATATCTTATCTTATCTTAACAATTATAATAATTCCGCACTTCACTGAATCTCTATGACCTACATATTTTACTATCAAAAAAGCTATAGAAATGTTTCGCGGGTATTGCTTACTTGGCTTATATGCTTTATTAGAACCAGATTAATTTAGCTTTATTTGTAATATTAGTTTAGGGAAAAATCTTTGAAAATTCTATACTTTTTAATCAAAAGTTTAAAAATAGCATTTTTCCAACTTTATCACACCAGTATAATCGTTATAATGATCGGAGGTAGAATTATCACTAAAAAATATCAATAATAAAGTTTAAAATAAATAACAGATATAAATTAATATTTTCTTTTTTTATTGTACAAATATAATGTTGTTTAAGGTATTTATTCGTTAATAATAAAAAGGTAAAATACTAATGTCTTTTTATTATCTATATTATTAAAAGTAATTATTTAGGTAGTTTAGGCTAGTACTTACACTTACGGCACTTCAGGTATTAGGTTTTAATAATATCTTCGATGAAGCACTTGTTGCACTAAGCAAGTCAATTATAAAAAAGAATGGGGATTTGTTTTGGGTTTTATTCACTCACACCCGACTGCTGCGCGATTTGATGTCGTTTGATTACAATTTTTGAACCAGCCGCGGCACGATGCAATGATGGCGGGAAGTACTAATAGTGACATCTGCTGGAATCTCTACAAAGAATGTTACAAACTTAGTGCCATCTGTTGACCGATAGCGAATCGAGTATTCGTCTTCACAACTTGTCAACTCTCACGGCACACAATATTTTTGATTATTTTACCTGCGATATCTATGTTATTGAATAAAAATACCAACAGTACTGCTATTTTATTATATTTTTTTCAGTGAACACTATAAAATATTTCTGCCACTAAAATACATTTAAAACAAATGTTTTACTAATTTAAAAAAAAAACAACACAATTTTATTTCAGCACTTATGATTAAATACTTATTACATATAATATGTAGAGTCCATTGCGCTAAACTTATGCAAAACATATTTATTCCAATGTACTAAATACCAGAATAGTACTTAATTTAAAATGTAGGATTATTAAGTATTTCATACGTGAAGTAAAAATATGTAAATGCGCTCGCGACATCATATATTTTTAAAAAGTAAACATTTTTCCTAAATGTATAATATTTCATGTAAATTTACGGTTTCAATAAAAATGTATAACTAAAAGAGTTTTAGGAGTCGTCGCCGAGGTCGCAACGGGTAGGCACTGCTTTTTCTTTTTTGGTTATTAGAGATTCTTTTCCTGTATCTGTAAAAATTTGTTATATTTAAATATATTATATTAAAATAATACAATTTATAGGTTAGAAAAGTCATTTACCTCCTTCCCCTAAGTTTGATGGCTTAGCGCTAACAGATTCCAGTGTGGGCAGTTTTATACCCTGCTTTAATACCATTGTACCGTCCTAAAACATCAAAGAAATAAAATAAAATCTATATAAGATATAATTTCAATTTAAAAGAAATAAAATAATGATTAAAAAGACCTTCATTTCGACGAGGCCTTTTTTGGCCATAGCTTCTACTTCTGCTTTCGTCATTACAATTTTTTGTACTTTTACCACCTTCTTGCCTATTTGCATTTCACAGAGTTCTCCAGATGCCACCGCTAAAATTATATCGTGAATTAAAACCAACTATAAATTTATAAATCTATAAATTAGGTCTATAGATCGTCCTAAGTCAATTCCGTGTTTAGTTTAAAACAAACTTACGTCGAGCATTGACTGGTAATGGTAAAGGTTTTACTCCTGGAGGCAACGCCTTTATTGGCACCTGTAAGTAAAATAAGTCAAAATAGTTAATAAATTAACAGTAATAAAAATAAATGTGAGTATAATTTAGTACAATTTTAGTGTATATTACTATAAATAATCAACCTTTTTCAATGTCTGTCCGGATGGAGATACGAGTAAATCACTTGAGAATGATTTTTGCTCTGGAGGTGTTTTTGGAGTTGTCTACAAAAAATATATCATTAATTCACAAGCTGTTGACATGTTGTATTCCAATGAAATAAAGTGCATTCAAATCACTGAGACTTGTCTAGATATATATAACTTTTGGTTAGTTTTGTTTACATAACTATTACTTTAATTTTATTTACTGATTATTTTACTGATACGGAGATGCTTTAAAATAAGAAAAGATTATAGAATATTATATATAGTTCTTATACCTGATTAGTTTCCATCTCTTCTGAATCTGTGTTCCTTTTGTCTTCTTTAATGCTACTTTTTTCCAGTACTGATGCATCTTCCATTTTATCTTCTTCAGTGGTGTCGATGTCGTCCTTTTTTATTTTTGCAGGACTGCAACAATTATTTATAATTTAATAAAACAAACTATAAGCCCTCATACGTACAATATTAAGTTTTAGTTCATTCATTCGTTCATTTAGTCGTTGCCTCTTGTAATGTTACTATTTCACCAAAATACTGACATCTCTTTCGAGTTTTTAGACTCCTTCCTGGGTCTCCCCCTCTTCCTGGGCGCGATGGTGGCGGGCGGGGTGTCAGTGGGCTTGGTTTTAATCGGATTCACTCGACGGATCTTCGGACGACTCTGTAAATAACAAAAACAAATGTACATACATTCGGTACATGTATGCTAAATTTGAAGAAACTTATTTACTTTTTGAAATTAAATTTAATAATAATTATGAGGTAGGATAATAAAGTGTAACTTGAAAAAATGTAGATCCTTGGATATATATTAGATACCTCAATACTTCTATCTGATTCCCTGTATTCCTCGTCTTCGTCACTGCTCTCGTCCAAGTCGGACGAGGGCTGTGACTTGTCCCGGACCATCTTAGCGTAGTCCTTTATTTTAGACGGTCGGGTCGAGCGCCGGACGCCGTCGTCGGAAGTATTCTTATCACTATTCGCTCCATTTTTGATAACACTCTGAAACCATTTGAACACTTTTTCTTATTATTCTTAAACGAGACACTTGGCAACAAAAAATATTTTGATGCTCATAATGTTAATAATTATTTTATAATTTACTATCAAGTTTTATATCATACAATTAAGAAAGTACTTAGTTACTAATGTTATGTTGTTTTTTTAAGGAAATACGGTATTAATAAGCGTAATTTTACCCTAATGACCATTTAGCCAAGATTTTTGAGAAAGCTATGAATACTAAATTAAATATTTTCACAAATAAAAATAATGTGCTAAAGGGCAAACGATTCGAATAAAAAAAAAAAACAACAACAATGTTTTGCTCTTATAAAATTGATAACGCAAATATTTAGTTTAAAAGCTTACGGATAGGAACAATGCAGTGCACCTAGCTTGAGTTGTAGAGGACTTTAAGTATACCAACATATCTACACTTCTGTCCACCAAACTATTTTACGTTTCTAATTAGTATTCAGTAGAGGTGTACCACAGGGCAGCATTTTAGGTCTAATACTATAACTAAATTTAATAAATAATCTTAGCGAAGTAACACATCACACTACTATTTGCAGATAAAGCACTGTCCTAATACTGCAGATAAAACCACTGTCCTAATAGAGTAATGATGAAATCAGCTTCATACAAATAATTTTAAACTTAACGTAGATAATAAAAATTGGTGCGATTTAAAAGCTTTAAAGCAAAAAAATATAACTGTAGGCGTATCATGGCTATGTATCATCCATTGTTTAAATCACTGAACCTTTCTTAGCCATGTATTCGATATTGAAATAACCATGTATTCGATATTCAAATAATCCTGAAATAGCCATGTATTCGATATTTAAATAGTCGGTGAAGACACCGAACATGGTGATGATCTCGGAAAAATGAGTGGACAAATAAATAATAATGCTAAACGAAATTATATTTATTTAAATATAATTTATTTTGCATGGCTATGAGAATATAACCAACAGGTACATGTTAAAATAATTCCTTAAAAATCTATTTACATAAATAGTTTTAGAAAAATACTTAAAAAAGATTAATAAATTTTTAATGCCCACAATATTACAACAATTTGAATATGGATTTTTTTTTGTGTGTTATAGCACAAATTTGTTATTAATATTATATTAACATTTAATTATTTATGTTGTCCATATTTTATGTGTAAACTATAACAGTTATTATACTCAATAATTATTTATATAATTAAGGTTTTTTTAATCAATCTTTTTTTTTTTTTTTAACCAATCTATGTCACCAAGTGTATATATATGGTAAAAAGTACGCTGTCCCTAGTAAGATATATTTTGTGACATTTTACCCAAATTATTATTGTTATTTAAAAAAATACCCGACTGACCTTAGGCGTTTCCTTTTCCTCTCTATTGTTACCGTTATTAGTCTTTGATTCCTTAACGTCTTTCGGCTCCTTATTTTCTTTGGTTATCTGACGTCTTTCTGGTTTCTTCTCTTGAGATAGTGTTTTATTTGCAAATGCTAACTTCTTTTCCTCTGAGGCCCTGGAAGAATAGCTTATTTTTTTTTATATAGATTCATAATGTTTTTAAAGTGTAATATATTTATATTTTAAAATATGTTTATCGCAACACTATTCACCTCTTAGGTGTTGATGTCTGCATTTGCAGCCGTTTATTTCTTAACATTTCCAAATTTTTTGGAGACGCTTTTTGTATTTCAGGTTTACTGTTTGTCTGAAAAGCATTGGTATCATTGAAAAAACATATACATAAAAATTAATCTTCAAAATAGATGTAAAAATCATGGACACGATTAAGACTCGAACCTATGACCTACGGGATTGCGTCCCTTTCACTCTACCAAATAAACTATTGCGAAGACTGTAGCATTATATAATTGTAAATATATATACATATATCCGTATTTATCGTTCCTTAGATGACATACTGGGTTATAAGGTCTCATAAGACGCCTCATGACTAAACATACTGTTCCACAAACAATTTAAATAATTTATAAGAAAATTACCCTTTTAAGGTCTTGCAGTTCTTTTTCCAACAAGCGTAATGACTTATCATTGGCTCCGCCGCTGTTAGTGTCACTTTTTTTTTCCTTCTTTTCAATAACTGTAATGTTTTAAAAAAAGTATATAAAATTGATCAGTGATGAAACTGATACTTTTAAGTTTTGGTGATATTTTACAAGTGTTATCCCACTTATTTATTTATTGCCTTCTTTTTAATACCTTTCCTAATGCCTAATTACTAATACTAATTAATTCCTATTCCCTAAATCTCCAATGTTTTTCACACTATCGTCCAATCTGTGCTAATTTTATCTACTACTACTAATGGTTTGGAGCGTATTGTGCATTTCCAACTCTTACTATTCCTCTCTATTATTTTTAATATTGCTGTCTGCTTTTCGCAGGGACACAGCGCTATTACGGCATTAACGAAGGCGTGAGATGACGTTAAGCTTGGCATTGATAACAAACATGTGACGATACTGGCACTGCTTGACTTTTGAAACGCATTTAACACAGTACAATTTGAAGTTATTTTAGCAATCTTCAACTCCCTGAATAGTGTTAGTTCAAGTGTTATTTAAGAAACCGCGAGCGATGTATCCGAGTTAAGGAAGAAATTTCTCCGTATTGCCGTCGCAGTTCTGGTGTTCCGCAAGGCGGTGTCTTATCTCCATTACTTTTTTCGATGTTTAGAAATACTCTCACTAATCTTTTTTCCTTCCCATGTCAGTTATAAGCACATGATTAACAATATTACGCGTCCACTTCTGTGGAATGCACCCCTGCGACCATCTAACATCTAAAATATGACTAGTTTGCGGTTAGTTAATACCACCTTATTATAGATAAATTGCGTCAAATTTCCAGCTCAACTATTTCACATTGCTACCGTTTATCTTCAATGGTTCTACGCTATTCTTTAGTGATACTGTAATAATGTTGGTATTATTATGGAAACCACATATAAGAAAATCTATCATTTTTGCAATATTCATAAGTTTGGGTTACCTGGAAAAGATCACTTCAGTGGTAAGTTCGTCTATTGGTTTTCTATACGTTTTATTTCTTCTATTATGTGTGCAATAAAATTCTTTAAAAAAGTATTTATATATAAATCTAGAGCGAGCCGTAAATCACGGTCAGGCATTGTAATAATACCCCAATGATAATATTGAATAAATCGTTACAAAAGAACCTTTATGCTATTACGTCGAAGTTCCGATTCCGATTTCTATGAATTTTGTATATGGTTGTAGTAAATATTGTTACATTTCTTACCCGCTTCTTGTGCTGGATGTTCAGATTTTCTTTTAATTTCATCATTTCTTCTAAACACTGCAGGCGGTCGGTGCTAAGAATATTGTTCATCTTTTACTTAGAACTCAATGCATAATTAAAAAAATTAAATGACAGCTAAGCAAATAAAAAAAATATTTTTAAAAACATTGTTAGAGAAATTATGTTTATTATAGATTACTCAGTACCTCAGTTCTTTCAGCTTTCTTCATCGAAGGTTTCAGTTCCACGGATTTAGATTGAGATTTTTCGTCTAGGGGTTTGACGGGTTCGTGTTTGCTGAGCGCCGCGAGCGTGTCCGCCGCCGCCTCCGCCGACGCGCTGCCCGCCTCGCTCTCTGCTCACACCGATAGCATCACCAACCACTCTCCCACCACTCTCCTACCACTCTCCTACCACTCTCCCACCACAAAGAGCCACTAACGATACTACAACAATATCTACATTACCTTCAGAGTCGATCGCAGATCTGGCTTCCGTTTCGGTGGTCTTGTTAATCTGTAAGTTATTATTATATAATATTATAATTCAAACCAAACTTAATATTAATAAATATATTAATTTTAAAAACATACCACATAATCTCCTTTGTTGATTTCAATGACCATGTGGTCACCTTCATCCTTCACTGAAAATAATATAACCGATTAATATATTGTATGTATTGTCATAACTGATTGAATATTTTCAATGACTCACAATTGATTCCGTTATCGTCCTCCATCTCCTCCGTCGAAAACTCCTCCGGATCGTCCAATCCTTCCGATTCCTCCTGCCCCAAAGAAATATATTAAATCGTACGCATCGTCTCTCGAGACGTGAGAATACATCGCGTCGGTATCCCGGCGGTCCGCGGACACTCACGTGCTGCACTTCATCCTCGTGCGCGGAGACCAAGTGATCGTCGAGCTTCTCCTTCGTCGTGAAGACCAGCTCGCAGAAATCACACATAAACTCCACTCCTAAAATTAACAACAGTAATATAGTTTCGCTTAAATAAATGTCGTTTTTGTTTTGAGTCGCTTGTGTCCCTATACACGAGTCACCGTACCGTTAACGTGCGACTTGATGTGCGCCGTGACGTCATCGACGTTCGGGAACTTCTCCTGGCAGAGCGGGCAGGTGAGGTTCTGCGTGGCGTGTATGGCGGAGTGGTAGATGAGGTCGTCCTGGGAGGCGAAGGCGTCGTCGCACTGGTCGCAGCGGTAGGGCTCCTCGCGCGGCGCCTCGCGGTGCTTCAGGCGAAGGTGCCTGCAACCACCGCCAGGACCGTACGTACGACCACGTCACGTTCCTTCTGCTCGCTGAACCGAGCGATCGAACTCTCTTCGGATCGTTTGGTTCACATCGAGCGAAAAGTAAAATATAATTCATTATAGCCCGGGCGTTTATTGAAAGATGCATTTATTTACCTGGTGTAGTGATGCGATTTGGTGAAATTTTTATCGCAAAACTTGCACGGGTAGGGTCGGTCGCCCGCGTGCGATCTCACGTGTTTCGTCAATTTCGACAACGAGACGAAACCTAAAAACAACGTTCACATTAGGAATATTCCAGAACTGTCTCTCGCGCGGTGGTAGGTGCGGAGTGGGGCTTTGCGTATGTTCATAGCTCTATGGGGGAGGAGGGGGGAAATCTCCACGGACTCACGCTCCGGGCAGTACCCGCAGCGGTGGGCGGGCTCCCGCTCGTGCACTACGTGGACGTGACGCTGGAGCGTCGCTTTTTCGCGAAACCTGTGAATAAAAGTAGACGTAAGATCGATAGATACGTGCGTCTCACGAGCGAACGGGAAGGGTCGTCACTGATATAGAATAAATATATTTAAATTAATATAATGTGGCATATTCCAAACGGTATAGCTCACTTCTTGTCGCACGCGTTGCAAGAGTGAGGTCTTTCGATACGGGCGTGCTTCTTCCGATGTGTCTCCAGCTCCTCGACGGACAGGAACGTGGCGGGACAGTCCGCGCACTCCTGGCGGGGCAGCTCCGAGTGTGCGAGCTGAAAGACAACGTCCTTCCCTCGTGATATCGAAGCTTCGCGTGTCGGATCGCAACCAAGTCCGAGGAAAGTATTATTATTTACCTTTTCGTGTCGTCTGAGCAAGATCGGTCTCTTGAATCTCTCGTCGCACGCCACACACCGGAACGGCATCTCGTCGGTGTGTCGAAGAAGATGAGCGGAGAGATCATATTTTGAGAAAAATCTCCTTAAAAGAAAGAAAATACCTTCAGATTTCGATCGATAGAGAAAAATATTCACGGTCCGTGTATTCTTATCACCTATGCGATAGTACATACAATTCGTATACATTCGAACGTATCGGAATCGGCCGCAATCAGTCGCGTCGCTGATATGTTTCTCATCGGCCGTTCGGGGTTCAAGCTCGCGGAGGGCCGAAGGCGTCTGCGCGAACGCATGATCTCGCCGCATGTTAATCTTCTCCGAGACGGACGGACCAATACATATAATTATTTTTCAGTGGAGTGGGCGAGTCGGACAGAATCTTAGATCTCGAGATCGCAATAAATGCAGAAGGTAGCTGGCGCTGGGGTACATACGCGTCGCAGCGGTCGCAGCGCACGGTGCGCGGGCGGTGATGGCGGCGACGGTGCAGCGCCAGCAGCTGCTGCAGCGGGTACGTGCGGTCGCACTGCGGGCACGGCCAGCGCGCTGCACGCACGGGGACGGGGGTTAGTGAGGACGACTTTTTGTGGGTGGGTGGAGCGTCGAAAGGCTTACCTTCGCTCCGCGGCGAATGACGATGCACGGAGAGCGAAGAAACTTTCGATTCAGTAAATAATACATTAATTCCTGTCAAATTAAGTCATAAAATAGCGAAAGTTAAAAAAGTAGACATTCATGCACAAAAAAAATATGTCACGTGCAGTATGACGACGGACGGGCTCGATCGTGAATGGTAATAACGGAAAAATAATAAAAAAGCGATTCACGAGAGGGCCGACCGCCATCCGTCCCGGCTCCGGGGGAGACCACCGCCCGCGCACCGGACTACGTGGAAATATATACGCACCCTTTTTGACGATTCATTTCTGAAATTTATTATTAGAAAAAACCTCTCACGCGTCTCACAAAAGACGTCAAAAAGGTAAAGGGTATCTCGAACAAAATAAAGCTATGAACACACGCAATGACTACAGTGGTGCAAATAATAAGGGAATCCTACGAAAAAGTAAAATAAATCTAGGCCAAAACTACCGTTACCGCTCTGTGCCGAGGCCGCGCCGTCTCGTTCCTTACCGGTCACGACTTTGATACGAGCCGTGTTGGTGTCGTCGAGTCCGTCTCCGATCTAAAAGAGATTCGTAACGTAAAAACAATCTCCTTTTAAATATCACGTAACCTCTGATATTTAAAAGGTCAAAATGTGCTTGATCAATATTATACATTCCTTTCTATATTGTATTTATGTTATGTTATAAATAAAAGGTTTTAATATTATTAAGTAATTAATACCGCATAATCGAAATTTTTGCTAAATTGCAGTAGGTATGTAGAAAATCTTATGTTGAAACAATAATAAATGATAATTTGTGTTTTTCATTTATAAAATGTAAATTATCCAAAACATTACTTAAAAGTAAATTTGTGTAAATGTAAACGTTTAGTTTTTATTTCATATAAAAATGCTTATAACTCTATACATGTCGGTTTTGGCCTGTTTAGGACAAAATTTGCTCAAGAGACGAATTACATCCTTATAAGCTGCCATTAAATTAAATGATTGAACATTTATTCATCAATGTAAAGAAAAAAAGTGTTTCTATGATTCTTTGTCCAGTTATATTTTAAATAACAGTAAATGGGTTTACCCTAATCTATGTGGGAAGTTCATCGACAGACCCCTTTTTTAAAAAATGGATTTATGCAAACCATTGTTGATTGTGAAGGCAATTAAATTGTTGTTTAAATTATGAAGATAATATATATAATAACTTGTAAGTGAAATTATTCTGATAAAATGTAATATTCAAGTAAAGTTATCTTGTAAAAATTATCCCAGTCCTAACTACATTGACCTAAGGTTTATATGACTATCGCAAACGAGATTGCTATACTATGCATACATTGAAGTGTGCATTAGTGTGAGTTAATTATTCACCAAAAATTTAATTAACCTATATTAATTAAATGCAGTACACACTTTTAAATTAAAATATGCAATAGTGTAATGAGATAAAATTTAATCTGTCTAAAATTTATTAAATACATATTTCTTGTTATAATAATTAGGTGATAATAAACTTTGTGAGAGGGTGATATATGTTGATATTATTTCAATAATTGTGTGGGTGATAATTGCTGAAAAATTATATAATTTGCATGTATTAAAAGTAAAAAATCATAACCATCCAGGACTCAAATGCAAAAAAAAATACAGTCCTGTCCTAAAGAAGTTAGATAATAAATACACACACAAAAAAAAATTTATATTATTTGTAATTGGAAAATAAGTGACAAAATATATATTAATAGTACCTTAATGCTATAAACATTTGCATCTTCTTCATCACTATCGGATACTTCTTGAGATGATACTTGAATAGTAGTTCCACCCTCTACTAGTGTTTTAACTACATTCACATCATCAGGACCTGGTAGTATCTATAAAATAAAATATTGTTATTCCAAATCAATCAATAAATCAAAATCAAGAGCAAATCACCACCCGTATATAATGCAGAGATGTTTCTAACATTTTTGAAACACATAAGCCAAATGATAAAGAAACAATTAGAATAATTTGTTTAGCAAAATATATAGGTAAGCTAATGTATTACTTGGTTAGAAAACAATATCATTCTTTGTTAAGAACGCATAATGTAAGATTTTACTTATTCTCAAAATATGTTATACAAATATTGTATTGACTAATAATTGCAAAAAAGTGCATTGACTCACTTTAGTAAGAGCAGTGGGCCATTCTATTGTTTCCATAGGAGTTCCATTTTGTAAATAATGGAAGATTGATTCATCAGCTCTTCCTACTATTTGCTTAAATTCATAGAATAAGTTCATCAAGGTTTTGCAACGGCTGCATATATAACCTGGCATTTTATCTGAAGGGAATACCTGTTGATGACAAAATATAAACAAATTAATATAATAGAATAATAATCTAAGGATTTATAATACATTTGTTTTGACAACACTAGGTGGCGCTTTATATTTGTCATTTGTTAGGACTCCTAATCTAAGCAGAATGTAATATCACTTATTTCTAATCAGGATGTATATGATTTTTTTTGAGATATTTAGCAATTATTATTTATATTCGTCAGACGCGAGGCGCCATTGTGTTATAGGAAGTCAACAACCAGTAACTATAGGTGGCGTCCATTCTGATTATACATACTGAACAAATCTTAAATGTATCCAAATATTATAGAATTATACATACCTCGATAGAAACACATGACAATATTTTAACATGTAAGTTAATAGCGTTTTTTAGCGCTCTATTTCTATCATATAAACTGTCTAATGATTGATCTTGTGATAGACAAAATCGGCACAGTTTTGCAGCTCTCAATGATTCTTTTCTTTTTTCCATATTTATGAATTATATTTATAGCACCACACTTAATAAATATTGTGTGTTTTCTACATAACCTCTTGACAAAAACACTAATAATACTCAATATGTGCTGCTAACAGCGCTTCAACATAAGAAACATTGGCGCCACCATATCAATAAATTTGACGTTTAACACAATACTCCATGTTTGCAATACGGATACGACGCCAACAAAGAGGGCCTCTACTGGGGACTAGCGAAATCAAAACTTGACTAATATATTTTGTTTAACCATTCATTGCTAGATGGCATTAAATACAGCATAATTTATTATTTTATTTCAGTCCATTATCAAAACAGTTTCTTGAAATAAAAAATAAAAGTGTTACTGAAATCAAAAGATTTTATGTTGGTAAAATGGAAAGTTTGGACAATTTTATGAATAACATGAACTACTAATTAGCAAGAAGTATATTCTCGCAAAGGTTAGAGTTGTCAAGATGTTCAAAAAATAATTGAAAATAAATAAGTTCAACATTATTGGGTTGACTTTCTGCCTTATGATTTTGGGTTGGAACAAGGTCCTAATTTGGTTGGTCGGTCGGTTGGCGGTTGGTCTTTTCTTTCTATTCCCACTCTGCCTAGATGCGTAGTTTTTTTCTTATTCACATTTTTGTCTGCGACAAATTAAAAGACATAAAAAATTTAAAGAAAATAAAAATAAGACGAATAAAGGGCAAAACAGTAAAAGAGGACGATAACGATAAGATTAAAAATTGTTGTTTTTATTCATTATCACATTCGATAAATTGATTTAGCTAATAATATTCATCAGAGCTATGTTGTCTTTGAGGGCTGCTGTACTTTATGGAATATTATGCGACAAGAATACCTCACAAGAAAAAGTCTGACCTTGGTATCCAGTACCACAGAGTACTATGTACACATCACACCCACGTGAGATGAACATGTCCTCAAATCATTCTTACAGAAAGTCTAATGTGGCATAAGCTGTGTGGCACTTATGCCGTCTTGTAGGAACCACATGTTTCATCCAACTCAACTCAACTCCAACTCAACTGGAACTTCTGTACATATTTTCTAATAAATTGAATAGATGGAGTTTCATTCTTATGCCGTATATTGTAATGAGCACAAAATTTACGTTGCGCTAGCGTAAAAGAATTGTTATTGATATATTAGTACCCACGCAATACTGAGGTAACGCATTGCCCAATAAGTTTCCGTAATATGAGATAGATAATATCATTGGGTATTATGATAATCAATTAATCTAAATAATTGCATTTGTTTTTACTGGTTTTAAAATACATATTTAAGCTATTATTTGATTACAATCCGATTAAAGATAGGGACGGATATTGATCGCAGCTTCGGATCATGAAACTGTGATGCTGCTCTGTGCAATGACACGCCACTTAGAAACTTTAAACGGATCGACAGCAAGCTGGCAAATTATCATTTATTTTTAAAATGAGTCTATTAAATATATATTTTTTGATCAACTAATAATAACATTACGTTCGATGAATTAGGAGTCAGATCGGATGATGTGGCTGAGTGCGGTGTCTGGTGCAAGAGCGAAATTTTAGGCTACGGATTAAATTTGTTTTTTTATAGCACAAACAATTAAATGAAACCATAGAGGATGTTTAGAGTATGTATACATGTATATATGTAATGTATATAATGACCGTCATTTAAATCTCGGATTAAACATTTTTATCATAAATTAACAGCGATAACATATCTATGGCGCAAACAATAAGTTACACTAATAATTTTAAATGATTTATTGACGTTAAGTGTTCTTAGGGCACTGACCACTGTAACAATGGAGTCTTTATTCAGAAATTTAGGGAATAGACAAAGAAACGTAAGCGTGTAAGTTATAAATAAATTTAAGGCGTTATTTTGTTAATTGTAGGGAAATATTTACATGATTTACGAAAGTGATTTATTTAGTGTAAAAATAAAGTGAAAGGGATGGTGTTTGTTTTTAATGACAGATGGCGCCCTAGCTCTTTAATAACAGTACCAAAATTAAACGGAAATGAATCGACAGCTCTTGTATCTTTCCCCGCAGTTCCGAAGAAGGTAAGCTATATGTACTTATATAATTATTATATTATTATAAAATATAAACTTATCTGATATCAATATCTCACAGTAATAAAACTGCAACATTGTTATTTGTTTATATGCCTATGTACTTAAGATATCTTAATTTGTTATTTAGGTAAAAGTATATCATATTTTACAGAAAAGAAGGTATGATAAAAGTTGGAAGACAATAGTGAGGATAGTTCTAGTGGAAGCGAAGTGTCTCCCACATCCGGACGACGGCGCCTCCCATTTTTATTATTGTAAATTTCGGTATGTCGAGTATGTCGAGATGTATGTCGTATTTGACGAGACCACGTCCATGCGTCTACTTCTTTCTTCATGATAGATTATGAAATTGAATTCTGATTTAATGATAATGATTTCACCTTTATCAACCTTCTTTAAAGTCTTAATGATCTTATGCAGTCTGGCTGTGTTTCAGGCTGGGCTCCGAAAAATTGAAATCGAAGAGCGTCCCGAGCAGCCAGCATCCGGAATGGAGAGAGCGGTTTCAGTTTCATATATATCAGGATCAAGTTTTACAAATATCGCTTTGTGATAAAGGGAAAATGAAAAATAATATGGGAAGGTAATTAATAGTTATTATGGGAATTTATGTAATGGTTAGATATTTTTCTTTTAATGTAATAATTTTTACCGACGGACACGCCATCCGCACTCTTTTGGAAGTTTTATATATTTTTTTTATATTTTAATACTTACAAATTGTTTTGTTTTTAAATCATTTACATCAAAAGAAATAGTTAGGAATCTTAAAAACTATGTTAGAAAGACGTTTGCACCGGGTTTTTTATTTTTATTTGTAGGCATTTCATACCTGCTCCTAATTTAAGTGGATTTTAAACTTTAAAGTATATTATTTATTATCTTGTTCCGCCTAAAAAAAACATTTTCAATTTTATATAAATATCACTTACCTATAACGAACTGCGAACAGCACCTAACTAAGTACATACTATCCAAAACGGCTCCGTTGTCCGCTCTACATTTTTTACCTTTTATACGAGAAAAATATATCTAACATTGGTACAAAAAATGTCAGTGGCGTAAAATAGCTGCTCGAAATAAATGTTTAACTCTCGTTTTAATACCCCTGTACCCAAGTTGTACTTTAGACCTCTCCACCTACGAGAAGGAGCGGACGCACGAGATCTGGCAGAAGATGGACCACGGCTATGGAACGATCCACCTATCAGTAACCATGTGTGACATACGATCAGACTTGAACGACAGCGATGCCAACGACTGCGCGGAGAGACATGTACGTTTTATAACGGATATACTCTCATAGGAGTGCATTTATAATAATTAAAATGAAGAGAAATTTTATATTTAAGCTTTCGTGGACCATGACTATTATATTTATATTTACCCGGCTGTATTCACGTAGAATTAAATCGAAATGTGCCCGACTAGTTTCGAACCCATTCGGGGTTTTTACTCATGAGCTCAAAGCGTGGCGGACTCGCGGCGTGAACTGCACGCAGTAGCTCTCTGGGCGCAACGCTACTACGAAACTAGTCGGGCACATTCCGATTTAATTCTATGAATACAGCCGGGTAAATATTAATGTAAAGAGTATTTATTTAACTTGATTTATTCCAGGGTGAACTGACGCTACCCGAGGACTGGAACGTGGTAGGGTTACTACACGTTAATGTGATTTGCGCCAAAGGCTTTACGAGCAAACCTAATGCCTACTGTACTCTGCAAATTGATAACGAAAAGGTTGAGACCCCCCGAGCGGGCTCTAACACGGACCCCAAATGGAATAAATGTTACATTTTGTAAGGAAATACATATAGTACATTTTTTTATAGTAATGTTCAATGATCATCGTCCTCTGAGGACAAATTTAAGGGGGTATTATTGAATGGTCACCTAGAGGAATGGAAATGGGAGAACATGGGACACGCGGGTTATGCTGATTTCTACAACCTTTACGATACGATGCAGATAATTTGTTTTACTAGACTCTACCGCAAACAGATTAAATCAAAGACAGTCGGTTTAAATCAAAAAGTAAAAAAAAATACAAAGATTTAAATGAAACTTATTTTATGCAATGTTTTGAGACTATAATCTTATCTTATGCGAATTTGTAATAGATGTAATGAAAATAAATTGTCATAAATTGCAGTAAAATCTACGACGTAACCTCAACACTGGACTTTAAAGTTTATGATGGATCTATGATTAATGTCCTGAATGATTCCTTGGGGAAAGTATCTATACCACTGTTGAGGATCAACAATGGTGGGACGCGATGGTACGCGCTGAAGGACCGAAACAAACGAAACAATGCCAGAGGAAACTGTCCGAGGGTGCTGCTGAAGATGGATATGTCTTGGAATCCGGTGAGCATATTTCATAATATGGTATTTATTGCGAAAATCCTTACTTATCTTATCGTAAACGTTATTGTAACCCTTACTTATCTTAGATGTCTTAGGACGATATTTGGTAATTTGTTTAAGGACGCTTTTACGAAACAGATAGGTAGCAAATCACATAACTACGTTGATAAAGCTTGACTACGCACACATACGCATGAATAGTCGCAAAATAATGGCTTCATGAAACAATTTTGATAGTTTTTTTTAAATTTTATGCTTTTAATAATTTAAATAATTTAATGTTAAATATTATATGTTTTATTATATGATATTAGTATTGGTTGTAGCCTGAATGTTCAAAAGTTGGAGGCTGCTACTAGATCTCCTAGCCGAAGTTAGACGAAGAGGTTAGCCGAGTTTAGGCGTGTTTTGACAGTTTGATAAGATCCTTTCATCAGACTTAACGGAATAAACTGAAGGTATACTGATGGATGAATAGTACTAGATTTTTTAGTCGTATAGAACTAGGTGCGTCGAGTTTAGATTTGTTTTGTTGGTTTTAATAAGATTTTCCATTAAATCAGACTTGTTAACATATTCTTGTACGAAACGAATACGTTTAAAGTTTACTGACTGAGGTGGTGTTCCAATTTTAGAAATATTTGTAACAAAGAACATAAAAACGCAAGTAAAATAAACCTTATTACCGTATATTAAGATTCTTGTGTCAACTACAAAGACGTGAAAAAAATAAAAATTATATTATTATTTTTTAAAGTTATTTTGTTAAATATTGATAATTATTTTTACCCAAGCTATTTTTTTATTCTCAAATATATGTATAGGTTATACAAGAAAAAATTACCGGAAATACACCTGAAATTGTGGAATAAGTGTCACGAAATAATGGAAAATGTTTGATTTATATTAAAAACTATAATATTTGATTTTTTAGGTAAAGAAACGTTTTTTTACTTTTAATTCCTGAACAATATGTAACGAAAAGTTGATGGTTTTTGGCAAAACTGTAAATTGCCCTTAAACCAATTCTTTAAGAAAAAAAATACATTTTACATTGTTCAAAAATACTTTTTTAAACAACTTTACAACTCACTTAATAATTTCTTTGTAAGACATAATATTATTTATTGTTTACATACATACCTAATTTCAACAATTCGTGCATTTTGTGTGCAAAATTTAAAAGTGAAAAAAGATGACTTAAATTCTTTATTTTCTCTTCACCTCTTCTTGTTAAAGGTAAAGGCGACCTTAAAATTATTTCAAGCTAAGGAGATACAGCATATAAAAAAACCAGAAAAATTTGATATTGCTCTCATCTACAGCAACATGAAATATATATCTGATCTATTGGAATTAACCGCCGAGATCAACGAATATTACAAGTGAGTTATTATAGGTTATTATATTTCATTATAAATATACAAAGAACAATGTATCGGAAATATGCCGTTCTACCATTTGCTCTCTACCAGTTGAGCTCCAAAACCGGTAGCTCAACTGGTAGAGCAACGGGAACGTTTCAAACATATTGATATATATATATACGTTATACGTGATATTAGAATATATTCTATACATAAAAGTCCATACATCGGTGACGGCGTCCTCTTCGATGGAATTATTTCTGCATTCTAAAATTGTAAAGATATATTACCTATTTATAATATTTTTCAGACGTTTATTCGAATGGGAGGATACAGAGTTTTCTTTCTTCGTGCTGATTGTCTTCGAAGTATTCTGTTTCTATCTCAGGTTATGGACGATACCGCTTATGATTTTACTTCCATTCATCTACTTTAGAATCTTCAATAGATATCCAGGTTAGACCAAACTAATTACTTAAGATAAGTTATCTATATAGTTCATTAATAAAATATTGTTTTTTACAGATAACATTTACATTACAAGTGATTGCTCAATCGACGACGGATTAGAAAAGGTAGGTTAATTATCGTCCCTATACTTTAAGTAGTAGTAGTAAAGTAATGTAGTATTATAGTAGTAGCGTAGTAGAGTAAGGTACAAGATGTTGCCGGCGTCTCTTTCAATGATACTTCAATATAGAAGACACAGAAGAGTGTCGAGTCGTCTAACGTCACCAACAGTAGAAATGTTTTATTTCAGCTGAGCTTTCAATAAAATATATCAAAGGCTCGTGTTTTTAGCTGGTGTACCATAACAAGCTAAAAACTCACGAGCTACCAAATTACAATCAAATATATGTTGGTTTACAAATACTATAACGAAGTTTTTATGTATATATTTAAAAACAAACACAACGAAGACAGTTTCATAAAGCATTCCAAACCTTTACGGGCTATATGTCTAAATGAAAAAAATAAAAAAGTCAGTTTTATTGGCTTAGATAATCAGAAAACTCCAACAAATTTCATAGCACTATAGGCCTTCGTGCACTCCAAGGTTTTTTGCAACGCATGCCGAGATAGTGCTCCGATCGTAAGATTATTTTTCGACTTAATTGACACTGATTGCTAGAGACAAAATCTTCATACATTTTAGGGTAATTCTGACTTTATAAACTATACCTATTAGTGGGGGGATTACCGTTCAGTTGTTTTTGAAAGAGTGGCAACAGCTTTTTATCCTTAATAAGAAGTGGTAAAATTGTTTATATATTATGTTCACCCTCAGTAAACACTTTAGAATTAAAATAAAACAGGATAGCCATAATACAGTGGTAATTAGGATAACATAAGCTCTAGGTTACCAAACCTATTTATAATAATATTTCGCCGCAAGTAACCTCGTTATATTGTCATCAACAACCTGTGATTGACACGAATTACTAGGAATTTGCCAGACTTGTTCTCAACCTGGCAAAAAATTTGGTATGTGCCGGCCATCACCTTCTTAGCCGGCGGGTATCCGTAACTGACTTCTACGAAAAAAAAAAAAAGAAAAAGTATTATACAAGTAGTAATGGCGTATCTTATCTAGCCAATGTAATCTAATTTAAATAATCTTTTGTGGTATTTAGGTTTTAATCAATAATATATAAATAATAATATAGGAATAACAGTTAAGAGTACGTATCCGTGTATCCATGGATCCTCGTGACTGTGCCAAAGTTTCTTAAGTGCAACGTATGCCTACATGATATAAAAACCTTTCCCCGAGTTTGTCAGCTTGACAAAATGTGGAATCATTGAGAGCTTCATCCAATTCGAAGGTTAGCCAATTGGCTACGTTGTACAGTTCCGTTGCATTCTAACTCTTCTTTGTGATTCACAGCTTGAAGTAAAGGACTCAGCTTAAAACATTTAATCAGTTGAAGCCATGACTACCCTTCTTTGTTTCAGGAACAAAAAACATTCACTGGGAGATTACAAGATCTTCACAAGATGACCTTCACGATAAAAAACGGTATCGAGTTCATTGTTTCATATATAGAAAGAGTTTTTCAGTAAGTATATAATATTTTGTTTTGTATCAAAAAGCTTAAATATTTAATTTGTCAAATAAAACAATATCTATAACAAATAAGTTTAAAATATTCACAGAAGACTACCGAAATGATTTTGATGATGTATCCAAAGTATTACGGAATAAAATAAAAACAACCGAATGCGAATACCATTTTACTGATATTAAGTTTGATTGTTTCTTTTCTTTCCGTACTTTTATAGATTGCGATTAAAGTACATTTAAAATCCAAAATTTGAAAAGCTAAGTTAACAAAAAGTCCTGAAATACAATATATTTTCTTTTAATTTAATTTAATTTAAATTATAATTTTTTTTAATTAATTTTTCTTCCAGCTTGGTGTCGTTCAGAGTACCGTTCATGAGTTACGTGGCTATGGCACTGCTGACGATTGCATCCATTGCATTATATTT
Organism: Dircenna loreta; assembly: GCA_963555665.1. Classification (NCBI taxonomy): domain Eukaryota; kingdom Metazoa; phylum Arthropoda; class Insecta; order Lepidoptera; family Nymphalidae; genus Dircenna; species Dircenna loreta. The sequence goes on along the minus strand of OY743093.1, from coordinate 12,117,260 downwards.
AATACCGTTTAACTACATTCTAATGAGTTTAGGTAACTTTTTGAATATATTGTTGTGTACTTATCGGAGAAGCATCATTTGTTATAGTCTTGGTTTGGATTCAAGGGGGTTAAGAGCGATTACAAGATCACAGCTTGACACATTTATTTATTAATCACAATTGTTTTCTTTTAAGTTTTGACGTGACAGCGAGTTCGGGATACCGATCTTAGTATTATTTTTTTTAATTTTATTTTCACAATGTACGAATTCAGTAATTATCTATCTATATCCGATTGCATAAATAAAATAAAATAAAAGCAAAGCGTTATAATTATCGTCAGTATCATTTTTTCTGCCAAGATGGCGCTCGAAGTGCGTCCTTTGCTCTGATTGGTCGTTTCGGAAAATTACAACACTAATAACTTTTTAATGTAAGAAATCCAATAAAAGTCAATAAGGAATTTTAAAAGCAATTGGAATTTAATTTAGTAAAAAAAATATATAAACGGTCAATTCGATAGCTTTCTCCGATTTATTTTTAACAAAAATATAAGTATTTTATAATTCAAAGCTAAATCTGTTATATTTTAATGTTCCAGGAATTTACAAATTTACGAGGAAGTATTTAAAGCCAGATAGAGTCTTGAATAATGATTTAATAGATTTCCTGTCAAGGGTACCAGATAACGAGATATTGGTAAGACATTTAAACAGCCACATAATATCGACGGGCACTCAGCAATAAACATAATTATAACTAAATTTAATATAATTTCATTCAAAACGTGAAGCATTAAATTCCTTAACAATTTGAAATAAAAATAAAAATCTCTTATATAATATACTTATATAGTACATATGTATCACATTTTTTTGTCAATATAGTTTTCTATTTACAGAAGGATTGGAAAGAGCTAGGCGTACCGGAACCAAATACAGAATACAAAGATAGTGCTCTTAAAAGATCTACAAGTACCTCGTCTTGAGATAGCGAGGTGGCCATTTTGTATTTAATATGCTTATAAATATTTATTATTACACCCGTAACAAGACTACGAAGGAACCTACAATAAATATTATTCAATAGCACCAGTCTTGTAACATACATAGCATTAAATATCGTGATACATTCATTTGTTATATAAATTAAAATGGAATGTCATGTCGTCTATGTATTATTTTTCAATTCCGCTATTTTTGTTCTTCCAGAACCTTATAAAATGCGTATTTTTTTCACCAGATAAATACTATCGGCTTTTACTGCTATCCAATTGTGGGATTGGTTCTGGAACTTTTAATTCTCGCCATTGTTTCTGTAAAAATAAAGAAGTTAATATTAAATGTTAGTGTTTGATATTTATTATTATTTATTTAATTTAATTTTTTTTTCACTTTCAATTATTGCCAGTGATCACTTGTGTACGTCAAATGGAGGTGTCAGGAGGGCCTATTCTGATACCATATATATCAAAATAAGCCCTTCTGTATACACAGTCATCAACTTAAAATTACGAGGGCTCCAAACGCGCCCTAGTCTAAAAAGAACCACATAACAAACTCAGTCGGGTATTTTTTTATTGTAATCTCTGTTTCTCAAACATAAATAAATATATGATAAACTAGCTGTCTGCCCTGTACACCCCTCCCCCCCCTTATCTTCCCTTCCACCGACTTTAATCTTAAAGCATGTATCACTTTAAAATTATACAAATCAATACATTTTCATGTGTCATGTATCTACTGAACAGCTAGCTATTACATTTAGTGGTTAGTATTTAGTTTTATTGTATTACATGTAGAAAAAAAGTTCTTAGTTAATATAACTTAGTTTGTGACATTACGTTGGATAACATTGGAAACGAAAAAAACTTCTTACTTACCAACATTTCATCGTCAGGAACCCGAGATATGAAATCCAGAATGTCATTATTCGGAACTCTTGAAGGGTTCAAGACTTTGCGTGAAAACTTATATACACCTGAAACATTGAGAGCATCTATTAAAGCATTTATTCTATTTTTTTTTATTTAAAAAAAAATTACAATGGGCGGACTTAATGCTACAGAGCATTTTCTACCTCGTATCTACCTCGTCATAAAAAATAGCAATAAGGTAGTATAACTAATAAAAACAAAAATTATAAAACGTAACAAAAAAAGCAATCATGAAACTTTTATATTCGTTAATGTAGATAGAACAAATATAAAGACTATAATATAAAGATACATTCATACTAACCAAAAGCCATAAATAAATAATTTACAGGAATAATGTAAAAAGCTATCGAGGCGGCAATTAGAGCTATTATAACTAAATAGCTCAAGTATGGCACGCTGAAATTCACCAGACTGTAAAAAAAGATAAGACACAGCTTTAAAGAGATATCTTAATTTATTTTGCGTTATCACACTGTCGTTAACTTAGAGTATTTTCACATTAAAATTTTCGTAAATCATGAGTGACGGAGGTATTTCAAATACAAGGTTATATTATTGTTTTTATGACAAGACCTTTTAATGATTTTACATTAAAAAAAAACGGATTGTTGGAAATATGAACCTCACGTGATATTTATAAAAGTGTACAATGTACTTGAATAAGAAATAAATATTTTACATTGTATTTTTTTCGTCAATTGTTGTTTATTGTTATTAATGTATAAAGATATTTAAAACAATTGGTCTAAATATATGATACAAGGACATTCGTATTTAGGGTACATAATTATTTTTAAGAGAGGTATAATTTTCGAAAACAATAAAAACAACAATAACACCGGTAACAGACAACAATAATAACAAATCCTTGTTCATGACAGTTGACAGTGGACAGTTGACAGTTGACAGTTAACATTTTTAAGCAAAAGAAACAATGTTACTTCTTGATCCTCTCCAGCAAAGAGACAATGTAGTCGATTCCATTCTTAATCGTCAGGGTCAGGTCCTGCAGCTCCGAGAAACGAGTTTTGATCGTTTTGTCATCCTGTCAAGTAACAATAGTATTAGTATCAAGATTCATATTAACTTTGCATCTTCTAACAAATTCAAATTAATTTCATTCAATTATTTTGATGGAATACTGTTTACGAATAAACTTGAAAAATATATACATACAACGCTTCTGAAGTAATAAGCAGAACCTTAACAATCTTTTTTTTTTATTTACATTTTATCTTTAAATTGCGGCATTCTGTTCCGTTACGCCATCAGACCACGGTTTATTAAAAATACAATTATCAAATTTAATGATGACAGTCTGACAGTGACAATGACAGTATGTTATGTATAAATGTGTTATATATATATGTTATATATATAAATGTGTTATATATATATTTGTTATATATATATATATATATATATATATATATATATATAACAACATTATTAATGAAATATAGCTTCTGCCAAGGTTAACGTATTTTATATTATTATACCGTTGTCATTCGGAGTACGACATGTTAATAAATTAAGTAATTATAATCCCAAGAATATCATGTAAATATCATCATGTCGTTTACAAGCAGTCCTTTGAGCTGTTATAAAAACTAAACGACTTCGCGCATCGATATAACGAACGAATTAGCTGATTTCTTACTGGAGACTAATCTCTGTGTGTGTGTGTGTAGTGGATTTCTAAATAATACATGGAAAAAATAATAATATAATTGTTTCAAAGAAACAATAAAAAGCAATCTTTAACATAACGCATGTTTTTCTACAAAGAACTAATGCTTAAAATGTACTTTGAACATTTATAACCTGTTAAGTCGCGAAGTTAATAAATCTTGTTTAAAGAACTTTGTAATACGTTAATCTTCACTAATACCTATTTTTTAAACGTTCCTAATAAACAGCTTGTTCGATACACTCCTATTCGACAAAAACCTATATTACCGTGGAGACCAATTATGTGTTAATAAAAGTTTTCCTCTTGTAAAGGACAAAAAACAGAGCAATAAAAAAATCATACCGACATTATAAAGCGATTATTAAGTAGGCGTGTGTGTGAGTGTGAGTGTGATTGCTTATTACACACACATGGACGAACTACGACTACGAACTAAGTAGGTATATTTCTTAACACAAATAAGGAAATAAAATTAACTAACCTTGGCTTCTTGTTCATCTTCTTGATAACAGTTTTCTTCTTCTATTTGGTTAACCGGCACCACAGCGTTACTATCTGAATTGTTTATTAATTTTATTTTATTCTCTTAGTGGTATAAAGAAATAACTGTATACTGGCCAGTACATATTTGTGTATGGTTATACTATTTGTATTATGAAATATAAAAATTAAATATGATTACTTCTTCGAAGAATCCAAAAGTGTCCAAATGGCAACAGCAGCAACAGCGGCGTCATCCACATTCGGAAGAAGTACCAGAACGTCAGCCACGCGGCCAGCGCCAGGGCAGACTTCTCTTGATTGTCCCATTCGAAGACACGTCTAGTTTATAGCAAAAGAAATCATCAGTTCATAGGTCTTATTGAAAATATATCTAATTTCTTTTCAGTCTGGCTGTCTGGCCGATATAGTTATAATATTATTCAAAATGTATGAATAAATATTCCGTGAAAGCACATTGACCCGAGAATCAATCTAAATATTTTAGGTCATTCAATAAATATTCATACTCGTAGTTATGAAGTAACTGAATACAATAGTTATAAGTAAGTACCAAAATGTCAGGTCATATCTTACTTTAAACATTCGTTTCCAGTTTGAAATATTTTGAATATATCTCTAATGAATAGTAGGTTGCTATATATTAACGGTATTTCGAACTTTGTTGGTTTTTGAATGTATTTTGTTTCCTTTGGACTTAGTACACGCAGCGACGCCTTTATCTGCAAACACATGTCTTATTGATAATACAATTATATTACTTAATACATAATTTTATGAGATTTTCACATCGAAACAATGTTTCATTATTCTTATTTACTAGAAATAAGCTCCATCAATTACTTTTTCAAAAATTAAAAAAATATATCATCGGGAATTATAGTGATTGACTATTAAATATTGGATTATTTCTTTTCTGATTCATTGATTGCTACATAATTATGAATGTAAGAATAATATTTTATAAAGTTGCCTTCAGTTTCTTTAAAAAACTATTTGCTAATGTAAACAATATAAGCTCACCGGATTCCAAACGAGGGACATCTCCAACAGTATCCTCGGGCAGTTCCCCCGCGCGCTCGTCTTCTTGGAGCGGTCCTTGAGCGCGAACCACTTTTTTTCATGATCTTTTATCCTCAAAAGCGGTATCGAGACTTTGCCAATTTTTTCTCCTTTCATAGATTGTATCATCGCCTCATCGTATATCGTGATGTCTAACGCAGATGTTATGTCGTTAATGCCACTGTAACGGAAGGTTATTTTACATTTTCGTTAGGTTCAATAGACGCCAGTATTGATGGTACTATTTGTGAACTTTATTCAACCGTTGGATGAAATATTTTTTTAACTCATTTTTAACACGCTTTTGGTTTGCATTTTACTACTGCCCATAATTATTATCTTATAGATAGTTGCCAATAGAATGATTTTGACATATAACATAATAAGCGCCCCACGCTTTTTTACTCTGAATTGAATTATTCTGTTAATAACTTAAATTTTCTTATAATATCATTTCAAGGTGATTAATTATGATTGATTGTTTAATCTTCCACTACTAATTTGCAAACAATCTGTAATTAAAAATTATTTTCTCCTTTTTGGTTCGAGTACCATGAAAAGCGTGTTTTATGGTTTTTTAAAACTATTATATATTTGAGAGGCAAACCAGCATTCATCACCTGATAAGTGATCTGATCTATCCAAACTCGCCGGTTTATTGCAATTCTCGACGAAGAGATAAGAAAACTTGAGACTAAGATCTTAAGCGTCCGGCTTTTCACTGATTATTAATATACCAAATAACCAGTTCACGTCGATAGAGTCAAACAACTATAATTAGGCTCTATCACTGAAATACTATATTGGAAACAGTTTCTTGAACTCATTTAATTATTCCAAATATAATAATAGATCTCTTACTTGATGCAAGAGATAATGGAACCCTAAATAAATAACACGTTTTTTATATATAAATAAGTTTTTTCTTAAATAACGGCAACTTCCTGCGAAAAAACTAACAAATGTAGACGCAATAGTTTCTGCAAATTATAAATACGACTTATGTACATACGAGGAAAAGGAATTATGAATGGTAACGACGCCAATATTGACATTTAGGATAGTTTTTCCGTGACGAAGAATTCGAAAGTATTATTATTAAAAAAATAAGCACAATTTAAAACGGGATACAAGTTTAACAGAAAAAAATAAGAACAAGCTGACGCAAGCAGATCTCCATTAAAATATTCCAATGATTATAATGATTCAAAACATCTTATGACGTACGCAGAATACAATCTGACACTTACAAGTTGAACTTTTTATTCCAATTGGGTTCCGTCGTTCCTCGTATAGTGTGAGTTTGAATTCTTGAATTGTCCAGCTCCAGAACACAAAATGCATTCACATTTCCACTAATATTAAGTGCACTTAAACCCTTTGCAGCTAGCACTCTTACTGATAACTGGCCAACTTCATTCCAATTGTCAAATCTGTACCAGACCTGTAAGAAGTAAAGTGTAAGTCCCACTTATACAACCAGTTTGTTGAGAATAAATGAAAGTAGTAACGGTATTAACATATAACTACCATAATACAGACAATTTTAACATAAATTTCACGCAAGGTCAAACAAAAAGCTAAAGTATTTAATATAAGTAATTTCTCTAAGACCTCATTATATCTTTTATTGGATTTGATATATATATGAAGTTTTTACAAAATTATTTCAATGTTGAACCATTGAATCATTGAGTCTCTTCTGAGCGCTGGTGGTGCGATCGTGCGTCATTCCTGACTCTTTCTTTGTCTTAGCGTACATTGTACAATAAAACATATTTTCGTAAACCTTTAACCTGACTAATGTGTCAATAAGTAAGTGCCTACTGTAGTCTCAACGAAATGTTAATACATATGTTATTTTTAACAAAAATGTTAATTATTTCTTAAAATAGAATTGGCTTATTTTATATGCAATATAAATCAAGTCAATCTTATTATCTTATCTTTATATAATTGAAATGTTATTCGAATATTGCATATAAAATAAGCCAATTCTGTTTTAAGAAATAATTATAATGAAATTCATAATTTTGATAAGTTATTAATACGGAATTTGCGATCTGAATCAAATTGAATTAAATATCGATTCTGTTATTAAAATAGAATTGAGGGAGAGAGAGAGAGAGAGAGACTATATTTGCCCTTGATACTCAAATCTAAAACACAAGTGAGTATGAGATACTTACAAACTTATCATCTAAAGGTATATCTTGTTGTGTTTCATTTGAGCATATCATATTATCAGGTATGTGCGTGTGTGTGGGTGTGCACCGTTCTGATCCACTCAGTGTGACCAGGAGGTGCACGGACCCGAAGCCACATTCTAGGGACTGCCAGAGATCATGAGTTTTTTCTTTCTCAAGTTGAGACAGGTCGATGACACATCTGGCAAATATATATATTTAAAATCAAGTACAGAATATTTCTTGGGTCTAGTGTTTCACCACCGACGTATAAATAACTGCAGAGAACATTCAGACTTGTCGCTACAATCTGTGGATCACACTCAACAAGTTCGAGTTCAGGAATCGAACCCATGACGCTTATTTAATGCCTCAGTATGAAAACGAACGAATTAAAATACATATTTGTGAGACTATTAAATGCACGACGGCCATGACAGTTCGGTTATTTTTAATCTGTCATTTTATATATCTTTGTCTAAAAATTCTTTCAATATGTAAAATATGGTATTCTAGCTATTATATTTATAATTTATGATGCAAGAAATATGTATAACTAGCAATTTTTATAATTAATTTCAAAAATGAATGTATGTCTGAAATGAATCATGAATGATTTATGAATGTCTGAAATGAATATCATTCAAATGATTGACTGTTATGTATATATACTGTTATTCATTTTTATGGAAGACAATTATGACGTTAACTTACCTTCCCATAAAGTTTTTCTGTTTAGTTTTGTGCCAGACATTGACCTCTAGAGTGTTCTCTTCGTAAAGATACAGGTTGAATCTTTCTCTCCATATTGGTTTGGTTTTGTATACTTGTTTCGATTTATAGGACTCGCTACCCAGCCTACGAAAATTATAATAATGGTGATAAAAAGGCAGCCCTGTTGTTTTTACTATCTTTAGCAAAATTAAGAAAGTCGTATCTCTTGTGAGGGTCGATATATTTATGTAATTCAATAACTTGGCAGACTCTCGACACAATCATTTGAGAATAATTCCTTAATTTATTTATATATTTCAGTATTTAGAGACGAAGCTTCTTAGCATTTCATGAATTCCCCGTGCGGGGTCCGGGACCATTGCATTGCAGGGAGAGGAGTGCAAACAGTTCCAAACTTGCGACCAAATTGAAACGAACCAACCAATGCCGCCTTTGAAGTAATAATGTAGAGAATTGTATTTACTTACTTAAACTTGCAGTACAGGCCGTTTGAGGTACTGGAGGGTGCGTCTGGCAAATCCTTTGCTTCTATTAACACAATATTTACTATAGATGACCACGACTTCTTGAGAACTTCAAACTTTCGATTCTTTAAAAGATACTGAAATAAAAATTACGCTTTAAAAAAATGTTTTTCATTATTATTTTTTGAGCTTTACTCATATTTTATTATAAATGGGATAAGCATATAATTACTTAACTCTCAATAAGAATATTAAATAATACAGTGTTTTTTAATTGTCATATTTTATGAGTAGGTATATAAGAAAAAGATTTTATAGAATCAGTTTTGATATGTTCATTGTTTTTGTCTACCTAAATGTCTTTGAACACAAATGAATTAATTTAATTTTGAGAAATTGTTAATAAATTGACAGGTAATGTCTCGAGGCGACATTTAGCTTATCTTTCATAAAAACGGCCGAGTGACGTCTTTCTTCATATCCTACGTACCTTCATCAAAATTAAAATTAAAACCTCTCAAAGCAAAACACAATGGGTCAATGTACCTAAGAAATATATTTGTCAAATTAATACTAGTAGATTTTTATCAAAAGTATTTGGTTTTTAATCCTTTTATTTTGAATTTTAATTTGTATTATTAAAAAAATAAACCCCCACCATCGAACTAAATTTGCCAAAAATCCATACAAGCTATATAGAGTATAACCGCTTGTATTATTCAATAATCGATGTGGCCGGATAAAGCGTAGAAGAGAACAGTATAGAACGTAGTTTAACTTATACAGATACATATATATATTGTTTACAGTACCTATCCGCGGATGCCAGCAATTGTAAATTTTAATGAAGTGTAAGGTTTAAGTGTCTAATTAGTAGGAAAACTAATGACAATGTATGTTTATACATATATATTATATTATTATTTATTATATTATATATGTATAAGCTCTTTTCAATAATCTCTTTAGGGTCCAGTCAATGATCTCGTCCTTGACTTTTATCCTTACAAGAACTAATTGGCTTAGCAATTAGCTAAAACCACAAATATTATTAAAAAAAGGTTTGTTTAACTTAAATAAGTTGTTTATTACATTATTATATAATTATTAATAGCTATTGTAAGCCTGTATAGATATTTACACGACCACATATCATTAAAGATTATACACTGATTATAATGTGGGAGTTAAAAGCTGGGGGCTATGACATTGGTTCTATTACAATAAACCTAAAGATGGAAAGACGTTTTAAATTGTCGTTACGTCGATTACAAAAATTTTCTACCTATACCAAAATTATGCTCTCACAATCTGTCGTGTTCAAACATTTCAATATTCGACTACGCCGACGCAAGCTTTCCTAATCTATATTATAACATAATATTGAATGTACGTCTTATACTTTTGTAATTTATAACACAATTATTTTCAGACCATCCCCGTCCTCTGTAATGACGCACGCTATAAGCTCGTACGCCGATAAAACTTACAAGAACATAATAATTCCATTACAATATGTTAAATACTATAATTATAAATGATACATAAAGGAATTCGTTAAGGAAGTCGGTACGAGGTACCGGCTCGTAGGCACTTATATGGCGTTATTGCATTTTTTCCCTTTGCTCTTTTATATCTTTTATTGTTAAATAAACTTATATATTCCAACTGGTTGTTGCCGTTGAAGATTTAAAATAACTTTAAAATCACTCAGGTATAGTATGTTGTGTATACATTTCAATGTAATTATCCACCACGGAATGGAGGCAAGAAAATCTGTCGAGGGCTGCCATCATTATTTTAAATTTCAACATAGATATAAATAGCCAAAGTAATAAAAAAAAATTCTCTAAATTATTCACGTTACTACAAAACTAGATAATATAGCAACATTTCTTATTTAGTTCACGGGCATTTGAATATCTATGCTATTGCCACATCTATATCTTCGAGAACCAAATAGGTAGGTTACCTTCGCGAACCAAATATGAAAACGAATACTCTTTTGTTCATTCTTATATGAATGCTGTTTATGTTAATTATCGCGAGTCACATAAATTATTTGAAAATATCGTCTAAAGCATATTAATCGGTCGTAATTATGGTATATTTTTTATTTTTAATGAATAATTCCAAATCAACAACGTCTGTCGGGTCAGCTAGTATATATATAAGTTCATTTTAGTTACGGTTATCTATCTAGAAATATAAAGGATCAAAAAAGTAGATAATTACCTAATAATAAACATTTAAAATATAAGTAGTTTGAGGTATTGTTCTATTTTTTTATTATTACTTATTATAAATGTTTCTTATTACCTAATTATAAATGTTTATTATTACCTAAGTATTGATGTTTCTTATTACCTAATTACAAATGTTAATTATTACCTAACTTGTTATAAATGTTTATTATTACCTAATTATAAATGTTTATTATTACCTAATTATAAATGTTTATTATTACCTAAAATTGTCGGATTCCTAGTCTAGGACTAGGACTAGAGCAAAGCTTCAATTACTACTGCTGTTCTATGTATGGACTATGGCAAAATAATCAATGAAATCGTTAAACATTCTTAAACTATTTCTTTGACTCTAGCGTGTGTAAAACGATCCGTGATATTTTTTTTTATGTTATAGATTTTATAAACAGTTGCCACACTTAATCCATTAAGTATAAAATATGAAGGTATAATAAGTAAACAAAACGAGAAATGTTGTTAATACAGTTATTATAATATAATTTATAAGGAAGTATATACTTTAGATACGAGTACGTCTAGTTAGAACAGATACATTCAATTGTTTAAATATGCTTCAAACAAATCACAATTCTGACAGATATTAACAAAATAATTGCTTATTTCACGTGTTTATTGTTAAAGTGTAAGAATACAAACAATTATTAAAAACAGTATAAATATCTCTCGACATGTTACGAGTGCGTAATAAGGGAATGATTTCAGAAATTCCTGAAACGGGATTTCACAGGTAAAATGGCTAGTCTTGAGTGACGCTAACTGTACGGGCAAAATGACTGTATAACTACATTTATTATAACAATAATAAATAACAATAGATTCAATTAAAAAAGAAGCATCCGCAAGCCTTTTAATTAATTTGCAGTAATCATATTAAATGAAGGAAATACAACGATTGTATTATTGCTTCATGTTTAAGGACAGATGAGTCGAGATGTACAACTACTACTAGAAACGATACATTTTATAACATATAACCTTTGATTGACCATTTAAATTAATATAAATAGGGGAGTTGTTTTTATAGCATATCAATTTCATTTATAAATTAAAATCTATTCCGGCGTGCTACAAAGAACATACTCGAGAACGGTTCCACCGATTTGACTAGTTTTTTGCTGTCTGAATTTGTCTAAACTAAACTCGTTTTGTCTTCTATGATAACCTCAATAAAAAAATTTGGTCTGTAATGAAAAATTTAATATAATAAGGTCTGAATGCTATGTGTAAATGGTGTTCAATCGATCATTGAAATGAATACACCCTCTGACCCACTCACCGGTCATGCGTGCAGAATGACAACTGGCTAAATATAACAAGGGGTTTACCTTTTGAACTTTCTTGCCGTGATCTCTGAGGATGGTCAACCCACTGCCAATGCGCCCCATCAGCTGGTCGGGGACGGCGAGCGCGGAGGGTGTCATCGGATCCATCACCAGGCCCTCCGGTATCGGAAGTGACCTAATGGAACATTCATTTATTCTTTTTTTTAGATTTTTACGATTAATGACGTCACGGCATGGCCTCCTAGTTGTATGACGGAGTTTGACGAACAGATTTAATGAATTCGAGTAGTTTTACGTTCTTATTACCAGTGTTATTAGTGCGTTATTACTGTTTTCTGGTATTGTCTTGATGCTTGTATGAGTTCAAGAATAAAACATACCATAAACTGATAAGATACATAGGTATCTTGTTTATCATTTGACAGAAATTGATAACTGACACCTGTACAAAAGGGGAGCAAATGTTCAAAATCCGTAAATATATGTTAAATAACTATTTATTATATGTTATGTAATAAATAGTTATTTAACATCAGAACTCCATGGTGTTATTGCATGGGACCCCATCACTAGCTCCAATGAGAATTACATATTTTTTAATCTCAGCTAAAAGATAAGAACTATATCGACAGAGTTTAGATTTTATAAGACGCACTGAAATGATTCCATCGGTTTGGGAGCTATGATGCCACCAACGTACCTACATCTGTTTTACACAAATACACAGATATACATAACTTATAACAACCCACTGTTTTAAGACAGGATAATATATTATATGCATCTATATTATTGTTATATTATATATAAATAATACAAAATGTACATAAAACATCTTTGTGAACGAAAAGAAAAAATACTGCGAGTTTATTTCTTGACACAAAAATAAATACAAACGTTTTAAAAAAATGTCCACTTGTTCCCGCGTGGAAGTTCAATAAATATTAAATAGATTTGAATGAAATGTAGTGCTGTGGCTGGCGTATTATCGTATTCAATATTTTGGGTCACGATGATACAGACAATTATTTGAACTCTATATCTCTGTATATACCTATTAGGGGTCCGGTAATAAATGAATAACCCTCAAATGTCTTGTAGAACTTGTGGCCGTTCAGAAAAATCCACAAAAACAATAAATAATAAAAAAAAATATTCAAATATTTTTTATAACCAAGATGCTTAAACCCTGCTTGAAAATAAATTACGATAATTTTCCAAAATAAATGAAATAGCGTATTTTTTTTTTAACAGTGTAATTATTATTCATCTTATTTAGTGTACTTAAATAATATTGAAACAACAAAAAACCGATGGAATTTGTTAATTTCCGGAAGTATTGTTCAAGAAAGTAAAACTTCAAAAAAACTGTTTTTATGTAGGTCCACATTATAATATATTTTTCGTATTCTGGACGGCCACATAGGTGATGTAAGATATTTCATTTTATCCATTAATTACAGAACACTCTCTTCACGTTTAAGGCCATATATTACACACAGTACTAAGAAATATATTACTATGAGGCCAAAAAAATTACAAAGTAATTGAGGGAAATAAAAGAACAAAAAAGTAACTACCTAAAGTTTTATATTCATTTCAAATAAAAAAACAACACTTAAAGAAAAACAAGTCACACTCGATTAGTCATATAACCTCCAAAATAACTATTACTTAATTAAACTATTATTAATTAAATATTGACACTATATGGTAAATAGTAAATTTACAAAAATATATAACATTTCTTAGTATTATATTAATGCCATTCCTATAATATAATGTCATTGAAATCTATACTTTGTAAGTTTATTTTTTGAAGGTAATCCTCAATGTAACTTATTCAAATCTAAAAATATATTAACCAATATTTAGAAATAACTTTCACGTTGAATCTTAGCTATATTATATGATACCTTTGAAATAATAATAAGGCTTTTCGTGCAGAACATTTTTTAAAATTAGAGATGATCAAATAAAGCTCAAGCGGTGGCGTCTCTTATGAGCTCTGTGTTCTAAAGTCCTCGCGGACGAATTCGCGGCCAAGGGCTAGTCTCATAATAAAATAAAAACGAGGCAAAACTGGTAGGTTCTTCTTAAATTTGACCTATAAGATGCTTCCAAAATTTAAACAGAAAACTATGAATTGTTTGTTACGTATTTATTATAATACAAAATAGGTATTTAACTCTATTGACCTCAAGGTTCAATATCGTCGCGACTCTCACAGACGTCTTGACCTCGTCGTTTGCGGATACTGTCCCTTAAATGTAGTCTTCCTTGGTCGGTCATCGCTTTTTGCCTTTTAAGTCAAGGCAGGCATTGGCGTAAAAACATTGTGGTTAGTTTAGATATGTCAAGGCTAAAATGAACACTGTTTCAAGTTACATTTTTAGGTTATCTATTACTTACAATACTAATTATTTATTATCTGTTACTGCGGGCACAGGTAATCTGTCTTGGAAATGTATGTATTTTAACCAAAAATCGTCATAATACAGGTTCAAGTTTATCCTCAATGTCATTTTATAAATTAAAGTGTTATTAATTATTTACGACTGAAGTATTTCTGGTTTGTTACCTGCCTTGCTAGCGATGTCCACTAAAAAAAGCTCATTCAACTAAAATTTTAAAATTAAAATCTGAATAAAATTCACCTAATTTTTTTGATGACATTTCTGTGTGGAACACCTTGTATTCAACTATACATAAATTTTGTTATTTCTATTTATTCTTTATCTTTAAATGCTCTTTTAAAGGTTTGATTTGATTTTGATTTTTGCCTTAAAATGTTTGAAGTAAAAAAAAAAGTGTTTATGGCAGAAGTTATATACATACTATAATTTTAGCGTGCCTTTTGCAAATATGCTTATAGAGTAAAAGCACCGGAAAATACAAACATTATTTCAGATGGACGAAGTCTGGATAAGTCACTATGCGATCCCCAGAGCAGTATTAAAGAGAAGTTTTAAGAAAAATCACAAAAGTATCTATTGAAATACCTTTTAAAAGAATATGGCAAATAAAAATACATAATAAAAAAACATATTTACATATTTCAATCACATCAAAACATAAAGGTGGACATTATCAGCAGCCAGTTGTGATCTGAATGTCACGGTCGGTACACTTAATACACACATTTGTTAATTTTTGTTTTTTTCCAGTTACTTCTTACTTCCCCGGTTCATAAAAGTCACTTCAAAGGAAAAGTATAAAACATGAACTTCCGTTGTTGTTGAAGTACATTTTTAATTTCACTTGATTCATCGTAAATTGGTTCCTTGTATGTATAGTACTTACGTCTCGGTTTTTATTAATTCATCCAAAAATAAACGGGCTTGTGATTTTAAACATTTGCATTCACTGAAATACTGTCCGTTGGAATACGTATTTTAAATATTATATTAAATATTGGTATTAATTAGTTTGTAATGATTAGTTTAGGAGCACCACTTGCACGACTTATTCATTGACTCGCCGTTTAGACTTTGATAGACTCGCGAGGGTCAAGCTCGATAGTTTTTTTTTTTATTTTACCTTCAAATTTAAAAGTCATTAAGAAAAACAAAATAGCCGAAGCAGAAATAGCATAAAAGAGATTTACGTAAAATCCATCATGATTAAAACTAAAATATAAGATAAATAAATATGCATATTAGTTAATTAAACTAAACTTTGGCTGTCTTACTAAAACCTTTATCTACGCGATCTTTGGACCGGAAACGAGGTCTCTGTTTTCTGGTCGCGGTTATTAAGGCTATTGGTTGGTAATTTTCCACAAATTATGAAACAATTTATTTATATTAACTAAAAATCAAACTGGATTCATTTGGAGACAGTCTTTGTATAGAAGTTTTAAATCTCATATTCAGATGTGGTCGACTCTTTACTCAGACATATTTACTTTAATTTATCTAATAATGTATAAAGAAGTCATTAATTCATTCATACACTAGTTTGTAGTGAATGCATAGTATGTTTAATAAATAAAATATCATTTAGCGTCGTGTGTTAATATTTGTATTATTCGGCTTGATGTTATTTATCACCGTATAATGAGTTAGAACGCTTACCACATATCATAATAGCCGCTCTTAGGGTTCGGAAGCCTAACTTGTTAAAACAGCCTCAATATTTTGGTATATTATAAAAACAAAATACCTGTTAGCCTTTGCTCTTAACGTCATCAGGACAACTCTTATATTAGATTCCTTTACAAATCAATAGTAGTTCTTTTCAAACAGGTTTAAATAGAATTTGTACCTTAACCATTCTATTCTGCTTTATTTTATTCTAATACATACATAATATTATATATTTTATTGTTATATATAGGTTAATGTTGATTAATAAACTAACAAATATTTTTTCCTGACAGTAATAAGTTGCCAGCTTTTTTTTTTTAAATCCGCCTCCAAGGACTTTAAAAATCCAACAAGTGTTGAATCTCGCTTTATTTTATAGCAGCACGAGCAATACTTGAACCCGCGACCTGCGGCCTTGTCTCTGTGAGCTTAAGTGTTCATAATTAATAGTTATACACTATGATTGTATTGTAACAAGAATCGCTTGTAAATCAAACATTTCAAAGTATAAAAATATAATCAAAACAAGCTAATATAAAAAGAAAATCTCTGTTAAGAGTCTACGATTGTTTCTTAGATGGAGCGCGGTCACACCGATTCAAATAAAAGTGATAAATTATTATTAATTAGTTTAATTATTGTTAATTATTAATAAGTTTTTCTTTCTTCATTCAAGCCCGAAATTTAGACTTGAATAGAGAAAGAAAATAAGTATATTTTCACGGAAACCAAATGGTTGATTTATATGATTTTCAGCCATTAACAAAAAAAGTGTGTATGACACGTGGTGAGAGGACACATCTTGTGTACTAGTGACGTTGAACTTAGTTTAAAAAAGCTGAACTCAATTGATCAACGGAAGTTAGTTTTTAAGATATCGGTAAATAAAGATTTTAAGATAATCAAAACTGGTAATTCAATTGTAACGTTCGAAAAACACACATATAGATTCTTTATTGTCATTAATTACTTGTTACAACTACAGATAATATCAACGGTTATTACTTTTTTGCCAGAATGAGAGTTGTATATCATTAAACTATGTATATTACGAAATATATAAATATTGTTTTATGTACCTGTCACTATATTACGGGCACTTTAAATTATTACTACCCCTATTATAATACCTACCTTCGGTGTAAAACCTTATAATCAAATGTATTTAATTTGTTATCGTTGTATAAATAAATAATATTTTTCTGTTATATTTATATTTAGACGGCTGTATTCATGTAGACTTAAATCGGAATGCACCCGACTAGTTTCGAACCCATTCGGGGTTCTTACTCATGAGTTCTAAGCGTGGCAGATTCGCGGCGTGAACTTCCGATATAAGTCTACGTGTATACTGAATACAGCCAGGTAAATATAAATATAATAGTTCACGAAAGTTTAAATATGAAAATATTTTTCTATATCTACATTATAAATTACATTTGACCTTTGTAAATAAAACGACTAAATAAACTATTGTAAAAAATAATTGTAACTATCTAAGTGGATATTATATCATCGCACACACACAGACAATCATTCCTAGAGTCATACTCACTCAATAGAGTCTACACTGACTGTTTTATCACACACAATGACAGTTGCACTTTTCTCTGATTGATGAACATTTTCGTCAAACTCTGTATGGTCTGGAGTGGACGAAATGTCGCAACTACACGACACCGGAGTCGTCGGTGAGTTCGTCGATGTATGGATATTATCTACTTCCCGGTTCAGTTTACTATCGGTACTATCGGGGCAGTCTATTGTATCTTGCGTTGTTTCCAACTCGACTTTACTTCTAAGCGACATTGTATTTTCAGTTATCTCTACCCATCTGTGTAAAGCCTTCAATTTCCAATAATATCGTAAATTCTAATCACAATATATAATAAAAAACATACTTGGAAATAATTGTATACGAAACCACGATTTATTGACCGTACATGTTAAAACTATGACACTAAACTGAACAATAACATTCGTAATTTATTGTTTTACTAGCGATCAGTTATCACTGTAAACGAAATAAACTAATCACCGAGTAATTTTATAATAACAGCAGTTTAATTAATAAAAAATGGTAAATGTCATTAATAATCGATTAAATATAAATAAATGGAGCTGACGTACCTCTGTCAGTGGACACGGTGCGAGGTACACAATTCACAAATGACTGAGTTAGCAGAGAACGCGGCGAACGATCGAGGGTTTTCCACCTTGCAGTTGTTTACATCCTATTTTTTTTTACATCACCGAGATACGTGAATGTGATTCATATTCAGTATCATTAATCTATCACGAGCCACAATCAGAACGTCCCGTTGCTTCACCATTTGAACGTAAAATAAAACTAACTTTACATATTAGTAACGTAATTGCATAAATTATAATATTACCGTCACCCAGTGAAGTGCTTCGTTTAATAACATGTATATTAATTCATATACATTAGGCTCATTTTAGCTTTTTATTGAATAAACAGTCAGTTAATATAATTGTAATAGTTGCCACAAAACAAAAGAATTGAAATAAATGAATCGCATTATACAGTTATACAAAAGATTTAACTTACTAAAATTAACAACCGTCTTTACGAAACGTGCTAAGGGAGAAAAACTTTTACTAAATGAATATTAAACTTAAACTGAAAAAGTTATAGAAATTATTACCAATACAGAAAATAGTGTAGCGAAAGCTTTAGGGGGGCGGAATCCTTACGGTTAACGATTTTTTTTATATTAACTATAATACGAATAGACTACAGTTAGATAGTCTTAAAGAAGTAACGTTTTTTTTCTACTTAATAGTGATATGTTTTATCGAGTTTTTGTAAATTAAGTAGGTTAAGAAACTGTAGACAGCATAATACAGATTTACAAAAAACGCATCAAAACAAAATAGTCCGGCCGAGAATCCGCCACTCGAAGGTTTTAAAACATTTAAATGCCTCGTAGTTCAAGACTGAATATACTTTTGTCTGTCTGTGTACAAAACACTATTATTTTAATTCGTAAAATAATAATAATAAATAAGACAAATCAAACCAGACAAGATCTATTGAGTGTCTTCTTTATATGTTAGTTTTTATATATTATTTTACATCATGAGGAGCTTAACTTGATTAATTATTAGATTTTTCTACATCAAAAAAGCGGCTTTATGACATATCAAAATTGGGTCGTAAGTCGCATGGCGTCTTCCTGAGTATTTGAGAGGTTTAATGGCCGAGATGGTGTTGAACTGGCAGATCCGCCATATCTGCACTACGTCATTGAGATACTATATGAAAACATACACGAGTATGGATAAATGGAGATAAGCTTCATCTAAGATATCTATAGATATAAGGAAATACAAGATATTCTTATCTATCTCTGATAGAAAACAAAAGACTAGGTATTTTAAGTTAAATTATATTTTTAAAATATCTAGAATCAATATTGAAAAAAATATATCCATTTACATGGCTGTTAGTGGAGTTCAGCTGGAGCAAAAGAACATTCGCTTCATCTAATGGTAATTAGTTCCTTTGTCCTTGAACATCTGCTCTTTTGGGAAGTTGCAGGTATTTTCCCCTTTTTAGACCGAGAAAGGGACAGTGAGACGGTTATAGCATCTCTCTCTCTCTCTCTACAGTGAATAAGATACTTTAGGTAGAAAATTTTATTTTACAGTAAATTGTATCACTCGGTTCAAGATGCCGCTGCTGCCGCTTTGACATTACTTATGAAGAGTGTAGATAAATGTAGTGATTTCAATTTTGATTAGGGAAAAATAAAAATGTTTAAATTAATTATTGTTAAGTAGGCCAGTGATCTATGGAGAATATCCGTTTACGTACTTTGGCCACTAAGAGATATTGTTGCGACATACGAAATATTTTTTTATAATTGCATACATTGTGGTATATTTCCTGATGTCATGAAACTTATTACTGTAACATCATTATTTAAATCTGGCAGCACATTAGATCCAACTAACTATAGACCAATCTCAGTATTACTCACATTTAGTAAGACCTTTGAAAAAATATCCTTAGTCAATTAGTTGTAGGTACATTTTAAATAAAATAAACTTTTATATGACAGCGACCGGACCGTTATATAGAGGTCCCTGACCTTGTCAAGAGATGCAGTCAATTGGCTATACTGCGTCTTTAATACTGTATCTTTGCCATAATATATATTTTATAATTTCAATAATCATACACTTTATTATCATTAGATACATGACCCAGAACACCAAAATAGTTAACGTGTTGAAATTCCCGGCGCGTTGTCTCACGCGTAACAGATAACTGGATCTTGAACTTTTATATCTAAGCTACATTTTTGTTCTGCAATGCCATTGCGATTGAGAAACAGGATAGTTTTATATTTAGATTAAATGTAGAGGTCTTATATTAATTAACAAATGAATTCATTAGGAAGTTATAACGATTCCAAGGATAAACCTTGAAACCAGTTTATTAAAATTAAACATGTAAGTTTTGTTTTCGGATATTTGCAAAATGAAATAATGTTTTTACTCTGTACCCTAGCGATAAAGTGAGCATACCTATAGTAAAATAGTAGAGGCAAAATCTGTATATTGAATGATTTTGAACTTTAGTACGAATAAAGTACATGATACATAGCTTATAATTTCATATATGTTTTAAAATTGTTGTTTTTTTCTTCACAGAATATTACATCACGGGAAAATATCTGGCCGGATTTTGATGTAATTGCCCCGTTTTAAATATAGGAAACTTTACTTCTGAAAATTCATTTTTGCACAGGTACGTAAATACCTAAACTAATTTCAGGCGTGAAGCATGTTTTATATATTTAGTGTAGTATACAATTATCTAAGTTAACATATAGAAAAAGTACTTTTTTCTCCATAAAATTCTCTCATTTTCATGCGCAAACACAAATTGATTAGGTATAGATATAAGTACAATAAAACTAAAAATGTTTATTGCAGTTTCATGTAACATTAAAGGAAAACAATAAATAAGGAAAACTTTGATTTTCAAACATATAAGCTACTACATACATATGTGGCTAATTTATACCTATATACTTTTATAAGTTTTATATTATATCTAACTGGAAAAAACTACATTTGAGGCAAATCAAAGCATGTCCTAGGCTCTTTAAGAAGCTGAAAATCACAAAATACTTTTGAAGCGTTTTCGTCCCCTGTGAGGGGATCAAAAAGATCAAAAGTATTTTTTTTATTTCAACGAGGTACAAATTGCGCTTATTAAAATTAATGCCTGCTATAACTGCACGGTTCGAAGGTGTTCGAAGATCCATGGAGAAGAACCAGCAACAAACTCCATGGATACTTTTTAACTAATTTATTAAATTACAATATACATGGTATTTACTACGCTACGGGTCGCATTTTTTTTCTGATCTTGATGAAACTTGTCGTAAAGGTTCCTTATTTTTTTTGCGCTTTTTTGTCTTGAGCCATTTTTGATTGGGGGATAAATAAAGGGGGATAGATGGGAAATCTGCTGTGGTGCCAGTTACCAGCCTAACGACAGAGCATGCCGTCCCTTCTCTCTCCTAGCATGGTTGGTGTTAAGGTATGGGTATAGCCAATAAAATCCTCTAATTACAAGTTGAGCCGATGGGCCGCTTGGTGACCTATGTTCGCCATCTTTTACTCAGTACATTACAATTTCATCAAAATTATTTAATAAGAAGTACCGTAATCTGTCCTCAGTGCTGTGTCTTTAACTAGTTCTCAAAAAGCGTAGGTATCCATGATAAAATTTTCAGAATCGTACTAAATAAAACATATAAACACGTCGGTAACAAACAACTTTACCGTTATATAAGTAGATAGATGTACATTTTAACCAGTTTTTTAATGTTTTGATAAATCTTTTTAATGTTTTCGATAAATTTGAATCGGTCTTTTTAAAGCCGAGTTACCCAAGTTCGCTCGGTGGTCGGGGTCCTGTCAATCAGCTGATCGGTAAGAGCAAAAGATCGCTGAGAGCAAGGCTTGATGTGTTTCGATGAACCTTGTGTAAGTTACATCTTGCAGGTATAATACTCTCTTCGAATGTTGTTTCTACCAGAGGCATATCATGTCCTGCATAAATCAGAAATCGGTCAAGCGTGTGACGTTGGCGTAGTATCCAAGGGAACCCGAACGCAGACTTTGTTCAGTTTAGAAGGTAAAGAGTAAGCTGGTTACTGGCTGCTAGTTTTGATCACTGGCAATGATACAAGGAATGTTTTAAAATTAGGACCAGGTAGATTTTCACAGTGGCTTCTTCTTCCACATTGAACGTGCCTTTTGTAAAATTCATTCAAACTTGAACGCTGATTATTTCCATCTTGAAGCGGCAAAGTCGGTCTTGCTTTTTCTTATGAAGATAAAAGTCCAATTCTATCGATAGATAATACCTTGGCTAAAGACTTGTACCCAGGTTAATGTATGTCTATTATTTTGATTTATACGGAAAACATAAAAATGCAAATCATTTCGGGTATTTGGAAGAGAATCAAAGACAAATTTCGGTGTAATTTGAAGAGTAAAGAAAAAATATCTTTAATTTTGAGGGTCCTAAACAGAGAAAGACCGTAATTCGTACCCAGACACCTAGCCCGGGTAAAGTAAGGCCCAGGTGCGTCCCCGCATGGAATACTGTGAAGTGAAGAATCACTGGGTTGGTGAGCCGAATTAGTTCCTTTGAGCGGCAATTCCATTCTTACAGTCAAATAAGAACCCTCAAGTGTACGTTGGGATGTTAGTTCCATCCGTGTAGCAATAACCTAATAACTTGACGTGGAGCATCCGCTCGTATGCCCTTACCAAGTAAAATAAAACGAATCTACCATTACGATTTTTTAAAACTAACAGTTATTGTGATTATTTTATTTTTTCTAAATCACAATAAGCCAGTTTAATAGTTTTTCTCAGTACAATAGAGGATGATTTAAGGTTTTAAAGCCCATTAGGAATTCAAATTTAGGTCGACTCTTATGTTGCAATTAACCCAATTCGAGCAGAAATTGACCCTTACAGTGACAAGGGTTTAAACACGAGGTCGCCCTACATTATACACTTAACAATCTACTTAACAAAGTATGCTTCATTCCTGTTTCATTCTCTATAATTGGAATATTTTTCAGTGCCGTTCGAAATAAATATGTGATTTTCAGTGCCGTTCCAAAAAACTAATGAAGTAGGTAATTAATTTAAGTATAAATTTATTTTTATATTTTTATTAAATATAGACAACATTATAAAAACAATCGTTTCCTTCATATAAAACTTACACTAGTTTAAATAGCTACAAAAATACTAGCAAGTACCACTGAAGGTAAAATTGTAATCATTGTGTCAGTTTTGTTTATTGAAAACTAAAAATTTACTTTAATAAACTCTAGCTATGCTAATAGATAGTTTTTTCACAATTTCCATACTCTTCACATGATGTGCATTTTAAAAACTTATTTTCTAGTCAGATAAATGTATAAAAATGCGCCAAAATACAGAAGCATGCTAAAATTTTTGCTTATAAATACATTTTTTGAGCAGTAATTTTGAAAATATTTAAGATAAGAAATTTAGGTGGGATTTCAAAATGACTTCACAAGACTCAAAGCTAGATGAAATGTTACTATAAAAAGATTTTTATTTTACTCAAATGTTCACTAAAATTTATTCTAGAATTTCAAAGCTTCATTCCATAAGCCCAGACAAATGAACTATGATTATATTTATGTCATATATATCTAGTCTTAATTTTGTAATTATTTCTCTCAGACTCTTGTACTATAATCTTAATAGAAGCTGTATTAAAAGTTACTACTCCAATTATATGTAAATTTTTATGTTTTTATCAAGATGCATACAATCAAACATCCTGCACAATCAAAGTAATATTTAGTACCTCTATAGACATTGTCTGTGAGTTTGAAGCTTTGACAGGCTCAATTGATAGATATTAAAGAAAATTGTTTACAATTTGCACCTTTAAGAAAATCTATAGCACTAATAGATTTTTTCTCAGGTGTTTATATTTAAATTCCTATGGAAGGTCAACACCCACAATTAATTGATAAAATTTGATTGTTTATATTTTTTCTATTAAATTTTAGATGAACAATTTTTGGCTCTTAATAATATGTCTTAGAATATATAGCTACCTGCTTTAGGTGATTTCCATTATCACCAGCAATCATACAATAACCATACTAAACTTTACAACTATGTAATACAAATTGTGCTTCTTATACTTAACTATAATTATTGTACTAAACATTGAACAATTCATTGTAATTACTTTATAGTAATAAAAATAATACAAAGTTGTATAGACCCATTGTTTAACTTGATATAACAAAGCCAAATCCAATTGCAACCAGTAGTTGTTGTGCAAACATTTGTATATTATTCTACTCTAATATTTGAAACAATCTGGACAAAATAAACATAATTTATGTTAGTTCTTAATTGGTGTTAATGGAAGAATCGAGTTAAAATTTGGTTAACTAGTCTGTTGTTCTACTTCACAATGACACAAAGGAAATTCAAATAAAACTGACAAATATTATCATGCATAGAATAAAAACAATGCAATCTAAAATAAATATCAATAAAATGGACAAATTCATATTGTTTAACAATAAATATATATAATAGTTACAGGAATGTATCAATGAGGTGGATTATAAGTAGATATGTCTATTTCAATACCAATCTAAGAATAATCATCCACAATCAGTCTTTTCTTGACATTGTGCACACAATGTCAAATTAATGTGCAATAATTATTTTTGTCTGTCACATTTTAGTAGTGGCTTCAAGGGAGCGCAACAGCGGTGCGCGGGCCATATACTAGAATCTGTCTTTGGAAGCATGCAGGTCCGGGTTGGTGAGATACTGAAGCTCTTGCAGTTCTTGGAATTTCTCATGATCTCGAATATGTGCGTAATTAGCAGATAGGCACATTAAATAATGCACCAAACTCAAGATTACCAGCAGACATGACACCATGGCGAGGATAAACATGAATTCTGCTTTCTCTACATAATCTTTACAAAACAGCTTTATTTTATGAGCTTCACATATTTTCATGTCTTCTTGTCGTACTGATGAAGGAAACATGAAGTCAAATTGTGTAAAATCAATGCAGGTTGACAGATCTATATTTTTTGGCTTAGAACAGAGCGCCCAAAATATTGTGAATAAGAATGTTGTAATGACTAAGAAACCCAATAATATCAGCCAAATAAATGTCAATATGTATGTTATGATCATAAATACTGCACAAGATATACGACCGCCAACTCTAGCTCTCCAGGCCCGGTATACCTTTTGCCTTGTAGCACCTGTTGTGAGACATCCAAGGCATAATAACATGAAACCCAGGGCAGCCATGCAAGCACTACCGACAATAAAAATCATTTGCAGAGCTTCTATCCACATCAAACGAAAGTGAAAAACTTCGTCAAACATTAATATTGACAATGCAGATCCACGATACATTGTACCACAGAAGACACCCACGCCCAAACAGCACATTATTGTCGCTATAAGAGTAGCGTGAGGGACTCTTGTAAGACATGCTTGACACGAATCACCCATTGTTATAACACTCAACAAAATATTACACTATAAAAAAACTAGATATCCTGTATAGGACTATGTGGCAATATATTATCTCCAATTTTGAAAATCATTAACTTTATATGACTCAACTACAAAAATTAGTCAAACGGCAAACCCATATAAACGAAGTTATGCGTTTTATGAAAGTAGGACAACTGTCACTGTCAATAACGTCTACGAAATTGCCATAATGTGAAATCCACAGACAAGCAACAACAACATAATGTGAGAAAAGAAGTGGAGTTAAAAAAAATTGGTATAAGATTATCCTCGTTCTGTTGTTTTTAGCTTTTTACTCATGCATGATTTATCCTAAACTGGTTTTTTTCTGAATCAAGATTAAATATACAAACAAAAAAGTTAAGCGTATGTAATATTGACAAAATTACGAGTGGTATTCTATAATCTTTGTAGTATTTTTTAGTTACAATCTCATTTTTTTTTCGTTTAAATTTAAGATTTATATGCTAAGTATATTTATAGTTTATGGTTTAATTAATACCAAGATATTTTAGTGCGTGTAATCAATTTTTACAAGTTGGCACTTATAACGTCATATTGACAACTAGGACCTAAGCTACCGACAGTCGACACATGACGAGTAAATATTTGGACTGATGTTTGATATCGTAGCATATTTTATACATAAAATTTAAGTTTTCCTGACGTCTTAGTATTTATTTTAAATCATTTTGTAGTTGTATTAAGATAAATATATGACAGAGAATAAAAATGGAAGTCCTTTATCATCAAACAAATCAGTTAATACGGGAAACATCAGATTTATTTTACAAATTAGAAAATGATCCAGATGGAGTGCACCTCGAAGGTGCAATACAGTCTAAAATTAATACAATTAAGGCGTAAGTTTTGTTTTTGAATCACAAAAGTTCATTTTGTGACTTGTGTATAGGTTTAACTTAAGAAATGGAAGTCACAATTATCTTCCATATATTCTCAGGGTGCGATTTTTGGGCAAGCAAGGGTTAAAGAGCGTTTCTTAAAATTGTATAAAACAGGGCCTAAATCAAAATTTGTAAAAGAATTAAAATAAAAAAACCAAACTTCTAAAAAGTTTTTAACAATTTAAATTGTACTCAAAAAAGTCGTTAAATTTGTGTATTTCTTTTCAGAAACTGTGAAAGATTAGATGTTCTTGTCTTCAAGACACCAATAAATCAAAGGCCAATGGCCAAAATGAGGGTTGACCAACTGAAGTATGACAACACACATATACAGGTACTATTTTGATCTTTCAACAAAAACAAACAATAAATGTATATTGAAAATATCTATAAACATGTATAGCCATGTTAATCTTATTTTAATTTGTAATAAATATAGAATAAAAAATAAAATGATTCAAATCCCTACCTGTATTGATTTATTTTTCATTCTATATTTATTTTAAATTAATAAACTTATTTACTAAACTATTTGACGAAAGAAGTATTGTGTTCTAATACAAATATTACTGAATAATTTTCAGGCATCTTTAACCAACTCTCAGAACAAACGGTACAGACGTGAACAAGAGAAGGCTGAAAGAGAACAACTTTTAAGTCGTAGATTTGGTCATGACCACACTGAGATCAATGTGGACTATTTGGGACAAGAACAATCATCCTTGCAAAATTCCCATCGGAATGTTGATGAAATGTTACACACAGGTTTGCTTTATTTATTGTGGATTCATTTAAAAATATTTTTGGTAAGCGCCATCTAGTGTTGAGTAGAAAAACTACTGGAACCAATTATGTATATAGGTTTTAAGTAATCTTTTAATTAAACTATTATTTATGATTCTTAAATGGTAAATCATAATCAGAACTGATTACCTTGATGGTACACTGGTAGAGCTTCACCGGCTAATAAATAATCATAAAATCATTAGTTATTTTGGGATGCATATTGCAAAACTACAGTGCAATAGTTCTGATTCAGGGTTCAGTCAAAAGTTTGTAAAACACATTATTTGTAATACTATACACACATCTGATTTCTAGACAGAAAAGTAATATATATAGAAAACCGCTTTAAGAAAACCTGACCTGAATTCATTCAGTCAGTTTTGGAAAATGTACAGTTAGCAAAAATGTGATCCTTATAAGTTTTTATCAGTGTAATGTGATATGACGGGATCACTTACTCACTCAATAGTGAATTGTTATACAGATTTATCAAAGACATTCCAAAGTGCTGTTTTATATTTTTAGGTGTAATAGCTTAAAAGGCATATTATTATTTTCTCAATGCTCTTGCAAAAAGAAAACAAAAGGCTAAGACGATAATATAGATTGATTAATAATATTAAAAGATTAATAGCTATGAGTATGTATGTATGTTGTGTTATGTGTGTATGAGAACAAATGTCAGATTTGAATGTCAGATCATTTAGATTATTTTATTTTCTTATAGATATAAACATTTTTGTATTTCTAACCTGTTAGGCATCTTAATCGCTTTAAGAGCCCCTGACCCACTGGCTTAAATAACTTGTAACGCTACGCACTTGACTTGTCTACATTCATTAAATATTATTAGTTGACCTTTAAATAGAATACTTACTGGAAACCACCTTTTTATGAACCATATTTTGCTAATATATTTTATTAATATTTAACAAGGAGCCAAATATAAGCTATCATTAAGGAATTATTTACTCATATTAAAAAATTAATTATAAAAATAATTATTCTATTGAGTCATATTCTTATTTTGTACAAATATCGTGAGAACTTGTAACAATGGTGGCTAAGCCTGCAAAGACGAAGCCCTGGGTCCTGAACTATGATAGTCAATACACGTTACAAAGTCTTGTAAATGGTTTTTCCATTTGCTCGTCAACTATAACCTTCCTATCATGACACAATACTTAACTACACAATTATAAAAAATATAAAATATGACCCTCTAATTGCATTAAATTACACACACTCACACACACACACACACACACACAGTCACAACAGCACGAAGAACGATTGTAGCTTGACCTTCATTATCTCAAGTCGTTTAATTAATTCCTTTTTACAATGAAATCTATTTATCTATATAAGTCCTTGTTAGTATTAAAAACCTGTATTCTAGAGTACATTTTACAGTGAATTTTCGTAGTAGTTTATGTTTATACTGCACTACTAAAACTAGCGTTTTTTACAGTACAGTGCAAAAATTCTAAATCCATAAGAAATATGTAGAAACTGTAGAAATATGAAAAATTAAAAATATTTTAATATAAAATTCAAATGCACTTTTTTTTAAATAGAAATACAAATTAGTGTGAAATAAATATATTTTAATACAAAATACTTATTTACAAAATAGGTTTTATATATATATATATATTATTTAAATGATTTTGATGCTATTATTTAGTCAAAGAGTTCATCTGTCATGTTAAGTCTATGAGGCCTAATCGTTCTAACGAATGACAATTGTCGTCTAACCGGTGCAGAACTTGGTAAGCCGGTATTATATATAAGGAAGTTTTTTTACATTTGGATATATATTCAAAGGTTCTAGAGTATCGGCTTCGTCTTTTAAATATTACAGTGGTTTTAAATCTATTGTAGTATTGGCATTATAACTGGCTAGTAAAGAATCAGTCAAAAAACATACAATAAAATGCAATATTTTGCTTCTTTTTATTAGAGTCAGTATGTATGTCTTGGGAACTCTTTTCGTCTTTTTGTTTTATTTTTCTCACTTATTCTTAACAAATAATTCTTTAATGTATTTTTTGTTTTGCTTTTGGCACACATTTTATTTTGAAAAAGGCAGAAAACACGATTGCTATTATATCATATTTTGCTTTTGGCTCCTATTATTTATAAAATCTCAATCAAAATGCATATTCAGACTTTCTTGAATAATCTCTATCAATACCACATTGCGATAGATAGAAGTTATTAAAATATGTAACGTGGTATATTGATGGTTGATCCATTTACAAACTGCTTAGAACTCTTCGCATTCTCATTAGTTCTGGTGTAAGACCTCCGTTGTAAGTATCTTTGTCACCTTCTAAACTTCTGATGCCATCAGAAATAGGTTTTCAACATCTTATGTATTTATGAAGAAATTGGATTTCAATTTCTTTGTAAATTACAAATCTTACTTTTTTAAGGTTTCTTTTACGGTATCTTTTACTGCCAGTAGATCGTGAATGCAATTACGATATGAATTCCCATCGCGTTATCTCTAGAGAAGTAGGGGGATCTTGTTGATTTAAATCGATATTACAGGCTTTACGAGACCTTGAACATAGATTCCAAACTACTTGACATTTTGCCATAGCTGCATCATAAAGTTTTTTGTGTGAATTACTTTGATATCTAGCCTTATTCATATATTTTGAAGCTATTAAATGTGTGTGGCGCACCTTCCATGGTAAAGAAGTTTTAATTCTTTAAATTCTTCAGTGAACTCCGGAAATTATCTTACGGCTAATACATTCTCGTCAATATTATTATGTATAACTTCAACTACAATACATTGAATAAGAGCTGAAACTCTTTCACTTATTACTTTTATGTCCATATATCCTAAAAGCTTTAACCATATTTGATCCATTGTCTGCAATAGTCTTTATTACTTTTGACATTGTTCGTCGTTGACTAAACTTATCGCAAAGTATTTTGTATTTCGCAAATACCAAATAATTACTAAAAAGTATATCAAAATAAAATAGAAAATGCCTTTATATAAAAAGTATTTATTTAAATACAAAATGGAAATAGTTATTTAGTATTTTGCATTTCAAATACTGTTATTTTAAAAAGTCTCATCTCTGAGAAACTAATCATTCGAACCATTCGTTCTTCTTTTCTGTGTGCCATTTGGTATTTTTTTTTAAATTTGATATACATATAGAGTGCAACCTCGATATAATAAATCATATGGGGACAAGTAAGTATTCGTTATATCAAGTAATTCTTTAAACTGAGGTT
Source organism: Dircenna loreta (assembly GCA_963555665.1). NCBI lineage: Eukaryota > Metazoa > Arthropoda > Insecta > Lepidoptera > Nymphalidae > Dircenna > Dircenna loreta. The sequence continues at coordinate 12,086,483 of OY743093.1, read as the reverse complement.
GGACTAAAATTTGTTATAAATAGGTAAAAACGTAAAAAACGTGTCAAAATCTTGTCAAAAAATCACATACTATGAGATCAAGTCACATATTGGTGGGAACGTCATAATGAGGTTCTGAGTTGCCAAAATTCGTTAATTAGAGGCATTTACACTTTTTTGATGGTTGAGAATTCGTTACGTAATGGTATATTTTATATTAATTGTTATGGGAAATTCAAGGGGATTACGAAACATTTGTTAAATCGAGGAAGTCGTTATATTAAGGTTGCACTGTAATTCATTACATGGAAAGTAAAATATCGGGTCAGCAGACGTTTTGAAATTGACGCGATCACAAAAAATATTTAATGAGTTCTAGTACATGTAATATAACCAATTTTACCATACTTCAAGGCAGTACTGGAATTATTATTAATAAATTATATTAAAATTTATATATTTAATTTAATCAGACCAACTCTTTGCTAAGACATAATAAACAATGGAAATAAATCTTCAAAAGGAATATCGATTCGATAAAGTATTCAGATAATAGTATAAAATCACTGCAATTCCTTGGTGGATGACCACCACAGCAGGCCTTAAGCACGAAAGGAGTCTAGATATAAATATTATTCCTGAACTCGTAGTCTGCTTACAAACAATTTTGTTATTCTATATTTTATTTATAAACATGATTATATATAACTTTAAAATAACGATCCTTGAAACATCTAAGCATTGGATCCATTATAAATTCTAATACGACTCAATGTATATTATAATTGCCTGGTTTCAAACCCGTCTTCAAAGTCACCCGGTGTCTAGTTTTTATACGATCGATGCTACATTAACTCATAAACACGAAAATTATTGATAAAGATATACGACGGTCCATCGTTCTCAATATATCATCATTGTGATAACTTGAATTAAAAGTGTATAATGTTGTAGTTGGAATTTTTTAATGTGGTTTTAATTTAAAAAAAGTACGTGGAAGTTCCCGTACTCCTACGTTATTTTCATATACAGGTAGGTAGCTAATGATATGACAGCTCTATATATATATATATATATATAGAGCTATATATATATAGCTCTATATATATGAATAAAAATGTACTATCAATCTAGCATTGTTATGATACAAACGTAAATATAATAGAAGAATAATTAACTAAGTACATTTATTAAAACCGACACCCGGAACCGACATCGAGTTTGTGAATGTTTAAAAATAAAATAATCTATAATGAAATAAAATAATAATAAAATGTATAAGTATTAAATCTTACCACATTATTGTTTTTTGCACTGCACTTATTAATGACACTTCAACGAGATGAACTCACTCTATGTAGAACACGCGCGGTTAATAAATACTATAAAATGATTATGATGGCCTCATAAAAACATTAATCGGATCTCGTGAGATCAGGTGATCTGGTGGCTGTCTGATATTCACTGCATACTCCAGCAACCACGACTCAAATAATAATTATTTATGTTGAAAACAAGTCGCGGTCATACATTCGATTGGGTTAAAACTTATTTACACCACGGAAGTACATATATATGTTTTTGTGATTAAAATTTTCAATTCAAACATGAGAGCCTTAATGAAAAATATCAGTTTTAATATTGCATTTGTTGTTTGAACGCGGGAACCTGTTATTATATATATTTATATCGACTATTTATATAGTTATAATATATATATATATATATATATATATATTATAACTATATAAATAGTCGATCGTAGCTGTATATATATAATAACAGGTTCCCGCGTTCAAACAACATATTATAACTATATACATATTATAACTATATAGTTATAATATGTATATAGTTATATTATGTATAGTTGTTAGTTATGTTCCGACAGCGTTATTATACTTTATAATATATGTGGGGCAATTATCAATAATATAGAACGCTATTAGATCTTTTTAGTAAATGTAAATCGAGTTTAAGTTAGTTAAACCCGAGAGCAACTTGATAATTTGTTCTACTTGTATTAAACATTACAGCGATGAACAAAATTAAACTTTTTGATTTATTAGTTATATATAATGTAAGAAGTTGTATGAAAGTAGACGTGAGAGGTGATAGAGAATTCGTATAATAAAAAGAGGTAACGGCTAAGAGTCTTGTGTATGAATTTACTTATGTGGAAGAAGTCGAATGTTAGTATAGGTTTTAATTTACTGACTGTATTCGAATTTAAGTATCATTATATAATTTTGTAACTTCATTGATTTTTGGTTGTCTGCCACAACCTGTCTGTCTGTCTCACCAACGTCTCGGGTCAGTCGATAGAAAATCCATTATATTTCTTATATGTAGCTTAATACCAAAAAGCTTGAATAAATATAATTAATTTAAGGTTTCACATTTATTACTATAACCTTGTATACACCGGACGAGTGTAATTCGGAAGTAGACATATATATTTATTTTCTACAAATAAGAATATTTTAATGATACTGCTACTTGTTGACTGTTTCAAGAATTAATATTGTTAATTGTTCAGCGTATAAGCGCGTGTTTATATACACAAGATGTTAGACTTTAACTATACAAGTTTAAAAACCTCTACCGACTACGATTACAATTTTTTCATCTATTTCTCTTCAGATGTCTATCTTTTATTTCTAATACATTTAATTACACCTACATTGACATTCATCAAAAACCTATCAGCGTTATTAGCGTAATTATTTATATTTAACATTTCAATGATATTTATTAAAAATAGTTTCTTTTTAATATTAGTATTTTTCAAATAATTTGTATACAACGTATAAATTAATTTGGCGCACGGCCATGACCAAACCAGTCTCTAAACACTTTAAAAATAAATTCTTGTTTGCGTCTGTGTGCTCTAACTGTAACTCACCACATGCCACTTTAGTTTATATGGAAAGTTTCAGCTATATCATTTAAAAGCTTCTCTCAGAGATCTTTAGGTGTTGTTTAAACTGGTTAGGTTGGTGTTATTAATTTAACCGCCCGCGTCGAGCATCTCTCTCAGTTAGCGCGAAGTTAACTAAACTAATTATCTAACCGCATTTCAAGTTCAGTCAGTTACGACATAAGTTCATCCCTTTGAAGACCGGGATTGAATGAATCTTTGTCTATAGTTTAAGTACTGTACGTTATAGATATTAAGATCTAGTCTTTAGATTTTATTTGGATCTAGATCGCGATTTTTTTAACTATTATTAAACTACAGTTTGAATAGAAGTAAATATATCATTTACCAATTTAACGCTACCGTTATCAAAATAATATTAATATTTTGTATTCGACCCAACGCATTATTTAGTATAAGAAAAAGTGCAATCAATTTCGTACAGTATACAACTTTGAAGAGTAATACCTACCAGAATAAAAGGGACAAATATTGTTTCTGACCCTGAAGGTTAAAAAAGAAAAAAAAATGATTTTTTCAGGTTCTAATATTTTGGAAACCTTACGCTACAATCGCGACACGCTGAAAGGAGCTCAGAGAAGACTGATAGATTTGGCCAATACCTTGGGTCTCTCTAATGCGACGATATCTCTTATCGAGCGGAGGGTATCCCAAGATAAATACGTGCTGTTTGGTGGAATGTTTATCACTCTGGCTGTTATCGTTCTAGTTATCATTTATTTGCTATGACATATAAATATATACAAAAAACATTGTTATGACTGTATAGAGCTAAGTATTTATGCATTTTTAAGAAATAAAGGCCGTTAATACAGTTTGCCTTTTTATTGTTGTACGATCCGAGTAACTTCAATGAAAGTTATAAATAATAAAAATTGTTTTTTGTTTGAATACATTAAAAATGTGCTTAAATATTGAGAAAAGTGATGGAAGAGCTTCTTAAAAAAATTAATATGGCGCGTAACGGAAAATGTTACACAGTAATCAATATGGCGCGTAACGCGACAATTTTATAAAATTTCTCTCAACCGTCGATAAAGAAGTTTCACTTCAATAAATGTTTGTGAGCTAATGTTCCAACTTCTGACGTTCTTGTAGCCCGCCAGATAGAATGCAAATGCTGTTTTTTTATGTTTGTTTATATGATTTTAAAAATCTGCCTGAAAATTCGTTCTAGAGTAAAAATATAGTCACACTTTTCTTAAATAAAACCGCACCCTTGTCAAATGCCATTCCTTAATGCCTGCGATGCAATTGTAATAATTTTTTATAACGATAAAGAAAAAAAATGGTCAAAATCGGGTGCTACTTTAGTCAGAGGGCATTTGTTTCCTTATTATAGATATAATTATTACTTATATAGGTACTACATTTATATATATCATTAGTGTATAAATAAACAATATATGTTTTTCTATACTTCTAGTATTATGACTTAAAGGAGGAACGTAGCGAACTTCTTTCCCAAAATATATCATCAACGCTTACAAACAAATAAATTTAAGTTACGAATCATCAAACACGCTAACGAAATATGGATCTTCCTCGATTGCTAAAGCTAGTAATAATCAATATTCTTTGTTAAACAATAAACATAAAATACAAAGTAATAATAACAAAAGAAATCAGATTATAACGGTGTCACAAAAAGGCGGCCTCATGGCTGAAAAGAATCTCTTTCAAGCAACCTTAAGATTGATGATATGTTGTCATAGTATATAAATAAATAAATAATGAATGAAACATGAATAATTATATTAGATTAATATATATATTTATATTTATAAGGCACTTTTGAAACATTGTATGCAGATTTTGTACAATGATTTCATATATGAATAAAAAAATATTCAAAATATTAAAAACAAAGAGAGATTGCAACCAAGTCGACTTAAGGTAAATAAGGTACGGAAAAGTAAAAAAAATATTTGTGATAGTTGTAATCATACTAAAAAAAATATTAAATCGCTCTTTAGAAAGGGGAGGGGGGGGGGGGACAGGATTGAAAAGGAATTAGTACAAAAGATTTAAAATATGAGTTTCCCTACGAAGGCGAATTGAGATATTTGAGTTTTTAAGAAATTCATATCTGGTGGTGGTATGATGTTAATACCTAAGTTTAATAAGAGTAAATAAAACTCTCCGCTTAAAAAAATGTGATGAATCTGAAAATACCGTAGAAAACTATGTCTAGCCATGAGAAGAATAGAACCTCAAAGATGTTTGACCAGTTTATGCTGTAGTTAAAAAAATATATGACCCATAAATTTAGATCATTGTCAATTTCAAATGTAAGTTATTAATCTCAAAATATATCTTTTATGCGAAATAAACAAAATTATATTTTTCCTTTACATTGTGCCGCTTCTTTTACCACACTTCTAGTCTTTCTTAGGTCAACGAGATTTTATTATTGGCGAAATTCTAAATGTAAACGCGTTAACTAAGGAACAGCTTCTGCTTCTTACAGTTTCAGTGGTAGTAGTACTGGAGACCAAAATATTTAAATTCATCTCAACTTGTCACCTCTAAGAAACACTCCTTAGAAAGGTCCTGATGGACAGAAAGACGAACAACAAAGTAGTTATCCAAAAGGTTTTTTTTCAGCTTTCGAAGTAATGAACCCTAAAATAAAATTCAATGCACTGTATAATGTTTGTAATAAATACATAGTGTATAGTCCCATCTGCAAAGACAAGAAATACAAATAATTTGTCACTAAAACATTCAGTCCAACAAAACACGAAATATATAATTTCAAAACATTTTTCAATAAAATTACTAAATAATCTATTCCCGCTTATCCGGGTCGCAACATGGTAGACCAGGCTCAACATGCGGACAGGCGAACGAGACGTCTTCTTTTGTGTAGGTACAAGGACCTCTGGGTTCTGGTGGCGGATTGACACAAGAGTCCACTGAAGGCCCTTCCTGGCGAGGGTATTCCGACATACGAGCCGCTTGAGGAGATATTTCTGGTACTTCACGACGGAGATGCTTGACTTTCTCGTATGCATCGCTAGGTAGGCGCATATGTTCCGGAACCTTTAGGAGAAACAATATTTTAAAATAGTTCTAGACCCAAATATTTTAATATATATTTATAGTTACATTGCCATTGAAAATCAATACCTCCTTGCAATCAACATCGTAAGTTCCAAGATATCCAGGTAGCTTCGGCTTTTCGGAAACCTCTTCTCCAGTAGCATTTTGGAGTTGTTCACTTGGTATGAGTTCATACGCACACTCGTTTGCGGCACGACGTTCAGCTCGCTCTTTGGTACCCTTGACAATTATAGCAAAAGAATCTGCTTAGAAATCTAAAAGGACTAACAAGTATTATATAAGTTCAAAATTTAGTGAGTATTCACCTCATCCTGGAATCTATCACAAAAGTTAGGGTCGTCATCGTAATGTGGTTGCTGTCCGGGCGGGTACGTCACGTGCTGTGGCGGCTCTTGTTTTTCTGCCGCCGGACCGCTAAAGCACACCACCTTCTGATGGTCTTCACGAGCTGCGCCGGACTTGAGAATACCTTTGAGAGGTAGTATATTGTCGCTCGCCGGTTTGCTGCAAACATTAAGATTTAGAGTGGCTTTATCGACTTGACAAAAAGGATTTATATATAAAAACGTAACCTAACGTACCTAAATCTGTTAATCCTCAGAGTATCATCGTATGAGAGTCTATCGGTGGTCATGGGTGGTGTGGGAGGCCGCGGCGGAGAGGCACTGCCTTCCACTACGTCCAGCGCTGTGAGACATCGTTCCATAGCACTGGGCTCGGCCACTGCCGCTTGACCTATCTTGGCAAGCTGAGCGCGGGTTTCAGCTGCTTCCTCTTCTCGGATCGCTCCCTAATAAAAAAAACATAATTTAGATAGAGATTTCTAAGAGTTGTTTACTGAAAGATTTCTCAGCTATTGCCGTGATCATTACAAACACCTCAGTTACCAAACTGTAGTTTTAATGAAATTTCATAAAGGGAAATATAATCATTTACGAAGTATTTAGTATATCAAAGTATAATGAGAGGATCCAACGTATAAGTATGTGCGGTGTCGTGACGTGTCGGGACGGTAACACAATATAAATGGAAGGCTTTTCAATCTAAACTCAGCGATTTGTATAACCTTGTCATTTTACCATTAATATAAATGTATTGTGAGTTTGAAAAATTACATAACACCAGTTGCCTGGCACTGATAAATAATAGTTTATACGGTACCAAATGTCTTTGAAAATTAACAACCTGTGATGATTTAAACGGTCAGCTATTTATGTATCGCTTATTATTTAATAATTACTCAGTTATACTAAATTTAGAAATTATATACCCATTAAAGATATTGAGCCATTTTGACAATATGCATTTTTATGTCAAAATATAATACGATAATATAACAGCGATAAAATAAGTTATCTGAAAATCGATAACAGTTTAAGATAAAAACCAGGTAACCATTATAATTACAAAAAACAAAATTAACCATATGAGGTCAACGTACTAAATTTACAAAATTGACTTTTTATTGATTTAACACAGCCAATACAAGACAATAACAATATTATTACAAGAACGCCGATTTTAAAAACTAGCAAAAATATTCATTTATTTCTATTATAGCTATTTAATGATAAAAAGGTTTACCTTCAGCTCGTCTTTCAGGTTGCCTTCGCTCATATGGTAATTTCGCACGTTATCTATAACTTCCTGAGGGAACTTCTCCGGGTTTGAGCTCATATAGCGATACACGAACAGATCGCATCCTACAATCTTGAAGCGATGCTTGAAGACAGGAACTATTGCACCTAAAAAAAATATTTTTAATTAGCAATATTATTTTATGGCTGAAGGTCTGTCTGTATGATTTTAGCTCATTATATGTTGGCGTTACAAGCTGTGTATAAAAAAATATATATAATATTTAGTATCGAACTTCATCCACTGGGACACAGCAGCAGACAGTATTGTAAAGGTTTGATGTCATAACAGACTCTACAAATTAAGACTGAATGGTCTTAATTAATCTTTATATTTCATGGATTTATTTATTTAGGTAAAATAGAGTCGAGTTGTTACGAGATAGTTGTTTTTTATCTTTCATAAAATATTATTTTCAGTTCTAACGATACGACGATCGACTATCCATATTAAAAAATAAACAGCATTCAATATTCTTTATTATTAATTGAATTTAAATGAAATCACTATACATTCAATTAGAATTTATATTACGTACATTTAATAAAATAATCTTAATATAATAATAATATGATGATATATAGAGTTGCTGATAATATATATAATTTTATAATAATGTAGAGTTGTAATTGACTTTGACAGCAAATAATACCCATTTAAAAAGAGACGGCGACTCTATGATTATAAGTCCATGTTACCGTGGACCTCCCAGAGTTTGTACTCAATCAAAAAGCTTTAATTCTATAATATATTTATGCTGTAAAGTTTAGTTTTCCAATAGGTTTGACCGTTCTCGAATTTTTAAAACTTATCTTGAGTTTTGGTGTTGCTCATCACGTCACTATCGCAGCGCCGGTTATTAGAATTCAGGTTTGTCAAAATTGGTTAAAAAATGCGGCTTCCACACGAGTATTTAAAGGTCTTACAATATTTTTTGAATAAAATTGTTGTGGATATTGGATAGAATGTACAATACAAAGACACTTTATGGCCTTGAATAATTAATCGTATCGTATAGTTGTTGTTTATTTAATTTCGTGTGAACAGATTTCAAAACATGTCGTTGTTCGCTTTTTTATGATTAATTATTTTTGAATAATTATCTAGCGTATGTACTTATAACTTTAATTGTGGAGATTGTTTAAATTGCTTTTGGAAGTTTTTTATAACACTGGATAAAATGTATAATTGTGATTCAACTATTTTTTAGCCGGAGAACGCTTAAGTTACTTAAATCTTTAAAGCAGCTCCTTAATTCTAGTAGCTAAGCTACTATAGATTTCTATAGATTACTATAGATTACTTACCGATAAAAAACTTATCAGGAGTAAAATACGTCGGAAAGTTGGGGTCAGATTCAGGGGTCTGCAGACGCATGGACTTCAGAAACTTTCCCTCACGTATGCCCGAGTTTCGACGCGGTATTTCTCCTATCTTAAGGGTACCATCAGCCAGGCTGTAGGACAGTATGAATTGACGGCCTTTATCTTCTGGGTGAATCCAATCCAATTCGCAAAGGTATCTGAGGTACTAAAAAAACAATTCTTGTTGCTTATAAAAATAGTAATTTCTTGTAATCTATTACAATATAATCAATAATTATGTCTGAGTCTATGGCTAGCATTTAACAGAGGCGTTAACGTCAAATATCTATGAGAAATCAAGACAAGGCTATTTAATTATTGTCTTCTTCGTGTGGTGTTGCTAGAGACCATGGTCGGCCATGTTTATTTACCGTGTACTCACATACGTTTCATAAAAAAAAAACTGATCTTTCTTTCCGTGCGTCGATAGCATTTTGGCGTACGATACTTTTTATTAAGCTACGATACTTTTTATTAAGCTACGATACTTTTTATTAAATACAGAACGTGTTGTATATCATAAATTAAAACAATTATAATAATTTTGCAGGTCATCTATACATGTTTAAATTAGCTAATGGTAATGTTAATGAGAATAAAAATATTGATGTTGTCATTACGAGACCGTTCCTAGTGTACCTACTTTATTAATAATATAACCATTAAAGCAAACGGTATCAGCAAATATACGTCTTATATAACGTGGACTTTGAAATCTGCGTTATAACTGATATGGGTATTATATATTCCCTTTAAAGTGTCCTATGAAACGTTATAACTCCGCTCTGAGAATTCAATATTCCAACTCAGACATCTCCAGGAGAGCAATGACGCTAGGAGTTCCTATTAAGTAACAAAGTCTCTCGCTGACGCTGCGGCAGTGGTTGTAAGTAAAAAAAACATTAAAAGAGAAACAACAAAGCAATTTGTGGTGTTCATAATTTTCGTTTCGTAAAAATAGTCCGTCTGATAATTACAGACGTGGAAAGTAATCTTAAATTGAATATCGTTTTTATTGCAGCGGAATCTTAGCAGCTTTTTTATTAGAAACATACAAAAAATAATGTTATTCGGAAGCTAAGTAGCAAAGCTCCACCATCTACTCAGATAGTGGCCCTGGCGCCATGGCACTGCAATCTTGTCGCGAGATGAAAAATCAATATCAAAGTGTTTGTTTCTTGAGGTTGCGACTTTTCATAAAATTGGATCGTGCAGTCTGATTTATTGAATGTTACTAGGTACTATTCTTTATAGATGGTACCTAGATATAAAATCAGATGTGATGATGAACTGGATGGTTCGATGAATTCATTGTTATTGTTCGTGAGCATAAATTAAATGGTGATTCGATAATTTCTGTAACTAGAGCAACTATATCAGACAGTTGCTTTTATTTTCACCAAACATGGCTAGGTACAATCTCCACGAACAAGGCTATCGAAAAAAATTAAAATGTTGATACGCTTTCTGGTAATTTCTTTATACAATAACATGATAGGTAGTAGTGAAATTTCATATTTAAGTATTTTTTTATTAATTGCATTTACAAATATTTAAATATATTCGATAAATGTAGGTATGTTTTCATTTTTACATTGAGTATCGAGGTGTTTCCGCTTCCTGGCGAAATTTATCACGTCCGGACAATTTTGACAGTTGCATACATGTTTAGTTTTTAAATACTAATAGGCTACACTTTATAAAATAATAGTATATTTACATAATATGAAAATTCCGTATCATTTCTTCTCGAAAACGGATGAGAGAAAGATTGCTGATTATTATCTATATTAATATTATAAAGAGGTAACATTTTAATTTGTGGTTTGTATTGTTTTCACACAAAACTATTGGAAGTAATCTTCAAAGCAACTTATATGATTCTAAAAATATCTTAACCAAAATTTAAAAATAACTTTCACGTTGGATCTAACGAACGGTATAATATATATAATCTATATTATATTATAAATAATATATATAAAATTTAATGCTGGGGTTTTTGTGGAGAGCCATTTTTAAAATAAAGGTGACCAAAAAAAGCTCGAGCGAAGGAGTTTCTTATGAGCTCTGTGTTCTAAAGTATTCGTTTTCATATTATATTATTTTTGTCAATTACAACTTTAATATAAGCATTGGTTCTTTTACATAAATATGCTGTACTTGTTTAGGACCGACCAATAGGTCAGTCGGGGTCAATCGCACCTTACTCATACATGGTACCAGATTAATGCGTGATTTTGTTTCCAATGTCAAATATATGGAGCATTCTTACATTACATACACGGGAATGATGCAAAAATTAGGACAAAACAAAATGTAACTCGAACAAGTCGTGATAAAGGTAGATTTTTCAATCTGTTAATTGCCTTTACTGTATTAAGATACCTAGTACTGGGTTAGTTAGTATTATAACTACCCATATTAAATACACATTTTAAGAATCTACTTATAGAAGAAAAGTATCTTAAAACTTTAAAAGAGACCATAAAAATATATTCATAATGTTTTCATTCAACCATCGTAGAGAAGTATAAAAATATGTTAGTTCAAAGTACGAGACGTAGAATGGCTTATATATATACAAGCACCCGTCAGCATTCAGGCCGCAAGCACGCCGCACTCACGCTGGACACACGCCGCACACACCCAGCATAAAAGCTAGACATATACTGTGGCGGACTTTCTTTTAGAACTTTTAAAGGGAAACAATTTCGTAATACAAGGAAAGCTTTAAATTTTGCTGTTTTGGCAACATTTTTATTGCTGCTCCTCCCCTATTTATCATACCGTGATGTTATATATTTATCATAGCCTTCCTCGATAGATGGACTATCTTACACTGAAAGAATTTTTCTAATCCGTCCACTAGTTCCTGAGATAAGCGCGTTCAAACAGACAGACAAACTCTTCTGCTTTATATATTAGTATATCTATACTAATATATACTATACATCTGTATGGAGTTCTAGAGTTTATATATATATAAAGCTCTAGAAGGTTCTGTTCAATAATGACAATGAAAACCTACCCTATTACAGACAGACGATTACATCTGACCCTTGCGTGAGCTTTGGTTGATAACAAAAGGAATTACTAAAATTGTCGCTAAAAATATTCTAAAAGCCTTACTTTGTTAGCATTAAGGTTGTATTTTATGATATCTTTGTGAGGTGCCTTCGGCACCAAGCGGTAGCAGGACTGCAGGCTGTCCTCTGGAGCACCGATGCCGATATGTGGAGGAAGGCTCTGATCATAAAAACCAATTATATTAATTGTTATAAGACTTAAATACATATCACTGAAAATAGTTGTAATATAATAAATAGTAAAGCATTCAATTTTATGATATATCTAAAATATCAATTTGATTCCGAGGAAAGGCACAAAGCTCTCACCTTAGGAAATTCTTTCTTGGTGTCGTGATGAACTTCAATTCTCGGTGGCTGTTCAATGTTCAGCAAACACCTTGAACACAATTTACATGTTAAGAAACAGACTTCAGTCATGAAACACTAACAATTTTAAACATATTTCTACGTATTTAAATTTACATACTGTTAAATATTATAGAAATAGTGCTTAAATAGTAAATATTTTTCTCAGCTAAATCCGATGCAACGTGGTTCTTATTTATAAAAAATGTATTCACGTCTGGAAGATAACACTTTTTAACGACCGTTGAGATAAGACTAGGATTATAAGAAAATATGTAATGGCCTCAGCTTAGAGAAGTGTCGCTGAAAAATTTATAAAAAACCTTAAGAAAGTAGCAATAAGTATGAAATTAATTGCAAATTAATTAAATCGAAATGGTCCATTTATCTTATCAGATGATGCGATCCATAGTTTTTAATGACTTGCCGAAACCTTGGTCTAGGTTACGCAATTCAATCGAATTAATGATGATGTATGGATGACTCCAACAGCCCTATTATTTTCTATTTCCAAAATAATACACCATTTATTCAGTAATTTTAAGATCAGAATCAAGAGAACAATTATAATACGTTAAGAAAATATTTGTAATGATGATTTATAATCATTTAGTTTAATAGATTTGGAACAATTTTTAAAACTTGACAAGTTAAATATTTTTGTTTATAAATAACAGCTGCAGACATCCAGAACCTCTGCATACAGTTACATGCTCAGACTGAGACGCAGCAGTAAGCCCGGATTGTCTAGGCATTGTCCTAGTTGGCTCCGAGCATTCAGTTATAATCCTTGAAGTACAAACTTGTAATATTTTCGCGTGAAGCTGTCGCAGTCAAAGATCAGGAACCGACGACCGAGAACGAAAATTGTCTCCCCCACAATCAGGTCTCTCGGCGAGTAGTACTCCGTTATTTCCTCATCAGTTGTCTCCATCGCAATAGAGGGGAATGATACTGAACAAAGAATAAAGCTAGAATTAATCAAAGCCTTTGACTTGTAACGGACGCGTTTCAAATATGTCGAGACCAATTCGAGATACATAATGAGGGTTCACCGCTGAAACTTTCACAATATTGTTAAAAAATATACAATATTTATTCAAAATATAAACAAATTAATATATTTTAAAGAATTTTATCCGTACGAAGTAAAAAATCCGTACGAAGTCCTACATAAGTAATTTTGAATGTAAAGATACAGATAGGTATATTATAAAATATAAAGTCATATAACAGAGCATTATTAATTTCTAGCAGATTCATATTTTATTTATACATTCTTCAATTTTTCATGGAAATTGTAGTTCTATAATGTTATTTCACATTTTAAGTTTCACCAGAGGAACCTCCGCGAGTCAACATTTAGCTTTAACTTCATGATGTTTTGTATTTAAAAAAAAAAATCCTATCACTCAATTTTTATTATAAAAGAAATAAACATTTAGATGAAACCTAAAAAGTTACCTGCGTTTTTGAAGTAACAATTACTCTCAAAAGTAAATAATGTACTAATTTTGTCTCATTCGTATATACTTTGGCAATTTTTACAACCTTACAACCGAAAAACTTTACAACCGAATCTTTTTAAATATATAAATATTAAAGACAGACAGATGACAAACAATTTTAATCTTCTAAAGTCCGTTTGCATAATGTTTAAAAACATTTTAAATTTAGTTACTATGTTCAGTTTTAAATTACACGAACACTTCTAAAAGCTTTTCAAATTAACTGAGAGAATTCTATATATTTGTTTCTCACTTTGATAATTAGAAAGCCATTCAACCTTTATGTTCAAATTATATGCACCTTTAATATTTTCCGTACCTATGCAAATAAATTTTGAAAAGGTTCTTAAATATTAATTTGCTAACTTAACTACGGTTACAAATATCCCATAAGCTGACGTTAAGAGTCGTAAAGGAGTTATATATTAATAATCAATCACTATCAAGCTATGAACTCTAAATTAAGTCGCACTTTAGAGTTTAGACGACTCATCTGCGGGTCAAGAGGTTCTTAAATCTAAATTAAGTGAATTCTCTCGACGATTGTACCCACATGTTCCTACGTAAATTACCGGACAATTCAAATGTGTGAGTAAAAAATCTATATTATTTTTCACCTGGTCTTTCTTTCCACTTCTTTGGTAATTTTCTCTTCTTAAGCAGAAGTGGGAAGGGATCTTTTCCACCTCTTCCATCGTGCAGCTCCTAAAATAATATGAGACATTAGTTTTTGAACTAATTATTTACACTATATAGACACTTATAAGGTTTGATAAAAGTTATCGATTTCTCAATTATGATGAAACCATTTTTAAATACTTCGGTGAAAAATATGGCTATGAAGTGGGGTTAAATTTTTGCCTTTCATAATCAGAGTGTAAGTAAGTATGGCGCACATTTTATGTTATAAAATTAGAATTGAAGATATCCAAAGCCTTAGATAACGAATAAATACATCTATAACTTTGTAATAACAGTGATTATTTTATTATTATTTGATAAAAATCATCGTTACTTAAGAATATTTAGTGAGTACTTTTAATTTACTAGTATTGATTAAATATTATTTTCTGCAGCTATATTTAGAACACCTTTCATTACCGTCTCGTTCCGACTGCAACTTAAGTGACCGAGCAAAAAGCGAATATCGTGGTTACTAAAAAAATAACTTTAAAACCAGCCACTTACGTTTTATTTTAAACTGGCAACAAGCAATATAGCGGTTAATTCACATTTTTAATATAAACTAATGATACAACATACAAGAAAACTGAAATACCTTTATAGAGATATTATCGTCCTGGAGGAAGTAAAGCATTTTATACTCGGCCAGCTCCCCGTAATGTGCGTCGCGATTGTCCCAAACTACGTTAAACCTAAAACATACAAACACGTTCCCACATTGTCATAGGCTTCCTAAATCTACTAATATTATAAATTTTAACGTGCAAGTCGTGGAACTACCGGTCCACTACATTACTATAAGAAACACTATCATAAAAATGCCTTATGAAAAATATATAGCAAAGTATACGTAAGGCGTGTTTGCTATTGTCATTCCTTTCAGAATCACTCAGCTGTAATGGATTATTGTTCCATGATGTACGTGTATAACGCTTTTGGTTCTCAGAACACCAAAGTTCAGCAAAGTTCAAATCTGTCTAATAGTATTTTTAGTGGTGTTCCATCAAACAATAATTTTCTATGACTATTGTTACTGGATCTTGTACACCTTTGGTAATCTGTGCATATTACGCCTTCTGTAATCTATACGTAGTAAATAAGGAAACAAATACAAATAACTAAATTCAATAACAAGAAACACGTTACAACTGCAAAAGTGATACATGTATGTTTACATAATTATATTACTTGTTTAACTACCTTCCTGTTTAATAATCAAGACTGTTATATAAATAATTATGAGCCTAATACATAATGTTAATCCGTCCGTCAAAATAATATTGATTAATTTTATAAGTTTCCAACAGATGGCGGTGTTAGCTAAACTGTTTGTGTAACATCGTCCTAAACTTGAAAAGTTGTCATTCTATTGTATCGAAATTCTTACACAACTATTTACCAATGTAGTATACGTATGTACGTATACCTAAGGGTTTTTATATACTTTTATATTAAAGTTCAGTAGGAAACGGGCATTTCCAAGAATTGAATGCGGAAGTCGCAGGCAACAGCTAGTTGTAATATAAAACGTCCAAAAAGATAATAACTTAATTTAAATGAGAAGTCTTAATGTTTTCGCCGAGGCCTCGAAAGGCCTTATATATATTAAATTCTAAATTCATATTCCAACAATGGTTGTGAAAAATGGTAAAGACCGTACTAAAGTGTCCTCTAAGTAATATATTATGAATACGGAGGGCTATGCAGGGGTGTGATTTATTAAAATCCGACCACCCTGACGCCAGGGTTAATAGCCGTTATAAATAACTAATGGATTTATCATTACTCAAAACACGATTACTCCTGTAATCAAAATAATTTAAATAATATCATATATTTGTTATTATCGGCACTCAATTCTTTAAGTATTGAAGCTTCTTATTGGACATGTTATGTGAAACTTACACATACCTAAATAGCTTTGTGCTAAAAAAATAACAAAAATAACCCTTCCTTAGAATTGCGGTTGTGTTCATTTAGAGTAATTACATTTTGCGAACAACGGTACAGAGGAGACTTATTAACGTAAATATCTTTTACTACTCATTGACTTATGTCATTGTACTTATGTACATACCTATACAATTAAACTTACTTTAGATGAAACAAATGAAGCTATATTTATATTATTATATATTTATACCGTCCTAAAACTTATTATGTATCTAAAAACTATAATAGAGTAGGGTAAATATTCTCGATATTTATTTAAATATTAATCAATTTATACAACATGGCTGACATGTTGGTATCTATTTTGGTATTTTGGTTCAGAATTGTATTTTTACAAAATATATTATAAGACTTATTTTCTGGTATATTTTTTTATCTGGTAAATTGATTTTACATATCTGTAACAATCAAAACATATTCTAATGTTGTTTTTTCCTATTACCCATGTTACTCTTTGACAGCGTTGTCAGATTTTGTTTCGGGGAATAGAGTAAAAAAGTGTGATTGGCTCGCTGACAAGCGGAACAATGAATAAAAATATTAGTAGTTTTTATTTCTTATTCATTTATTTGAGTAATAAATATTGTTTCCAATCTTAAAAGCAATATTAAATATCTTTTACTGGAGAAATATAAATAAGTAATACTTACATTACATAGTACATACTTATTTATATTTATTTGAAGATATCACTTCCTTTTTCTCCGTACAGGATTAAATTTTATTAGTAGCATTGCTTCCATCAAACTTCATCTATCTCTGCATCTATTTCTGGAGTTAAACCATTTTAAATACATTTAGGCAAAAGGGCGTTTGAAAAAGCAGTTTGAAGTTGGGACAATTAATATGATAGAAATTAGTTTAAACATATTCTTGGTATTATTTTATGAAAACGGGACTGAGCTCATCCCGCGCGGGAGATTTAATTTTGGACTAAAAATCGAAACGTCCCTAAAAAATAGAGACCACTGGCAACACTGCTCTCCGACATGTCTGCGCTTTATACGGTTAATACGTCAGTAGTGGGTCGTTAAAACACTTTTCGTTTTTCATAGGAGTGACTGAAGCACTTTAAGACGAAGTCACGGGCAGCAGCGAGTGACACATTAATTAAAAGATTATTAATTAAACGTTTACGAGAACACTGTCCATTAAGATACATTAAGATAAATCAATACCACAGACCTTCATAAAAGTTAAAAATGTAACCTTTTCACTGAATTTAATTAGTTAAATATATATATATATATATATATATAACATTAGACACAAGATAAAACATTGACTAACTTTCCTCCTCTGTTTGTCAACCCATTTACTTTTTATTTTTTAATTTGTATTTTGTTAGACAGCTTTTGACAATATTAACTGTCACCTATACAAATATATAAATATATATTTAATTGTTCGGAATTGTTTGATATAAGTTAAGTATAAGTTCAAATAAATAAATATTTAAATGATGCTAGTATTCAAATATTTAATTTATTTTTAATTTTAAATGTAATCCGACATCTCGATTGCTTTGTTGCTACCGTGTTCACTGGAAGACGAGATGGAGGCGACTGTCTTTAGTAAGTCGGTTAATTAGTCATCTATCTCTACTTTAAATGTAAATTAGAAATAATTGAACCACGTATTCATCTTAAAATTTAAATATTGGTTATGGGCGAACTTCGATCTGTTGGCGAAGACTAGTTAAATAGAAACCTAAAATTAAATAAAGTTCACTGGCAGTTAAATGAAATTAAAAATAATTTAAATAAAATGTGATTAGTTTACCTATCACTTACACCTGTATTCAGAATGAGTCTCTATCTCTATATAAATGTTCTAATTTAATTAAGTTTGAGCCTAAATAAAGTTGGTGATGGTGCTATTCGACAGTCCTTCATTATTTATGTGGAAGGAAAATGTCATTGTCAAACAACAAAGATCGTAGGTTATATTAATAACACGTAAAGATTTGCATATAGTTTATTCAAGTTTGCATCTGAAATTTTATGATTATTAATATCCAGAAAATATTCATAAAATGCGTGTTCACAAATAACTTGAAAAATCAGCAACTAAACATTAGTTTGTGAGCATCACCTATTGACATCTGTATTGAAGAGTAAATACAGGTTCCAACTGGATTTCAACCTGCCTTTAAGTTATCTGAAAAACTAAGATCACTCACCTCTTGGTTTTTAGTTAACAAAATGACGCACGGTTAATCGTGTCCCCTGTTCTGTCAAAAATACTGTTTAATGGCATTAAATTTAAATTATTTAAAATAATAATGAAAATATAAAGATATGAGTATATTTAATTTGTGTCGATATACAAAAACTATCTTTAAATATATTGAAGGGCCTGTTGTTACGAAAATAGCCTGAAATAATCCCAATCTATGAAAATAAGTTATTTATTTGTCTGGATGAAATCCTCTACTAGAGATGTGTTTATGGATTATATAACGAGCCGGTGAAACAACACAGGGCTCTCACGGGGAAACTCAAACTAGATATTCAGAGGTTTTACTTATTAACATAATGTCTCTATTACCGTATTTATTTTCGTAGAGAACGTTGTTTCAGTGGAGATATTTACTGAGACTTCGTTCTTGTTTGTACTTGCTCGTACTTATTCGTATTTAATAACTCTTATGAGTTTTAAATTACATATCAATTAGTGACTATACTATATTATACGAATATGTTTAAATTAAGTGCCTCTACGCATACTTTAAAGTCCGATATTCTGAAATTCTTTGTTTTATCCTCTCAGCTGCTCCTGGGGTGTAAATCATGTCAAGTAGATTGACCTAGATTGGCTGTCGTCTAAATTGTCAAGTTACGTTATACTTGAGCCTTTATTCATTATAATTCAGTTACCAAATGAAATACATTTTTTTAAATATACACATTAATTAATTATGAAATGTTATTACCACGTCTAATACAAGACATGTCATGGCATGTCATGAATAATTTTCCAGTCATTGAGGGTGGTCAGACATATTTATTTAAAGTTTCTGAATATACAAATACGGTATAGCCATTAATTTAGAGGACCTCGCCACTCGTGACAGTCGATCCATTGTAGAAGCTATTACAAGCACAAGCCATACCTTTTATTTCATTTATTTGATTTATTTCAATCACTATATTTGTCACATCAAAGTACAACTTTGACATTTTATAGAAAATATTAGAAAGCTAATTTTCTTAGAAAGTTTGAAGGAGTATCTTGTTGCTTATTTGTTATATGGTAAGTAATTAATTGATTTATTTTATTTAATTAAAGTCAAATTTATTATTCAAAGTCAAACTATTTTTTTTTATTAAAATATGCAAACATTACACTTATGAAACGTCAGACTCTAGATGCACGGCTCCAAAGTTTCGGTACATGGAGAAGAACCGGCAAGAACTGCATGGATAGTCTGTTGACTAATTTATTAAATTACAATTATCCATGGTGTTGAATATTTCAGTCACAGACATTACTGATATGTGAGAAAAAAAAATACTTTTCAAGTCAAGCATGGTACCGAAAAGAAGACTAGAAGTTCTAAGAAGCTTTAACATTTACAAGGACTTAAAAGATTTCAACTTTAAATATTCAAAACAATAGCACTTATGTAAGTCAACAGACTTCGGACCAAGAACGCCAATAGACAACACCTCGGAAGTAATGACAGTAAAGTAACATGCGTAGAATTTTTAACACATTGGTGATTGCCAAACCCTATCCGTAGGATATTCCTTAGTATTATAATAAGCTTTAGATACAAGGTGTCTAATGAAAGCTCTAAATTTATTATCCAATAAGCAAGTGACAAATTTTGGAAATTAATTGTAAAAACGAATTTCCTTTGAATAGCTTTTTATTATAAAGAGTCTAAATTTAGAAACTATTATTATATGCTATCTAGTATTTATATTGCCGCTTTTTCGGACGTACATAACATTTTCTAAGATAGAATGATGTAGGCGTCAGTATTGTAGCAACTTTGAATACCCTTTCAACGGATTCCCAAGGGCCCATATGGAAAATAACTCGAACTACTCTCTTTTATGAAATAAAATTTAATGATAAATCTGTTCTTGATCCCCAAAACAGAACACCCTTAGACATAACACTATGGAAGTATGCAAAGTAAAACAGCTTGGTCATAGCAACATCAGTTAATTACCTGATTTTCCTAACCGCATATGCTTCCGGACTTAAACGGTTAGTTAGTATGTTAATTCGAGCACCCCTTTGTAATTTTAAATTTAGGACTAACTGGGCAAAGAAAACGTGAGTCACTTTTTATTAATTCGTGTTAAATAATAATATTTAAGTAAAAGATTGTTGGTCGCAAACTATTTTAAAACTACCAATAAAGTATCGTTTAGATGTCATATCCGTTTTTTACTTGTTTTCTTTAAAAATTAGCGACGTATCATCGGCAGACAGGATTATATAACATTAAATGGAGACCAAATAGGGTAAATCGTTAATTAAAGCTAAAAGCAAAAAGGTCCAAGAATTGACCCTTGAGTAACGCCAACATTTAGTAATGTACACGAAGAAACGGCACCATTTTCACTTATTTTCTGTTCTCTTTTAAAAAAACACTTTTTTTAAATAAGCAGTTCGGCCACGAACTTCGTAATGGTGAAGTTTATGGATTAAGGTATTACGGCCAACGAGATCAAATGCCTTAGAGCGATCACCAAAAATTCCAATGGAATCCTTTGAGTTCTCGCAGACATACAACATACAACGCGACCAATACAACACTTGCGTCAGTGGTCGAACTCCGCATTAAATTATTTGTTTTAAATTAATATATAATATCATTTGGTCCAGAATAATTTTCGTAAAATCATAATTTTTACCTTATGACGGTAGTACGAAAATGGGTCTATATTTAGAGAAAAATATTTTTACAGCTGGTATTGAAAATGAGTATTACTTTACTGCAATTCATGAATACTGAAATGGGACAATTATCTGTACATTGATTGAAAATGCCAGCAGGAACAATAGTTTTCACAATTATAGTAAAAACTGTAAAAGATATACCCCACAGACCCTCGGTGTTCTTTACATTCAAATTTTCATACAAAAATTATAAATGATTTTATTTTCGTTTTTGAACTTAATTTCTGTTAGGAGCTGATTCATTCAGCTATTATTATTTTTGATTGATTCAGCTAACACGCAGGAAGATTGAATAGCTTTAGTAATTTGTATCGGAATATTACTGAAGTAGTCTTCTAGGGTCTTAGCGACTGTATTTACCATTTTCTACCACCTATATTCAAACATATATCGGTATCTCGTTCCTTTGAACTCCACGTTTCTTTACTTATTACTTGCCACAGTACAGTTTTTATTTTATTAGTTGAAGAAGCTTCTTCATTTTAGTACTCATTTCCATGGATTTAGCTTGTATACAAACTTTCTAAAATATTTTCTAAGGTTTTTATATTATACATTTTTATACGTTTACAAAGATTTTTATAATATAAATTATATAAGGTATGTCTACTTCTTCGTATGCTTCAGGTTACCTAATGTATAGAATAAAATTCTTTGTAAATTTTATTATATTTTCCTTCAGTACGTTGTGTTACACGTTATTGTGTTACAATATTGACAAATAAGACTTAGCCAGTGTTTTTTTTAAATATCTATCAGTTGCCCTTTATTATACCTGTAAATATGAATACTATGCCTTAGTTAAGAGCTATCTGAGGATCAAATCCTTAATAATAATCAACACATTAATTCAAATAACATGGAAGCATTTTGAACATACATATTTGATAGGGCGGGAAAGAGGTAGCTCATAATGTTTGCTTTGGTTTCATCCCACGAGACTTGTCACTGTCTTTAAACTTCTAATTAAGTTTTGTCAGGAAACATTGTTACAGCTGACAGAATGCCATCATGTAAAATATATATAATAAACACATATAATATATAATGCTAAAGAAAAACCGTCTTCCTACTTCGTTATAACTTTAGTATTTCATTAACATACACATATTTGTTAAATATATATAAGTAAATAAACATCAATAATTATTACATATATATACATATAAATAATATATGAAGCATTGAATTTAAAACCCCTTGCCATTGAACACAATAGAAACTACACCTTGTAACAATAACACTGAAGAGGCTCATAATACATATTCGGAGGGTAAATGAGCCGTCCAGCCATTCAGTTATTGAGTTATGGGAGGTCGTTCCTCTGACATTTCGCTTTGGTGAGAGTTTAAGTTATAATGGCCATCGATGGAAAATATATTTTACTCACGCTAAAACTTTTCCTTCGTACTCCAGAAATCTAAGGAGACGATCGTCATGAGGTTTTGACCGCTTTGGAGGTTGTATAGATTTCCACTTCTCCTTTTCAGTGTAAGGGTCCATAGGGAGCGCCTCTTCCTTCGACAGTTCTATTCCCTGGGACTCCAGCCATTCCTGTGAAAGCGATCAAATTAAACCGGATTCCAGTTTTATGTTATACCTTGAACCAAATTGAAACTGGATCAAAAATTTTATAAATGTCAATTTACGACAAACAAATTATTTGTCACGAGTGAAATATAACAACAACGCTTTTACAGATCATCAAATGTCCCAAAATTTCAAATATCGACATAATAGAGCGATAACTTTTTAGTATACCATTATAGACGTATGTATTCTGTAGTATGTCTGTCTGTGCAGATGCTGAATCTTGTAATCTAATTGATACACCTATGGGTAGGTAGGGTCGATCGAAAGCTGTCCAGAGAAGCGGCTCAGCAAGCCTACCATGAACTAGAATATATAAGTAATATTACAATAATCTTAATTTCCAATACGTCCGTAAAACTTACGTAAAAGTAATATTACTTCAATAATGTTTCGATACGTAGTTTTAATGACGTCATTCTAAATCATTCATTCTTTACTATGGCATAGAAAACATTATTAATTCGTACCATGAAGTGTGTTTTGGCATTTTATATATAAACAATATAATATAATATGTGACCATTTTCATATATTATATTGTTTATAACTATTTGAAGAAAGCATTCATTCTTCTGCGTCTCTACCATTGTCTTATGCTCATGGCACGAATCAAAGTTGTATCATTGTATATTGGAACAAAACTTTTTAAAACTATGATAGTTTTTAAGAGTCGTGGTAGGCCTGCCATTGAACACAATAGAACATAAAGACCGGTTCTAAATTCGAATCCGGGCTGACACCATAACTATAATACGGAATATAATTTTAATGAAGATTTGAGATTATAAATATTTCACGAGTATGAGACATCTTATGGCAAATAAATTAAATCATGGATGAGTTCTACCAAAAAGGACATACTGTAAGTAAAATTATAAGTTTTTTTTAAATTTAAGTATACTATATAATTCTATGAGTTCATTCACAAATATTAGATAAAGATGATAACTAATGAAACAGGATTTAACAAACATACATACATACATACATACATACATACATACATTACATTGAAGTTATATTAGTAATATAAGAGTAACGACTTTTCTAAACAATTATATATCAGATCAATGGGCCTAATAGAGTCGATTGGCTTTCAATGTTACAAAATAATCTTATATTAATATAATATAATTGTAGTTCGATACCAACCCCACCAACACCGTTGTGTAACCCAAAATTACTTTTATTAGATAATTAATCAATTATTTTCAGTTCGTATTTTCCATTTTCAGTGGCTTTCTCTATTATTACTGCAGACGCTTAGATTGCATTCGACCGAGGTCGGTCGGTTCATCGATTAAAAACATTCGACGACCCTGATTGATGGAATTGATGGTTTCATTTCGATAAATATTATTTGGTAAATAATTGCTGTATAGAGTTTTATTCCAATGAAGTTCAAACTTCATAGAAGCAGCCGCGTAATTGTTCTTAGTTGGCACTATTGGAAAACAAGATAAAGACATTGCTTTTCGTTTAACATTCTTTTTCAATGAGTGCCGAGGAGAGGACTTATCACTGATTATATCAGATTTACGATTTAACTTGAAAGTGTCTTTGATAAATGTTTGCTCTTTAGAGTTTAAATAAAGTTTTTAATTGAAAAAAGTAGAAGAGTACCTATTATATTATTAAACTAGTATCAACTAGTATTTAACACTAATCGTATACTCATCTATAACCGAGCTTGTCTGTTAGGAACTTTGTTATAGGGTATTTTAGTATAGCATAGATCTAAATAATACTATAATACTTTCATAATACTTCGATGGGAAATTCTAAATTCAATTCTTCTTATTTTTCTTTTAGCCTTGAAGGCACTGAGCTGGACCGAGGCTATTTACTAACGCAACGTACACATTTCAAGCACGTTCGTCAGGTTTTAAAATTCTTTTTTTTTATTCCCAGACATATTATGCACTGTTCTTTCGTTTCTTTTTTTTTCATATATATACAAATCCTATCTATGCCCTAAGCCCTTTCTTCATAAAATATGTCTGGTGGTAAATGTGTTATGCTCAGATAGATTTGGTTATCTGTTTCTCTACTCTATTTTTATTATGAAACTGAGCCGGTTTTTTAGTCTGCAATGTTATTTGAATATGAGTTTGCTCAGTGTTTTGAGCCAGGCGTGCAGTGCGTAACTTTTATACAAACAATAATAACAATGGTAGAGAGAGACACCAGCATCATACTTCATAATATTTTTAATTATTAATCCTTTCAATTGTTAATATTATTTTGAACCTTGTTTTAGTATTATATAAATATCGAGAATGGTGACTTTTTTTTCTAATATTGATCAGTTATTGTTATACAAGATGCAACGGGTCACTGCCGCCCCACGCATCTCAACACACAATGTGCAACGAACTGTTACCCTGATGTTACCCAGAGGTAAATTGAAACATTTAATGGATATAGAGTAGGATAATAAAGTTCTGACATATTTGCATTTAAATTAGGTACATGTATGTATTTGAAACAAATGTAAATTAACGGACCTTTGTTCTTTGCGTTCAAAAACATTCAATCAATGTTTTGTTTTCATTAAATTTTAAATGCACCTCATTGCTATTACTAGTTGTTACTTGTATTTGAAAACTGATACTATAAATTAACATTAAATTTATATAATAAATAAACAAATTACATTTATTTAAAATACTTAAAATTCAAGTAGTATTCATGTATAGACTATACATAAATAAACGTTTACAAAACACGTTATTTAAATTTGACATAAAATTGTAACGATAAACTCAATGCCGAGTTTCTATTCTAAACTAACCAATAGTGTAAGAGAGGCATTTGTATTTAAATCAAAATATTTAAAAACATTATATAGACAGTGATCTATAACTAAAGTCAAAGATAACCACAGCCTTTATAAGTTATCGTGAAGATACCGTTAACAGTCGACGTGACGTCACAACCCGACTCAAGTGACAGTTGCGCGCTGCGCCGAGCGCCGTCAAACGAATATTTACTCGTACGTCGCACTCGAACGCGCGAACTCTTCTTCAAACTGTCCAATATTTAATAATAACAAAATGTCTGCGATATCTTTAACGAATCCTCTTGTGCAATCGTATATTGTGTATTCCGCGATATTAGCACTTAAACTACTATCCATGAGTACATTGACCACGTTGGTACGCATGTCACGTGGAATATTTGCTAATCCAGAAGATGCTAAACCGTTGAAGGGAAAGGTCAAACTTGATGATCCGATTGTGGAACGAACGAGGCGCGCTCATCTCAATGATTTGGAAAACATACCGGCGTTTTGGATCATCGCTGCTCTGTACGTGACCACCGGACCGGCGTTAGCCTGGGCCAGGCTCCTGTTCAGAGTGTACACTGTGAGCCGGATCACTCACTCCCTGGTGTATGCAGTGGTCCCCTTGCCGCAGCCAGCACGCGGCATAGCCTACATGGTCCCATACGCCATCAAATGGTACATGGGCCTCCAGGTGGTGTTCCATTATATAACGGCTTTGTGATTAAAATCTAATTAACAATATGCGCGATGTATTTTTTTGCATTAAATAAACTCATTATACGAATCGGTTTTTTGTCTTTTTTTGTCGAATTAATTTTAACCTCTAATATACTTAGATATCTTTACAACACTCATAATTTTAAATACCTATAATCAACCATCAAAATGAAACCCTCAATTTTGCATTGTCATCCTTCAGATAACAGATTCTTATTTATAATTCATTAGGTATTTTCTGCTTATCACAACCTGGTCATTTACAATAATATGTAAAATGGCATGGTCATACTTATGGCCAAATTACATTATACAATCTGTGCCAGTCTATCTCAACTGTTCTAAGTGACATCGCATAGTGTAATGGCTGTTAGTCCGATACTCTCTGTTTGGTGGTTGTCTATTATTTATCTCTCAAGGTCAAATAGTATAGTTCAAATCATAATATAATTTGGCCATTATGGCGCGCTTACAAAACAAGTAGGTAAAAAATTGCCTAACTCATTGACAAAGCTTGAATACATACAGACTCCTGTATGGTCGCGGTAATAATTTGTAAATTATACAATTTTGATAGCTAAATGTATATTTAATATTTTTAAAAAGATATCTTACCATTTAATATAATATTTATATATCTTACTATTTACTATTTTATGCTATGAGTATTAAAAGGCTGCAACTTGATCTTCTAGATGAAAAGGGCTAGGTCAGCCGAACTTGACTTGTTTTGTTGTTTTGTTAGTTTTGATAAGCTCATATCGTCGGAGTTTATGGAGCGACCTGAAGGTATCTTCTATTATAAGAATACGACACGTAAAGATTTTATATATAATAACGAAATATAAATAAATTAAAAAATATCTACTCGATTTAGAAACAAAAAAATAATTTATTCTTCAGATATCCAACGGTTTCTTAAATATTCAGAGATAAGGAGGACAACGTCGAAGACCTTAAAATATGTGTGAAGTGACGGAAGTTTTTTTTAATATTAAAAACTATGAAAGGTATATAAATATTTTTAACAAATAATAGGAAATAAACTTTACATCCGTTGCATTAATTTGTTTCATTGCATTAGGTTTGATTTTGTAGCAATGTGCACCGAAAATTCATAGTTCATAATTCTATTAAAGTATGATATTAGACAGATTTGTAAACTTTCCTTAAAATTTAAATGTTATCGACCAATCACTATAACAAGGAATTTAGTAATAAACTAAAGATAAAATAAAAATCTGATCCAAGCAATAACTATGGAACGATCAGTGAACTATGGTTACTAAATGCGTATTTAATTTATTGTTAATTAACAGCTAATGGTTGTTATTAGAAATGTTATTAATTATGCACAGGACTGTATTATCCGTGAGGCAATATAGTTAATTACCCAGGGGCCCAGCTTTAGCCAGGGGCATCGCACGGGCCAGGGGCCTCACGACTCGGGGGAGGGTTACACGAGTAAACAACCGAGTGCCGGAGTTTTGATCCCTTAGAGAGGATCCAGGCACTAAAACACTCGTTTTATTATTAAATATCAATATATTCTTTAGTCACAGGTTATTGGCACATATTTGTATCGTATATTTTTATGAAGCTTTACAATACCATCCAAAACGTTATCTTAATACACTTGGGCTGAAGTCTTCCCTCCTTTTTAACAAAAAATACTTCTTTGACCATATTTGACGAAGAATGAAGGTAACTTTTCCGACTGCTTGCGGCACTAGTTCAAAGTTTGAGCTTTTAATTTTGATATTTTAAGTTCTTCGAAATCCGAAAGGTTGGTATAAGTACCTATATATACCTGGTATAGTCAAAAGTACAATATAAGATATACTTTTTATAACGCTTAAAAATAATAATAATACATTTTTAACACGATGTTTTAAATGCCTAACAGTAGCAGTGTGTGTGTGTGTGTGTATGTGTGTGTGTGTGTGTGTGTGTGTGTGTGTGTGTGTGTGTGTGTGTGTGTGTGTCAGTCAGTGAGTTGGTTAATTTGTCACCCACCTCAATGGGTCGTTAGTTTAGGACAAGGAGTTCAGCAATCTTTCTATGACTCTTATAGCAATATTACACTAACTTTCCAATTCATCTTAAAACTAACATTACTCCAATGAAGTTTCGGCAAGAAGTTTTGATGACGTCATCAGAAATCATTCATTCCTTTACAATAGGAAACATTATAAGCTCGTAGCATGAAGTGTTTTAGAGTTTAGACAATTGAAACATTTATGTAAAGAAAGCATTCATTCTTTTACGTCACTAAGCAGGAACAAAACCGTATAGAGCTCATGGTAATATTATTGTAATATTGCATCAAAACTTCTTAAGACTATGATAGTTTTAAAACTTCATGGTGAATCTGAGCCGGATGCACACAGACGAGGAAATTCATCTTCATCATCAGGGTAAGGGGTGTTAGTTCATATAATATAAAATCTCACTGTAGGTACTCTTCAACATATAACACATTACTCGACTTCATATTGAAATTTAAATAATAATAACAATCATCCTGCCCTAAGGTCAATTGTTTGGGGTCCACGAAATATGTTAATTTGACATATTGCTAGGAATTTGCCAGTTTTAAGACCCGAAGCCATAATATGAAACATGCAATAATTTTTTTATACATAATAATAACCTAATATATTATCGATTACATAAATAATGATTAATAAAATTAAATAACAAATTATAAAGGGCCTTAATTAATTTTATTTATCCTGAATTCTACATAAAAACAAAAATATAACGAAAATATATTCTTAAGTTATTTACTTAGAACGCCTCATATCTTTTTAAAATAAACATTGGACTCGATTATCGATAAAAAAAATTATGATGATAAATTACTGACTTGTACATTATAATTTTTATCTTATTTGTTTTTTCTTAATCTTTTTCATATTATTATATGACACAAAATAACTCATTTTTTCCCGCGAGGTGCTTGCTCGAGTCAGCCCTGGGTATGCCAAATAATAGAAAATAATTTACTGTATAATGTAATAAACGTATGATTTTTTTTTATATACCAAATTAATCGATTTACCTATCGACGTATCATTGCACCGAGCGATGCCCTTGTCATTTTAAGTACTTAAGTTCATTGATGTGTCTGCTATGTAATATATATTTTAACTCCTCCGTTGAGACAGACACACATACTGACAAAATGTACACCTTATAGACACACACACTTTATAGACATATCATTAATGATCAACCACCTTTTATAAGATCTATCGGTCGATAAGATTTAATCAGTTATTTTATCATAAGTATAGATTTGAAATCAATTGATATCGATAGATGCCATCGGCACCTATCTTACTTGAAGTACGATATTCGTTGCAGTACATAGGTACGAATACATTCATGTGACGAATAATGAATTGGCGATCACTTCGCGTCTGTTCGTCGAGGTAACAGCTTGTGTCGTTCATAAATAAACATTACATCAGCATGGTGCCCGTCACGATAATTGAACCGGCTGTAAAGTCGTATATAGTCTGCTCTGGCATTCTAGCCCTAAAAGTATTGGGCATGTCCCTGCTCACAGGGCGTATACGATATAAGAAAAAGGTCTTTGCCAACGAAGAGGACGCCAAGAGCAAAGGCAGCGTTGTGAAGCTCGACGACCCTGACGTGGAGAGGATACGTCGCGCTCATCTGAACGACCTGGAGAATATACCAGTGTTTTGGTTGCTCGGTGCCTTGTATTTGACCACAAATCCCTCAGATGAGGTTGCCACAACCCTCTTCAGAATGTACACGGCGGGCAGGGTGCTCCACACAATAGTGTACGCCGTCAAGACGCTGCCCCAACCCGCCCGCGGTATATGTTTCGGGGTTCCGTATTTCATTACCATGTACATGGGCGTACGAATTGTATCACATTACATCGCCTCTTTGTAAAATTATTATCATATTTTTTTTAATTAAAAACTATCAGATCTCTTGTAATTTCAAAAACAAACACAAAAGTACACATCTTGAATATTTAAGGATACTTTTATTGTATTTAATATATTACGTTCAAGTTATTTTTAGATAATAAATGAACTTATAAAAATGTCAAGCTATTTGGTTTTATTTGAAGGATTGTTTCTGGTATGATATAATATGTATGATATACGTATGTCATCAAAATATTAGCTGGTATGTATGTGAAGTGTTAAATGAATGTTGGATGATGATTTTCTGCTTAAATGATAACAATGTCGTCTTATCAGATATTGTAGATATTTCATAATGTGTGATAAGAACAGGTACATTTAATAATATAATTAACAAACTATACACTTTTGTATATTTCTTTAATTAATTAATTCCTTTCTTTTTAATTCGTCTATCCCATACGATTTGACCTTGACGAATAGCTAATAGGCGTCTCCACCAATCAGAGGGAAGCAGTGACTCACTAACAGCCATTTCACTATGCGATGCGATTTAGACCAGTTGAGATAGAGTGTCTCAGATCGTATAATGTAATATGACCATAAGGCTCTAACAGTAATACTACTGTAATATTCTCAACATAGTGGTTCAATGAACAAAATCGCAGCCTGACCCTGATATATAATTAGGGCATTTTAATCTACTGTGATGCTATGACTACTGTGTAAGTAAATAATATATCCACGAGTAATAAATACCTATACATTGTTTATTTACATTTAAGAATATATAACAATATTATTATTATTTAATTATCACAGGTCAGAGGTCAAAGTGCAACTCTTCAATGCAAAACCATGACATTGTAAATTTTACCTACTAGCAAGATTGTATTTAATTACCGGATATGTAATATTATGTCATAATGTATGTATATATATATATAATTGTATCTGCATTGTATAAACAGTCCAAGTGGCCTTGACTCTTATAGACAACGCACTGACGTAATGTAGGTACATCGTACAATAATATTATAATAAATTAACACTTGAGATTTATAACACTTTTAGAATAGACTCAAATCTACAAGGCCGTTATAAGCGCTTGTAAGTAACCCTTAAATTGGGCTTCTTTTAAAGGATCATTTCAATGTTTAATTAATTTTTTACTGTTTGTTTAAGCTGCTATACATATAATTGGACATTTTAAATCTGTATAGGCACGTCATAGCGTAACTCCCCAGAAA
Source organism: Dircenna loreta (assembly GCA_963555665.1). Taxonomy (NCBI): domain Eukaryota; kingdom Metazoa; phylum Arthropoda; class Insecta; order Lepidoptera; family Nymphalidae; genus Dircenna; species Dircenna loreta. The sequence goes on along the minus strand of OY743093.1, from coordinate 12,054,734 downwards.
TATAACTGATGCAATTTGAGGAAAAACTAAAATTCTATGAGACATCGTCCCGGGCTTCATAATGATGACTCGGCATTTCTATGCTTGATAAAACACTAACAAATACTGACCGTTCACTAGTGATCAGGTCGCCGTGGTGACCACACGCTGTGACATGTTTTCTGTACCCATAGCTGAACCGGCCGTCCGGTCCTACATCTTGTACTCCAGTATCCTGGCGTTGAAAGTACTTCTCATGGCCATACTGACGGGACGGGTGCGTTACACGAAGATGATATTTGCCAACGAAGAAGACGCGAAAATTGTAAATGGAAAAGTTAAATTGGACGACCCAGAAGTGGAGAGAGTGCGGCGAGCTCATCTGAACGATCTTGAAAATATACCAGCGTTTTGGTTACTTGGAGCCCTATATCTAACTACGGGCCCGGCGTCCGGATTTGCCACCAGACTTTTCAGATGGTATACAGGATGTCGCATTGTTTATACCTTTGTGTACGCAGTGATGCCCATGCCTCAACCTGTGCGGGGCGTTGTACACGCGATACCGTTTTTAATTAATTGCTACATGGGGTTCCAGACCATATCACATTACATAAGTGCTCTGTAACTCAAGTGGTGCTGTTTATATATATTATATACTATTTTAACTTGTAAGTATATAGTATATAAGTAGAAAATTATAATAATATATCCCATTCGACGCAGTCATAATTTTAAGATAGTAGATTTATTATACCTAGTAAGTAATATAAACGAAGTATAGTTAAATAATTGTTTGTATAATTGACCATTGTACGGCCACCGTTATATTTTATACCACTATTATAAAATAACAATAACAAGAAGGAAAAAGTTATAAATAGGTTAAAAGTAGATATATTTTGTTGAATTCCAATGAGTTTATAAACCTTCTTGCTTTAGGTAAGCTTATTGCTTGTAAATCCTTCAGCTTCATATATTTTTTTATTTTCAAATGTCAAATAATATAATAAGGGATATCTTTAGTTTTTATTTGTATTGTACACTGACGTACATTTAGTTTTTTAAATAAATTTTATGCTTTACCTAAATTAAATATTTTTTTTGTTTGAAATAGTTTTTAATTATTTTGGTACGCCTTAACCGCCACTATTCATGCTGTATTTTCTTCATAACGCTGAAACTAATATTACCGGTCAGATGACTTTCTACAAACTCAATCCACAAGTCGGTTATTGGCAAAGACTTTAAAAAAATATATAACTCAAGGAAAATATAGTAATTTCAATTATTCGTATTAAGAAATCGAATGATTATTAATTTTGTGAGTTAGTGAGATAAAGACGTATAAAACAAAAATACTGCTCTATTTAAAAAAAGTAAAGCCAATGGATGAAGGTGAGACAAGGATGGACTTATCAAGAACAGGGATGTCAACTTCGAATTCTGCTCATGAGGATGTTTTTTTTTTAAATTTTATATCGACTTCAAAAAAAAAAAAAAATTAACTATATATTACAATGGGCATTATTTTCACACAAAATCGATAGTCTTGTTAAACCGATATACTCGTAATACAGATGGCATTTGAAAATGCAATTTGTCAACGATCGGTAACTGGCGACGATATATTGATGAAACCAAATACCATCAGCTCCCACCCCTAATAAGGGTTGACAGCCCTCCAACATCTCATTGTACACATCGTTGATAACGAAGTTGATATCAATTGAGCTAAATATGTACTACTTCATAATATGAAAATCTTTAGCTAGTCAATGGATTTTGTGAAGTTACATTGAAATATTCATGTAACTTTTGAAACATCAATTAACTATATAAAATAATATTAAACTATTCATGGGTCTGTCTTCTACCAGACACGCAATATCAATCCAACCGATTTATCCTAAATTATACATGATATGATGTGATATGATATGATATTATATGATATGATATGATATGATATGATATGATATGATATGATATGATATGATATGATATATGATATGATATGATATGATATGATATGATATGATATATGATATGATATGATATGTTATATGTCGAGAGACGTGTCAGTATTAGTGTCAGGACCTATGTGAAGTTTTTAAGTTCTTAGTTACTATCAAAGATAAGGGCGGTGTAAAACGTTAATTACATAAATGAATTATTTCATGTATTTATGGCTGTTATTCTAGCAGTCAGATATATTATAATTTAATACAAGTGCTAATGAGTCCGCCGCAGTATGCTCTGGTTAACTTTTAATACTTATTTCACAGCGTATTAATTTCACAAGTTAAACTCGTTTTATAATCTACATAGTGTAAAATTATTTTCATTTTTATAATTAAAACACTGTTTCAATATATACTTTCATTATTTTAAACAACGTTTAAATAACTTTCCCTAGACACGAAGAACTGATGATAAACTTGCTTGGTGAATTCCTCGTATACGAATCTTGGAAACTCATTCCATTTATTTTTACAATCTACAAGTGCTCCATTGACTAACAGAATTGCATTTTGACATATTACGGAAGTCAAAATTGAACTACTAAAATATCAAAACTAAAAAAAAATATGAATATATCTTAATAATGTATTCAATAACAATAATTAATATTATATTTTAAACACATTCCCAAAATAGCAGTACCATTTAATAAAATTTAACAACTTATATTTATAAGAATATCTATATAATACCAAATATCGATTTAAGGATATGACAGTAATTTTTAACAAGTTAACAATAGTGAGGAATGATATTCCTAGCGATAGTTTTAAATGTACATATACAATAAATAATAGTTACTTTCTCGATATAATTTAACATTTAATATATTTTAACTTCACTGATAACATAATATAATTGTGTGTGTTTCCGACCCTAGTGTACAACGTACCTACCTACGATATAATATTGTAAATCCAGTTATTACGTCCTCGGTCAGCCCGATCGGTCACGGGCGTTCGGCAAGTCGACTAAATCTGGTGAGCTATTTTAACCAACTATAATATCAAGATGTTTATTATATATACAAAGATCTTTTACAATTAAAAGTAAATAAAGTATCAATTTGTCAGTAATTTAATGAGTAAAACAGAGACTCGATAGCCGTTAAGCGTCTGTTCAATAAAGTCGAAAATGGAGATTGTTATTACAAAGTAGCAAAGAACGTGGTGACGACTGACGACAAAAGCGTCAAATGTCGGCTATCTGTCTATCCCGCTCTACCGTTCGCTTAGTTATATTCCCAACTCTCTCTGACGTACGATCACTTGAGACAGCGTTGTCAAGGTCAATGGAGTTCAAATTAGAAGAATTGCTACCAAATGAAAAACATTTTGTCACAATTTCACTTCACGCACACCTGTATTGTATGCTGATAACATTTTTTAATAAAAAAATTACATATATAGCCGGAATTATTTGTTAATATAGTAAAATGTTCTTCTATAATAAATAATTTAATTTTCTACATTAAGGCAATGCGTGTTAATTCCGAACAAAATTTAAAAAAAAAGTCTTCTCTTCAATCCAATTTGTCAACTTATCGTGTATTATTAATAATAGCGTTATTGTGTAATCAGTTACTGGTCAGTAATAATACGTTTGTCTGTCATTAAGTAGATAAGTATAGTAAATGGTATGTATATAGGTAGGTGCTTTTCTCCTTGAAACTAATTTCTTATTATATTTTCTGTTTTGTTTCCTCTGTCAGTTCCCGCTTGTTATTATTTTGTTTATCTATATAGGTATAAGTATAATAAATATAGGAGATTTCACATGTGCGAACACATCACGATATCTTGAATCAGAAGGCCTAGACACCTGAAATCTGGCAAGAATATTCCTTTTGCCAAGTAGATGTCAGCTAAGAACGAATTTTACGAAATTATACCCTTTTTGGGGTTTGGGGTTGCGGGGGCGTTATTTGAAAAAACTCCTACTTTTGTTTTAGTATAGTATTAAGACTTTGTAAGAATAATCGTTTTAGCGTTTTAAAAATTCCCAAGAAAGCATTTTACCTAAATTGCACTCAAAGGTCTATTAAAATTCCAAAAAAATAATGTAAATCTTTAGATCTTAAAACTTTATTTGCTCATAATATTTTTAAATTAATAAACCCAGATAATGACTTAAGATTTTATGAAATGATATGACTTAAAAAGATATAAATGAAATAGCTTTTCATCGTATCGTACGATGTTCCCCGTTATTTTCCCCCGTAGGCCTACACCATGGGTAGACGTGAGCACTAATGCCAGGGCTTGGGATATATTTCTCCTATTTCCCGTGCCTGCAGGCATGTCTTCTACGCCACGCGAAGCGGGCGGGGGACATAGTTATTTTTTAAAGCAAATAACATGATTGGAATATATATTAAAATATATTTAAAATATATATTATATGGACACGAATATCAGGAAGATATCTCTCGATATCTCTGGAAGTATTGTTATTATAATTTCAATAAATTCAATTGTTTACGAGATGGTGACATCTGGTGGTGGGTGACATGTGGTGGTGGCGGCGGAATCAACAACTAATAGCAACTTTAAGAATATAATTTTGTTTGTATAACACTAATATATAATTTAGTATTTCAGAATTCCGGTAACACATTTATTAAATACCCTAAAGTTATTTTTAAGTTATTTATTTTTATAATAATACTAACAATTACATTCATATAACATATGTTAGATAAAAACATTAAATATATGTAAATTGGATATATTAAAAACAAGATGTGACTGAAATAGTCAATATCAATTGTATTTTAATTAATAAGTTAAAAGAGTATCCATGGAGTTCTTTGACGGCTCATCTCCATGGACCCACACCCCGGTACCGTGCATCAAGAGTCATCAAGAGTCTGACGTTTCATAAGTGCAATGTATGCCTTTTTCATATAAAAGGATTTGACTTTGACTAAATGAATTCTACGCTTGAATTTCAAGACAAATAGTTTCACGGACACAAAATTACAAAAACTCTTAAAACACCTTCTAACTACTTTCTTTAACCTCATTTTTACGTAAATATATGTGTTATCATTTTAATTCATATTTAAGTATATATTAAGTTATAGATTATAATATGATTTTAACTTTTTCTTTAATGTCAAATATTTAACAAGGAAAGCAACCCGAACAAATTCAATTTCAAAGTTTCAAGAATAACTATTTATAAACAATAGACTATAAATAATCTAGGTATATAACTAGGGATCTAGTTACAGTAGTCATCCCACGGTCTGTTTATCTCATCTCCCCGGATGCGGGGATTATCCATAGACGAATGGGAATTATTTAATTATGAACTAATATTTAATTTAATAGCCATTTTATTTATTGTATTTATTTTGCAGCAAATAAATTATATCAATCAATAATAAAACCTAATTATATATATTTTTTACTTCCATGGCATCTCCCGGGATGTAGTTTACGAAATATACAAATATACAATATATAATATACCGAGACCACCTGGTGTGTGTCTAGACTCTAGAGTCTAGACCACGAGTCCTAGACTCTAGTGCTCTTCATCTCTCTACATTCTACTCTCCTACAACTATTTTAAATAAAAGTATATTTTTAAAAGAACTATAATTTAATGATAATTTTTCATAAGTCATTATATATATATATTTCTCTTGTAATTCCTGTATTAATAATTTCCATACAAAAATATACAATACTGCAATTTAGCGCAATTATTTAAAGTGGTTTTAAGACGCTGCACTTATTTTAGTGCAGATGTTATATTTCTTCGGCTTATTTTTTTTTTATTATGCAAAACCCAGCTCGTTATATATTTTATGTAACTTGGTTATTGGAATAATGCTTGGTTATTTATTTTATTAATTAATAAACGCTACCTATATATTTTAAAAATTCAAGTAATATACATTAAGTGTTTCTCCCAAAATAACTATATATAATATAACTATTTATACTTAGTTATTTTTATAGCCATTGTTTTTAGTATATGTTGCCAAATCGAGTATATATATATAGGTATCGAGAATTTATAAATAATCAAAATAACCCTCAAATATATGACAATATAATAAAATATTTACTATAAGTACCTTCGTGAACAGGTCGCAGGAGACAGTGTGAAACACTTTTCCGTATATACAGATATCTTTTCCAATATCCAAATCTTTCCAATGCCAGAAGTCCCCGAGGTTGTTCTTTGGTATTTTTCCTCGTTTCACCATGCGGCCTTGCCATAACCCAGAATTCTGGAAATATAAGCCTCATTAAATCTTTAAAAGTCCATGGCAAAGGAATGTCTATCATCAAATTACCCTTAAAATTACTTTTTACACATAAAAACTAGCGTAATCTGCTGGCTTAACTTAAACTCTTAAAAACCATCATACTTCATATATTACTTTGATTACACCGTACTGTGAACTTCTGCTAGGTGACGTGGGAATGAATGATTTATTTAAATAACAAAAACAATAATATAAATATATCAAAGATTAAAACACACTTCATGATACAAGCTATTTTTTCTATAGTAAAAGAATGAATGAATTAGGATGACGTCATCAAAAATTCTTATCGAAACATTACTTCAGTAATATTATGTTTAGGACGATATCGAAAGTATCCGTTTTAATTTTTATATTTAAACTTTCGTGAACCATAACTAATATATTTATATTTACCCGACTGTAGGTATTCACGTAGAAATCATATTCAGATTTAATTTCTACGTGAATACAGCCGGGTAAATATAAATATAACATATATCCGTTTTAAAGAAAATTATTTTCATTTAAAATTGTAATTATAAAACGCAGTCACTATTAGAGATTATCAAGAACATAAGTGTCGACGAAGACGACACGCACCCGCACCCACACACACACACACACACACACACACACACACACAGTCCTCCCCCTCCCCTTTCACAACATGCAGTATAATGTAGGCAAGTCAGGTTAGTTCTTTCAGGTAATATTTTAATTCATATGGAAATGTTAAAAGTGGGTCAGTTCCTTTACTTGCGATGGGAAGAATAGCCTTTCAATAATTTTAAACCGTCCCTATTTTCTGAGTTGCTCGAAAGTCATTATTGTATTCGACTAAATTTATACAAAATCTAAAAGCACAGTCAATTATTCATAAATGACTCTTTTTTTAAATACCTGGTAGGTTTCAATTTATCGCGTGTCGTAGTATCGCGATGGTGGTTTTTGTTTACTACTGTACACTTGATTTCTTGCTGCTTGGAAATACAATATTGTAGTAAAATTCCTGGCTGTAAGCTTCGTGCCTCATTATCGTGAAGAAAGAATGACAAGTTTGAAGAGTAGATATCTTGGGGGATCTCTTGGGGGAGGGATGAGCAATGAATAAAGGCTGACATCACTCTGACCATAGTAAAATTAAAATCGCTATAATAGATAATGTAATTAAGTATATTAATGTAATTTGATATTTAACAAGAATTCTAACATAATAAAAATCAAATTTAGTCGATGTTCCAACAAAAACTTTTACAAAGATTTTAGGTTTGATATCTTAAAAGAGCTCGAAGCAAGAAGTTCTACGAAATATAACGCTCAAGAACCGTAACAGAGTGGCCTCGTAAAGCAACCAACAAATTAATTTCATTTTAAAGATACAAGTAACTATAGAAGTGGACGACGGCAAAGCTTTTTCAAACACTGCAAGCAAAACGTTGGCAGCTCTGAGAGAACATTCCTTGTAGACTGTATAATGTTTGTAGTCCGCTATATGTACTACAATTTAAAAAATCGATACTAACTATAAAATGTAACTAATCTTACGATTTATAAACACATGATATGATACAGAAAATATAAATCTGTGAATGAATATTGTAAAAATCTGATAGCAATTTCTCCATCAAGAAAAATGTCTAATTACTATATTATAAGATAAATATGCATGGGTACATCAACATAGCTAGCTGCATTTATACTTTTTGATATAAAGTTCTGGACAGGAAAAGTAAGGAATGGAAGACAGGAATACAAACATAGCCTGGGTTTCCCTTCTCGTAGACAGCAAACAGGACGTTACATTGCATTATCTAGACTCATTAATTTATACGTTCAGCGAAGAAGTTTTTATTCTAGAATACGACTAAATACATTTAGCTGTACAATTCGGAACTACCATGAACGTTAATAGCAATATTAAAATAATCTTCATTTATAATTAGTTCTAAAAATACTATTACTTTAATAATGTTTCGATGAAAAGCTTCGATGACGTCATCCGAAATCATTCATTCCTTTATTATAGGAAACTTTATTGACTTGACGTGTTTAGAATTTAGACAATTGAAACATTTATGTAATATTGTTTTTATGTCAAATATTGGTATTTAAAGAAAGCGTTCATTCTTTTGCGTCACTGAGCAGAAATAAAACCATAACCTTTCAGAGTTTGTAACAGGCTCGCTGGTATATATTTAAATTTTTTAACATCATATTGGTTTGACTTTCACTAAGGCTATATATTTTTAATTGTTTTTATATAGTTGTGAGTTTGTCTATGTACTCCAAAGAGACTAAATGCGACCCAACTAATAATATTCAATCCGAAGAAGTGATCTTTTATTTATTTCACTTCTTTTAATATTAAAATATTAGAGATATTTTGTTCACCTTAATATTTATCGGCGTTACTAACTTCCATATTGAGCTATCATTTCAATTCGATATTATTTCTACTTCGTAAAGCGCTAGATCATACCACAAATTACACAAAATAAAGTCTGTACTGGAATGTTGGATGTTAAAAGTACGTATTTGTTTTGCGGATAGGATGCTTTATCTGTTAACTTATGTAAAGGTCAAAAGCAATTTCTGATGCATTCATTCATAAACAGCGTGGAATTTTATCCATCATTGGTTTGTTTTAAAATAATAGTATATTGCATTTCGTTTTCCGAAAACCTAATAACTTGAGTTATAATAATAATAATGTACTCTTTATTGTACACCAAAAAATAAATAAAAACAAAGATATTAAAAACAAAAACTATACATAATGTACAAAAGGCGGTCTTATCGCTAAAGCAGCGAGGTTATATGTTCGTGCAATTACAAAATATTTGTGTGTCAACATCTAATTAGAATACTTATAAAATAATTAATATTACCCCGCTATAAAAACCTTAAAAACGTGATATGTTCAAAATATTATTCTAATAAACAGTAAATATTAATACGATAGCTTTCGATAGGAATATTGTATTGTACGGAATCCAACGTTCCCCTAACCAAGCCAAGCCCAAATCCAGCTACAAATTCGGGACGTTATAATAACAACAGAGGTGTAATCTTATATATTTGATTAATATTAACATATAAGATGAGAGTTAGTTTACTACCTGACCTTAATCGAATTATCTGGGGGGGTTATATATATTTTTTTAAGCTTTTCTATCATACGACATGACAGTGAAAATTATCTTTTTCGGCGTATAATTTTCTACACAAACAAATATGTTCTTATGTCCTGTTCTCTTGTATCCTGTTTGATAGTTTAGTATACTTCACCAACATTTTGAATGTCCTACTTTGAGCCATACTTATCAAAATAATCCCTTCTGTAAGGACACTCCTAAACTTAGACTTAACTCAAATTAAAATTATGAGGGTTCCAAACGCGCCATGGTCTGAGAAGAACCACACAACAAACTCAGCCGGGTGTTTCTTTATTGTGATCTCTGTTTCATAAACGTCAATATCGAGTGAGTAATTTACGAACAACTAGAACCAACTTCTGAAGTGTAGTCTTCTTAAGGAAGGGAAGTACGTGATGCAGCCATTTGATCAAACAACATCAGCTAACAGCGTAACAAATCACGCGGATTAATCGCTTAAAATAAATTTTATTCCCAGGCTATACCGTCGTAAATGTAAATTCATTATAAAAGGATTAAATTTATTTAATGACAAATTTAAGGCTTCATGGGAGAGTTTATTGTAAAAACGTATACAATCAACCTTGAAGGGATTTCCTATTTATTTTTATATATTTTTGTTTTTGGTATTAACTTTGTGTAAATCATATATTTTCTTGAATTCGTTAATATTCTTATGTACATATATTAAGTTTTCATTAAGTTCTTCTTCTCATTAAGCTCTTCTTTTCAAATACATTACATGCAATACTCACTATTAAAGATCCCTAATTTAGGCAAGGGGTCTCTCTTTCTTCATAGAAGTATGAGCACAAAGTTTTACTTCTAATTCCAAACAGTCTATGCTGTAAGAAGACCTTCCTTGGGCATCCTTAACAACTTTAGGCGCTAAAATTTATTTTTTTTGTAAGAAAATAATCAACCTGTGTCTTTTTGGCGCCACTTGGTTTGACGTTACCATCGGCTTGTAAACCGGTTATCAAAACAATGAAAAGCAAGTACTATTTAGAAGATTTTAAAAGTGACACGGTGAGTTCAGTGTGTACACAACGGATTACAACGACGAGAAACGAGGACCTGCAAGAGACCTCTAAAGACATCACTACATCTTCCCCTACCGCCGCCGCCACCTTCGCGTCTAATCCCGAAAGCTGTTGCACGCAGTTCACGCCGCGAGTCCGCCACGCTAAAAGCTATGAATAAGAACCCCAAATGGGTTCGAAACTAGACGGGCACATTCCGGTTTAATTTTCTGCGTGAATCCAGCCGTTTAAATATAAATATAACAGCCATGGTTCACGAAAGATTAAATATAAAAATTGATTGTTGTCCATAAACAATAACTACTTAAGAAAAAACCCTTGCAACTCTGTTACATTGATTACTTTGTCGCTTATCCTGTGGACATCTATAATCTATAAAAAGTTTGGAGTTATCTTTTTCTATGACCCCATTACATTAAAAGGCAACCATTAAAAAGTAAAAATGTGATTGAATTATTCTACACAAACAGATGGAGTCGTTTTATGCCTTCGTTTAAAACGACGTAATGCAAACTGAATAGCCATTACAAATAAATCATACATGTGTCACGTAACCGAGACATATTTTAAAGCCTTTCAAAGCCAAATACAATTGTACCGGCTTCTTGTATGAACGGTTTAATTTATTTTTATTTCTTTTCCATTTTGTTATTAAATCATACATATCACTGTGATAAACATCTGAAGAAAAATGGTTAAATCTCACATGAGCAGTGAAAAAAATCAAAATATGTCTCATAGATGAAGGAAATTTGTTGGTTTTTGTTAGACGCCAAATTAAAATCAGTTACTTAACCAATTATTATTATTGCTTTCATTTCATCAATAGATATCTATTTGAAAACGTGTTTTCGAGGATCCGATTACTTTTAGTTCAAAATAGTATTTATTTATTAAAAAAATTCTTATATAATACTAGAATTGGGAAATATTATTTAAGCCACATTGAGTTATATTTGCAATAAGTCAATATACATAAGTAGTAGGTATTTTAAAAGCGAAGGGTGAATTTCTGGACCGAAGAGTTTACAAAGCCTTTACAATCATAATAATTGGAAATCTGAGTACTGTTGACTTTTGTAAGTACTTTTGAAGAGTCTTATTTTGCTTATATAAACTTTAAGCCTTTTAACTTCTCAGAAATAGTTAAAATAGAATAAAGATTAGTAAAAAAATAAAACAAAAAAATTAATTAAAATTGTTCTGTCTATGTTCTTCTATTTTAAAGAAGCGTTGATCTTGTTTCGTAATATATAACAAAATACATTTATCTGTCAATTTATCACATAATACTGAGATATATAGTAAATAATGGTAACATTAATGAGTGCAATAGCATATGGTAACATGGTAACATTTATAGTGAAATGCTATATATAAAAATATATACAATATACAATATATACATATATACAATATACAATATATACATATATACAATATATAAAAATATATATGTTATAAATAAAAATATATTACCTTCACCCGCGGCTCCATAACCGTCAGAGTATCGTCTTCCAGAAAGTACACGAGGTTGAAAATACGAACGCGGTAGTTTTCGTTTGGATTCTCGAACACCGGCTGCTTGAAGAAAGCGGTGAAGTTGAGGCACCGCTTATCGTAGTGCACCCAATGCGGGGTCACAGCTGGCAGGGCTGCCTGCTTCACTCGCCCGTATGTGAGGGACGGATCGTAGCTGCATATCATAAATCAAAAATTATGTATATATTTTTGTCTTAACTCCACTAATGACACGACTGACTCTGAGATTCTGAGATTTTAGTTTTTAAAATATCGAAGATACACGTAGATTGCTGACTTCATCGATATCTACGTTGATGGAGTGTTGGGATGTTGGGATCTCTGATGTCGCCAAGTATACTTACGTAACCGAATCATCAGGTAGAGCGAAAGCGTTGCTGTCGACATCCGTGGCGCAGCCCCCGGGTGCTCGTACCACAGTGTCCGGGAATCTGTGTCCCTGGTAGTATCTTAGAGAACTTCGTACGTGATATTGTGTTTTAGTGGGGTCCGAAAACGTCAAGCCCGGCAGCTTGGGTAGACCCCACGCCATTGTTGCGACTTTAAAAGAAATCTCTGATAAGTTTCCAACCCTTTTTGAACGTTTGTTTGTTACAAGTTTGACCTAATTAATTAGGAAAACTTTTAAAAATTTAATGAAATAATCTTTTGTTACAATTAGATTAAAGGCAATCATAATAAACCAAAAACTTATAATAATGTAAGGTTCTAGCAGACCTCGTTAAAATAATATACCGACAAATTTCTCTAAACTCCCCAAATTAGTTTAAGTTGGTTCAATTTATCGAGTAGGTGAGTAACTCCTTCAACTTACATTACATTACCTGGTGATTTATCATAACTTGAAAATTTAAGAGCTTTTGTTCTGGATAATTAAGTTATTATTATTTTATTGAAATTAAAGATTGAAAATTAAACGAAATGTTTATTATTAACTAGTCTTGCTCTGGCTCAGTTTTACAAATATACGTAACAAAAATCTTATTGGGAGTACCATTTTTAATATTGTACCTTTAGACAAAATAAACAATTAATATACAATCGAATTTAGGCGTATTAGTGTTAAATTTACAGATTTCAATGAAGAAATTATATTGAGAAGTTTATCAATAAACCGAATTATAAAGAATTAACTAAATTAATATAATATGATATAGTAGAGCTCAGAAAATATCTATTAATAGCTTTCGTTTTATTTACAGTTGGATTAAACTTTTTGAAGAAGATTTTTATAAAGTAAACATCCGCAACGTTATAAGAAATATTATAGCTTTCTTTACGATACATACCGGTCATTAATTGCATGTAAATATATTTATAAGTAAATTTGTTTTATAATATTAAACACAATATTGACGTAATGTTATTTTTGCAAAGATAAATAATTACTCTGCTTAAAAGTTAATACTGGGAAAAATTTGGCAAAATGCAATAATATTTTTTTGTAAAAAAATAAACCAAACACTTAAACTATAATTAAATTATAAATTATTTTAAATTATCAATATACTTACCAAAATTACTACAATTAAGTAATAATAATAGATTTTATAAAAAGTACAAAATTCTACACTAAACAGCAAATGACATAACACTTTGTGCTGAGACGTCTGGGTGTTAATAAACTGGTTGCTAAGAGACGAGCGGACGAATTTCGTTACTGGGACCCTCTATTGCATTATTGATTAAATATTTTATAAACTAGGCTTGGTCGGGCTTAGTTTGCAAGTTAGTATAATACAATTAGATACAAAAGTCTCCAATAACAAAGATAAACTTGTAAAGATTTTAAAATTACTGATTGCAATCTTGGAAATATTCATCGAGTATGAAACATACTCCAAAATACGCGTAATACATTATAGGTACTAATATTATGAAGGGATAAAGTTTGTAAGTTTGAATGTGGGAGCTAATCTTGGAAACTGCTCAACCATCAATATCAGACCAATATTTCGAATGGACCATTTCGTTAAAATTTTGCTGTACCTATATTGTATTCTGCAATGATTATAAAGGTTAACAATTAAGTCATGATAAACTTATTTAAATTTCAAATAAACATGGGATGAAAAATTAATACCCCGAGTAGGACTCGAACCTGCGAGCTCTGGGTCCTACAAATTGATTAAGTTGACGAACTAACAGGCAATGAATACAAATATGTATTTACATACTATCTTCACGCCGTAGTCTACACAGACAGACAGACAGAAACAGTAAAATACAAATTGAAAATGGAACTGTGATTTCCTTTAAGTCTTGTGCCAATTCATTATAAACCAAAAAACCGCAAATGGTTCTCCTTTTATATAAAATAATAATTATACTGGAACGTATCCAAATAATTTGAAAGCGACCCCAAAATTAAAAACACACAAGTTTGTTGCATGAATGTTTAATATTCTCATAGAAATAAATGTTTTGCGACGTCAATTTAAACCGACTAGCAAGAGGTGGTTGAACTACGAAGACTGCGATCAATTTAACGTGCAGATTATGTACTTATAAATATATGAGTATTGCACAGTTCGAATTACGTGATTCGTACGATAATTGTGCATCTTTGGATGATGTCTTTTCGCCAGATAGGTAAAAAGAAACACTATAAACCACTTGACAGACGCAGGTTTGAATTTATTTTTGGAAGGCACTCGAAGAAAAATAAATGCAATCATATAACTAAAGTTTTAATTGTAAAATTTAAGAAACAGACTAAGCATTTTTTGATATGCCAGGTTACAAATGCAACCAGACCCTGAGGTATAAGTTACTTATTAGTTTTTATGACGATACCATTGCCTTTTCGCCATCCTAAGATTTGGCGGGTGTGTAAGTGGAATCGAACTAACTTCAGTTAGATTAAATCTACTAAATAACTTATAAGTTACATTGAATGCAATGGACGTTTTAATCAAATCACGAAATTACATTTTCATTTCATTTAAATTTGTACATGAAAATGTAAACTAATAAACGTTTGGAGGACGACAGCCCGTAGTCCCCGCTTTCTGTTGACGAGACAACTTGAAACTTTACCGGAAACATAATAAAGGTTAACATCAGATTTTGTTTCAAGTTAAAGTGTTTTAAAAATTTTCACTCAAAATATACCTTTATGAATTCTTAAACATTATCGAAAGACCCTTAAATACTGCTGGGATCTTCTATTTTTAAATCCATTCTGGTATTTATATAGTTTTGAATATATTTTTATTTTAAACAACGGTTTGCTTGTTTTTTTATGTAACAGTAGTGCATGTATTGACTTATTAAAATTTAGAAATATACCTTTATTTCTATAGCTTCATGGAATTCTTAGTGCTCTGGCAGTTATTAATGAATCTGTCAACGCATGTCTTTTCAAATATATTCAATAAAATTAATTGTTAAGTTGGAAAATTATTAAAAAAATAAATAAATAAAAATAAACATTCTATACTTTATAAAAATTGTTACTTCTTTTGTTTAATCTGTAGAAATCGCAATTAAAACATTATCAAAACATTTTTTCTTCACAGAGCAAGATCATGATGGCGTATCTATCGACAGTATATAGATCTCAGATGTCTAGGTTTACTCACAGACATTTTGCTAGACTTGTGTATTCGGATGAAGTACGTCAGGCGAAATCAGATAAAAAAGCCATAGTTGCACTTGAATCTACTATTATCACACACGGCATGCCGTATCCTAAAAATTTGGAAACTGCCTTGCAGGTTGAAGATATAATACGACAGCAAGTAAGTATACCTATTAATAACGTAGAAGCTTATTTTAAAATAATATATTTGTGCCAGTGTGGTTTCGGGTAAGAATACTCAGGTCTACTACGCGATAAAAATTAATTAAGGTGAAATACCTTTTTATTTCCCGACGTTTCGGCTGAATTTCACCAGCCGTGGTCACGGGATGACTGATGTCAGCTCAGCGTCGTCTTCGTGAGGCGCGAGTCTCGGTAACTACCCTCGCTTGTTCCTCATTATTTGTGTTGTTGATATTGTTACTATCGGAAGTGAGGGTATTTAAACAAACGACACTAACGGTGTCTACACACTGGCTTTTTAAGTCGCAGCGAGTATGGCACTTGTTAAAAACTGGATTCCATGCTGGTGATAGTCGATATCCATCTTCTCGATTGAAATTTTTATGTTTCTTTATTTCAATCGCTTCACGTACTATTCGAGGATAGTAGTGACGGTCTTTGAAGAGGACTTGTGGCTGGTAGAACTCAATCCAGTGGTTGTGACCTGATTCTATCAAGTGCTCAGCTATTGCAGACTTTTTAACTTGTAGGTTTTTTACAGCTGCAATATGTTCCTTGACCCGATATTAGTTTAAAATGTGTACAAGTCGCGATAGTTTAAAAACAAAAAAAAAAAAAACATTAAGAATACTCAGGGTCCAAAATGTATGTAGGATCTCGCTGCCTTCGATGATAGTAGCAAAAGTGGGCAGATTTGACCGACTCTGTATCACATTCACACAGAAAATCGGCTTGAGCCCTTGGCCAAGTACGAATGTGTTTCGCGTTGGTGAGTGTAAAGAACCGGCGCCCAATCTCCCCCTGTATCCTCTAGAATATGACTACAAGGACCTAATAAGTTGAAACTGGCTCCCCTGTTAACCGAGAATCCATCATCGAGCGATTTCACTTTTGCATTCTTTCGTATTCGGGGGAAGGCAAAATATCCACTTATTATGAAAGGCAAACTAGGCATTAACTTAGCATCCCGTTATGCATTAAGTATTGACTTCTGCAACATTATATCTGAACGCCGTCCAATACCATCTTGAGACTGATGAACATCAGAGTCTACGCGTGTATCTACAGTTCGCATAGTCTTAAATAGAGACGGATAGTCTTCTGGGTCATATTCAAATAAGTCAGCGGATCAGGATGAGATGCGATACTTTCTTGTTACTTTTTATCACCCCCGTAACCCCGATAAATTATTGCCCTCATAAACATGAAAAAAAAAACTTATATAAAATTATCACGTTATTGTTGAAATCGCATTAAATTTTAAATACATTTAATAGTATCAAAGCGGCGTTAAAAATAATAGCACAATCTAAACAATGGAATGAATGTTAGCGGTTGCCAGCAATTCAGGAGGCAAACATTAAAAATACTATCTTAATTCTCTCTGAATTTCATGAAGCGAACCGTTTTAATTCACGGTTCTATTAGACGGCATGTGAGCCGGCTTTAATTGAGTAAAAGCGGCTTTCGTCTCGCTAATCCACGGCCGGGTGTCACGCTAGACTTCGTATTCATATTGTTGATCACTTTAGCGAGCATTTTAGCACAGATATATTTACGACTGCATTTGAGCACCTTTGTCATTGAGTTTGTAGTATGGAAGCAGTACTTTCATTAAGTATATCATAAAATACTAAATATTAAGTAATTTAAATTATTTATGTGGATATTATTTATTTTCTTTATTTGAAGGGGGCTATACCAGCTACTATTGCAATTCTCAAGGGACAGCTGAGTATTGGGTTAACTAAGGAGCAGCTACAATATCTGGCACAAGCCCAGGGCGTGGTCAAAGCATCGAGGCGAGACCTAGCACCGGTGATGGCGGACAAACTAGACGGTGCCACCACCGTCGCCGGCACCATCATCGCTGCTAACTTAGCAGACCTACCGGTCTTCGTTACGGGAGGTATAGGTAGGTTAATTTT
This sequence comes from Dircenna loreta, assembly GCA_963555665.1. Lineage (NCBI taxonomy): Eukaryota > Metazoa > Arthropoda > Insecta > Lepidoptera > Nymphalidae > Dircenna > Dircenna loreta. The sequence goes on along the minus strand of OY743093.1, from coordinate 12,037,029 downwards.
AATATACAAGATGTTTTTTGAAAAAAAAAAAAATACATTTGAAGGTAAAACTGGCAGAAATTATTGTACATTTGAAGGTGCAATGAATAGACCATTGTATAGGTACATACGTTAGTTGGTCTATAAGCCACATTGCCCGCATTTAATTAGAACTCGTGTCTCGGGAACGAGAGATGAAATTAAATTTAATTTACTCTACAACAATACACCCTGTAATTTACCCTTTGAGCCATCGAGGCTTTTATGTTCCGACAGGAAAGTTAGATTAAACAATTGTTTGTACACACTAGAAATGCACTGAAGCAGATGAGATTTTAAAATAAACGTATCAATTGTATAACCTATATATTTTTGTAATTAAGCAATAATTGTTTTTTTAAAAGATGAAAGAGTTTAATATAGCCAATAAGTTAACGTTATAAAACTACAACACTATAAGTGTTGGCGGTTAAAAGATCACAGAACGACTCCAAGCCTCAAAATATTTTCTTACATTGTTAGCCCTTGCCGAACAAACTCACACTTATACCGGATTTATATTTATTAAAATTCTAATACATACACAGAGCAAAAGACGCTTGAACAAACCTTTTATCTTCCAAGATAAAACATTATTTGAACGCTAATAATTAAACTCATTATCACTTAGAAGAACAAATACAAAAAAAATATATTACAAAAAAGAAATACAGATGTAACATCATTCGAGCGGTTACCTCACGTACCTGCTTTTATATCACAAACACGAATGAATTCACCTGCAACTATCAAATTCAATTAGAACGAACTGGAATGATGAAATTAATAACAAATTCCCCGAAATCGCTTTGGACGCAAAATCCCGCGAGCAAATTGCTAACAGAAACCCAATTCAGGCGCATAAATCTAAGATCAATTCGTTGAACGTTTTCCTGAAGCGTCAGTTTCGATTACTTGAAACGGAATCGGGCCGACGACATGGTTGGATTTACATTAAACCTATACGTATTACAATTTTTATTATTAATTAAAAATATTTCACAATTACAGACACACACAGTTTTAAAGAATTTCCGCTTTATTTTCAATCAGCTTGAACACAATCTCGTGATACATTTAGATTCAAGAAAGAAGTACGGGTAGCATTATTGAAGAGCTCATCTGTCTCGTCCAATATTTAATATTCCCGGTTCAAGTCTACACTCGCTCGCGTCGAATGTAAATCTTTTACGTTGAATTTATGTTCATTTCATTCGCTTTTCACTTAGTTCCGAACCGACAAAAGTAATTTAATTACTTATCATACCCTTATATCTACATTATGAAATATTATTAATTACTATTTGTTTGTAATCGCAATATTTATCCAAACGGATAATGCGTCGTGATAAAATAATAGTAATTGTAAAAACTATTATTCATCGCCTATTATTGTATCAAATAATACAATCCGGTTCAGTAAGGAACTGATTTATTGACAATACTGCTCACGAAGAGTATCAAACGAGGGTTTCCTCTAGGTGGGGTTCATCGAGAAGGTCAGAACACAATGGATGTATCAGCTGACCTCACTGAACTGGGGCGGAGTAACACGCTGGTCGTGTGCAGCGGCGTCAAATCCATCCTTGATATCGGACGCACATTGGAATATCTGGTATGTCTAACAAAATAATATGTATTTTAGTTCAATAAGATGCAAATAGATAAACATGTACAGTTTAACACAACACGTTTCAATAACACTATATGTGTGTGCTACGTGCGTATATTTTCTAATTCAGTTTAATACAACACGTTTCAATAACACTACATGTGTGTGCTACGTGCGTATATTTTCTAATTTAGTTTAATACAACACGTTTCAAAAACACTACATGTGTGTGCTACGTGCGTATATTTTCTAATTCATTTTAATACAACACGTTTCAATAACACTACATGTGTGTGCTACGTGTGTATGTTTGCTAATTGATGCACATATGATATTTTTCTGCCTGGCCGTGACAGCAGTTATTGATATTTTAAAAATAGAGATGTTGTGTCAATCCAGTTATAACTCAACGTACGTACATACATGAAGGCTAGATAATATTATATTATAATTGTAACATACAAACTACTATACATTTTCTATTTGACGTTTTTACTCTTGACTTTGGTTTTTTAATTTTAAATATAAATAAGAATACACTACTGTAATGTTGCCTCTATATGTTTATTGTCTGTGTGCAATAAAAATAAAAATATTTTTACTTTTCATCTGGTGCTAGTTTATTTGAAAATATACAGTTTATATATAAACTAATATACACTTATTACCATTAGGTAATTAATTACCATACGTAATTTTGTCATTGTAATATATTTTCATATAAAAATATCACTTTTTAACATCGATATAGAATAAGTTGTAGTTCTTGTATTAAAGAAAATAATGTTTACGTTACAAAACATATTACATAGTATAATAAACTTTTACAAATAAATAATAATAATTATGCAGTTCAGGACAAAAGAATATATATTTTACTACGTTTATTTAAAATTTAAGCCCTCCTAACATTCTCGTAACTAGCATGATCAAGAGTTATTTTAAATATTATATTTATTTTTAATATTATCAGTTCATTGTGATGTTTCATCATTTTATTATTAATCTTTAAAAATCATATTTCTTGATAGACTAGGTCATTTGGCAATTAACCATATAAAGGTTACCAACCTTATAAAATAGGTTACGTTGGTATCCCTGTACATTTTTCGAATATTGGTAAAGTGCCAGGAAGAAGTTAAAAATATTTTTTATCGATTCGAACCGGCAAATATCTTTATGTTTTTAATATGAGAGTGTGTGTAAATATAAACACTCATATCCTGACGAACCGTCCGTCCGATTCATCACATATTTTCTTTTAAAATATAATGTAATAAAATATATACAATTTGTGGTTAGAAATAGCCATAAATATAACATATTTATAATTATATTAAATTTATTTTAACAGGAAACTAAAGGTGTAACGGTTTGTTCTTTCGGTGAAAGCCAAGAATTTCCGTCGTTTTACACGACCCGGTCAGGCTTCGACTCCCCTCACCGAGCACTTGACGCCTCTCACGCAGCACGTATATTACACTCAGCACACAGCTTGCGACTCTCCTCTGGTATTGTCATTGCTGTGCCAGTTCCTGAAGAATATGCAATGGACGGTAAGGCTCTCCTGTCGGTTCTCATTCAGATAACACCAGGTCGAACTGGTAGAGAATGCCACGAGGCATTAAGTCGTTTGTTGTTAAAAAAAGCAAAGATGGTAAATTTAAAAAAAGGTGTGTTAAATTTGACGTATCATTATGGAAAATGCCAGTAAAAAAAAATCTAAATTCTTTGTGAAATTTGAAAGTAATGGAAGAAATATGCAAATGAAAATTCACGGGTCTTATAATTTGAATATGATATTACAGCAGAGCAGTCTGTAGTTTGCATATATTTCTCAATTTTGCATGCGTTTCTTTTCCCACATAGCCTGTATTAAAGGCCTTTGTCTGAAGAAGGAATTATATTATCGACATTACCTATTTTAATTTTCCTGAAACTAGATATTGAGACAATAAAAAAAAGATGAAAAAAAAAAGATTGGATCAGTTTATTTATTTCTTTTTATTTCTCATAACAGCTTTATCTGATAGAAATATTGTTATTCAATACGACATCAATCGCATTATATTATGTATTGTGTTATTGTGATTCTGCTCTTTTTATCTTATTTCTTCTTCTGCCATTTTTATCATACTTCTTCCTTTCTTTTTTTCATTTAGTATTTTTAGTTCTTAAAAAAATGTTCTTTTCTTTTATTGATGGTCAAGTAATTTATTTTACAGAACATAAAATTGAAACTGCTATAAAGAGTGCGCTCCTCGAGGCCAAGAAGCTTGGAATAAAGGGTAAAAAAATAACTCCATTCCTGTTGGGCGCGGTGTCCGCAGCCACGGGAGGGGACTCGCTCGACACTAGTATCCTTTAAATAATATCAAGGGACATCACTGGTCCTCCAGCACACCAACAATTAATTTTCAGTGATATCGTAACCCATAACCCTCTACTATTCTGATTAGTATCTGAGTTGACGCGCCTTACCACCTACGACTACATTTCCACTTACAATCAGGTGGAATGTAGTCAAGCGTCAACTTAGTTAAAGTGTAAAGAATACATATTTTTTACAGTAAGATGTATTTAAAATAAGACGCGTAAGTAATGGCACTGAAGATGTGATATGAAAGTAACTTTAATAGTGTTTTTTCCTAAACGACAAGACATCGCTCTCATAAAGAACAACGCTAAAGTGGGAGCCGATATAGCCGTCCACTTTCAGAAGCTCCGGAATGTTGACAATTTAGAGAACGATTTTAATATCGGAATCTCAAAGAGCAGGAAATGTAAGATAGATTCTTCAAGACAATACCATACGTGCTCCAAGAAAACCACAGACGGGATAGGGAATATCGAGGACGATGGCGACGTTCTCGTGATTGGTGGAGCCAATGTGGACAGGACGTACAGATTGACCGAGGACAACGCTCAGGTAAGTCGTGTTAAATGAACTGTACTATTTTTAAAATATTAATAAATGGACTTTAAGTTGAAACTTTTTAAATTTTAATCCTTCTATTCATGATATAAAAAGTTAACATGAAAATTACATAAATTTAAATGAAATATCTTATAAAGTTCCCAAATCCCTTTTTGTTCAGAGTTCAAGCGGCAATTTATGATATTGATGAAGTAAAATAATATAACAATAAACATTCCTTATTGGAGTATAAAATTTAATTATACCTACATTCTGCATTTTATGAAAACTCAACTTTTTAATTATTCTGATTAAATTTAAATATGATTAAAATTGTGTTATGATTTGTTTATGGTTAATACATTGTATTCTTTATAATCAACTCGACGTAAGATATTTTACCAACTCAATGTTAAAATACTATAATTTATTTCAAAAAGCACTCCTTTGTTGATTCCTACTATGACAGTAAATTATTATCTCAATAAATCAGTACCCCTACTACGATTTTTGACGTTACGAAATGTTGATAGTTTTCAAGTAGTCACGAAACGAGAATTGTGGTTTGGTTGTTATTACGATTGGTTGATATGATTTAAGCACCAAGAACTTGTATTGTAACTGCTCGAAAACTATTATCGTTTCGTACTATCAAACACCATACCAGTGGTACAGATCCAATTTTAGTGAATCGAACTCGTGACATTTCTGTATAATATATATATATATATATATCAAGTAAACTTTATTCAGTTTACGAATATACTCGTAATCAATATTTCCATTTAACTTCGAGATTGCTAAAAGTTTTTCCATTTGTGTCGCTTTCGTTAACGGTGATAAAAATCTAATTTCGGCACCATCAGGTATTTAGTATTGGTTTAATGGCACTGCTCCGTCGTTTCAACCTAAAACCTTCATTAGAACAACATTCTAACATCACTGTTCTGTAAATATTTTCTAAAGCACAGCCTTTGATTAGTTTTTACAAAGTGAATTGCAATTTTACCATTGTCCGGGCTTTAAGTTAGACTTAATAAGATATAACTGATGGCAACTTGTCTTTCTATAAACCTTAGTCAAGCTTAAGGAAAAACTTTGAATGAGTATTTTTGTATACAAATTAAATGTTTGTTGATATTTATAATGGGTACGAAACAAAGAGCTTATTTCTTTTTTATTATTGTACATATTAATAATATATCATTATATTTTTAACATATTATATTATTATAAAGTAATTATTATGAACGGTTATTTATTTTTTTAAATGATATTGCCTTAGTTTATTTTTATAGTGGTCCTCTTCAATGTATATTCGTACTGGCCGCGTATTGTGTAATGTAGAAATCAGCGCTTACTTTATAGTTAAAAAAAGTGTTTCAGTGATATTTTTAAATATTTATGATTGCTTTGTTTATCTGACAGTAAAATTTTAAAAATATGTAAAGCTGTTTTTAATCGTCGAAGTAATTTAATTTAATTTTACATTCCATTTTATAATGATAAATTAAACAATAAATTATATACAATTAAACAATAATCTCTTAATGGATACAAATTAACACCTTTCAAAAGATAAATTACTAATTTTCGACCCCTATTATCTATTATAACAACCGATTATGTAATTACAGTACAATACAAACAATACAACTACCACCACACCCCACAACAACCCACTACTCCCCACCACTCCCCACCATTCCCCACCACTCCCCACCTCTACCCACCAACCAAATTATAGAGAATATTTCTGATAATTATATTTATGCACAAACATGCCCAAGGATTTATACATTTTGAGTATGTTTAAAGATTTATTATGAAATAGTTTGGTTATTTTATATGAATTGATCGATGAATTATTCTTAGTAATATAAATAGGCCTTTCTAAGTTATTTTTAAATAAAATGTACGTACGTACCGAGTATATAGAAAAATGTATTTCTAAAATATTATTGTTTTGTGGATTCTTAGGGTTCATATTTTCGTATTAAAAGTGTATTTTATAAAAATATTTAAATCTGTATATGTCATTGTATGAAGGCCTCGTTTCAAGTTCAGCTCTATCCATTATCCTTTAATTTAAAACATTTGAATAAAACAAACAACTTGACGAACATTTATATAGCGTTTCATTTCAACGCTCAGTCCTAAAGCCATTATATATCACAATAGTAAAAAAAAAGGGTTGCGATTCAAAATGAAAGTCTGAAATTTTAACAAATATTTTATTGAATGCATTTATAATGATAATATTAGCTCTCAGTCGCCTAGTGCGTACCTTCGGAAAGTTGTAACAACACTACAATATTTAACAATTAAAAATAACTCAATGATATAGAACGACGAAAAAAAAGAGTGCAGTCAGCAATAAAATGAGTACCTTACGAATATAACACCAATATAATATAATTCAACATCAATCTTAATTTTGACGATAGTAATTTTATTACAATTAACGAATTCAACTTTCTAAACATTCAGTTATTAATACTGTGACTTGTTAACTTTTACACGCTTAGAAATGAATTAATTCCGTTTTCTGTTTTACGTCGCTACATTTACAAATTGGTCTAAGTCGGTACAATATCAATGACGTCATAAAACATTGTCATTTCGAGGGTAGAGGAAGGTAGGCAGTACGTCGGGGAGGTCCCAAGGTTTAAAAACCCAAGTAACGTAGCGTCAATAATGAATTCATTTACATTCAAAACGTGTGATATACAAATTTATAAGCCAAGGCACATGTAATTTTACCATTTGGAAGAAATGCAGGATTTAGATTCAATCCTAGCTACAAATTATCCAACTTTCCGAATATAGGTACAAATTTTAATTAGATTGGTACATTCAGTGACAACAATATTAAAAAACTATTCTTCTGCATAAATTCACAAAATATTATACCTACTCTAAGCGAACGTAATAATATTTAATAGTCGTTACAATATTTCTAAAAAGTTACATCGTATTAGTACAAATGTGTGTGGATTGAAATTGTTTAGATGTCATCATCAGCTCAGCTTCAGGCGAAAGAACTAGTCATGATAATTAATGGCTAGATCACCGTACAAACAACATACTGCATAATACTTAACTACACACTGTTTACTTTGGTTCTTTTTAAAAATTCTAAATTTTAACGTTAGATATATTAACTACGTCATACCAGTTCTTTCTGTCTGAGTGTAAGTAGAAGCTATTGTATGTGTGTGTAGCCCGTAGCCCGGTGTCTCTGACTCACACTCACTCGCTGCACAGCGGTTACTATACTATGAATTAAAATAATAATAAATAAATTGTGATCTATAAAATCAAAAGAACCATCACAATTCCCGCCTCTACCTTTAATTTAGGTTGGATCAATATGTATTTATGATTACGGGATAGGTTAAACCTACTTACACAGCCATTTAATACGTAAATGCTCCCATGAAACGATTTCAGAATGAAATAAATAAAATGGTGGATCGTGCTTGGAGGTACTGAGCTTTGAACTATACTTCAGAAAATAATATATAAACATTATTTATTTTTAACTGTTTATAAGCTTTTATCCTTAGGCACTACGTCGATTAAGCTCATATCAGTACTATTTCGTCAACCTGTCCATGCATATCTCGCATACTACGTGTACACACACTGAATCTAATATTATTATTTACAATCATAAATAACAGAGAATGGCAATAAACTTTATTCTTCGTGTCGTTTGTCCCTCGCTAGATGTATTGGTTCGATGCGTAATATAGATGTTAAATGTAAAGATATATGAAATATTCTACCGCTAGCTGAAACAGGACCAACGACGAACGAATAGAAACAACAAAGTGACTTAATATATGTTATAAGTGAATCGATAAAAGATAATCATTACTGAATCTTAAATAACGTACGTAATTCTAAATCTACTGGTATACAATAAAAAGCTGTCGACTTATGCCTAAAAATAATAATCATATTATAATCAATCTTTTAATTATTTAAATTTTCTTGGTACCGATGATTCAAAATACGCCATTTGTAGATACACTCTTCGAGAAACGCACAGGCACACTACACCGTCTTGCCGTGGCTACGAATATATATTCTCTTATTCTCACTCGTCTACTTCTTTAATCATGGAATGTACCAAAAAAAATATGAATAACTAAATGTCAAAGTAAAGGTTACCTGCCAAGCATAGGAACTAAACACAAGCTTTGCTCGTGGAATCAATTTATCTCGTCTAAATTACTCGTTGCCACTTATCAGTAAGTAGTTCATGCAGATCACGATTTTCTAATGTTACAGCACAAAACTTTCATTCACTAAACTGTCAGGAGTCAACTACTATTGTAAAAGTAAAGTATAGGTAGTCACACTAATTCCGTGCATAGAATTGACAGCTGGATTTACTATGACTGCGAGAAAGCCACCGCCTAATCGCCTGCCAGATGCTGTACTAACTTAGAGTTCGAATTCGGAGCGTGTGTGACGGCGGTGGTCGAGACGCACGCGAGCCCCCGATCGACGTACGCACACCGGTACGCCACGCACCAATGGAGGCTCTATCTCGAAGCCGTCTGCCGGGAACGAGCGCCATCGCCGCCCGAACAGGCGCTCCAAGTAACATCTTAGTCAGATTCTAGTCGCCGCGCTATCTGCTGCCAGGGGTCGGTATTCACCTCGAGCCAGTTCTCGCATCTCACAATTGTTATTTCCGTTTACCGTCTTCGGCCCGAGGGAATCATCGTGTAAACTACGTCGAGAACATGGCTCCGATGCTCTACCTAAAAGGGCTTCTCTTTCCCCTACCCGTTCTGGACTACCACCGTGGGTGCGCACTCCTCCGTTTGCATTAACAGCGTTCACTACCACAGTTTGTGATAAGGGTCCACCATGCATAGGGCTGCCATCAAGAAGCTCTCCCGCACCGAGCTCACTTCGTAATATTTTAATTTTCTGTATCATTTCTTTTATTTCATATCGCAATATTCCAAGGAAGCACAACTTTAGAAATGCTATAACACAATACCCTAAAACAAATAACGCATCCGCAGTTCTCCGGAGCCACGCAAGTAATCGTTCAGCACAAGCAGCTGTATGTGGTACACAATGAACGGGTGTAAACGGCATGTTAGTTGTAGCAGAGGTAGCAGCAATCGATGTCGGCGTTACGGCAAGTGAATGCGCTGGTATTCGACAGCAACTGGGTGGCAAAGTAGTTCGATTAAACGCAGTAAAGTCTGACGGACCTGTTACTCCGCAGCACCTTTGTTCTCTTTGGAGACGATCCCAAGATTCTGCGAAATCGACGTCCAAATCGTAATCTTTCGCTAAGCGTATTCGCAGTTGCGGTCGCAACTCTCGACAGACACGTTCAAATTTAAACGCCCAGTAAACTCCTATTGCAGCGTCTCCAACCAAAAGAGCGAGGAGAGCCAGCCAGTAGGCGTTAAGCATGCGTTCGGAGAGTCTCAATGCAGCCAGGCAACCTAAGAGTTGCAATAGACCGGCTTGCGCAGGCAAGGCGGCGTAACCGTAAAGAAAACCGGGTTGCGCTGCGCCGAGGCCGGGTACTAGAGCCCGGCGATAATCTGCGAGTGCGCGGCCCGCTGCTGCGCAAAAGGCCAGCGCCCCAAGCAGCAGTGCCCCGTTGCACGCGTAGATCCAGATGCGATAATAGCGCATTGCGCGGTGCGCGGCGGGGTAGTGCGCGGGGCGCGCGGGCGGCGGCAGCGTCATGGTGGCGGGCGCCGCGTCATGGCGCCGCCCGCGCCCGCGCCGCCGCCACGCGCCGCGCCCCACGCCTCTGCAACACGCATTGCATGTTGGGTTTATGATGATTAGACAACAGCAATTAATTTGAATGAAAAGATGGTCTTGTCCTTTTTGCATTACCGAGTATGGCCGTGTTAGTTCTCATGAATGTGTTAAATATTACAACCACAAAACAGATTATAGAAAACTAAGTTAACGATGACTATAATTAATTGATTTATATCTTCCAGTGTCTTCTTAACCTACTTCCAGCAAGATGAATGGCCCTAACGAGATAATACTTAGCCATGAGCATTTATTACGCGATTCGGAACAGAAGTTGTCTAGAATGGCAATAAAGTCTTTTACAAACTTTACATATAAACATTTTTGAAAGACACATCAGCCATAAATATCAAGTATATAGGGCGGGTTGTCGTGGTATTTGAAACTAAATATTTATAGTAATGTAATACTAAAGGTAGAAGAACGTTTGGAAAATCAACGTATCATGAAACTTTCTGAGCGTTAAATATTTCCTTTACAGTATTGACGTTAGGAAAAAACCAAATAAAATCAGAAATCGGTAAAACGCTATAATAGTTGGTAAAATCCATTTCCCGTGTTAATGCTGTATGTAATTACGAAACGTTGACGAATTTGTTTGTATACTCTCTGGAATTGCTTTTCATAGAATAAATGGATGAATGAAACCAGTATATTAGTTGAACATCTATCAGTGCTGTGGAAATTGAACTAACAAAAAAAAAACAAATTCATGTCTATAATTCTTCAATAAATCAAATAAGATATAAAATGTTCATTAAACTTCATTTGGTTTGACAGCTCTATTTAAAACTAAACGAAATTATATAAGTCTTACAATTCGCCGCCCGTGCCTTGTGCTCGAAGCCTGGCTAGTCACAGGAGGGGTCGAGCGATTCTTTGAAGAGCACCTACCAGACCGTTGCGGGGCCTGAAACAATATAGTTACTATATTACAAATGTTACACGAAATATAAATAAACGCGGAGCATTATAAACATGATAATTTTCTTACTTTATTTTACCAAATTACAATTTCAATAAACAACGTAACACCAGTTTCTGTATATAGTAGTTCTATATATAACTCGGATAGTTCCAAGTTGCTTGTTAACCGCACGTAAGAGGCGGTTGTCTGTCGGGAGACGATCGAGATTCAAGACAGTCTGCACTATCCATAGTTACATTGCAGATAGGGTATGATGTGTCAAGCAAGCCTTTCCACCTTCCAAAACTGTTTACAACTTTGGAACATCTGCAGCACTGTTAGTGAAATTTATCTTATTCTTTATTATAAAGTTATATATGTATACTCCTCTCTTCAGAACTAACTTTTTTTTTTTTCTAATGATAGTGTTACTTTTATTCAGATAAACGTACGTATATCTGAATAAAAGTAATACTATAATCTAAACGTACGTATTTTTGAATCACAAAAATATATAAAAAACATGAGCCCTATATTTTTATTTTCCAAATAACTCAAGTTACAAAGTCACTTAATTATTATCTAGTATATGTTTTATTCATATATAAAGCCAGAGTACATAGTCGTATGAAATCTGTCGCCAAGTGTTGACCTGTTCCCTGCACCCCGGGGCCTCTAAAAATATCACTCAACAATATAGCAAACCTTGGGAAGAGGACTTGACATTCACCGCTGCTGACTTAGCTTTTAGCTTCGCCCCGGCGGCATTTTACTTACGTCATATTACAAATGGAAGGATTTTATTTGACGGTATAGTTTAATAATATCAAGGTATATAATAAGACTAAGAATGAACTATGTATTTAAATATAATTAACTTATCTTTATAAGAAAAACTATTTCCAAATTTTAAAAGTTAATAAAAAACTAGTTAGGCTGAGGATAGTTTAAGATTTGACATTAAGTTTCGGTTGCCTTGTATTAAATGTAAACCTTACAAAATACTTTTAAGATCGGCTTAAATCACAATTGCATTTATTTTGGTATCAAGAGCACGGCTCGTGGTTCATCTTCTTAATCATTCTACCTACTTTTGCGTTTTAAAAAGACTTATTAAAAACATTATTTTAAGCTTGATGCTTATAAAAACAATCCGAATAAAAAAAATATATTACTTGAATATTTTTTTTTTATTTGGACTTAACATGTATAGAGCACTGTCGTCATATTATTTGAATCTTTTGCAAAAGAAAATATAACGATAGAGTTTTTCTAGTTATATTATATTCTGGCGTCTTTTATGAATCCTTTTTATTTTATGAAATACACTACACTACACTCGAAATGAAACTTTATAATTATGGCATAAATACTAGCTTTCAACTTTGGTTACCATTCCCGGGATAATTAAAATAGCTTCAATTATATTTTTATGACCTAACTTTTACATTGAACATAAAAAACAATATCCCGCTTTCCGAATGAAACGTAAATTCAAACATTTCTGCTATAAATAAAGTACTAAAATACAATCATTATTATTCTAAGCACGCGTTACGTCGGGTCAAGTTATATCTACCATTGTATCTCCAATGTCTGGTCTCCTAACCCCCTAACCCCCGCCCAGGGCATAAGTTTGGTCGGCTTGATCGACACGGTGAGAATTTTTTTGGGGGTGAGGTGAACCTCGGTGACCCTCTCATCATTCACTAAGCTTCCAGCCTTTCTCTTAAATTAAATACAGTATTACCCGTTTAAATCTGTGGTAACTAGATTAGGAATTTTAATATTTGTGTAGTTAAAATATTCGTAATCACCATCCTTCCAGAATATATCAGTAGAAAGTGTTTTTCAATGTTCTGTCACGTCTTCGTTGAACATTCAATTTATGAGGATAAAGCGTCTGATGCTATTATTTTAAATTGAATCTCAAAGTAGGTTTTGAGATTAATGTAATATAAACCATCTAATATCTGTTAATATTGTTCCACATTTATCAGGTCAGGTCAGGTAGTAAATAAAAAAAAGAGTTCATTGAAAATACCATTTCGACAAAACATTTTTTCACTTACAAAGCTACCACCAGCTCGGAAAATTAATTGTCACTGACCTGAGAAGAGCTGGCGAAAGAAACTCAGCGGGCTTGACATATCGTCAATTATATTATATAGAAATATATAGAAATACTCTTAATAAAACTTGAAACAGCCTGGCAGCCATCGCTTCATGCCCACGGTGCATCATCCTCTAAATATCAAGGCAGTTAGCATCAATCAAATTTATCCACAACTAATTAAGTAGAATATTTTTAACGCCAATAAAATAAATGTAATGATACCAAAGATTAAATATTCATCTTCAAAGATGCAGTGATAATATTACTCTACTTCTTACAGCACATAATTCTCGATTTTAAGATGTTTCGTAATACAAATAAAATACATTTTCCAAACTACTCACAAGACGTGCTCAAGTAAAATTTCTTTCCGAGAGGGATTTATTTCGAACATGGATACACTTTTTAGTTTCCAAACTATTGAGATATCGCCCGAGGAGAATCACTTTGAGAAACACTGCATTAGCCCTTACAGCCTTTAAACTTTCTGTCAAACTCGGTACTTTTCTAAATAACTTACATCATACGGTAAGAATGACTTAAGTTATTTACAAAAGTAGATGAACACTACAAAGTAATGCAAAGGTATGTAACTACAAAACTAGAACTAACTAGACATTCGTATAAACTTTTTAAATTGCGGGACTCATTGCTATTATAAATATACTGTCTGTCTGTGCTTGCTGTGCCTATTATTTATATATTTCAATCAAAGAAACATCAGCGTAACTGGACTGTTGAATAAAATTGAATGAAAAATGAGAGTACAGATTTTTCCTTACGAACTAACAGAATAAAACATAGCTTACCATTCGTTTTCTATTACATTCATTTCAGGAAACGATACTATTTATAAAGCTGCAACTTACAAAAAGATCGGATTGAGATCTGATTACGACTTAGAACATTTATTTTCGTACGAACTCACGTTACGCAGATCAAGTTATATAGCTAGCTATCTTTTGATACATCATTTTACCAAAAGATTCCTGCTTGGATTAAAAAATAAAGAGTAGAAAGTTGACGATGTAATTATTAAATAAAATATAAAAGCATCAGATTCTTTAAAGTTCGTTGATTATTTTAAAGTATTAATGAAGTGTAAAATTAAAGAAATAGATACTTTGTACTTTCTAATTAGTTCAAAGAATATAAACATAAAAGAAAAGAGGAATAAAAGGTAAAACAAACCATACCAGATCTTTTTGAGGTGGGTATATAATGTTTTTGACAATATTAAAAGAAATTGTTATATTACATTAATTCCGGTTGTATACTCTTTACAAAGCTTTTTTAAACAGCTAGGTTAGAAACATTGTTTAGGATTTTAAAAATAAACTTAATAAATGTCGTCTTCTCTTCGAATAAATTTATATAGACTTATTATATATAGAATGATAATTTGATCAAGGTGGGTAAGGACACGGTAGCTCAGTAGTTGGAGCGACGGAAACGATATCCCAGAAGTCGTTCCTCCCCTACTAACGATTTATTCATTAGCAATTTATTTAAAATTTATATTAGCATAACATGTTTATATACAATTTTACAATTTAACATTTCCAAATCCATATATTTCACTTAGAAATATATTTCATTCGTTCCATTTTCATTTTGAGGTTTTATTCACATTCAGCCGTCTCGCGTGCTTTTAAATCATAAGAGCCATCAATCATATCATATTTCTATTAATAATAGAAACCATCTATAATTTATTGAATCGGAACTTGTCATTTTTGTTTTAAAAATAAGCTAATAATAGTACAAAATGTGGTTATTTTAAGTACTTTTTTAAGTACTTTTTGTTTTACGACTTAATATTGAAATTGATGTGAATATTAAGATAAACTACTGTAAAAGAACTTAAGAACTGGATCTTTGTAAAAACATTTACCACTGACGATGGAAGGGAGACCCGCGGCGCGTGTTACAATGTATTTAAGTGTGTTGGCGAGGAGCCAGACGACTTGCGCGACTGATGACTGACCAATTACCACTACAAGTAGAGATACTGTATACGTGAGGCATTTCTGGATGAATGGATATTTCAACCAACAAGATTTTTGAACTTGCAAACATACTTATCACATGACTTGCCAAAAAGTCACTGGTTAGTGTGGATTTTGGCTTGCCAGTGTCATTGGTCCAGATTTCTGTTAAAACGAAATTGGCCATGATATTACCTGCAACGGCGAGCATTATAGGTCAATTACTACAAACATGCTTTGGTTTATTTGAAAGATATTTGTACCTACGATATGCGGTTTCAAAAGAATCCTCACAGATTAAGCCACTTTAGACATCACGACTGATTTGAAGACATGGTCTTTATCTCACATGGAGATGTTGAGAACTGTTTGCCCAAATTTCAAAGACTCTGGGGCATACACCAGAGTCATTGAAATTTGAACGTTTAGTAAACGCCACCCAGCGAAGGACATATGCACAGAGATGTATTCCATCTACAATGGCATAGCTCTCTCAAGTGAATAAAATATTTCGATGATATCTCACACGCACTTCGTTCTATTCAAATTGAAATATAGGAAGTGCTTAGAGAAAGAAATGCTTAAATTTGTAGGGAGACAAAATTTAATCAACCAATTAGGACGTCGATTTGGTTTCTTTTGAAAGTCCTAACGAGTGTTTCAAATAACATGGAAAATCGAAATTTATGTTCTAAATTATCTTTTAACATCTTAGTCATTCATTGTTTACGTCATAAATAGAATCTCTATGCAAAACTTCAGCTTTCTGGGTCAAAAAATGTCATTTGGGAGTTGATGACTAACTGAGTTGAGATTCCTCTTTTTATCTGGGTATATTAAAATATCCAAGAAATATGATTCAAAATAATAATACTATTATAATTGTTAAATGTCACCAGGTTTTTTTTTAACTTGAGGTCATAAATAATAATATTTCATGCTAGCCTTGGTCTGCTAAATAAAGGAAAATACTTTAGAATTTAAACTGTTCCAACAAAATAAACCTTTGGTTAGTTTTTAAAACTATAAATCTTAGTGATAAGATTAGATCTTAATATTAATATTAAGAATAGTAGAAGTTTTTCCCAAATTTTATATCGGAATATAAAGGAAAATGTTACTAAATACATGTATGTTGATTCCTGGAAAAAATAAATGGCGGAAACTTTGTGAAAAGAAGATAAAAGTAGAGCCATAATAGTTATGTTTTTTTTAGAACCAAACATTTGTTTTGACGATATCATAACGGGGTGCAACCTCCCTTGAAGCAAATATATATATATAAACACTAAATAGTCCTTATGTTTGTCACACAGCGTCTCTGACAGGTAGGTAATAACATGCAAATGAGATGTGACAATTGAATACGAGAATAAAGATTATTTTGTTTTATTTTAGAGCCATATAATGAAATTGTATGTCATACAAATTAGTATAAATAGATTTACAATACTATGGGTTTATAAGAATAAATAAATATGTCATAGTTACAGGTAAAACATATTTTTTTTTTTGTTAAATAGGAAAACTGTAGTTCAATAGTTGCGTGTCGGCGGCGTGTTTATAGCTCGCCGTGTTCGTTAGCATTAATTAAATCTTACATGTAAGTATGTTGATGGCTCATTTCGACGATTTTCTAACAATAGAATCACGGACGCATTCTCAATATTAAGCGAGAAGGTAATAGAGGCATATTAATATTACGTATGTATGTAATTGAACTTATCTATGTTTGTTCTATTCTTTGTACAGAAGCTCTTACAATTGGAAATGTTTTTTTTTGTATTTTACTAACACAATTTGTCAATAGCTGCAGTATTGTAAATAATTTCTAGAGATTACATAATGCTCCAAAATTATACTGATTTACGATATTTAACGGAATTCAGTGTACGTCGGTTCCTTGAAAATTTAGTGATACCTGAAAATCCAAACTAGTTCCGAAATTGTATTTTTTCAACTGAGTCCCAAATCGGGTCACTGGACAAAAGATTCAGGTCAAAGATATAATGACGTGACAGGCAAATGACTGCAATAAACTTGATAGATGTATATACTTATATTAGTTACTTACATTACGTTTAATAAAGCTAAACTTTTACTTGATAAGTCGCAAATCTTACAGTGATATTGTGTTGTGGCAAAAAATAATTAAAGGTACTACCAAAAAGACAGACAGCTGTACGAGTAACTGCAAACTTATAATTGGAATATTTCTAATACGTACGTCATATTTTTATAACATTTTGATCTATGCACCTAATATCCCATTTCGGTTAGAGGCTACATCACTTGCGAACTCGTTAAACACATGAATGGGAATCCTACAGATGTCACTACACACATGAATATGTAATATGCATGCATCATGCCATGCAGTGCCTCAATTAGCTTTCATTGATGCTCGAGACTAAAGTCCATTTCACGTAGCCCGAGGCTACAATGTCGTTTCAGCGACAATGTTTCATTTATAGCCTGAGATCGGAAATGTCTTTATAATATCATTTCGAGTGGCGACTGTCAAATACAAATGACAAATTAAAGTATTGGCATTGGAGAGATTGAGGATATATACTTTTTATATTCACTTACGTAGTTCAATTATCCATTTATTTATTGAGTCATTCATTTAGTTATATTGTAGCCGTGACTGTGGAATGTGGCTATGGAGTCCGAAGACCTGAATTTTGAAACACCACACACAAGTTTCCAGACAGTATGGTTTTAACTTTTACGTATATTCATTACAGGTTAATTAACTGCTGATTATAACCAGATGTCGTTATTGTTTGTTTAAACATCTTCAATATGCGATACCATCTGGACAGCGTCGGGAATTTACAGGAAATGCTTCGTACGGTTTTGATATGTTTTTCGGTATGTTATATTAAAATAATCTTAAAATGTTAAAATTCTAATCAATCGTAATACAATCAACAATTGCCAGTGCTGGTGTGTTACACTGTGTCATGTCTGCTCGGACTAAAATAATAGGTTATTATCTATAGTTCTTTTAATTTATACCTATACAGGTTTTCATTCTGTTTTTTGAAGATACAATAGGGGATGGAGTCATGATTATACCAATGAAAAATGAAGAAATGAAAAATGTTTAAATAAATTATATATTTTTTGTTGATACGAGTACAATAGGAGATGGGGTGATGATATAACGAAAAATGTTAAAAAAAAATATAACTCATGAATGATAGATTCTCAAAATATTTTTTTAATTGGGCTAAAACACTTCATAATTAAAAATAAAATACTATGTTATATTAGTTTACGTCTGTATTTGTATGCATAGACAGATATATAATAAAAAATAATGTTTTAGTAAGATGTTAGCATATTAATTTATCTCGGTTACAGGAAGTCTGTAAACACATTCTTCAGCTGAAAATAGAATGAAATGAATCAGTCCTTTAGTCTTCTGTTTTAATAAGCCAGTGAGTAAAAAAACAATATTTAGGATTTCGTCAATACGACATGTTGATAACATCATAGGAATCATTAAAAACAATTGTTTTTATATAAGAAGTACGAAGGAGTTATAGAATTCTTATACTAGAAAAGTATTATTTAATTCGCTGGTTCGTAGCAACTTCGAATATTGCTCAGTTGCACGGTATCTCTGTGTACCTACTCTTCATAAGAACAGGTTAGAAAATACACAATGTACAAAGAAATAATTAACAAAAATGATTAAAATATTAATAAACGCTGCCACTTAAGAAATTAATACACATTGCCACTTAAGAAATATAACACGCTGTCATTGCTAGATCGAAGACAAAAGTTGGACTTGTGTTTCTTTTATAAGATTGCGTCAAACGGTATTTATTGACAGTCCTAAACTGTTAAATAACATTCATTTCTCAATCCCAAGAAAAACTAATACTTTCAGAAATATTTTTTCTAGGACTATTTTGGGCCTATCAATAGAATACTTGGCTTTTATAACAGTATCAAAAATGAAATAAGGATAGATCTATTTTATGATTCCTTTAAAGTCTAAAAGAAAAAATTAAAAAAAATGTATCCCTAAATAGACAGTTGCTTGAAGAATAGAATTTCTGTTGATTTTTAATAATACCTATTTATTATTATTATTCTTTTTCTATCATATTATGAGGTTGTTATATTTTTTAGTTGTACCTCTTTTTTATTAAAATTTGTTTTTTATTTGAGGTCACCTTTAAGTGTCGATGTATAATATTAAAACTTATGTATAATTTATATTGAATTTAATATTGTACGTTACGATAGTTTTCTATTCAATAAATAAATAAATAAAGCTGAGGTTAACTGCTGTTAAATATATTTTCCTTTTCAAAATTTTCCAGAGATGCATGACTTATATATTCCCATGTGAATAAATTGATAAGTAAAGGATATTGAGTTAAAATAATACAATTTAAAAACAATCTTTCACGTGTCGTCCGATTCCGTTCCCAGCGGCTTTTTCCGTTAACTCTTCTTAGTTGTTGAAAAGGTTATATATAGCAAGACTACCATTTGCTTTTTAAGATCTTATATATAATACCTTATTTATTTATTTATTATTCTTTATTGTTCAAAAAAATATATACAATGGGCGGACTTAATTCTACCAAGCATTTTCTACCAGTCAAACTGAGGAAAAAAAACAATAAAAAGAAAAAAAAGGCAATGAGACAGTAAGTATAACTTAAAAAAAAAATAATTACAAATTTTCTTTGTTATTTTTATAACATCTATAATGTAACTAGTGAATTTTTGTGTTTTTGCCTGTAAATGTGAGAAGAGAGAGAAAGAGAGAAAAGGGAGAAATATATCTTGACTTAGGTGATAAGCCAATAGCATTTCTTATTTTATAGCCCACATAGGTTTTTGTGTTTCTTCGCGGCAAAATAGAAATAAAGTTTTATGTAGTTGAAAGTAAGTTGCTTAAACAGATAATAAACTTAAGCAAAATTTTATCAAACTGCGTCAAAAAGTATTCGCGTGATGGGTGCACAGACATAAAACCAGATATACAGATAATAATTTCAAAGATAACCATAAACCAAGACTCCTCGAAACTTTTTTTTTTATTATGTATGTATAGCGTAATCTATGCATTGAGAGTTGTCAATGTTTAAAAATGTAGTTTTTTCTAAACAATAGAACTATTTTATCGTCTTTATGAATACTAGAAGTCGTTACAATCTTTTTATATCTTAGTCGGTCTGTCCATATGAGCACTCAGTGCAGTGGTGTTTTATAAATGTATGTATTATAATTTAGTAATTTTGTATAGTGATTTGTCCATAAATTATCACAAGGTCGCAAGTCCCAGGAGCTGTTTGCACTCTCCCTGCAACTCGATGGGCCCGGCACAGTGAATCGATGGAATGCTAAGAAGCTTCGTCTCCAGGGAAGAATAATCGAGGAAGTAGATTAAAAAATTACATTGTGTCTTTTTGATAAATATACGGACTGAAACATTATTTTTCCTTCCTTGAATACTTGGGACGCTATATTTGTATTAAAATTTAACAAAATATTTTATCTGTTATCTATATTTAAAATATATATAATATATAAAGATATTTTTTATGTCCTCACTGAAAAATTAGATAGACATGTGAGTACATACATATCTTTATATAATAAATGTATACATTTACATCTGTAATAAATTTTAATTTATACGACTTCACGATAATTACAATTTTGATATGTAAAGAAATATAAACTTGAATATGGAATCAGAACTTTCCGTCATACCTGTATGTCATTATACTTTTTTGTATTAAAAAAGCCATTCTTCGTCACTTTAGGATATACCAACATTTTAAAACAAACCCAACAAGGTCGTTTGTTTAACTGCTACTTCTCTGGTGAATATTCAATGAATGTTATAATTTCCGATGAAAGAGAACTTTCAAATTCCATTTGTCGAATGCACGACTCGATTATCAACAAAGTTCCAAAGTCGAATGTAAATCGACAATCGATAATTAATAAAGCGACCTGATTTGATTTAATAAAAAACGGTTTCAATTAAAACCTTCGACTCTTTGGTAAAATGAAATATGTACAGCACTGTTTATCAGTTCAGAAAGATACAATGTCCGGAGTCCATCGACAGTACCTACGTGTAAGTTGTTAGAGCTACATTGATCCCGCGATTGCTTTGTGCCACAGGAAATTAGTTTGGAACTCGTGAGCGAATTCATTTTATAGCCAAATCAAGGAGCAGTGCTGTTGGCGTACGACCTTTTACCTGACTCTGGTGCAGTGATTGCCTTTGCGAATAAATTGACTTTTGAACTTTTAACTCCGAAAGATATTTTATTTTGTGTTGAATATTTATCTCGCCGACGTCATAATGATTCGCTTTTTAAAAATTTTAACTTACTTTATTTATATTCTCATATCGATTTTATGTTAATGTGAAATTGTATTTTTAATGAAGGTTAAGCGTCACTTTAAATACTTTTATAAACAGTACAAAAATGAATTTCATAAATAAATAAGATGAAGCAGTCAAATATATCTGATATAAATAATGAACGATAAAACAAACTTCACTCTTCAATTATGATTATAATAAGACTAGTTATTCGATTTTTGAAAAACATTCTTTTAAAATCTTTAAAAAAAATCGATATGTTTTACAACATATTGCAACCATAAAGCTTTTTGGTCTACGTGGGAAAAACAATACTGTAAATTGTATAAAAAGTCGATCGGGTGCATAAACTTGTTATAAGTTTATTAAACGTGCCAAAATACCGCACCAAATTTATTTGCCACAAGATATTTCTACAACAAAATGGAAATAAAAATCATATATACGTATCCAGTTCAGAAGCCTTTTAGAAAATCATATTGAGTGTGAAGTAGGTTTTGTGGATTCGTAAATTGGCAATCAAAGGTACACCGTTATTCTTATAAATCATAGCGATAACTCATCGTGACCGGACTCATAGACAAGGAAAATAGTAACCCGCCCGTCTATAACAACAAGAGAAGCTTACGCGTACATAGTATAAAATAAAAACCCACCATCAATTTGAAGGGTTTATATTTATAATATTGTCGAGGTCCAAGTAAACTTTGTAATATCTTCGTACTGGATAATAATATAATTATTAAATTATCTTGAAATCGGGTAGTGTTTACAGCGAAAATATTAATATGGAAGTTGTATGACTTCCCTAATCGCCTTATTTGTTTATTTTCCTTGTCCAAAGATGATAAAAGAAAATATGGTACACGTAATGATGGTTTTCGATTAGAAGGTAGGAAAACGTGTTAAAGAAATCATTATTATTTCATTCTTATCCATGGAGCAGGTTGTTGCAGGTTTTCCCCATGGATCCGCTCTTTGGAACTGTGCAATTACAATCTAACGTTTCATGACTGCAAGATTATTTGCTAAAAAAATAATAATATCACTTGAATTTGACTTTAAATCTAGTATAGTCTTTTAGTACACCAATATTAGGCATTGACTTTTAATCCATGAGTGTTTTTAATTTGGAAGTATTAATAATACTTAGAATAACTTTTGCATTGTGCTTCTTTTTATGTTTTCGAATAAATGAAATCTACACGAAACTTTATACGACTGAGTTATATTATACACTAATACTTAAATTGAACCAAGATAACAATTAAATAGCAATTTAAACAAAGACTTCGCGAGGACACCGACGTCCTCACCACTTATATAATATATTATATATGTCTAGGCTTATGATGTGAATTTATAGCGTAACTTGCATTCCCCAAAGAGATGAATGAGGTGGATAGTGTGGGTCGATGTTTATTCGAAGGCTAAAGTAAATACATTAGGTTTAATATAATGTACTTCTTCAATAATCATCGCAAGAATGGGGATTCTTTAAAGTATAGCAACTCTTGTAGTTTTGTAGTTGTTTTGTATTGGTAATGTTGGGGTGCAAGTCGATTTGTTCGTTGGGTAACCAAGTGGCTAGATCGGGAAATGGCCGAGGACGCAGCCACCTTTCCAGACTGGGCCTTTACCACTCTGCCCAACGTGGAGGTGTTTACTGGTGGTTATTCAAGATAGTAAAATTTCGGGTGGCCTGTTGCAGGGCTTGTAGTAGGGCCTGTCCAGTGTCACGGCTTCGACCCAGATCTGGTGGCCGAACAGAGGATCTGGTGGTGCAGAGTCCTTATCGTTTACTGCTCGTGATTCGGCAAGCGAAGGATTTGGAAATGCTGGCGTTGAGCGGAACAAACCCCACGCTGCGTGTGTCATGGAGTCATGGAGTCTCTGCATGGAGATACTGCGCCAGAGCCAAAAGTTATTCCAGTCCCGGGTTCTATTCATGGGAATACTTGCGTGGCAGACTTCTGGAACTGCTCAACCTATGTTTTTGATCACTGGACAGTTGTGGAAGGAGGGTCGTTCCGCTGAATCTCCTTCCGTATTCAGACTTATTGTGCTATTGGATGAGACGGGTTAGCTCTTGGAGAGAATCCTCTTTGCCCGTCTCAACCGTCTAGGTCTCTCAGAGCCTCAGTTCGGCTTCAGAGTGGGTCATTCAAGAATCAATACCTTAAAAACTCTGAGAGACCTGTCCTAAAAGGCTGTTTAGGGGGACCGTTACCCTGGCGATTTTGCTGGACGTCCTCAGTCTCCGGCGGATTTGGGGGGCTTACCTGCAGGACAGAGGAGAGCTGTGATGGCTCCAGCGGTTCTATCGATATACCTTAACAAAGATTCCACCAGGGTCCCACAAGGGTTCGTCTTGGGCCCTATATTGTGGAACCTTGGCTACGACTGGGTATTCTGATACACACTTTTGCCGCAGATAAGGGTATTATTCATGATGATGACTCTCTCGTCACCTCTCAGGGAAAAAACTTTGCAGAAACAGCCCGCCTACATACCGTCAGCGCTGAATTGGTAGCAGACCGCATAGTGCTCTTGGGATTAAAGGTTTCCGTGACCAAGACGGAGGTCATCTTTTTTACGGCCCACGAAGGTCCCATCTGCTAAGATGCAGTATCTAAAACTCACACTGGACGAAGGATGGAACTTCGAGACTCATTTCTCCCTTCTGGCCCCGAAGTCGATTTACACCGCAACTACCACGGGAAGGTTTCTACGCAATATCTGTGCACTGCAGGGTGCGTGCCGGGTCTGTATGCCAGCATCATAAGCAAGGTTCTGTACGGTGCTCCGATATGATCGGGACCTCTCACCGGGCCATCCCGTCCTCCCAACACTACGACGACTTCGTCGATATAGCTCGTCACAGTTGACGCAGAGCGCAGCCTAAGACCGTTCCGCGACCGCATTGTTTTAAAAATAATTAAATAATTATCTCGTTTGGTCGATAATTCCTATTTACCCTTATTTCCGAGAAGCACTTCCATGTTTCATTTTATAGTTAGCCTTCAGGGTGATTAAATATTAGGGAATAATCGAAATTCTTATTGCTGAAACTTCTCCGGCAATTTTAAAGTTTGCTAGAACAATATTTCTATTTGCCCTGACACTTAATTAAACAATTAGAATCAACAGTAGCTATTGCACTGGTGGTGAGGCCTTTTTCCTCCATAAAGTAGTTTCTGGTAGATCCGGCTGAAATATATTTTTATCGTGGTTAGACGTGAATTTTTCGGTCGTTGTCCTGGTTGCCCCAGTTCCCTATTTCCTGTATACTAACCTCCTGTTACCTAACTGATATTATTTAATTCCTGGTCCTCCATATTGCCTTAAGAGAAGATATCTGGTCATCACCAGATACATCGTTGTACATCTACAACTTGGTATATTTTATCAGCACAACATATTAATATTAGACAATAAGTGTTGAACTGCGATCATCTTGTACTGAAAAATAAGGAGCTGTGTAAATGTCTTCACTCGTCCATTATTAGTGGCACCTAACAATTTAATACAATAGATTATAAAATTAATATTTATCAAATAGTGACAGTAAAATGTGAGTGTTTGCCACAACTGCCACACCGCCATTCACTATTATATACATTCAATGTGAGGCTTATTTTATAATAAATAAAATATTTCATTAGGTACATTGTTAGTAATTTGGAAAAGTTACAGTAGATAGAACTGAGTATGGTAATTAATAATTTCATCAAAAGCGATCTAGGCTTACTTAGGTGGCATTTTGATGCTTCAACTCCTACACCCTGTGTATTTCCTGAAATAAAAGAAATTCAGAATAAAATTTTCATAGAAATAACAAAACAACAAGCAACATATCCATTTTCACATTTATTTATTTTAATTATAGTAGGAAAAGTATAGTATTTATATTAATTTTCTTTTAATTAGCAAAATCTTGTAGGAACCTGAAAAATAAAATGTTCTTGAGGGAGCTCGAAATATAGTTCAAGTATTTATATACACATAAATATTGAAATTAGTTTAATTACCGTACGGACAACAAAAGAGATCTCAAACTTTTGAATAGAGTGCAGAAGTCTTAATTAGAAAAGGGATTTATTTAAACGATACACAGTATCTGTCAAACAACGGAACAGATTGCTACACTTCTACGAGTAGCCACAGATGTACAAACTGAATGACACTGACACTGACACTGACACTTAACGACAATTTTAGCTTTTCTCATTTAGACTTAATAAATACAGAGTATTGTGTAAATATAATTAGTGTTTGTAACTCTTAACCTTAGTTATGGGTTTATTGCTAAATTGAAGATATAAATAACAGTTTAACGTAACCGTAGCTTAATATAAGCCTTAATTGTGCAGGGCCTTAGGATTTGTGTACATTGTTTAAGAGTAAACTAAGCCGGCGTCCTACATTTTATACCCGCTCTAATTTGAGAGACCTATACCTAACATTGTACGTGGTTTTGAAAAAAATAAGTTCAAAAAGACAAAAAAGAATACGTTACTTTACTACTATGTGACTTAATGAACATTTATTTATTTCTTATGTATTTCAATAATTAATTATAATGAATCGCAGTGTTCCCGAGCATACCTGTTTTCGAATATTTTGCAGTTTATTTTTTAGGTTATATATGCAAATTTTAATCAGGTTTAAGTTCGGTGAATGACAGATAACTGATGACATTTTATAACATACAATAAACAATAGCTCCTATTTTAAGCGCAGTAAAAGTCAAAGTAACTTAAATATACCCATGTATATATTTTACACCAGCCTTCACCAAAAAGGTTCATAAAGTTTAAACAAACAAATTTCGTTTCAGTGACATCGCTCTAATGAGGTTTTTACGTTACTTTGTTTCCAGATAAAATCTAAATTTAAGTTAATTATTAAAATTAAAATATTTATCTATTGCTTCCGGATTTTATCTATTTGAAACTTTTAAATGCACTACTGTCTCTACTTAGAAGATAAGAAACATAATTATATTTCTTCTGGTCGACTTGAGAGAATTTCCTAAAAATACACATGTTCTAATGAATCCTATAAAACCTTTTAAGCTCTATTTTCGAACGAACTGGGAAATGCGACCATCGATCAGAAATTGACAAAACACTTTTACCTACAAACTTGTAAAAAACATCGACCGAGACATTTCGATATACTTCTTGCTTAAATAAGTTGCTTATAGGTACTAATAACTATATTTAGAACAGGTAATTATTACATTAAAAAAAAATAAAGAAATAAGAAATTCACTGGCTCGGTCAGGATTCAACCTCCGAACTCCAAAAACCATTCTGTCGGTCTGTCAATTGACCTTCTCTCCTTAATCTAGGCGGGAAGCTCATATATCCCATATAGAGACTCTATATACTTTTTTATATACAATATCATACAAACGTAAAGTTTGTTTATAGGGTGTATGTAGGTTTTACCTTCGTAATCTTTAATTCCATTTTTATAATGGACCTTCATGGTGGACAAAAGCTATAAATAGCACCGTTTAAATAAAAGGCTTTATCTGAAAACGTAAGCCTTCTTACGAAAGCTGATTTTTAAAATACACGTGGAGGGAGTCGCGGGAATAAGTACTTTAATAAAGATAACATTCTGTTAATAAAATACTGGATATGAATGTACCGTTCATGTACCTTGTAATGTGTCTATATATAATGTGTCATTTGAAATCATTGACATAAGATTTACGGACTTCTAAACTAAGTGTAACAATTTAATTCGAGCATAAACTCTGAATAAGCAAAATGACAACTAATAAACTCGGTGTAACTTAACCTAGCATAAGGTAGGAGTAAAGTATTATCAAAACTTATTTTATTGTTATTCCAACCCTCACCCTAGTTTAAGGTCGGTATAACCAGTCACGCTTTTTTCTAACTTCAAAAATGACAACTATGTTCTAAAACGTAATTCTTCTATAATAATGTAGAAATTATACGTACTCGTGTATATATATAAACATCAAAGTAAATATGATTTATTTATTATGTTTATATCTCATCCATTTTATTAAACTGCAAAATAAAACTTAGGAATAATCAATCGTAAAGGTGTACAATAGCTTTTGAATTATTTTCATCCACGCTTCTATTTCGCCTTATTTGTACTAAAATTGTTATTGTTAATATATATTTAAAATAAATATAATCATTTTAGATAATACGTTTGCCAACAATTATATTTACTTTTTTATAAAATCATCGTTTTGAATAAACGTCATTATAAGTCAAACTTTTTTCACAGACAAAATACAACCTTTCGTTTTTGAATGCAGTTTATCAATGAATTGCGACGTTGCCGTTTAGTGCCTTTGAAATAGCGGTGGAACAGTAAGTTATTATTATTCCGTTATTTATTGTTAACCGTAGAATAGTTATTTATAAATTTAGTAAGTTATAAAGTTATTTAGATATCTATTAAACAAGTACATACTTCTACCTATTCAATTTAGATTTACCCCGATGTTCAGGGAGAGGTCAACAAGCATAAATCTCAGTCATCTTATATATTTGTAAGGCGAGTAATTTATAACAAAAGCGCCGTCCATGTTATGGAGAAATACACTCCCTTTTATGAAAATGGCTACGAGGAGTACCCGCGTGTATCTTAAAAGAGGTTGGTTTTTAAAGAAATATAAATAGTAAAGAAAAGTAAAATGAATGTAAGTAACCTGTGTATGTATTTTATGCATAAAATACCAACATTCTAAACTAATATAGACCAACTAATAGTTTGTTTGTTTTATAATATGTTGTGAAGCGTATGAAATAAACGCAAACTTTAATCTATGATGGCGGTGTGCCCCTTCATATAAATATATAAAATATGTATGGTGTGGTTCGTGGTTTCATAGCTTTAATTTCCTGCCTCGAGCGGTTTGGTGCGTCAGGACGTACTTACGTGAACCTATATTAAATGCTCGTTAATAACTGTTTGGGCGCTACATTTTGCGATCATTTTAAATCATCATTAGAAAGTAATGCAAGTAAAAACATAATAATATTTCAAACAATCAAGAAAGGTCATACATTATTAAAGAATAAAGAATGAATGTCGTGTGTCTGTTATCGTTATTTTACGATGTACTGAGAAGTGACAGTGATATTGAAGTCATCAACACGCCATGCTTTTTATTTTATTGCCAGGAGCGCGTGCGTGCTCCGGTTCGTGTCTTGGAAACTTTTATGAAGCATTTGAGACCTTTAATGCAAATATATAAAACAGACAGACTGACAAATTTAATAAGCATCGCTGTCTCAGATCCAGTAGACTGACTTGTCTTTGTCTTGTGCCCT
Organism: Dircenna loreta; assembly: GCA_963555665.1. Taxonomy (NCBI): domain Eukaryota; kingdom Metazoa; phylum Arthropoda; class Insecta; order Lepidoptera; family Nymphalidae; genus Dircenna; species Dircenna loreta. The sequence goes on along the minus strand of OY743093.1, from coordinate 12,007,944 downwards.
GTCACAAAACAAAACCACTCCTGATATTTTCAACTACGATACTAGTTTAGTCAATACAAAACATAACTAAGTTGGATTTATAAACAGCTTTTTACCTTTAGTTTTAAATAAAATGAAATATAACTCCATGTAGAAACAATTCTTGAAGTAAAAATAATTTTTATTAAATAGTATTTAGATATTTTCAAAACACATAAGTGTATTGAAAATATCTAAATACATGCACCGCCATGAGAATCTTATTTGAATTTAAATAAATATAGAATGAAAAATAAACCGATACGAGCTAAGATTGTGATAATTACTAGTAGACTACACTTTTTAATTTAATAAAATAATTTAAATCACACTTTTAAAAATATATATACGAGACAAATAATAAAAAAAAACAAAAAAAACTAAGATACTTTAAGATACTTATAATATTTTTTGTCATGCATGATGTTAAAATCTCAATTTAAAAATAATTTAAAATAACTTAAATTTTAAAACGTCACGAGCACGGATGACGTGTCTGTCCGTGGGTAATAAATATAATATAAAAAAATAGACTACACTTGATGCTTCTGATGTAGATGAGTACTAACAAATACAAACAAAACATACAATATCAAACAATACTAGAAACAATCTAAAAGCTATTAAATCTAGTTTTGAATGTGTTTTCTAACAAGAAATACGTTTAAGTTACTCTTCGTTTAAAACTTCTAACCAACTTTATATATATGTTATATGTTATTATATATATAATTACAGTATAAATGATATGAAAAAAAATATTTGAAAAAAGATATTTCACATATAGCCATTACACATTTCAAACATAACCAATCGATCTATAAATAACATCCTGGTAGAGATAGATAGGTAGAGATAGAGAGATAGATAGGTAGAGATGGTCTTAAAACTCTTGTAAGATATTGATTCATGACGTACATGAACCAAATTCCATCGCGGTACTTAAAGATATAAGAGATATCCACGTGACGTCACAATTCTTTTCCTTTAATAGAATAAACTTTGATCGATGTATTTTTTATTTAAACTATGTATATATTATTAAAATAACATTTATTCATTATTATAACTAAGTTGTTATTACTTGCTGGGCGTACAATAGCATTAAACAATTCTTGACTCACCAGAGTCTATTAATAGTATTGTATTTAGAATATTCTAATGTATAACTACCCGCAAACTCGACCCTTCACACTCAAGGACCCTGCTTTGGTTAAAAATAAACCTATATAATTGGTTCCACAACCCTCCATGATTTATAATATAATATAATATTTCAATTATTTATAATATAATGAAAATAAATCAAATTCCTTAGGAGGTTTCAATAGTCAGTTGTTTATAAACAAAATGCATCTTTACTAATACAAATTTCAGATTTCATGAACGTTTTACGATATTGTTGCTGAAGAGCTGTTAACGAACTGAAACTGTGGTCTCAATTTCGTAAACACAATATCATTGTTTGTAGCGAGTTAATTAAAAGTTAATCCAAACAATTAAATTATATTAATTGTATACGGATGGATGAGTTCACATATAATATAAATACACTATGAAATAAAAATAAAACTGAAGGTTAAACAAATATACAGACAAATGAAAATTTAAGTATCCATAAAATGACTACATCTGGCCGTATGAATTTATATTATAATAGATTTGATGCCATGAAACCATACGTAAATAAACCAACGCAGTATTTATTATAATTTGTATACATACAATATATTGGAATAAATAATAAAAAAAATGGAAAGATGTAAAAATAGAATTATAACATACGTACTCCTATGTGCTATTACTCTTATATATATCTTATGTGATCTATATTAAATGTATATGTAAACCAAAATACGAATAAACTCTTTCCGCGTATGAAATAACTAATAAGGTAGGCCAATTGTGAAGTCCGTGCAGAGCTCAGAATCTCTCAGAGTTTGTCAGTCGTTAAATATGCAGTTGGAGGCCTACGCTATTTGCCGGCATTTCTTCTGAGAAAATATAAATAACCTTTTCTTAACTTGGATCTTCTTAACCGTCAATTACTTTGAGATGAGATGAATATTTAAAATATAATGATTATTTTCATTTATAAATTAGTAAGAATACAGTATTGCAATAATCTTTATAAAGATATTGTGAGGTTTATTTTTAAAAGCATTTATTTAACTTGACTTGTGTGTATGTTTGTTAAGCCACTACGTTTATATATTAACGTTAGTTCTTAAAATATATTTAACACACACAAAGCAGTAATAGTTTCAAATGTACAAGACAATATGTTTGCAATATGTATGACAATATGTGTGACGATATGTATGACAATATATATGACAGTATGTATGACAAGATGTACATACATATGATATACCAGTATACATCTCACTATAATATAGTAAGAAGCCAGCCATCTCTGACCTCATGTCTCTAGAAAGTTCATGTTTACTTGAAGACGCAATGTAAATGCAATACCGCATCTTGATTCGAAATTTCCAGTGAATATTTGGCACCAGACGTCTTACTTCACAGAGAAGTTATCGATCTTTAAGACAATCTCCCATTTATGACATAACCTCTTTGTGTACTTTAATCGAGTCTGCCAGCAGTGCTGCCAACATAGTGTAGTTACACCAAATCTGGTGATTTTAGAAATTGATTTACTGTTTGCAGTACCGACAGACAGATTAAATTTGTATATTTATGTTTGAAATTTGATTTGTGTAGGCTTCTTTATGATATATATATACATGAGCCAGCTGCGATAAGTTCTTTTGGACTTTGCATAAAATTTATTGCAAATATTAAAAAAAAAAATTTATTAAATTATTTCAATGAACACTTCAATACTAATATTGAATAAAATGTTCTTATACATTGAAAGACTGAACTCATGTATTACGAAGAAGTCAAATGTGTTTTAAAAAATTTAACAACTTAGAAATTATTATTTTTTATTATTATTTATTTATAAAAACTACGAGTCTATTATTTATAAAAGAGTTATATTATTTATAAAAACTACGAGTCGTAATAACAAAACTTGAGCGACAAGATGTGATAAAAAATGGTACTTACACTTGAACTTGAGCTTGTTGGTAACTCGGTAACAAAATAACTATATATTTTATTTACTTCCATGGCTACTTTGTTTGCGATAAGATTACATCTACTTTAGTTATCTGCAACCAATTTCCTTATAAATATCTCAATAATATACTGTTTCATCTTGAGTAACTAACATACAGATAAAAAAAATATTGTAAAAATTTGTAGTCACTAAGTAAATATGTATAATTCTACTATTGTATATATTTTTGTTAACTGAAAATATATTTCAGAACAAAAGTTTAATTTAAGCCCAGTTACAATAAAAAAATAAATATGAATAAAATACAAATACAATAAAATAATAAAATTGAATTGACATGAGATAATTGATGAACGTACAAAATAACTGGCCATGTTCAAATGTCATTGTAACCTTTACGGACCTTGTAGGGTCACGGATACGAAGTGGTGCTTGACTGCTTGAATGAAGTACGTCATCAGAACTCATTTAGTCATGAAATGATTTCCGTAGAATGAACATCGGTTCTCATTACCGGCCTGTGTGGGACTCGCTATTAGTGAGAGTCCAACATTTAAAAGTCTATAAATTCATAATGAATTGTAGCTGTTTGTAGCTTAATTATTTATTTTACTTTATAGATAGGGACCAAATAAAGGTCAGAACACATACACTCCTAACTAATAATTAAAATTATATCAATTTAAAATTATAAACCAAGCTACCAGCAAACAAATGAAGTAAATTAACAGCTTAGAAGTGAAAGCCACGAGTTGTTTCTTAGAAGGGTTTGTCTTAAATTACTCTACATAATATATGCATCGCTAGTAAAGTGGCCCTCGACCCTCGACTTTACTGATAGGGACGGCATAAGTGACAAAATTATATAATTACATACTCGCTGGCATCCTTCCCTCATCAATGTACTTTAAAAGGAATCGTATCTAAACTGAAGGGGCCGTTAACATTAAAAAATACTCAATCATTAATAAATATTAATAAACTAAAATAAGTATATGACACAGTTAAATAATTCAACGGCCTTATTATTTTGTTGTATCTCAATATGAGTAACGGGTTCCCAAAATACTCTTGAACACTCGAGGTCAATACAGAGGCAAAGAAAAGGAAAATTAAACATCTGTACACGTGGAGTTGTTTGAGAGCGACCTTGACCCATATTGTAACATCCTAATATAATATAGATCAACAAAACAACCCACTTTGTATATTAGTAACGTTTCGAACCCACCACACTATTAAATTACTTAATTTTGACGTTAAAATTTTATTTGAATAGAAATTGTTTGGTATATCTAATGTTTTATCTCATTCGAGTGGATATTGTCAGTTACAGATTGGAATTTGACACATCTTATTATGTTCCGTCTTCAGTTACTAAGGACGGAACTAAGGATTTTAAGATATTCAATAGTTATTAGGAATCGATGACATTTATTACTAATATGTATTGGTAATTAAGTTTTTAATCATACGATGCAAAACTTTTCAATCCCAACCACAACCAAAATTATAACAAAAGCGAACAATAATATAAATATTGGACAAGTTGCATTTAAATGTATATTATGAAATCAAGAATTCAGGTTTTCATATTGGAAACGGCATTGAGTGTAAAATGACACGTCACCTCCAATACCGAGAATATTGTAATTGAATTTCATTTTCATCCATTAAACTTATTTCGGATTATTTAACAGAGTTTATAATCACGGTAAGTACATTATATTCACAGAAATGTGTAAAATATATATAAAACTCAATTAAAAATTATTATTCCTGTATATAAATAAAGTGTGTCAGTATTTATGTTTGAAAATATCTTTAAACATATACAGGCATGTTAGGCTTACTTTGGTAAGCCGTCAAGGGACGGGACGATTTCCCAGAGGTCGCAAGTTCAAATCGCTGCCCGTATCCTTTTATTTTTCATTCTATATTTATTTAAATTAAAATATGTCAGTATTTGTTTCTTTAAAAAATTTAATTAATTTATTATATTCGTTACATCATTAAACCGCTTAATAAATTAAATGTGATTAGATTGATGGTTTACATAAAACAAGATGTATATATGAGTGAATATCTGGAAATAAATATGACAGGTATTTTGTAGAATTTCCTCGACCTGAGGCACGGAACTGATCAAAAAGTACACGCCGAATTATTGAGGTCACGACCCAGTGCCGGCTCGATTGAGCAGAATATATATATTACTTGTAGAATTTTAACATTATCACCAGAAGTACTCAGATTCTAATTAATATGTAAGTAAAGCCACCGTAAACACTTCAATGATAACATTTGCGTCCCTGTGCTGTGTTTACTCTGCGTCGTAATATACATGTTTTGATATCCAGCTCTAACTGATGCATAACGACCGATCATGAGATACTAACATATTACCGAGCTATTTAATATGTACACAACTCAGGAAATACAACTCGGATATGAGTTGACTATACATAATAAATAATGCCCTCACACGAGGGAAATTAAATATTAAATTTTACGCGAACGTTCCAAAAAATAATGGTTATGTGCTTTAAACAATTTTTAATTAAACTGTAAAGTTGTATGTTAGGAAAATGTTAAATGTTTGCGGCTCCTGCGAAAAAAACAAACACGATGTATTAAAAACGCGAAACAATTCAACTCAATAAGCATTAAACTCTTAATGGTTACAAGGTTTTAAAAAGACATTACATTTATAATTCTATATCACACACACACACACACACACACACCGATGTCACAAAACCACAGTGTCATAGTGTCACAGAGTCATAGTATCACAATGTCACAGTATCACAATGTCACAGTATCACAATGTCACAGTATCACAATGTCACAGTATCACAATGTCACAGTATCACAATGTCATAGTATTAAAGAGTCACAGTATCACAATGTCACAGTGTCTGAGTGTCGACTGACATCGCTTGATTATTTGAATATTGAAACGTATTACAATTCAAATTTAAGCGAGTTTATTTCTTGTTTGAATTTCAAACACCTTCTATATGTTATTCTACTGTCACTGTTGCTTTAAATACGTTCATGAGAAATCAGTAAAATAGAATATACAAAACAATAATAATACTGTTATTTCCTTTCAGGAACGATACAAATAAATTCTTCGTAAGAAGTATTGGTAATACAATAAGACGTTCTTATCGCAAAGTACCGAAATTCCAAACAGGCTTATACTGGAGGGAATGAAGAAAGAGACTCTATAGTCTCTTTCTTCATATACATCTCGTATCGTATCGTATCGTATACATTTTTATGCACCAGTCTATACTGGTGCATAAAAATGTATACATAAAATGATGTAGTATAGTTACAGAAAATACATATTGATGAAAATACATACTTATAAATAAATAAATAGAAAAAGACGAAAATATATATTGTATATAAAATATAAAACATAATACTATAGTAAGTACAAAAACAAAATGTAACAGTTATTTGATAATATCATTTAAATAGAAAATAAATACAATATTTTTATATTTCGAATTGCGAGTACTATTGTATTTAAGTTATTGAATATAGTAATATATACTCGCTACGAATAGTATTGCTGTATACGTTGTAAGTACGCTGCTAATTGTATTTAAAAAGAATCGTTCGTCGACAGTCTGTATGCGTTAAGTTTGTTTGATCTTCCGATGTAAGAGACGAGCTCGTATCCGTGGGTGTAATACCATCACACGACGTGGTACAGTTGTGGTATCGACCACCTATACATGTATACTATGAATAAATTTAAAACTTAAATTTGAAGAACTCTTGATGGAGTTAAGTGATATTTTGTACTTTCTTACTTGCGAATAAGTCGCCAGTCATTGCTAAAAAATAAATATTTAAATAAATAAATAAATAAATAAATAAATAATAATAAATTTTTCCTAAAGAGGAAGAATATGATTTCCCTACTGTACTTCTGGTAATTACTCAAACAATGTAACCTATGGAACCGTAAAATTATTTCTACGACGTCAAAACACGCACTGTGGTTTGGTAACTTTCCTATCAAACTGGTATTATTCTGTTGAAAACGTCTAGGAGCTAGAAAAATATAATTTAACATAAACAATAAAAAATAAAAAATATGATGTTATGTCTGCTTTTATTAATTATGAACTAATCTCTACGAAAGAAACATTGTGTTATGAATTTTAAAATCATGATTTATGGCAATAGAATCTCAGCTCCGTGAGACGAACATACAGACACTTCGCCACACTGATCTGAGTATGTATACTTAAATGAAAAAAAAAACTGCGTTTACATTATGTGGTGTAAGATTAAATTGACCGCGAACATTTCGTTGACATTCAAACTAGTCAATTTGAAGTTAAAATTGTGTTAAAGATGGAATTAAAAATCCAACACGATCGGGCTCGAACCTGGAGGTGACGCAACCTCTGACTCTACCGCTGTGACTCTGCCACCAGAAATAATATTGATTCTAGCTTTGCTCAGTTATATGTCTGTGTAAACATGAACGTAAGTCACATCCATATCTTTAAAAAAACTAATTAATTCTTCTAAGACAATTTTCAGACTTCTAAGAGTTTTCAACAACATTAGTGTCAATTTTATCTTCGCCTCGAAGTTAAATTGATAAATATTATCAAAAACATTTTAGCTGTTTAGACGTGACAGGACTATACAATAGACAGATATACTGAGTTAGTTTAGATTTTTAAATTTAAGTAAAGATTTAATTACATTTTAAGTTAACTCCCACTCACGTTAGCGCAAGAATTTGTAATTCGAGCTTTTTTTAAAAAAAGTAAACACGAGCCAAGAATTCCTTAAAAATTCAGGACTGATGTTGCATGCCGTCACGAAATGTTACAAAGTACTCTGAACGAACGACTGCACTAACATACCATAGGAAATGTCATAACACTAAAAAGCAGAGAGAAAAATAAGAAATCATCCTGTATCCTTTAAAGTGCTTAAGTCAGTGCGAGACACCGGGTTATATAAAATGATTTCAAGGAAATATAACTTATAAGGTTTGAAGTCTTTAGACGGACAGACTTAAACTCACGTTGTATTTGTTAAACCATAAGTGACTTTCAACAATACACTCTTGAAAATATAAATATATACAATAAAATTAACAACTCAAGTAAGTATTAGATTCTAACAGGATAATACACAAAAACCCCATTAAGAAAATGCATTCTGCATCCAAATAAACATTTAGGCAATAAGAAAAAACTCGATATTAGTGTGGATTTCAATCGTCCCGGTTTATTATTAGTTCGTTATGACCTGTCATTGTGACATGTACATTGAAATGTCACTGAGACTTTCATAAATTGCACTGTGTACTCTTTTAGTATTTGAATTAAAACAGGCTTTCAGATCTGGTCATATATAGCACGTATAATCCATATATATACATACGACTGTACAAATAAGAGTTTTTATACGTATGATATTATTTACAAAGTAATTCTTACGCTTCTTATAAGGATATCGTGTAAGTCCAAAATAACAAACTTTCATTCTCTTTTATCATTATTATCAGAAAGTATCCTTGGCTCTTTTTGACGATGAACAGACCTACTTACTTAATAAAAAAAATAAGCTGTCACACTCAATATAACAACCAAGAAATCATAGATGACTTAAATTTAACCGACACTTCTGCTAAAATATTTAACTAAATTATATCGAAACAGCCGTTATAGAATAAGTGAAAGTTAAATAAAAATATATAATTTAATCAAAATATAACTTTTATAATCTATGGAATGTCCGAAACTTTTTTGTAAAAAAGGGCCTTTACGCATCTCATATTATGAGGTCTCCGGATGAACGGACGGACAACGTCAATTCAGACGGTCATTCATACTATCGGTAATATAATTATATAATGGTTTGTAGTTTGGACATACATATTTTTTTCTACCTGACAATAAAATTACACGCACATTCATATTTTTGTGAGACTTGTTATAACTCAGTTGTCTTTGTATTTTTTTACCTCAAAACAGTTTTAGCCATTTTAAAGATGAGACGGAGCACTCGAACATAAAATCTTCGTTTTGGTTTTAAAACTTCGGCACTTTGTAAGTTTTGTAACAATATGTATTTAATAATAATACGCCACGTGTATGTTACGGACTGCTACGGATCACTACGGACTGCTACGGACTGCTACGGACTGCTACGGACTGCTATAGACTGCTACAGACTGCTACAGACTGCTACAGACTTCATCTACGATAATCGTAGCGATCGGCTTTAGATAACCTGAAAAATACCTGCTTTATTTTAAACTATACTGTAAATGTTAATATAGTCATATACCTATAATATAATTATGTTTCTTAAGTGAAAGTGAAACAAGGACTGTTAATTTATAAGCAGTCATTTCCCATTAATAACATTCGACGCCGCGCGCTACTCCACTCCGACCAGAACCAATATCCGATCTAATTATAGAACAGAATAATTAACTTTACGTAAACATGTGCCTGTCTTTAATCATTCGAATATATTATATATATTTTTAGATTTATGTTTAGAATATTAACCAGAGACGTACAGGTCTTATATTATGCATCTTATTTTAAACAAAAAAAAGAAGTAATTTAAGTTATTTTAAATATAAGATGTAACCCATATATTAGCAGTTCGACCGCTTTCTAAGCTACGATTAAAACCTCTATAAGAGCCATTAAACCTCTAAAAGATGATTTTCGTCGATTTAAATCATTTTGCTTATATAAAAACTCACATTTAAACATTGCTTCCGTTTTTACCAACAGCTGTTACTCTATTGATATTTCTTTCTGACTTAGGTTATTGGCGCTGTCCTTTAACCTTATCTGTTACGAACAAATAGACTGTCTTAACATTATCAGATCTACAAATACCCAGAACAAATAACGTTGTTTGAGAATAAAAATGGCCAGTTAAGTAATGCCTTACGTAGTTATTCTCTACAAATATATACGAAAAATCTACTCAAAAGTTAGATGCAACAGGTTCTTATTTTTTTTATTTCACTACATTCTTTGCAATTTTGATTTGATTTGATTAAATTTGATTTGATCTCTATTTAAGATAAATTATGTTATGAAATACTAAATGATAATAATATTATTAAATGTAATACTAGCCAGTTTATAAGTTCTTTTTGAATGCGAAAAGAAACCAGAGATCAGTTTATATAGCACTTGGCGAGTAAGATATCATTTAAATCTGCATGTTCCTGACGTTAAAGGTTGAACACGGAGCCACTTAGTCTAAAATGTGGTCTAGACTGTATCAAATGTCAATTCTAAAGTAGTCCAAAATCCAAAGTAGTTTCTCAGTTGCGTCCGAGTGTCATAACCAAAGCGAAGAAGTTGAAGCCAAAGTGTTGAGGCTGAAATTCTTTAACAACTTGCAATATTGTTAAAGAATTTGAGCTCGTAACTCGTTTATTTGTTTATAAGTGACTTCGCTTATATGAATTCTAAGATTCTTCTTTAACATTTTGAGAATTTATTTCGTGATTAGATGACAAAGAGTAATTCGTTCCTTTATTACATATACTGTAAAAGAAAATCTAGCAACAAGTTCAAATTTAATAATCCACAAATGTATTGCATTAATATAAAACAATGGTTCTAAATATCAGTTGCCTTTCTCTCGACATTCCCTCGCGACGTCTCATTTGCTGACAACAAAACATTGTGAAATTTGTAAAAAAAGTATAATGGTCCTATAAATAAAATTTATTTTTAATTAACAATGCTGTTACTCTTAATTTAATTACAACCTTTTTAAAATATTTTTTAAATATTATATATAAATACGTGTACTATATTAATAATAATAATCATAGTTTTTTATTTTCATCAACATGAAAAACAGAAGCAGATGATTTCATAGCTACAAATGTAGGTAAGAGCACTTGGAGCAAGGCCAAAGGTCGTAGATAAAAACCATCTATAGATAGATCCGTGCCTTATCATCATCAAACCACCGCTGTTTCTTATACCGCTGCTAGCTTTCTCATTATATTAACTCCCAATTTCCCGGGCCTCATCTTTGAAGCATGTTTAAACATTATAGAATTTAAAAGCCAAAACTCAAACTTGTTTAGTTTGTGTTCTCGCAATATATTTTTTTATATTGAGATGTTAACTTTCTTTAATAATATTGTAAAATTTTCTCGACCATCAAATATTTTTGGTTCATAATCGACATACATAAATACGTTATGTTATGCTATGTTTGATGTATAGTTATATATATTTTTCTAACCTATGCTAATTCTAAAATACTTTTGCTGTAGGATTTCCCTTTTAATTAGCGTTAAAGAACGTTGTCTTCAAATATTATATTTATTTACAAAATATTTTTAGCCCACTTGTGTAGTTGAAAATATTGTTGGTTTGAACTTTAAAAATAGTATATTTGATATATAAAATATTTTGTACGATACCTCGTATTTGAATTTTCTTGTACTGTAATATATCTATCTTCATTGTGTGCCGCCTGTACGTCTGTGAATACTGCCGCGATCTGAAACAATTGTACAAGTTATACCAACAAAGTTAAAACACGGAGAAATGTAAAACCAGAACATATTCTTTAAGCTTTCTATTTCAAGAAAATATTTCATTTTCCGTCTATTTTGAGTTTCTAAAAATCTTTGGAAAAAAAATATTTTTAAAACGATTTTTTGAATGTTTTTATGGAAGATCTGTTTTTATAAACATTTATACTGTAAACAAAGTACTCTTTGGCTTTAATTGAAAATGAAAGAAATGTATAAAAAAAAGTATTAAATACATTTAATATAGGAAACCTGAACCTATAATATCATTTAGTAACTGCATCGTTTTAAAAAGTAAGTTTCAGTCGCTTCAGCAATGCTTATGAAAGTTTCGTACTGCCAACACGTCAAATTCTAAAAGTCAATTTAAACTGCAAGATAAAAGAATAAAACGTTCTTGGCATGCGATGTTTTTCGTATTGTGCATTTTAAATCCTCACGAGCCGATTGTTGACAGCTAGCTGTTATTGAAAATGAACTTCTGACAGCTTTTGACTTTGTAAGTTCATATTGGAACCCGGGCTTTGTCTGCAGCAGTAGATGACAATTTGATGATGTAAAAGGAATTACAATGCTGCCAAGTTTAAAAGAACAAGAAATAAACAACAAACAGATCGTAAAAATAGGAAAATCAGAAGCATTCGTTAATCTGTATCGTTTGAACCTACGTCACGTTGTGATTTTTTTTTTATTTTCTCTTTCGTTTATGACAGCTTCATCGATATTGCTTGAATATTAACATGATGTCGGTTAATATCTTCTCTCCATGTTTTATATTTACTGTTGGTGTTCTATTTATCAGATTTCTAATTATTACCGGATTATTACCAGATTTGTAAATATTATTATATTTATCAGGTTTCTAAGTCTTTGTAAGTGCTTAAATCGGATTTTATTTACCAAAATGTTACAATTACGGAGCAAAATATTTCTATGTTGCATAACATGAAATAGTCTAAAAGTCAGATCATCGTAATAATGGGATGTCAAAATATTTCATGTCTATTCCATAAAGTTGAATTTGAAACTTTTTTAACTTAATTTTATCAAGTATAAATGAGTTTAATTTTAACTTGACCTTTCGAATACTATGTATCAATAGAGCACGCGAGGACGAGATGTAGGCGTCGAAAATTTAAATATTAGCTTATTTTTCTCCTTTGTTAATGATTGGATTGATTTTCTTTTCAATTTAAAAAAAATAATTGTCCAGTAACTTGAATAATTTCACATTTCTGTTCATCATGTACCAAACTTGCTCTCTTGGCTTCGTATCATAAAAAATCGCTATTATCATGTAATTTTTAACAAACGTTACACTGCGTCAACGTTCTTAATATGTTTTTTTGGTTTATAAGTTATTTTAAAAATACTTTTTGCAATCTCTCGCGAATTTATTATCTTTTTAACTTTTTAATTAATTTTAATAATAACTATTATATCGTATGAGGATAATATTTTCTTTAATTTTATAAAAAATACGATTTACAGCCTGTTATCCCTAAGTATTGCTCTATTGAAAATTTTTAATATTCCTTCGCTTATGGGGTTGCAATGGTTTTAATGTCTTTTGTATGTAAATTGAACTGCTCCAAATGAATAGCTGATAAGTCTTAGATATTTTGTATTCACGTGTTAGTGTTTGTTGTATATTTGAATTTAGGGTTTTTATATATAACTTAATGTTAATAAAATTATTAGCAACACTCTTGTATTGTCCTCAGTACTCTATAATGGTATTGATTTCTAAATCTTAAGTAAACCACTATTCCGTTGCCTATATTTTTCTCACATTGTTCTTCAAAATCGTCATTAACGGTTCTCGGGTGCTCCTATCTGAAATTATCTGCACACGTGTCCGAGCTATCACTTCAACTTTGAACAATTGTTTCCTTTACAGTGAGCTTATTTTGTTTGCATGGGTTTTAAATTGCGAGAATTACATTTTCTTCGTGCGCCGTTTATTATTAGTATTAATGTTTAATTTATGTTTCAAACTTCTAATAAATGCAAGGCCTTGGTCTTAAACGTACTATTATGATGTTTGCATGTACTTGTATGTGGCATGTATATAATATTGCTGATTTTATTTAATAATATATTATATTTTACTACATCGCATGCCACGACTTACGAGCACGTGTTGCGTACAATAATTATGCAATAATTATACTTTATTTTTATATTTAACTTTTGTTAACCATGACTATTATATATATTTACCCGGGTTTACTCACGTAAAATTATATTGGAATGTGCCCGACTAGTTTCGAACCTATTCGGGATTCTTACTCATGAGCTTGAAGCGTGGCGGACTCGCGGAGTGAACAGAAATAGGTCGGACACATTCCGATATAATTTCACGTGAATATAGCCGGTTAAATATATATGATACGTTATTTAAATTCTCTTAACTATTATAAAGTGTATATTCAATGTACAAAAATAACTAGCATATGGGTTTCGATAGTTTCTACAGATCTCGTCTGCGGGAATATAATATTTACTAATTCTTTTTCGCTGGGAGAATAAAGAGCCAGATTTCGTATCATCAGATAAATCACATTTCAATTATTTCTACCATTGCATCCAAAAGTAAAGGCCTTACTCTTGTCCAGAACAGGATACCGGGCTTCTTGAAATCATCACGACTAACTCCCGAAGGCACTAAGGGTGGGATTGAGAATGGTAGCCAGAGTATTTAATTATTTAATTCAGTTTTAACTGAAAGGCCTCCCTTCATTCTGAAAGTAATATATATTGCCTCATAAAAATATATCTATAGATAATCTCAGATATTGCCTCATAAAAAATAGTAACTCAAGAAAAGTAAAGATCTATGTTAAGATAGAGATTAAGATTAGGATATAAATAAAACGTCTTTTATTTTTATTTTATTGGATGATAAAAGAGACGGAACGAAAAAACATGTTGAAAAATTAAAAATACGAATGTGCTGTGCCCGTGAGAAATGAGACCAGGAGTTCGAGGAACGAACTCTCACTTACCGTACGAAATGCATCCATAATGGCACAATAGATCAATCTTCTGCGAGTGGGTGGTACTACTGGTGGTACTATTACCTGGTGGTACTACCAGCAGCCAGTATACGAGCTACAGTCATGTCATTTTAGGTAGACTCTATCGTCTATAGTATATTTGCAAACTGGGTTGAAAATTATAGTTATTAAAGAAAAATTGTGTTCAAACATAGCCAATATTAAACGGTACTAAACACCAAATACATTAAATATTCAAATAATGGCTGTTATTTATATCATATGAAAGAAAATAAACTATTTCATATATACTCAATTCAAAAACACCATATTTTTTATGGTTATTTGAATGTCTTAAAATATAACATTTGGAAAGTATTATGCATTTATAAGAAAACCAAATATAATATTTACAAGAGCTTATACACCGGTCAGATGTTTGGCGTCTGCTCTTCCGATCCACACAGACCCATTAACGACCAAAGAACGCTACGATTACACGTAGAATGATAGATTCATTATTGGCAGAGACGGAACGGTATCCCCGAGGTCGCAGGTTCGGTATATTTTATTTTTCGTTTGTTTACAATAACTACTTCAGTTAAATAGTTATTGTGACAATAAATACAATCACAAAACTGTCTGAATGATTTTGATGAATATATTTATATAGTTAATAAAGTCTATGATTGTTAAAGTATTACTAGCGATGTACAAAAACCAGTTTCTTTTTATAATACACCCACGCGAGCTATATATTTTGTAACTTTTTGGCACAAAACTACCGTATATCATAAATAAGAGATTTTGGTAAATAATTGTAGAATCTAGTAATGACAATAAACATTTTTTTTGCTATCGGTTCGCATCACGTACATTATGTGAATATTTTTTATTAAAGTTACAATGTAAGAGACAAACACACTAATCATTACATAAATATAATTTTAAATGAAATTATAAAACGATAATTAAAAACCTTCATAATAGTTCATAATAGATACAAAAAGAAAAGTATAAAAAATTTTCCGTTCTTAAAACCTAAAACCCATGTGATAAAGGGGAGGTTAAATTACTAGCGTGATGCGTGAAGTTTAATGTATTTATTAATAATGAATGCGTGGTCAATCATCTTGATTGAACTGATCTTATCATAAAATCAGTTAAAATATTTATTCCTTCCGTGAATTTAGTTTATAACACGTTGATAAGGTAACTATTAGTTTAACATAGTGTGAGTTCCGGTAACCGCCTCATGACACGGCAAGATTCAGCGCTACACCATGAAAATAAACAACGCTTGGAGTTGCGTGCCCGAACTCATTCCACCGTTAGAGATAGATTTTGTATAAAAGTGCTATCATTGGAACGTGCGGCCTCAATGGCCTATATTTAAAATAACAATTTCATGCTACTAAAATTAGCTAAATGCGTTGATATTATAATTATATACCTAATATTGTTTGACAAGTTGGTATCATACTTTTACTTATCAGAAATTATTCGTTTTATTTAAGAAACGTATTTATTTAAATAATGACTTATTGGCATAATTGTCGTACGTCAATCTATTGTGCTATACTCGTGGTCGTTTGATCCCCACTGTAGAAAAATATTTTCATTCAAACCTTATATTTTTCTAGAGTCTGTCAATTATGAAAGTCACAGCCGAAGAATGCAAAAAAACCAAGATTACTTTTAATTCTATTTAATTAAATTATTACAATATATTAACTATTACTAGGAGATGACAATTGTTCGAAGAATGAACGAAAAGTGATTTACTAAATTATTTAATTACGAAAGAAACCTCGGTCATGTTCGGTGTTCACTGGTGGTGGTACGCAGCGTAAGCAATACGCCTGGGGTCAATCGATGGCACTAGATGTGGTGCAACAGAATGCTGCATCAGCGGTCTGCCTCGTGTCTGTCGGTAGCTACGTGTGACCCTAATAACGATGAAATACCTAGCTAGCAGTTACTAAGCTAGGTGCGATCGTAACTCCTCCCCCCGAAGATCAGTGACTAATCGAGAACATTGTTTGAGATGGTCGCTGAGATCTTTCCATGATCTACTTTTATGTGTCTGGGACTGGTAATCTTTGGAGTTGGGATGGCATATATTATTTCAGGCATTTCAATCTTAGTTTCTTCGGCTTGATTTGTCTAGCTGGTGCCTCCGGCTCGTAGCTTCCTGTACAATAGTGCACTAAGTATGATTGCACTTGCGCCTAGTACTAGACTATAGACAGGGATCGTAGTGTGGTGCATAGATTGGTCATTATCTTTCTAAGATGGATAGGTTGTTCAATTGATATCTTGATATTTAGGTTATGCAAATTTTCTAGATTGGCTGAGTTCAGAATGATAGGTGTGCAGTTGCTGCGTCTAAATTCACTATAGTGAGGCATTTCCATAATTCTCTCCACACGTCCTTTTATGCGGTTATTTGAATTAAAAATTGACAGTTCAGATGTCCTTAAGCCACAAATGGGTTGGTATCACAGCTAAATAACTGCCCTGGAGAGTTTGATATCGTTTTTGTCTACAGTTTATCTTGATTTTCGGGACTGGAAAGTTAATCGTATAATGCATGTCGTCGAGTTCTTCAATGGCTGCATTTTTAAAACAACTGGAGTCTGGTGACAGGAGCTGCTTATTTTTTGCTGGGTGATAAGCAGTTGCACGCAGTCAGGTCCATCCTGAATGCTATAATATGGCTTAGACTCACAGAGAAACCATGAATTTATCTTAGGACATTCAGTCTCCATGTACCTAGAGTCATTTCCAGAGATTGCTATATAGGGTGAGGTAGGTATTAGGACTTCGTTATGTTTCTTGGGAACTATGGATAATTTATAAAGGTTATAGTTGTTCGGATTGGCAATGGGGACTTTGATAACTATGACGATTTGTTTCTTTACGTAAAAGTATCCTAATTTCATTACCTCAAAGAAATTTCTATAATCTAAATCTAAGACTTCATCTTTTAAATATAAAGTCTTAATCTTAAATAATATATTTTTTACTTCATCATGCTCGATACACGAATAAAAGCTAAATTATATTCTAATTTTCTAAACTCATTAGCCAAATTTTCAATATTATCTTCTAAGATTAAAAGATACTGGGTTAAATGAGCGTATTTAACTAAGTCTATTTCCCTATTGCTATAACTTTCCATAATTAAATTGACCATTCTATAAATCCTACTCTGATTAAACACTAATTTATCTAAGATTTTAGTACTTTCAGTGCCATTCTTTATTTAAAGTTATATGATTATTTAACTCGTTTTCTAATATTTGTTCATTATTCTGAAGGTTTTTTTTATGGCATTATCGTATTTAATGGCATCAGAATAATCTAGATTGCCAGAAATGCTTTTAATCTGCGTGCCGAGTCCATCAATTAGACCTCTTTTATAACGTTTTGGTTCTAGCATCCGTAACTGGTCAGCAATTTCACTAAGTTTTGTTGTAAGGTGCTTTAAAAGGGGGTCAAAATATGACAAGGGGCCAAAATTCTTGAACTTGATGTTTAACTAACTTAACTCGAAGATGAATGACATTTAGGTCGATATAATTTAGGAAAGATGATAATGGGAAATTAACTTAGATTGTCTTGTAACAATGTAGAGTCCTTAAGGCTACTTTTAAGGCGTGATTTGGCTACAGGTCCACGTTTCTTCTTAGTATATATGTGGATGGGCAGATCAGACATAACCGTATCCTGTGGAGTTACAGAGCCTTGTGTCATAAGCACCAAGTCGTTATAAAGAGATGTCTCATAGCGATGATTTATGAGAGCACTACGAATGCCGTCCCAGGACTCTGGGATCCCATTGGAATTTATGGTACGCGCCGCGGGCCCAGTGACTTTATTTAATATACCATTTAATAAAGCTAAGTTGCTTAATCCGTAAACAGGGTCGTTTCTAATATACTGCTCAACTGATTGATCGCAAAGATGAATAAAACGCGTTAAAACATTCGGGTTACCGTCAAACTCTGGTACTAATCGAAGCGCCTTGAAAATACTATCTACTAATGCGTCGCACATGTTGGAATAAACTAATTCGTTACTATCTAATATTATATTTAAATTTCTATTAGAATCTAAAAGCGATAATCTAGAATTTCTAGCTAACCTAGGGGTCCGCAATTGCCTTGGATGGAAAATTTTGGAAATTAATTGTAAGGAAATATTATTAAAACAAAGGAATAGCAAGTCTAGATAGATCTAGATACTCACATATGCATAATTGGTTTCTCTGCGTGTATCGATGTCTGGATACTTCTTGGCTGCGATTGTAGATTCTGGATAACTGCTGCGGTCCTTGCTTGATGCACTGACTCTAATTTTAACAGCTATCCTACCGACTGCGCCAATTATGAAAGTCACAGCCGAAGAATGCAAAAAAAACCAAGATTACTTTTAATTCTATTTAATTAAATTATTACAATATATTAACTATTACTAAGAGATGACAATTGTTCGAAGAATGAACGAAAAGTGATTTACTAAATTATTTAATTACGAAAGAAACCTCGGTCATGTTCGGTGTTCACTGGTGGTGGTACGCAGCGTAAGCAATACGCCTGGGGTCAATCGATGGCACTAGATGTGGTGCAACAGAATGCTGCATCAGCGGTCTGCCTCGTGTCTGTCGGTAGCTACGTGTGACCCTAATAACGATGAAATACCTAGCTAGCAGTTACTAAGCTAGGTGCGATCGTAACTTGTCTAATGTATGTATTTACGAAAGAAAATCACTGTAGAGTTCATTCGTTTTCAACTACTCTTATGAATTCCTGGGATCGCCGATTCATTATATTATAGGATTTAGAAGAGATTATTAATTTAAATTCAGAATATATTAATTTGAAAAATGTATCATATTGCTGCAAAAGATCATTATATTCCAAATATGGATATTTAGACAAAATACTATTTCTAAATTTATCCATGGGCCTTACAGTTATAAAAACAGACACATCTTTTCGTTACTCTTTGCTGCTTATCGTCTTGAAATAAAATATTATATATATTAATTGCCCACAATGATAACAATTTAACAACAGCATTTATCATTTTCTTATTCTTTGGTATAAAATCTGTGAAATTATTATCAATGCAGGCAGAAGTAGAGTCTGTTATTCTGGTTGGCTCTATGATTAAATTAAAAAATGGTTAAAATGTAGCGGATGTAGTGACATGTTATATCTTATTCCGTTACATCTGTGTGTTAAAAGCACAATAAGAAACCAATACGGCCTTTGAGTAAACTGTATTGAAGTATGCTAATATCGTTAGTAGTCAGTAGTACGGAAAATAGCGAAAATTGCGCGCGATCAGAAAAGCGCTAACTTGCTTTTGAAAAACTTTCCATTGCATTTTTTAAATTCCTTCTCGCTTAAAAGTCTAAGTATTTCGTGTATAGAAAATTGTATTGTTAATAAAGTTGCTGTCTTTCATTGTAGTATTTCAAAATCCAAAACGAATTTGACCGTTTAGCGGCGCTTACCCAGAAAGAGTTATTATTCAATAAATATTAAAATAATTTAAATAACATACATATATAGTTTAATTTTCATGTAATGCCACATTAGAAGTACTAAATACTAAAAAGGCCTCATTTTTATACTACATTTTAATACTAGAAGTGCTTCATTTTAATACCAGTTTCCATTGTAACTCTTTTACTTTCATTGCGGTTCAACTTTGGAACTCTGTCCCCGGGAATATATTTTATTGAAATCTATCTCTTAACTGGAAGTCTGAAACAGCTCTACCTCTCCTCTTTATAATAATTAAATTATGTAAATTTGTATATAGGTAATTATGTATTTATGTAAATATTATGTAACAGTTAATATGTTAATATATGTGTATATGTATAAATATATATTTGTGTGTATTTATGATAATGTATGTAAAATATTGGAAGTCTGTGTAGTATAATAAGATATCATTAACGTTTTTTTTCTCTTCTATTTATATCTAAGTTCTGATATTATTAACTTACCAATCTGCATACTAATTTATATGAATTCTATTCGCCGGAGGGTAACTGGTAGAGATTTCTTAAAGCTAAGTTAATCCTTTGTAAACTTGTTTTAACCTTATTTTATTTTCATATTTTAGTTTTTTTTTTTTTGTTTATAAAAAAAACTAATAAATAAAAAAAATCGAGATTACTTTGTAGTGTGTTTAGCCTCCTTTACACTATCTTAAGACTGCCAGCCACATGAGAGTTATTTCATAAGTCTTATAAGCAAAGTTTATCAGCGAATATGTTTTAAACGTTCAAAGTTAATTAATATTGTTTATTGCATATCGTTTTATTTATATAGTGGTCCATCTGGCGTCTCTATCTTTTTCTCCCTGTCTAAATGTAACGTTTTATAAATATGAAAGAATTTGTAAGAATTTGTAAGTTGTGTTATGTTTTTTCGGTTTACAATAATTACCGACTTTATTGAGATGAGCGCACTTAATCTATAATGTGATATTATATATTATTGGAGGGGGGGGGGGGTTACCTAGTAGGTTGCAACAGCTTTTACACAATCATTAAAAAATACTTCGCAATCACTTTCAAAAATAAAATATACTTTTGATATTTAACAGAATTGTAAGCGATATAACATTTAAATAATCTTCGTATATACTATAGCTCACATAGTCGTATATAAAGGGTTTTAGAAGATTGATGACTTATCTGAATACAATGTTTCAATTCGCGTTTGTACAATGTCTAGATTCCCAAAGACCCGACGAGAGAACCAATCAAACAAATTAAACTTAACTTTAATTATACTTTGATTTAATGGACTTATTTTTAGTACATATTTAAATCTAAAGAAACATTACCTGATATTGTTTATTAAGTTTATTTATAAAGTATATTCGAGACAAAAACTCGTTTAAATCAGTCCGGGAAGAGGAAGTCAGTATTGAAATGTATTGTCGGTTTTGGCATAAAAGCTAGAGTAATAGAGTTCACGAGACGCGGAATGGCGCCGGTCACCATTATATTTTAATTTGGCACCCCGTGTTTGCATAATTGAATGCATTAAAGTTTAATTCTATTATACACTACTGAAACATATTATATATAAAACGGAATAGTATTAGATGAATTAAATACACAATAGTATTAGATGAATTAAATACGAGCAGGCAAACTTAATTGCTCTGAACGGCACTAAACTCATAGTTATACTTTTTGATTAAATACTTATTGAAATATTCGTTTGCACAATCAAACTCTATTTAATATTAGATTACACGTACATATGTGAATAAATACTTACACGAAATATATATGTGTTAAATAAATCATTTTAGTGAATATAAGATATTATATTTAAATAATATTCTTTCATAATCAACACAGATACATACAGACTTTTATTTCTTTAGCACATCGTGTCAAAGTCGTTATCATTATATAATAAGTTCCTTCCTCGTTCGCTAAGTCATGAGTTGGTAAATTATTCAATCTAAAGTTCAAAGAAATTGTTAACTTCAAGTATTTCATTAAAGAGACGGTTGTTTATAATTATATTATAAATAAGTGGTGCTTGTATCTTAGCTCACTGAATAACATTTCAATTTCGTCTTTTAAACGGTATTAAAGATACCGCTCGCTCCAATTCAAAATAATAATATAATAATCAATTGTTGAGTTAAATTTCATATAATATATCCCTCATATTGTGAATGAAACAATACAAAGATAATAGATATTAAAAACTTTGATAATACTACAAAGGACTTACTAGTCTTGCCATAAATATTGTTACATGGAAAAGAATATTTAATATAATATATATTTTTGCATACAACATTTATCACTGTAATGTGTATTAGCTTACACGTTCATATAATAACATTAAAATATATGAAGCCCATTCAAAATGTTCTTCCATTGGCTTCAATACAGCCTTTATACGTAGGCCAGTTATTAATAGAAATATACTCTTTCCATGGGAAAATTCTTCACTGTCAATGTTATGGGTCGTATTAGGGTCTCCAAATTAACATGGCGTTTAGAGCAAACCATTTTCTCTAAAACTGATGATAAATCATAGTCTATCGACTTAATGTCGGTACTAGATGATGACCATTTCAGTAATATATAATAGCATTCATTCGCTGAAACCGTTATTCAATATCGAATAATAAGTAAATTGTTTATTTCTTACATTGATTTCTACAAAATATTCAATTAACATATAAATGAATTATATTATTTAAGTGTACATATAAAATCTCTTCTCAGGTCAGTGGCAATTAATTTTCCGAGCTGGTGGTAGCTTTGACAATGAAAAAATGTTGTAAAACTTACTTTCAATAAAGATTTTTGATTTTGATTTAAAAACGTTTACACTTGAAATAACTACATTGTCTCACGTCATAAATTATATCCGGCTGTCTATTTATTGCATT
Organism: Dircenna loreta; assembly: GCA_963555665.1. Taxonomy (NCBI): domain Eukaryota; kingdom Metazoa; phylum Arthropoda; class Insecta; order Lepidoptera; family Nymphalidae; genus Dircenna; species Dircenna loreta. Next base: position 11,984,795 of record OY743093.1, on the reverse strand, counting down.
GTTTACAAGTAAACGTACATCATTCAATAAACATCGTTCTTGCCAGTTCAATCAAAATATTATTATTTTATCTGTAACGAGCGGGTCGTTAGTGTAAGTCGAGTAGCAAAACTGGTGCACTTATATACAACTATATTAAGATTACTTTAGCTAACAAAATAACCTAAAGTCAACTTACCTTCTGTCGTTTGATAAATAAAATGTATCGGTCCTGAGATGTGTTTATATTTCCCTTTCACCCTTTTCCATCAGAATGAAAGATGCCTCGATTATTTACATTACATAAACTAGATAAGAATACTTTTCATGCTTATCTACCTTCTGTTTAAAATATATGTTTACTACTTCCACGTAATAATAGTATAGCTTACATAATTATAATAAAGATGAATAACATTAAAATAAACTAATATCGGCAATTTTGCGTCTTCAGATATCGCAGATGATGATGTTCCCCGCCCCCCCTCTTCATCCCCTTCCCTCGCCCCTACATCAAATAAGAATATATTCCCAATCCTGTCACTGGACCTAGATATGTTAGACACTCCATCATATTGGTCATCCTCATTTGATATCATTCAGGGATAATTATTTTAAAAATAGTTAATGGTGCTGAAAAGACTTATGTTGTAAATACAGTATATAAATATATGTAATCAATATATTTAAGTATCCCGTATTTAATGGAAAGTAGATTTTTAAGATGTACTCATACAAGCAATGCATGTTCCCGTAATTGTTGTGTGAAGACGCAAAGTGGGGGCGATTGAGAGCAGCCAGCGAACAACGACGCCTGGCGACCTTCCAACTTCCATCCACGACGTGACGCGAGTCGCTACAATACATAAGTACGCCCACAGATTGATTTTAATAATTGGAAGATATGTATTTTCTGATGCTTTGATTTTTATTTTTTAAGGAGCACTATTGTAATGCCAATATATTTTTTTGTAACGTTTTTTCAATATTCATATTTTTGAGAAAACAATAAATGAATGGACAAATTCATTTGAGGAAAAAAATTCTGTAATATTTCCGAATCCGTTATTAAATTTAATATATTAGAAACATTGTGTTCTTTTTCCATCAAAACAACACAATGTTTCTAATATATATACCAAAAAAAACAAACAATATCAAAACAATCGCTTTATTAACACTTTAATAAATTTTAAGTTGTGTCAAAAAACAAAGAAAAAACGGTTCTAGATATGACGTTTACAGCATACCTCATAAATCAACCGACGCTGCGGCTCCGAAAGTAACGCACTATATAACTCCATGGGAAATATTTATTAGTAGGCAGTGATAATCTCAACACACATCACCCTTATCTGTATTCATTTAAGTTAGTGGCCTCTTTGAGAATAACAGGGGGCATTAGGAAATTGGAATACTGAATTACTGTGAATAATAAAGAAACTTATAAACCAAATAATAAACCAACCAAAATATAACCAATTTAAGTTTAGCATTAATGTCAAAAGTTATCTTAAACTTGACTTCATTACAATTATTAATCTTGTATTAAATAAATTGCAAGTTGCAATGGTAATACGTCAACATGGCCGCCAGTCGACTAGGCGCTAGTATGACTTGATTTAGTATGGTGTAGCTTAAGTACGATTAATCTTTTGGTTTATTTGTAATTTAAATCGTTCGAATTCTAAGCGACGCGGCGTAGTTAAGTTCGATCCTAGATATATTTGCTTTTACTCAATATTTTAAATTAGATAAACCATTTGATATTATTGAAAGTTTAACGATGTTGATCAATCTCTTGATGGTAATGTTATTTCTTGATGGATGGAATGTTTAACAATGATTTTAAACTGGCCCTCGTTTGGTAAAAAATTTAAGTAATGAGTTAAAATTTGAAATTAGTCAAAAGTTGGTTAAGGATGGAATATCGACTAGAAACATAAATGACCTGGTCTAACGTTTGCTATAAGTACAAAACATATTTGATTGATTATTGTACGCTATTCGAGCTCTTATATACAACATAGATCCTTAGGGATTCATAAAAACTGTTTCAAAGACAGTTACTTACGGTTTTATTACGGTTAAGAATATCTAAAAAAATATATATTGTATACGTTCTCCAAAATTGGCAAACGTTTAATATAAATAGTGACTTACATGTTATAACAACTTGAAATAATCATAAAATTAAAGTTCCTACATTTATACTAAGTAAATAAAAAGAAATGATTGGTAAAATCCTTCTGTGGACTATCGGATAAATACTTCATGCTCACATTAAGTGCCATCTTGTATCCAAAGCTGTATAAGGAATGTGTTTATAACGTGTAAATAAATAACTAGTCGGACACATCCAGACACCGCAATCTAGTCCAAAACTAAGCATAGCTTCTACTGTGAATACTAGACAACTGATAAACATATATAAAATATTTTTTTTCTGTAAATATAATATATGATATAGATATGATACCTTTAAAAATAAAAGTAAACTTGAACCACACCTAGACCCTGGAAAAATACGAGTTTTTATAACAAATATTTTTCTAGTGTCGGATGGAACAAATGATCATCGGCACAACAGATGAAGTAGCGTCATCATTGGAACACTACGCCAATCAGTCGTTTATTCCATCAGCATTCTTAGTTTAAACCATAGGCCAATATTTATGTAACAAACTATTATTTTGAATGCTTTAGAATGAGTGAATAGACCTTGAGTGCCATAAAAGCCGACTAAAGACTATCTCCATCATATCTTTATTATCTACCTATCTTTTTTTTATTCCAAATCCCTCTAACGTGCGTTCCCAAGGACGGTTGACGTGAGGCTGGAGGCGGGTATTAAAAACTGTTTTGCCAAATTTCTTTCCATATTGCATAAGGGCTTTGGATACCGCAAGCGATACGCAGGAGCAGCATCCAGCTCTGAATGGACAAGGGTTGTCGAAAAAATAATGTGTAAATGATTTTCAAAAAATAATCGATTTTCGATGAGAATAACATTTTCACAGCTATTATTCTTACTGTGAAAGTGATTGGAATCGGCTTGATTTTGAATATACAAAGTGATATGATCCAGATAGTATGTACACATAAAAGTGTTCCACACTACTTGGGGATGATGGATTTAAGCAGCTGACTTTATTGTCTAATAAGTTGTTGGCGCCTCCAAGAGAAAGTCATACCGAACGAATGGTACAATACCAACAATATTTTCATAGAAAGATGAAGTCAAGTTGGTGTATTGTGTTTGTTGACGACATTATTCTTGTCAGTAAGGATGGCTTTGAGGTCTATAGACTACTGAAAAAAAGGTAACAAAAATGTAACTGCATCTGAAAATCAGGAGCCTAAAAACTGATCTCCGCGATTGAGGCGGTGCAGTTTTGAGTCAACAGCGCTTCAGTTAATGCTTCTGTACCAGTTTTCTCCGACTTTCATTACCTTGGCTCAGTCTTTCAAGATCAAATGAATTGGAACGAAATGACCGAAAACGGGACTTTCGTCTGTTCATCGTAATTTTCGTCGTGTTTCATACGTAATACGTAAGGTTCGCAGGGGAAGTTAACAACTTCCCTCGAATGTTTTTCGCGAGGGAGGTTCCGGAAATTTTTCTTTAAGAGCCCCACATAACTTGTCGTCTCCCCCCGGACCGGCAGGTATACGGCACTGTATTTTCCATACAATAAAAAAAATGTCTTTCAAGATGATGTCGAAATAGATCCAGCTTGCAAATATAGTGATCCTGTTTGAAAGTTCGACCTATTTCACCATTCCATGATTGAAAGTTCGATGGCAGTTTACGGGAACAATATACTCTTAAAGACTTCCACCCTTAGACTGAAGGGAATTCATAAAATAGTAACATTATCTGCCGTGTCGTATGGCTCAAAATACTGGACTACGTAACTGGTAGATGAGAGATAAGTGTATATTGATGAAATACAAATGCGAATGGCTGTGAGATATGGGTATAATATATTCTTATTTGTTCTCACAGACTAATTATACCTGTAAGTAAATACTTTTTAAAATTTAATTTGGGTTTTCTTGCCGGTTCTTCAATATTGACCAACCCATTAGAACAATACAATTAGAGTTTGAGTCTGAGGTTTGTAAGTTTAAAGTTCTAAGTATCTTAAAGGTAAATAAATTGTTAAATAAATGTATATTCTTATAGAAATGTTGTCTAATCATAGTATAAGTAACAGCCAGTTGAACTTCTTGTACCCGATCGATAAAATATTTAAGAAGCCCTAAAAATACATAATACTCTTAGAAGAGTCTTAAGTCTATATAGTATTACAACACTACATACTTACACTACAATAATACAATACTACATACAGACAATACTACATACAGACACACTCGATATCCAACTATTCAAGTGGAAAATCGAAAAGTTTTTCTTCATTATAAATTGCTCTCCCGTGACAGCACAAAAATAACTAACAAATGAAGAACAACTTGAAATAATTAAATTATTTACTCTTATATATGACAACACTATATATATAAATAATCAAACCAATCAGACTACAAATCCATCAACATTTATATCTCCAGAGTAAAGATGAGTTAACTCTCTAGCAAGGTTCCTTACTTATTCATGCACCCGTGATTCTTAGTATTGTAAGCCCCCGGGACTGTTCTATTCTTATTCAATTTATCAGAGAAAATCACACTGATATTATATACGATCCCGAACGTTACGTTTCTGTGATGTTTTCTTAAATATTCAATACGTACTTCACCGGTTTCCGGCTATATTTATATATATTTTATAAACTCTATAAATATCGTCCACTATGAACTAAAGTACTCAAACGTCGTTCTCAAAATGCTGCCTGAAACTTACGGGTCTCATTAGCGACGACGAAATAAGAGCTTTCGTGAAGAGAACCTGACGAACTGAATAAAAAAAAATTATAAAACCAATATTTATAATAACGTTGAACCAAAACTAATGTATCAATAGTTAAATTATTTTTATAAGCAATAAAACTAAAAAAAACTATTGAATATAAGTTTTTTTCCATACAGTAATTAACGAGCCTTCCAGCCAATAAAACTTAAACAATTTATCAAAATTCAACACCAACGATTAATGAGTCGCCATTACTAGAACATTAATAGCTCGCGTCAGGTAAAAGCTGCATTTTATAATGTGCTCGAATTTTATTTGAACCTCAATCCTTATCGAGATCTAGAAAAGTTCATGGCACCATTTTGTAACAAATAAATGAATGCTGGTCTTTATATTCATATATTACATTACTGTAATTATTAAATAGTTTTAAATTATTTAAAAGTTTTTACTTTCTAAAGTTTTAATTATTACTATTTTTATTAATCATTAATATATTATTTATCATAATAACAATTTATATATTATAAAAAAAAATCTCTTTGCAAAAAAAACTCTCTTACATAGCTTTTAAGATTTTATAAACGTTACCAACATTCCAAAAGGTATTAAACTTCGAGGAGAGGGTGAAAATTATTACATAAAAATATATATTACATTATTTCATGGAAACAAGTTTTTTTTAAATGGTACCTAATCAAAAGTTATTATCAACCTGCGCTTTCGACCCTTTAGATATTTCAGATAAATATTATTTATTTATTTATTTGATGAAAGCAAGATAAAATAAAAGAAGAAATACAGTGGATGAGCTCATCTCTAAAAAGAGATCACTCCCAGCTATCCATGAGTGAAAAAGACGATTTTAAAATATTGTTATTATATCTGAATCTTAGGTAATAACGTTACATTAAAATTTTTTGTTCATTACAAAAAACAACGACTATCTACTGTAACACACGCACACACACACACGCACGCACACATGCACTCAAAGGCAACAAAAATACGACTAAAACCTATAAAAGATATTTTAAATTGAATATGTAGTAAAATATTTATCATAATGAATAACAGCTATATAAAAACTGAGATGACGCCAACTTTTAAAGACGTCAATAAAGTTCCCGTTTTTGTGTCCTCTAGGACTTCATTTCCTTCATTTCTTTTACTGATTTTAAATGATATTAATTAAAAGATAAAAGATAAAAACACCCAATTTAATAAAATCACTGAAGGAGCCAAAAGTCATTCCATATATCTGATACAAACGTGCAAACTGGTACTGAAAGTGGATTTTCAACAAACATCAATTTATCTCGGTGTCGTAACCTCACAATATTAAAAAGAGAGCGAGCTATCAAACTGTCATCTGCAGCCGATTAGTCAATTCCAAATGGATAGCTGTGACTCGACTGCAAAGACGGAGAAGAACTTGAAGGACGTTAGGTTTTAAACCACTGACATATAACATTATATTAGTGTTCACACTCTCAAAGATTTAGGTGTATGTGAGATAAATGTTTTATCTCGTAACATTTTATATCGCCAGTGACAAAGTCAAAGTCAAATTCTTTTTTTTCAAATGGGCATACATTGCACTAATAAAACGTCAGACTCTTGATAACTCTTGATGCACGGTTCCAAGGTGTAGTTCCATGAAGTAGAACCGGCAAAAAAGTTAGAAAAGGAGTTTCTTGCTGGTTCTTCTTTTAACTTCTTAATTAAAATTCAATTATCCATCATTCAGACACCACTCATTAACTGCTACGTTACCTGTCAAAGGATAGACCTTTATCAGTGTCTATGAGCCTCTATCAGCCTCTATATTTGACAGAGGTTATCTAATAGCCATTATATAAATATAATACGATAACCTTGGAAGGTATATTACACCTATTTTTAGGGAATTAATTTTGATATCGGATGTGTGTGTGTGTGTCTGTGTGTTAATAAAAATATTATAAAATATATTCAGGTATATATATACAAAATAATCAATATAACCTCAATAAACTATGCCATACATAAAAAGTATACAGTTAAAATTTATGTACTTTTGAAAAAGTGCTTTGTCATCATGCTAACGGGTCACTTTCATACTCCCGTGGTACGAAAAGGACTAACCGAATATACAGACTTAAAGAGTACATTTATGATCAAAGAGTTTACTGTTTCTTTAAGCGAAATGGATGGCACTGTTTCTTTAAGCGAAATGGATGGAACTGTTTCTATAAGCGAAATGGATGGAACAGGAGTTATTGTTGAACGAACGAATTGAACTAAATAAATTAAGTATGTTAAATACAATTAACATACTTATTTATCTTGTCTTACGTAATATCCAAGATGGACAAACTCTTAAAGGATCGTTCAAGATTTTCTAAGCGTCACGGGATATAGTAACTTATTTAGAAAGGACGATCAATCCTAACAGGCCCAAGAGAGCCTTTTTCCGGAATACGTAAGCGTTGTAGGAAATTAAACTGGAGTAGATTTTAACTGTTTAATATTAAAACATTTTCCTTCCAATTACCTTCAATCTGATGTATAATTAAAATATGAATACTAAACATATTTCGAGAGCGATGCATTGTGGTTAATACATAATATGTCAAAGTGAAACCCTAAAACAGAAATCAATAAACCCTTAATACAAATTAATAAAACCTTCTTTCATTGATTATATCCAAGCTTTTATTTAACTAAATATTTATTTGTATATATATTATCATTTATACGTAAAAAGATGATTTTAAGAAACTATAAAGATTTCCTCTCCACTCTTGTACAATATTAATGCATTATTTTTTTGTAAACTTAAAATCTTTGAAATATAAATAAATATAAAAAAAAACGTTCATAACTACGAGTACAACACTATAATATTTAAAATATAAAACCCTTTGAACAGGATTATAAACTGTACAGTACGTATGTAGCCAAATGAAGAGGCGTACTTGTATGAACATGTTCGCTGAAGACTAATTGGAAACTCGACGCAAAATCCTCAAATTCAAAGCATAATTATAAAATAACGTAAGCCTCTCTATGACAGAAATTAAACTAAATCAACATAGATTCACTTTTTAAGATTGATTGCCGAAACGGTGAGATGATTTGTCTTCTTAATTGTTTTTATTTAAATTATATTATTGGACATTTGGAAACTATTTATTATAACTAATTTAATGATTTGTTTTTAATATAATCAAATCTCTAACTAAATGTTAAGTCCCTTCTGTGTGGAAAAATTGTTCACTTTATATATACATATATTAGATAAGAATGATTTCTATCTGTTGACTTTAATGGTATTACTGTAACATATTAAAGATTTAAAAAAATATATCAGGAATTCAAAACTTTATACCAGCTTTTGTTTCTCATAAATTCTAGTTTATCCAAAGCAATAGTTTATTTAGGATCCAATAACCGTGTTGTTTCAGCTTGAATGATAAAGTCAATTTAGTTATATATTTTTAATTTTAGTTAATAACCCATAAAATTCATAGGTCAGTAATATTGTAAGTATTCAATTATGCTAAAATTATTCAAGATTTCGCTAAATATAAACCGTTATGCCGTCGTGGCGTCTTATAATAAAATTTATTTAAAGGAAAACAAAGCCGTTTACTTCATCAGGTCCACCTTCAATATTATGAAGATATTATTCAGGGTACATACCAATATGATTGATGATGATAGGACATTAAAGATTATTTACTTTTATTTTTATATGATAATATAATTTTTATTTAAAACTGTAAAGGCGTGTTGATATTTCGTAATAGAGAGCTAGGGGAGGATTTTATTTTTCATATAATGTATTCGAGTCATTTTATTGTTGAGACTTTTAACGCTATTTAATTATTGATATTTAAGTAAGTAGTTATTTATTATATTGGGTCTAATTATGTAAATATATATATATTTTTGATAAAAACATGAAATTAATTAATTTCAGAAACCAGGTATTTTTACAGGAGTTTAAAAAATATATGGACACCCATGATGTATCAATACCCATTTTTAAAATACTTTATATTATATCATTGTGTTATTTTACATTACTTTAATATTTAAATATTTAATTATATTATTAATTATATCATATGTTATAAATATATATATTTTATGACCATCCTGGAAGACCCTAGTACGTGATAAGCGAACATTACAAAAAAATATATTGAATTCTTTGAATCCACGTACCTTGGGTCATGACGTAGACGACTCGCCGCCACCCGATGTATTAGATAAACACTTATCTGCCCTCACAAATCATTTCAATTTATTAAACACTATTTATTACAAGTAGTATAATAATTGTCACTGTATAAGTGTCGCTGGCGGCGCTGGCTTGCGCTGGCGGGCGCTGGCGGGGGCTGGCGGCGGCTGGCGGCGGCTGCACGTGAATATTTGTATAAAACTTGTATTGTCATGCACTTTGTTGGGACGAGTTTTGGAACCGGAGAGAGCGGTGTTGCGCGCGGCTGCTCCCGTCGGACTGCCTGTACTGTAGGGCTTCAGTGGCGCGGGGCGGCGCGCCCGCGTTCGATACCGCCGCCCCCTAGCGCCCTCCCACATTACAAAACCATTGAAAAACCAACTGTTTGATGCCTAAATAATATCCAATAAACTCCATTAATGATTGGAAATATCGTTACCTTTTAAATAATAACTCCTTTTTATTTTATAGAGCTGTAAAAATATATTATTAATAACATATGAAAAGTATACGACGTAAATATAAAACGCTAAAGCAGCGTATTTAAATAACAAATAAAAATATTAGTACAGTGAGTTAGGGCTCGTGTATTGGAGTTAGTTAGTAGAGGAGGCTTACTTCACGATTAACAAGCATCTTGAAGTGATAACAGCAAACACTTTCAGCACAGAGTGATATTGTGAGGGTTTTAATTCATGCGCAGGTTCCATTCGACAGTACATTAAACCTCCCTCATTGAGACGTCAGACTTAAATGTAAGTTAAATAGGAACTGAAATAAACACCTGAGAGATCGCTATTAATTTTGTTTTTATAAATCGTGAATATAGAAAATTCACATATCCCTCTTCTTATAGAAAATAAATAATATATTATCTTACCAAAGAATCTGAATAAATTACATAGAATTAAAATGGAATGTTTCTTAATTATTTTACAAAAATTTGTCAAATCAGTCAAAAAAGAGTTTTATTATGTATATTAATATAATGTATATAGTTAGAGAATATAATAATAATAACAAAAATAAATGAAAGCACAATTCACTATTACTCTTCTCTATTATTTGTGTTGCGTCATGGCCGCCATGGCACCAGCTCTGCAGGCGATCCGACCTGTGTCCTGTGACCTGTGGTCTGTGGTCAGTAGCCGCGTTCACTGACGACTATCATATTAATTATAAGCTATCTAACTAGCATTGTATATTTTTTTTTTGTTGCACGCCACAAATATGTAAAGTACAACACAATTTATAAGAAGAAAAAAAAAAAAAAAAAAAAAACATTTTGGGTATAAAATAAGCGTTCTTATCGCTAAATAGCGAACTCTTTCAGTCATCCTTATTTGGATAAGATTGAAGTAAGGTAAACAGAAGAGTTATTGTATTATTCAAACATTAGAAATAAAACTATAGTCAAAATAATAATAATAAATTTCAATAAAAGTTCTGTTAAAATCGGTTCAGCCCAAAAACCTACCCATGAGCCCCACTAACAAACTGAAAATAGTGGAATTGACAAGTGTGAGATATTTTTTTTTATGTGCTAAGGATAATATTGTGCTAATTAATAATAAAATAAAAACAAAACACATTTTATGACAGAACAACAGATTTAATTTTGCCGAAGGGATTTTTTATATAAATAATGAAGGGAACGAGAAGCGAACAGCTGCCTTCCGGCTTTTGGTAAGTATTCTCAAATATAAATCTAATTCTTATAAATATTCAATATCTATTTACGAGCTAAATCTTTTGTATTTATCAAAAACTACCTTTTTCCCGCGTCTATGCTCTCGAGGAAAAGTAATGCTAAAACATTTTCTATTTAGATATGCCAATCAAAAAGAAAGTATTTGTTATAAATATTATCTAAGCGTGTCTGCGCCCCGTGTGTAACCTCACAAGTCAAACATAGTCTCTGAACACACATACATCACTGTTTGAACCATGACGTCACGAAACTCATCAACTGCTCTCATTAATTCGTTATTCGATGCTAAGTACCGACGCCTCCGAGTGACATTAAAGCGACTTTTGACTATATTACACGCATACTCACATACACATACATTACAGACACTAGGATTAAGAAAATAGTACATATAATTGATCTCAATTAAAATTTCTAGTATTAGCGTTTCTAGTATTTTTTTAAAGGAAATATTTTTGTATTCTATAAGTTTTTCAGATCCAATACTCACTCCAAGAAATGTATGAAATTTTGATACATAGATACTTACAGAGAAGCAAATCAATTATATAATAAAATATATTTTTAAAACCTTAAGAGCATCAATACTGCGAGTCACGTATGTAACGTCAACGAACCCGTTCTCGAGACACATGAGAAATGCATTTCAAACTTGCATCACTGAGTAAAATCCAGAGACATTTAAGGTGCTACATATAAATGTAGAGTTGTACGGTTGTACGAGCACAGACGTCGAGCAATCAGTTCCCGAGCTGGCAGACCCGAGAGCTTTTAATGTTTGTTTTACACACACATGTACCTTGTAATGTTTCAAGCAAATAACTTTTGAGGGCGGTTTTAGAACTGCTAGACTACTATACAGTTTGAGATAAGTCCAGTTTTAATGAGGGTATGTCAATAAATAAGAACTTTAATCAAACTTGAGTGACTTACTTAAAAACTAACTCTTCATTCTAACAGTAAGTCCACCGACCCGGCACAGTAAACCGATTCATGGTAAGATGTAAATCAATATTGAAAAAATGTCACTATTGAAAACCCATATTAACATATAAATGTATTTAAATATATATGTATATATATATCAATTTAAACGGTTGATGGTCTGGCGAAATCCCTATCGGTATCGATTTATGTTTTATTATATATTTATTTTAAATGTGAATAAGCTTAAGATATTAGGCCAACAGATAATTTCAAACATAAACTGTTAATAAATAGCAATAAATAAAATTTCTAATGTCTCAAATTGAATTACACTACTAGACAATTTAAATTAATATAATATAAATTATTAAAACATAGATCTTTTAAAAGCTCAACAATTAAAAAAATATATAATTTACAACGAGTTGTTAAACGCAACGTATATTATTCATATTTATTGTAGTCGCAAATAACTTGGAGATTGCATAATTTACTCCATTCAGTATCGCGTGAGGTTGATAGCATCGCTGCGGTCAGCGCCACATGCGCCACATGCAACGCTAGCACCACCACCACCAGACCCCAGGCATGGCATAATGGCAATTTAACACGAGGGCTCAGACACTATCTAGTCATAGACTAAAGTTATCTATATTCTCACAAAAAGCTTTACTTTTCTAATATGTTATGAATTATCGATACTTATAAAACAGTATTAAGTAAATGATTTATAACAGGCACTATTATTTATTCATTAATGTCGTTTATCTAATATTTTTTTATTGCAATATTATTGAGCTATTCCTCGCAACACCCTCTCTGTGCACTATACTCGAATAAGGGGGATACATTTTAGGAAAATCAAATTATTGATCGAACCCGAAGCCAGGTAACATACACCCAGTGATGTCGCTGGGTAATAATAGTAATCATGCGGCTATCAGAAAGTGCCTTATATTTAAATATATAAGACAAATCATTTGAGGACAATGCAATATGTTTACCGCATGTCTTATGACCGGCAGCCGGCCTGATATCAACCCTCGTTTGTGCATTCATGTTGGTATGATTTCATTGTGCATTTTCTATAATCGGTAATGTTCAAAGTTATCTGTTATATAACCAGCTCTTAATAAAAAGAATAACAAATGCCAAAAGAATAGAAACAGAGACCAGACATTAGCGCGCAAAAAAAAATCAAACTATTCAGCTTTAGTATTTAGAACAGATTATATATTTACATTTGTACAGACACCCAAAACAAACAGAAAATATGTTAGTCTATCTACTAATTTAATAATGTTTAAGATAACTAGTGTTTAGTTTGTAGTGGGTGGGTTAGATGCATGGTGGCATTCCCAACATTTCGGCTGGCTCAGGTTTGTGGTGTTGGCTCGCCGTATTCCCCAATTAATCAAGACTCCTATTAGTGTGGTTAGTCTTGTTAGTTCTCTAGAACTTCTTTCTTCAAATTGGTTTATTTAAATTAGGATTTCGTTCGTTTTTTTTGTTAGTGTTCCTCAAGTTATTAAATTATTTCAACAAGATATTTTATTTCATTCATGAAATACGAGTCTGACATTTTTAGAATTTAAAAATTTAAGTTTGTTGTATTCTCATAAATATCATGATTTTTATGGACTTTCCGTAGTAATTGAATGAAAAAAATAATAAACTTAAACCACTCTAAAATGCGATCTTTGCAGATAGGCGGTTAAAAAGTTAAAATATCTACACGACTTTTTTTCAGATATACTCAGTTCGTTGAATAATTTGGATAGCTGTTCTTTTCAATAAATTTTTGATATTTTTTATTCAGAATGTGTCCTTTAGTATTTTAAGAACCACAACCAATTTTTAATAAAACATCTGTGTTTGTCTGATTGAAACTAAACTATTGCCTACTTTCTACTAGATTTACTTCGCGACTCCGTCCACGATGACTTTAGACAATAATCCAATCAACAGCAATCCATAAATTGTCTAAAAGTTGTAATAATAATTTCTCAAATAAATTACAGCATTAACAAAAGAGCTTATCCATATTTATATTAGTTATTTATATTACTTTGTCGAAAATCATATATAAATGTGTATTTTATAGCAACTCAAAACTTAATTAAATATAATAATAATAATCGGTCCCATTGTATAATTTTCAGTTAGATGGAAGCACTCATGGCTGCAAGACAGAACAATGCGGCGGCGGTGTGGGACGGAATATGGCAGAAGCCCTCTGGAGAATGAGAAACGGTCGCGTGCGTCTGCTGACCGCCGTTGGGAATGATAATGACGGACTGTATTTGCAAAATATTGCACCAGGACTAATACTGGATGGCAAGTTAACTGACCTAGATACTCTAACGATTTAATTATTATTCAATTTGACAGTAGAAAGTCAGAAACCAAATAATTATAATGAGTAATTAAAAGTTTGTATAGGTTGCGTAATGGAACATGTACGAACGGCAACATACGCAGCAGTGTTTGATAGAAGAGGCGAATGTGTACTGGGCCTTGGAGACATGGATATACACGAATTCATTACTGTTGACCTAGTAAGTTTCAATTTACTATTATTTTATGAAAAATAAAGTATACAATGTACTTCGATATACGTTTCAGGTGGAAAAACACATGAAAGAATTGAGAAATGCACCCCTAGTTGTATTCGACGGCAACGTACCCTCTTCCACAGTCGACTACATACTTAAAATGTGCAACCATTATAATAAACCAGGTGAGTAGTTAATGGATACTTTCCTTGTTCGTAAGTCACCTTACTAACGACCTTACTTACTACTCACTTCCTAGCTAGGTAATTTAAAGATACTTAAAAAACTTTTATCTAATTACAAGGAGGTGCCTACTTTATCTTCATATCTTGGGTTTTTTTTAATAGTCTCACCTTCACATCAGCAGAAATCTTTGAAACCGAAGCGAAACATCAATTCACTTTCAACGCAAAACTAAATTACAATGTTACGATGTACTTTAAATTTTGTATATTACTATACTAGCTTCTAGGCTTCGACACTTTCGGCTCAAATAATAAGGCATCACAGAAAAAAACAAAAAACCATGTATCAAACTCATAACGTATAAAAATTACATTTTTGAGTTTTCTGGAGAAAATTTGTCACTTTTCCGGAGTAAAAACCATTCTATAGTTACTTTAGCTCTGATATTAAGCTAACACCACATATACTTTCATAAAAATCCGTATGGTAGTATTAAATGATTGCTCAAACCAGCTTTTTGTGTTTTCCCGTGAGAACTTGTTTATTTTCTAAGGTTAAAAACTTACATTTTGAGTGAGTCATAAGCTATAACCGTATCAAATGTCATCCAAATTAGTCTAGCAGTTTTTCAGAAGAAACAAACTGACAACGAACCTTTTAGAAATTATTGTTCTGCGTAATCTTTGTTAATTTTTTTCTTTCTTTGTTTTACTTTTAATTACAAAAAGGTTATTATTAAAATATGTCAACAACTTCTTATGATAAGTACTTAACGTATGAAAAAAAAAAAAAAAAAAGCGATCAATAACTTAGTGATGCTCTCATGACTGACTGGACACTGGCAGAATTCGAAATTTCGAGATTGCCATATTACTGAAAAGAAGAAGAAGTACTTAACGATTAATAACCATAGTGTAGGAAAATACAATGCGTTTTCTATTTAAATTAAAAACTGTGGAATTAATTTGTCGACTAAAAAATATCTACTTCTTTACTACACCGATTAAGAATAAGTTATTAAGTCAACAGATAAACATAATCAGAAGCATTATTCAATTATTAATTATAGCTTTTGAAACTTTCAAGAGTCTCAAAGTGACTAAAACCAACAAACTGGCGGCTTCATGTTAAAGTAAATAATAAAACTCATTCAATTCCTATTCACTAAAAAGTTTGGAAAAAATATATATTATTATATAACATTCCTAAATTGTACCCCTTTTCCAAATACATATGTATTTTTTTTTTAAATCAAGGTCATGTAATGCATAGCGATATATTTTAAATCTTTGCTTTTATTTCCTACAATAAAAAACAATCTGTGCAATAGACTTTTAAATAATGTGAATAAATTGTAGGTATCTTGTTGAACATTTTTCATACATTGTATTTTTCATTTCTATTAAGTTAATATATATTCAGAAGTAGTTACAACTACTTCTTTATATATAACATTTGATTTCCCGTTCCGTCAGACTTCTGTTTTTGTTATTTTAAACTTTCCTGGTTATTTTACTTTAATCTTTTACGCATTTCTCATTTATAGGAACTCGTTAAAATAAAACTCAATTTGGATACAAAAATACACTTTAATAGAGAAAAATCTTAATCATCTAACATTGGTGCATGTGTATTTATCTTCACCTGTTCCAAAAATATATGAATCATTTTCTTGCCAAATAACGGCTTATTGCTTATAAAATAATTACAACTTGATAATTATAGTATGAAGTTATAACATTGTATTGTATTAACAAAGTTATTTTAACTGTCTTATCCTATGATATTGAAAAGGGACCATTTTTTAACTTTTTTTATTACAACCAAAATAGACAAATTTCATTCATCTGTAGGCTTGCCAAATATCATTTCAATCAATTAACTAACTTAATAATACACTAATAAACACATAATAAATGCTAAAAAATATTTGGAAGAGTATTAATAACAAAATAATTATTAATACATAATACAGATTATTACCAAACATATTAAAGATAATATGTCAGTAAGGACGGATTCTTAAGTGAGATTCAATATTTATCTTTCACATATTAAGTGTATAATTTAAAACTTATCGATAACTTTATGCCAAGGGTGTATTCTAACTATTCTAACTCTACTGCCAGCTTATTTTAATTAAGTTTTTAAAAATATATGCTTCTTATATTCAAAGCTGCTAAAAGTTACCATTTATATATAAAAACAAAGGCACTTTTAATAATAAAAAATATTTCAGATCATTTTTTAGCTGCTTTTGTGCACAATATAGTATGAACAATTTGGGAATGTATAAAAATAGTACAAGCAACATTAAATTTTGTGCTGTGGCCCAGATTATATTTTGAACATCAGTGTTTAATAACTACAATAGAAACTCACTACAATTTTGAAAATCACAAATTTCTATATGTTTTGAATGTTATGATATATTTAATTCCTATAATAACCCAGCTGTTGTTGATGCAACTGGTCTCGTAACTGATGTAATGCATGCTCCGGTTGGCTGTGCTGCATCTGAGCCACCAGATTCTTTGCTTCTAACCGTAACTCATACAACTTACGTGACTCCAAGAATAAAAGAATTGCTGCCAAACCTGTAAAGATATAGTATGAATAGTTATATATCATGAAAGTATAATCAATTAGTACATCAAATGTATTGTTTTGTTTATAGCCAATTAGTTGCAGATACTGTTATAAATATAAATCTTACCAAACAATATGAAGGCAATAACAGCAAATGCATAAGACCAAGACAAAACATTGAATGAAGGATATAGAAGCCAGTCACGGCGATAACAATTCCCTCCAAATATTGCCACAGCTAGGAATAGGAATACACCTGCAATGAAATAGATATTGAATATATGATATTGGCTATCACGACTTATAAATAATAACTTTTTAACAAGTATTAAATAGGAACCAAATTTAAATTATTGATATTTTTAATTTCTGAAAGCTACTTACTTGAAGATGCAACCAAAACAAAAGATGTGGACACAAATATCCACTCATATCTTAATACAGTGCGAAGAGGCATGCGGATAATCACACAAGCTAACAGAACTTGGGAAGTAAATGAGAACATCAAGCCAAGAGTTACAAATGACTGCACTGTCATCAGCCAGCCGGGAAGTAGCCATTCACGAATTTTATATAGCTCCTGGAATAACAGACATATTACTGAAGGGATTATGATAACATATATTATTACCCTATATAAAGTTCTTACACTACAGTAAGAACTTTAAACCGAGAATTTGAAACTGTATTTGCAAGGATTTAAAGCTTTTAGTAAGGAAATTTATGAATCATATCCTTCAGTCAGCTAGACAACATTTAAAAAGCTTCTTGATGACATTATTTTAGTTTGAAATATATATGTTTGTCTTACCGTGCCAAAAATGTAGTGGCAACCATCAAAATACTTGTCATACTGGTATGCTGGGAATCTAAAGCGGTCAAAGCAATACTCCCATAAACCCATATGTTTGAACGACGAAAACATCTCTGGATATGACTGTATCCAATACGGTCCAGCAAACGAGAGCAGGAGAAACAATCCGGCGACATAAGTTATTGTAGCTCCAATCAAAGTCGCATCTATAATGTATACTCAAATGAATAACGTTTCTAGTTATTAAAATTATTAAAATATGATTTACAAATGTCGCATGGATGATTTATAATTGTAACTCATCAATATCATCTAAAAAAAATATATGGATTTCAAATATATATTCATTCTCGGGGCGTGCCCTACGAATTATTAAGATACTTACTGGAAGCTTTTGGATACTCGTTATTCGCATCGGCAGTCATGATAATTTATGTTTTAACAGATTTTTCGTCCTTTGTAAATGTTTGGTTTTGTATGTATTTAAAATGTAAGATTTATATTTTTTTTACTTTATTGTTTGTTAAGAATGTTATTAAATATTAACAGTTCTTTGAATTTTGACAGTCGCGTCCACAGAGTACTATAAAGTCGTGTCTGTGCATTGGGCATAGTGTACTGTAGTCTACAAATTGCTGATATTAGAAGTCCAGTGCTATGTACAGCTTATAAAAAAAAATCCATTCCATTATCCAAAAAACTGAACAAAAATTAATTTTAGAGATTTATGATGACTCTCAATGAACAGAAGATTATAAAATTAATTATTATTTTACAAAAAAAATACTTTGAATAAACGTGACGAAGTCGTATTCTACGAAGTAAGAACCTTATTCAAAGAATATAATAATTTGCAGTACGTTGCTAAAAATAACTTAATAAAAATATACTTTTCTTTTAATTCTTTCGTGCTCTTATATATACCGATCACTTCGAAATAAGTAAGATTATTAGTCAATCTGAGAACTTAGCGCCAGGGATCGGATAATATATCTACCTCATTCGTTAATATAGTCATACGAATTTTTATACCGATCACGTGACACATGTACAAGTTACAACCGGTTTCGAAATGGGCCGCTTTTTAACAATATTTTAAAAAGCCATTGTCATCGTCCGTCCCCATTTATAAGGATGGTTGTAAAGAAGATTTAGATTGTCTTGGAACTAACAGAAAACTATAAAAATCTAGACTCCGGGAACGATTGTCTTAGAGTTTTTTGGACCTTGCTAAAGCTCTCAACAGTGTCTGTACCTATTCTGTGAGACAAATTAGTTAACATTAGCATAAGGAGTCTGCCAAATTAGTTAACATTGGCATAAGAGCTTCTATGCGACTATCTATCTGATAACCATATAGAACCAACTTCTACTAGCCGATTGCATCAGTCAACCGTCCAACGTTTCTATTGACGTCCCTCAGGACTGTACCCTCATCTTATTTCTAGTTATATAAACGATCTATGCAATTTAAACATGCCAAACGTATACCAACGCTGATGACACGGCTCTGGTGTTTGATGAGAATTCTTGAGACAATAAAAATCAAAAATTATCTTACCATAAACTAATAAGTAAAAGGACTTTTAACATGTACATACAATTCATGATTTCAAATAAGAATCAATGCAGAAAAAACTTAAATTTTTAAAACGTAGTTCTTTAGATTTTTTATATCAGAAATTAGAACATAGAATCATATTAAGTTTGGCTTTTATACAAATAAAAGCCAAACTTAAATGAATCCTCTGGTATTTATTTTATATGATTGTACAAATAAAAGTACTTGCATAGTACATATTAAGTAGGAAGTAATTTGTTTTCTAGTAATATATAGCTTTGTTAATCAAAACGGTTCTAGTACATATTTATTAATTGATGGTGTGAAACCATTTTAGACAAAGCAAACATTTGACTCAGAAAAAAGCTAGTATATTAACATATAAGTATTAAAATTATTAAGTGAAGCATACTCTTGAGTTGGCTGACCCAGTGTACTCTAGTGTTGGCTGATACTCTTTTTAACATTGCCATATAAAAATCACATTAATTTCTATTTTTGTACCATCGTAACAAAACTGTAATGCAAATAAAACAATATTATTATTTAAAATTTAATAAAAGTCGATACTTATAAACTAATATTAATCAGATAAATCTTCATTCAGAATTCAGATCTTGGACGGAATTAATTATATTACAGGAATGTTAATTAACAGCTAACATTTTAATACATATGTAATTAAATTTGCGATAAGACAAAAACACGATATGTAAAAGATATGGTAAAAAGATAAATATTTCATTTAAACTCATATACCAATACCATATAACTGGTGCATGTTGAAATTAAACTAAACAAATATAAAATATCATTACCTAAATATAATAAAAAGTCTATAAAAAGCTAAAAATAAAGAAGTAAATTACTGGAATTATAACTATACATTACATAGACAAAATGTAAAAGTATAGCAAACCTTAAAAATAGTATAATGTAAATAAACAAGAAAAAAATTATAATATTCATTTAAAATTCTACTAGAATAACATTTTCATGTTAGGTGCCAAGATATTTTATAAATAAAAGTATGTAAAATATAATTATTAAAACAAACTCGGTGGATTTATATTCAATATAATAAATTGTGATCGAGCGGTCCGCTGAGGACGGACGGACGAACGGACGGATTATTAAAATACTTCTTCTCACTCGGTTTACAGTAACAATGCATATTATACAAAACATACATTCAGTAATACACCTCGCAACTCTACAGTTTGAACGGTCATTCCTATCTTAAACTTCGTTAGTATCGGACGAGCGGTGCCTCGAGGACGCCATGGGGCCCGGCACGGAGCACCGACGAGCCTCCCGGACGGCTACGCCTTGGACTCGTTGACCAGTTCGAAGCGCGCCTGAGACTCCTTCAGGCGCTTACGTTTCTTCAGTTGAATGTTGGCCTCCGTGAGGAACAGCGCCGCCGCCACCACGCACGCCACCGACCCCACCACGCCCACGCCGAACGACCAGCCTGCCACAAGGGGAATATTACTCCAAATAAGCATAATCGATTTTAAAATCGCTTTAAAGCCGTACCAACCGAAGATAGCAGATACATTATATACATTTATATATAGTAAATTGGTCGCTCACCTAAATAGTTGTTGGAGTGGTCCGGCATCCACCCGTCCGTGTTGCCGAAACACGCGAACACTATCACGGCCAGGCCGCCGCTTATACCTGCGACATTGATATATTATTGATTTAAATGTATATTGAACATTATTTATAATTTGTCTTGACTCACCTGCACCTAACATTATGAAACCTATGGTCCTGATGATGAGAACGAATCTGTTCTGATTGGGTCCACAGCACAGGAAGAAGATGATCACCAGAATGGTAGATATCAGGACACCGATCAGACATAACGTGAAAAATAACTGTGTGGCTATCATAAATCCTGGAAAGAAAAACTTTTGAAAAGATTGTCATTTATTTTTGTATAAAATTAATTTTAAAAAACCAAACTAGACTATTTAAACAAATTATTAGACCTATTAAATATATAATATCACTGTTTAAAATAAAAAAAAACGTAAGACTTTAACATAAAAATAAAATAAAATAATTTAAAAAAAATAAATGAAGTGACTCTCAAATCTTACGCAGCTAATGACAATTAGTTTTTTAGTGGACTGAGTGGTAATGATCTTCTAAACCACAGATTAATATTTTTTTAATTTAAAAAACTTAAATTATTATCAATAAAACTATATAAAGAGACAGGAAAAGTAAGGCTACCAAGGTATAAGTAAAATCAGTTGTATAACATTTATAAACATTTAAAATATATGGTTTTATGAAAAACAATTATAATATATAATAATAATATAATCAATTTATATATAAACCTGGTAGCAAATAGCCGCGAATTTTGTCATATCCTGTGGTGAAAGGATCGTACACCCAGCGACATCCCACGAAGAAACGTCTCTGATATTGGTCCAGGGGGTCGGCGAGAGATCGAAAGCAGTGACTCCATAATCCTAATCTGAAATTTGATATACAAATTAAATATGGAGTTACGAAAAATAGAAATATCATAACAAAAAGCTATTACCTTCTGAAAGTCGTTTTGAAGAGAAGTAATAAACATACATTTTAAAATACTCGCAACTTTTTATCGTACTGTTCTACAAATGCGTAGTGACTTATGAAAATATATTTTTATTACTCGCCATAGGTGTAAAAAAAAAGTAATTACCGAGAAGGTTCACAAAAAATATGTCACGCAGATAAATATAATAAAAGATTGTATCAAAAATATGACTAACACCAAAGTAATCTTGTTCCAAGCTCCTCAGATTTAAAATAATAAGTTATTATTCATACAGCACATAAATCAAAGCGGTATGAGTAACGGCCCTCGGTCTAATTGTATTTCCCACGAACATAATATTTAAATGGCATAAGATTACCTGTCTAACTTGGCTCCTCGTATCCTATAGTCGCTAACGAGCCAGCTGGGCGTGCCGAATGCCAATGCCACAGTCACAAGGGCAATCAGAAACACAATAATCCCACAATTACCTGCTAAGCTCCTCTTCCTCATTTTGTCTGAAACAAACGAACGTTACGTGTATTGCAAGAAAGTTTCACTGACCTCAACATTAACGTTAAATCATAGAATATTTCATATTTATATTTTATTGTAAGAATATTCTCACATAGGTCATACATTGATTAAGTTTTATAGCAAAGAATTAAAAATCTACTATAAGTTATACCGCGGTGACGCTGGAACAGCCAATAGGGCTAACAGCACAGACAATAAAAAAATTAATTAAAAAAACTATACCTTATAAATAAATTGACATATATTTTTTACACCACAACCAATACCACGGCAGGACAGACGAAATCTTAAAAAATGACTATATTGTATGCCTAATTACTACGTTGTATGCCTGGCTTGTCTGAAAGGAACCTTTTTCTCAGGAATACCACGGAAATGAAGTTGAAAAAAAATCAAATACTAAGTCGTATAAATACTGTAAGAATTGTGGCAAAACAACATAGCTTAACACTATAAATTAAATCCTATGAGCTACTTCCGTTGACCTACAATCATGAAATATGACTCAAGAGAAACCCAAGATGGTCGAACTATACAATGTTTGAAATATCTATAAACAGGTATATCCATGTTGAGCTTATTTATATTTTTAATAAATATCTACATAGTAATAATCATACGTAGTAAGTAGTATCTACTACCCAAGTACAATGGCGAGTCGGACTTTCCTTATTTCGCTTGTTCTTTTTTTTTTTTGAACACAGAAACCTAAACCTAAAGCAAATAGTGACCCTCCCGCAGATAATTAGACCTTACCTCTTTGTTACAAGTTTCCCAAAATTAGTCTGAAAGCCTTGGTTGAGACATTCAATTTCGAAACAAAACAGAGGTCCATTTTACACAAACCAAGGTTGTGAGAGATGTCTAACAAACTTCAAGTGTTACACAATCTACTAAATGAATGGTGCAAGTACGTTTACAATGATAATAAGTTCACACGCACAGCTCATTGTGAGAACTTTAATAAACATTTCCCTTTCAAAAAAACACACAAGGACCAAAATAATTGTACTTTTAGTGGCAATACATAATATATAATAAATATTCTTCATTGTTGTATACTTTCATTTATTTATGTAGTTCCACTTTGGATTATTACCAGGGATCACATGTGTACGTCAAATGGAGGTGTCAACTGTCAAGATCGCCTATTTTGATACCAATCATCGAAATAAGCCCTTCTGCAGGACACTCCTCAGCTCAAAATTAAAATGACGAGGCTTCCACACAACAAACTCAGACTGGTATTTCTATGATAGTGATTGAAAGGATCACTGTTTCACAAACTTCAATATGAAATGGGCAATTTACGAAGAACTAGAACCACCGTAAACAAATCGAAGGGAAGGCCTAATAATTAATAATGAATTAAAAATCCAAAAAAAAATATATATTCCTTTTGAAAATAAAAAAACAATTAAAGAAGCGTGGTCAGCAACACAACCAGTTACCGCAAGCACTAATCAGTCAGGAGCATAAGGCAAGGGTCAACCATCAAACGCTTTGCAATATTTGAGGGAGGGAGAGGGAATATATTTTTACTAGTTATAAATGTATATATTATTACTGCAGTAAATAGATTATAAAGCAATTAATTTATATTTCATGTTGGAAATCAAATACAGGATACTCTTGGCCTATTTTTTTTAGTAAAGAAAGTCACTGATCTTTGTATTTGTAATTAATTATACCTTGTAAAAAGATTTGTAAATTTTATATGAAAAGTTGAATGATTAAACATTTCTAGTAATTTGATTAAAAATATGCAAAAAAAAATACAAATACATGTGATGTATACAGACAGGAGACAACTCTGCAATAATATACTTTATATAGAACAGCTTTTTGAGATTTTTCATGTTATTCAAATAATTTTGATTCAGAAATGAAGGATTTAGACCACCTATTAAGAAGAATAAATAAATAAATAATAAATAAATATTCTTTATTGTACACCCTGAGTATAAAATTGCAAAAACATAAAACAAAAAAAAAACAGTGAAAAAAAAAATGGTAAAATTTTGGCCGCCTTCTCGCTAAAAAGCAATCTCTTCCAGGCAACCAATTGCATGGAGGAAAAGAAATATACTGGAGTCGTAGCGTGGGCGTGTTTACAGAAGAATTGTAACTTACAAAGATAGAAATGTGCCACAACTCCTGGATCTCTTCTTATATTCTATCTATCTTTTCTTGATTGAATGCACTTTTTTACTGTTATGTAAGTCTTTTTTGACTGTAAGTTGTGTGATAAGTCATGGAATAGAGTGTGTGAAAAATTACAAAGAAGTAAGTGCCAGACATAAATACGTAATCACTATGGATCTATTTAAATTAAAGATTACATATGATAGACGAGTGCAGAAAAAATACATATTTGGGATATAAGCAGGAGCATAATGAATCAACTTTATATTTTATTTTTTTGTGGATACTAATAGAGACCAATCTTTTTTCAAAATTTTGAATTAATATCTGCAGTCTAGATCTATAATGAATATTGTTAAATATTGTTAGTAATATAATAACATTGTGTTCAACACAAACAAAACTATATAGCAATTTCAAACAATGTTTATAGATCTTTAACTTAAACAACAAATTACAGAAATAAAAAACGATCATCATAGATAATAATATATACCATATTAGCTGTTGCCAACAACTTTATCTATTTAGATTCAAATCATAAACTATGATATATTATGTATCATTAATTACAATTTATAAAATACCATATATTTTTATACATTCCCCAATGTTTTATATATCTTACTACTATGGACAGGTAGTCAATAGTAGTAAAGTCCACTTGCATTTAACTTTATACCCAATAATCAATTTACTCTATGGCAAGGAGACAAACACAATGCTTGTCCAGGAGTTTTTTGCACGAAAGCTGGACAACAGACAGACAAAAATTACAATTTGATATTCTAATCTTCAAAATAAATTATAGCCCATATGTGGCAGAGGACTAATAACTTTAATACAAAAAAAAACAACAAAATCCGTTCAGTAGTTTTTGCGTGAAAACCAGAAAACAGACACAAATATATCATAATGAATATTTTTGACGTCTGATACGTTTAAGAAGACCCCTAGAGGTATTTTTTTTTAGTTTTTATTAAATGTACAGAATTCAACTCTTCTTTCGTTTATTATAAATATTTCTATTCCTGCAAAGCATTTATAAAGTTTTTATAAAGTATTTTTAATATCTGTAGCATTTATAAAGATTTTATAAAATATAGGAAACCAGCAAAAAATAATCAAATCGTTTCTAATGATAGCCTAAAGAAAGATATTTTACTTTATTAATTCTAAATAACACAAAAATTACCTGGGTACAAGGGCAGTGTCACGAAATATAACTTTTAAAACTTCAATCGAACAGTATATTCCAAACAGCACTTAATTTGATATCCGATATTTATGTATAGATATATCTGAATAACTTCGATAATTTGGAGGACAAAGATATCTGGGTATCAGTCACTTTATTCTTCTAAATAATTTATTTATTTCAAAGAGTTCGCATTGTTGTTTGAACTTAAGTTTTTTTAGAGTAGGGTGGAGTCAACAATAATAAATTTGTAAATGAACTCAATAAAGCCATAGACAGTTGCAAATTACAAGTCCGTTGGTGCTCTGTCAAGTTATAAATGTCAACTTTCAAGTGCACAGACATTAAAAATTACTTGTTATGGCGGCTCCTTTCGTATTTAATTTACATATTCAAAATTTACATGGTTATGGTAAATTTCATAAGCTAAAAACTATTGAAACATAACTAATTCACGTAAAAATTTTATTCTTTTATAAAAAAAATAGTTGAATCATATTTATAGAAATTTTAAAAAAATAACCAAAAAATAAAAAAATAATAACAGACATTGATAAACTATTTTTTTACGCTGTCTGTGTGGTGTGGTGTTTCTATGATATGACCTATCGTATTAGGAATAAGATTAAATCATATGGCTAAAGATCTATCGATTCTTTTGGAGATATTTCTATTTTTTTAGAGAAAAAAATAAGAGACAAAAGCTCCAAACGAAACAGATACTTTGAATAGGTGAAAAAAAAATATACATCTGGTAAAAGAGAGCTTTTTTAAATACCACATTTTCCGTTTACTTTTGCCAATTATGTACAACCACCAATTACGCAAGATTTGAAACTGCCATCCGATATTTTTCATTATTGTTTTAAAAGAACTGCTCAGTGATATTACAGAAAAACTCCATAATATTATTATATTACTATACATAATAATTAATTGTGGAAAATATTACCGACAAAATTTTTCGTTAGTAACAGATACACGAAAGTTAAAACAGTTTCCGACTATGGACAGGCAGACGGACGAACCGGTCCAGGGAGTATTGGATATCGTAAATATTAAAAAAATGATATTTAAATAATACGTTGTAAAAATCTTCAAATTCCTGAGAATATTGTTGTCTCATCATCCAGACCGGACATATTCCTGTACTCTAGACAGTTAAAGCGCGTGATACTTGTGGAGCTTACTGTTCCGTGGGAAACTAACATTCCCAAAGATCACACAATTAAAGTAAACAAGTATTACGAACTGACCAACGAACTGACCAGGAATAGGTATATAGTTAATTTGTACGTGGTAGAAGTGGGAGCGAGAGGTATAACAGCGAAATCTCTCTATAACTTACTTAAAGATCTTGGCCTCTCTAGAACTATCATCAGTACATTTCTAGAACGTACTTCAAAGGCGGCATTAGTAGGTTCATTCCAAATTTGGTTAGGTAGGGAAAGGAGCGCAACCAGTTGAGGTGAGCGTGAATGCGCATTTTAAAGGGGCCCCTTAAACCTACACTTGGGTCGCAAGTCCCAGGGGCTGTTTGCGCTCCTCTCCCTGCAACGCGATGGGCCCGGCACCCGCACGGTGAATCCATGGAATGCTAAGAAGCTTCGTCTCGTCTCTAGTTAAATATATATAACAATACTTTTTTAAATAACTTCCATTTAATAATTCATTTATATATTTATATTTACCCGGCTGTATACACGCAGAAATTAAATCGGAATATGCCCGACTAGTTTCGAACGCATTCGGGGCTCCTACTCATGAGCTCTAAGTGTGGCGGTCTCGTGGTGTGAACTGATAGGGTTCGAAACAAGTCGGGCACATTCCGATTTAATTTCTGCATGAATACAGCCGGGTATATATAAATATTATAGTCATGGTTCACGAAAGTTTAAATATAAAAAAATATTTATAATTAATAAAACAAAAATTGAAGTAATACCCTCGTCTCTTTACGTTAACTTGCAACATTAATACGTCTCCTTTCTAGTCTTCTGCCAGCTCCCTTCCTTTTCCAATCATCGTTCCTACTTTCCAAATAGCCGTCCTCATCCTTACATCCCTGAGGACTGGCTTCTTAAGTCACACCCGTCCCTAATACTACAACCCTTATCAATTTCCCACAGGCGCCGGGAGCTGCACTTGCGTGCCGTTTCCAGGTACGCCCTAGTCTACTCCCATAATTCAATTTGATTAAAATGTACTTCTTAGCTATTGTAACAAATATTTCGAACTTCTCCCTCATTATCAAAACCTATCCTATCATGCCTGTCAACCCACTATCAATCTACTAAATCCTTTACAATCTGGCTTCTGTGCTTTACACAGCATTACTATTTACTACTGCCTTACTCAAAGTAACAGAAGATATTTGCCAAAGCATTTCGTCCTTATCATCTCTGCCATTATCCCATATTAGGGGTCGGCGCTGTATGTTTTTTTCTTATCATACTGCGAAAGAATTTAGCTTATTTTTGTATTTTTGATGGCCGCCTACCCGCCAGAAAAAAAATAATCTTTACATATTGTTAAATTATATACCTAATATATAAAATTTAACAATATGTGTTAAATTTTGAGTAATACGTTCAATTGAGTCGACATTGACGTGTTGCTAGGTATATTACCACCTCTTCAATAATTGACTGTTTGAAAGAAAGAAAGAAGAAAGAAAGGTCGATTGGATAGATG